>OW240912.1:341470594-341681457 GCA_933207985.1 Pelobates cultripes
TCAGCAGAGTGTGTGTGTGTGTGTGTATGGACTCAGCAGAGTCTGTGTGTGTGTGTGTGTATGGACTCAGCAATCTGTGTGCGTGTGTGTGTGTGTGTGTATGGACTCAGCAATCTGTGTGTGTGTGTGTATGGACTCAGCAATCTGTGTGTGTGTGTGTGTGTATGGACTCAGCAGTCTGTGTGTGTGTGTATGGACTTCGCAGTCTGTGTGTGTGTATGGACTTCGCAGTCTGTGTGTGTGTATGGACTTCGCAGTCTGTGTGTGTGTATGGACTCAGCAGTCTGTGTGTGTGTATGGACTCCGCAGTCTATCAATAATTAAAATTCCTGTGAGTTGTTGTGTAGGAAGGGCCCCAGTGTATTGCTTTGCCCAGGGGCCATTAACTCTGTTAAAATGGTACTGCTTGTGTGTGTCACTGAGCTTCTATTTAGTGAGCATGTGTGTGTCAGTGAGCTTCTATTTAGTGAGCATGTGTGTGTCAGTGAGCTTGTCTTTAGTGAGCTTGTGTGTGTGTCCCTGAACTTCTTTGTAGTGAGCCTTCTATTTATACAAGTGAGTGTCTGTAGTAAGCTTGTGTGTGAGTCAGAGAGTTTTGTCTGTCAGTAAGCCTATTTGCGCATGTCAGTGAGCTTGTGTGCTTACTGTACTATATATATATATATATATATATATATATATATATATATATATATATATATATTTTGACTTGTAGGAATGGCATATGTTTTTTTTCCAGGGCTGCTTTGGATTCCCAGGGATTCCCAGTTTGGCTCTGCCAGCGAGTGCACTTTACCGCTGAATAATCTGTGTGAGCTGCCGCACACTTTAGCCCTGTTACACGCGCCTGGGAGCTGCTGTTGACAGGTACTAGTAGTCTAGAGATTGGGGTATATGCTCAGCTATCTGTATAATACAGATCTGTGTGTATAAAATATCCCGGGATAGTCAGTGCTTCCTGTATGGTGCTGCTCTCTGTCTTGGGATTATACAGAGAGCAGCACTATACAGGGAGCACTGAGTGTCCCAATTTATTATACACACAACCCTGTATTATACAGAGAGCACTGACTGTCCAGGGATATTATACCCAGACAGTAATTGATAGCTGTGCTGCAAAATGTCCTTGGAAATTTTTTTCAAATGTTGGCAACTATGGCACTGTATCAAGGATAATGTGTTTGTTTTTTTAATAATCCCTGGTGGAAAATCATGATCCCTCCACCAGGTATTATTAAAAAAACAAAACACATTGTGTCGGGGGCGTGGCTTAACATGTGACAGGGGCGGGGTCAAACTGCGGCGAGGGCGGGGTTAAATGTGCCCCCCTACTTTTGTCACTGGCCCTCCATGTGCCCCCCCGAAAAATGAATCCTAGAGACGCCACTGTTTAACGGAGGTACCCAGTCGGGGTGCCAGGCGATCCGTTACAAACACAATGGGTTAATGTAATTTATCATAGGCAGGACAAATACACTTTATGCAACATATTAATAACTTCCAAAATATACATGCCACAAACATAAAAATCACATATTCGAACTCAGCACACTTTAATTATAAACATACCCAAAAATCATACAATTCCCTCCAGTAGTTCAAAAGTTAGGTACAAGTCCTATTTGGGACAAAACAGCTTGTTTCAACTGGTTTGGCAGTGTCCCTGGGACAACGCCCTGCTGGAGAACAATGGTATAGGTATTAGAGGGGGAGGGGAAGAGACACATGCTCCCATGGAATCAAAGGGCAGAAACAGTATTTTAAAAGCCAATAAGCCCAAATAGTCTTTTTAACTGGCAAAGTCTCCCAGGGACCATAGTCACATGGCAGGAGGCTGGCAATTAGTTCTCTCCAGGCACAAGTGGCGAAGGGTACTTCGTCACAGACTCCATGACTAAATACTTGGGAATCTGGCTGACTACTTACACTGATCTTTTGTACTCCAAAAGATTTCAGCCTATGTGGAAAAGATTTCAGTAGAAGATGGAGGCGTGGGCTCTACTATATTTCTTGTTGGGAAGGATAGAGGTGGTCAAAATTAACCCTTTACTATGTTTGCTCTACCTTTTGATACTATATGTATTATTTTGCCCAAAGCATTATTTTACCTCACTCCACTCTGTCCTCATTCAGTATGAATGGAGGAACAAAAAAAAATCTTGCTTAAAATGTATTGGCAAAGGTACAGGGTGACTTATCATTGCCAGACTTTGTTATTGTATTAGGTCAACGGGCCATATCTATTTAAGATAGTGGAGTGAGCCAAGGAGGGTATCAACAGGGCATTGCTGGAGATGTGATCAAGCAGAGAGCTCATCCATGCACATATGGTGGGAGTGTCCTATAATAAGGCATTTGTAGCATTTATAGCAAAAAAGACACTCTATTACAACACCTTTTTCAGATAACCACCCTCCCTTCTTATTTCATCAGACAACAACTCCCAGTGCAGTTTAAGAATTCAATGACAATACACAAGTTAATGGTGACTAAAAGTTGAACTTCAACCAGTGTTGCCCCCTCTGGACCTATGGTACACCTGAATGGAGGAGCTATGCCCCATAGTGGAGAGGATATATATACACAACAATCTGGGCGCACTGGTTTGTGTCTTCTAGTTTGAAGGACTTTTGATCTTTACTGTCATAATTATATTTGTCCCATATTAGACCGCGCTCCTCCTAGATCTGCCATGTGTGTGGCCTGAATCTTGTTGGGCCTGGGGCTGATCAATGGGATACTTTGCCATTTCCTAGTGAGGCTTTTTAGCTTCTTTAATGTGGTATTTTCACCTGACTTGAGTCCATTTCTCTGTTCCCCTGCCCCCTTCTATTTCTTTCCATTCTGTCCCTATATTGTCTCTCCCTTAATATTGTGACCTTACGGTCCTTTGTTTTGTTTTTTTCCTATTTTTATGCAATATGTTTCCTCAAAATGCTAAGGAGTTGACATAATGGGACTACTTACATATTTTGGTGTACTATAACTCTTACATTTGAGTTCTCTGTATTTAAATACAGACGTGTTTTTGTTTGATCTCAGCGTCCAGTGAGGCATTTCTTGTTATGTACCACATTAAAATATCAATAAAATGTGATTCAAGAAGAAAAAAAAAAGGAGAAAATAATGAAAAAAATAATACTAATGAATCACAATTCCTGGTTTATCCTGTGTGTTAGGTAATTAAATGAAGACAAAATACAATAATCTAACATACAAATGTTTCCATTTATGCAAAATTAAAATCTGTTGGTAGAGTAATACTTTCCTAAGCATATGGAGGCAGTAATGATTTTAAATTTTTAGGAAGCATATTGTGCAAAATAAAAACAACCATTTTATTGAAAATAAAATAAGAAAAGCTGAAAAGGTCTGACATATTTTTCACTAGCACCAACGGGTCCATCACTAAACCCCACATGTTATTTCCTATCTGTAGTTTTAATACACTCAGCTTATTACAAAAGCATCTCATTTTCACATATGGCAATTGATGATTTTGTAATTAATTCATTTTTTTTTATATACACCGCCAGGTGTTTACACTGTTGCACAAATGAGAAAATACATGGTTGTTAGAGTCCTTTCCTTGATAATCTGTTAAACAATATTATGAACTATATGGTGACATTAAGTAGATGTGACAAAGTTTACCGATCAACAATTGCTGTATACATGTGTCAATTAAAAAAATACATTAACATTTTTTAAAATAAATAAATAATTACCGGGTCCTGAGGCTCTCTGCGACCTGCAGGGCCGGATTAACATAGGGGCTGATGGAGCTGCAGCTCCAGACCCAGGTCCAGGCCCATGGAATAGGCCCATTGAATTAAAATTGAATTTTTTTTTCCAGACACTACTCTTAGGGATTCCACCTGGCTTTTATTTTATTGGCACAGCCAGTATTTGAGGCTACCTGGCTGGTGCCAATATTGCAGTGATACTGGCAATACAAATGCTGGTATTTTTCTCAGTATAAACAAGAGATTACTATGCAATACCAGCACTGGCCAGTAGGGGTCGCTCTGTGTGGAGACAGGCAGGGATAGGAAGTTCCAGCATATGCCTCCCTGCCTATCTATACTCATTGGTCTGCAGGGGTGCAGCTACAGAGAGTCCAGACAGAAAATCTCACCCTGCTGAGACAGCCTACAGCTCAGGGAAGTAAGGGATGAGGGAAAGGCTGCAAGAAGACATGCACTGAGACACTAAGGGACACTGGGAGACATTATGGCAGACACTGAGACACTAAGGGACATTGGGAGACATTATGACACAGACACATGGGGACACAGTGTCCCCATGTGTCCCAGCCAGTGTTCTCTAGTTTCCCAGTGTCACTGGTCTCCCCGTGTCCCCAGGTCTCCCCGTCTTTCTAGTGTCCTAGTGACACATGCATGGGGACATAGACACATAAAATACTGGAGGACACAGGGAGACATGGGGCATTGAGACACTGTGATACATAGGGACACTGTGATATATAGGGTCACTGGGAGACCTGGAGTAATCGACACATGGGGGTACTGGGAGACATGGGGGCACTGGGAGGAATCCATCTATACAGCATAATCAAACTAAGTAGTTTTTGGGTGATTTTACAGCATTTTCTCTTATGTCACTCCTTGTGATTTACATCATGTGATGTCACCCATATATATTTAATTATGCAAATTAGTAAGGCCAGTATGTTTTTCCAAGAAAGGTGGCAACCCTAACTACTTTTCACATACTCTTACTTAAGTACGGAAACTTAAGAGGGATGTATGGGAACAAAACTTGTGTGGACTGGCTGACAATGAATATAGTTACAGGGACACTATAGTCACAAGAACAACTACAGCTTATTGAATTTGTTCTGGTTAGTAGAATCATTACCTTGAGACTTTTTGCTGTAAACACTGTCTTTTCAGAGAAAATGCAGTCATTACATTACAGCCTCGTGATAACTTCACTGGCCACTCCCTAGATGGCTGTTAGAGATCATCCTGGATCATGGCTGCCTAAAATGCATCCAAACATTCAGTGTCTCCTCCCTCTGCATGCAGACACTGAACTTTCCTCATAGAGATTCATTTATTCAATTCATCTCTATGAGGAGATGCTGATTGGCCAGGGCTGTGTTTGAATAATGCTGGCTCTGCCCCTGATCTGCCGTTTTGTCAGTCTCAGCCAATCCTATGGGGAAGCACTGTGATTGGATCAGGCCACCACTTCTAATGATGTCAGCAAACTGCTTGTTTTTCTGAGTCTAACAGCATGCAGCGTTACAGCTTCAGGCTTGAATACAGTAAGATTTTTACTATATTTATGGAGGCATGAGGGGCCCAGGGGGGTTAGATGGTGGTGTTAATACTAAAGGGTCAGGAATTCATGTTTGTGTTCCTAACCCTATAGTGATCCTTTAAGGTCTCTCTAACACTGTGGCATGTTCCCTTTCTTCTTCACTCACTACATACAGCTTTTCTCTGTCCCAGACGATATACCAGGAGCGTCTGCCTGCTAGTAAAAAGGTAAGGAGACAAGTGGACCAGTGAGTGCTAGGGGACTTAGAAAGCGTTGAGCGAGCGCATCATTAGATGCATTTATTAGATGCATTTATGCCAAGCTCAGGGTGCTGTCTGCATATTATGCCCTTAGTTGGCCAGCTGCATGATTGGCAGGCAGTCTGACATGCATTCATGCCAGGCTGGCCTTCTAACTCTTTGGGCAGACATGTCCTCTTTTTGGGCATGTTCGCCCCTTTTAGCGGGTTACGTGATTTGTGTCAGTGGCACACCCTTTTACCGTGCCCATTGACTTCCTGCTTGACTGGACACTGCTGTTAGGGGTTATGGATTTACTTGAAAGATGAAAACATAAATTAGATGGGGATTAGCATAGGCAGGGCCGGACTGGGAAAAAAATTAGGCCCGGGCATTTTTCAATTAGAGCGGCCCCCCAAGAAGGGGGTGGGGCCAGAGAGGGTGTGTTTTGTCATCACTAATGACAAGCACGCCCCCTCTCAAAGTGAGCATGTTGGTTCAATGCGCAGAGCCCCGCTGAAGAGCTCTGGCATTAGAAAAAGGCCCTGTATTTGTTCTGCGCAGCGCAAGCAAATGTAATAACATGCTTGCACTGTGTTTGCTTTTAAATTGTCTCTGGTGTCTCCACAAGTGGGATACCAGAGGACAAAAGGCCCAGGAAAGCGTATGGTGCATGTGTTTGGCGCCTGCTTGTGGGATTGCCTGTGTGTAGAGTGTGGTGTGGTATTGTGTAAATAGGTGTAATATGTGTGGTGTAATATGTGTGGCTAGGGGCTGTAGAGAGTGCGTGTATAGGGGCATAGTGTTATAGGGGATGTAGCGAGTGTGTACATACAGGCAGTAGTGTGTGTGTGTATAGGTTACGTAGTGTGTGTAGGGGTTGTAGAGAGGGTGTGTTTAGAGAATATTGTATGTGTTTCCTTACAAGGAATGTAGTGTGTGTGTAGGTGGTGCAGTGTGTGTGTAAGATCTAGTGTGTAAAGGACCCAGAGTGTGTATAGAAGATTGAGTGTGTGTGTATGTTTGTAGAGGATTAAGAGTGCATATAGGGTAAGGGATCTAGCGTGTATCTGGAGCGTAATGTGTGTAGTGGTGCAGTGTGAGGGGTGATGTAGTGTGTATATATATATATATTTGGACGTATTGTATGTGTGAGGTGCGCAATGTGTTTGTGTAAGAGGGGTGCTGTGTGTGAGCGTGTTTTTATCTACTGTCACATTCTAGGTTTCTAATTTTCTTTGTCTATATGTGTGTGTCTCTGGGTGTGCTGTGTGTGTCTGGGGGTGCTGTGTGTGTGTCTGGGGGTGCTGTGTGTGTGTGTCTGGGGGTGCTGTGTGTGTATCTAGAGGTGCTGTGTGTGTCTGGGGTTGCTGTGTGTGTCTGGGTGTGCTGTGTGTATCTGGGGGTGCTGTGTGTGTTTGGGGGTGCTGTGTGTCTGGGGTGCTGTGTGTGTCTGGGGATGCTGTGTGTGTGTATCTGGGGTGCTGTGTGTGTCTGGGGGTGCTGTGTGTGTGTATCTGGGGTGCTGTGTGTGTCTGGGGGTGCTGTATGTGTGTATCTGGGGTGCTGTGTGTGTATCTGCTGTGTGTGTTTGCGCTGTGTGTGTCTGGGGTGCTGTGTGTGTATCTGGGGTGCTGTGTGTTTTCGGGGTGCTGTGTGTGTTTCTGGGGTGCTGTGTGTGTGTCTAGGGGTGCTTTGTGTGTCTGGGGCTGTGTGTGTATGCTGTGTGTGGGGGTGCTGTGTGTGTATCTGGGGTGCTGTGTGTCTGGGGGTGCTGTGTGTGTGTCTGGGTGCTGTGTGTGTATCTGGGGTGCTGTGTGTGTCTGGGGTGCTGTGTGTGGGGGTGCTGTGTGTATCTGGGGTGCTGTGTGTGTCTGGGGTGCTGTGTGTCTGTGTGTGCTGGGGTGCTGTGTGTGTATCCATGGTGCTGTGTGTGCCTGGGGGTGCTGTGTGTATCTGGGGTGCTGTGTGTGTGTCTGGGGTGCTGTGTGTGTATCTGGGGTGCTGTGTGTGTCTGGGGGTGCTGTGTGTGTCTGGGGTGCTGCGTGTCTGGGGTGCTGTGTGTGTATCTGGGGTGCTGTGTGTGTCTGGGGGTGCTGTGTGTGTCTGGGGGTGCTGTGTGTATCTGGGGTGCTGTGTGTGTCTGGGGGTGCTGTGTGTGTGCCTGGGGGTGCTGTTTGGGAATTTATTTTAAATATATATATTTTTTTTTATTCTTAATTTTAAAAAAAAGTTATGTCCCTCCCCCTCCCTTCTTACCTTTATCCTGGGGGGGGGGGAGGGGATCCGTTCTGCCTGGGGGGTGGAAGCCATGCTGCCATCCTTCCCTGGTGGTCGAGTGGTGAGAGTGAACTCTAACCTGCAGGTTAGAGTTCACTCTCGCGAGATCTGAGCGTTGCTGCGGTAACCCAACGCTCAGAATCCCGCGAGAGAACCCGGCGGAGCTGCTTGTTAGAGCTCCGCCAGTCCTCTCTCCTGCCTCCCTCCCTCCCCAGCCGGCGGCCGCATCTCCCTGTCTGTGCGCCGGCCCATGTAGGCACACAGCAGGGCCGGCGCTCGGATAGCGCTGGCCCTACAGGGGCTGGCCGCGAGATCCTGTGATCCCTGCCGGCCTCGGCCCCACGGCCATCGCGGCCCACCGGGCATTTGCCCGGTATGCCCGATGGCCTGTCCGGGCCTGAGCATAGGGTATGTGTTTTCTTATAGCTGCTGTTTTCTTTCTCTCCAGCACCATCTCCATCTGATACATTACGCTTGGGAGTGTTTTAGTGTTTTTGGTCGATATGATTCTTTAATTAGGCCCATCGTAATTGTCAGCAACAGGCCCACTGGGCTGTTAATCTGGCCCTGGTGACCTGGTGTTGGTCCTGAAACGTGGCGATCACCGCTCTGCAGACCTACAGACTACTGTCTGAGCCACGCTTTCCCCTGTTTGGACAAAGGGGGGTTATCCCAGTTTCCACTGGGCCAGATTTGTGCAGTCCTGTAAATTGAAGCTGCCTGATCCACTACTACACAAGTATGGGCAATACAAGACTAAAACTACATTGCCCAGTCTACATCTCTCATCGATGGCAAAACTAGAGTCTCTCTTCGACCTCTTTTGGGCGATGCTGGAGGGTCAAATGCAGCACATGGCATCTGACTCTAATTCTGCTGAGAGAACTTGGTGGTGTGGTGTGGAGAAGCAGGAGAGGCCCCAACCGAGCAAATCAGCTGTCTACTGAATGAGAGCCATTCGGGGTTCACCCAAACACGCCACCCACATCTGCAGAGGATCACTAGACACCTTAGAAGAGGGTGGCGTTGTGCCTTTCACAGTCCCCCACTGGAAAAGGACATGCACTCAAAAAGTTACAGAGTCTGTGGAACAGTGGTGCCAGCTCTTGAATGGGTCAGGGGCTGGAGGGGTGCCTCACCCAGGCTATGCTACATATCCCTTTTTGGTGAGTGGGGATACTAATCATGCATCAAACCAAGTTGGATGGATCGGAGGTGCAGCGGGAAAGAAGACCCAAGATGATGCAAAATGGTGGGAATATCAAGCAGCGCATCTTCTCTTTCAGCGTGACAGAAAGTAATGTTAGGACGTCGGGCACGTAGCACCAGAAGAAGGTCAGCACCGGACGCCACGTCAGTGGTGAGTCCCCTAATGGCGCCGGAAATTACGGCACACGGCGGAATTGCTGCTGGAACGGAAGGGGCAACCAGGATGTGATGCCGGTGCACTGGAGAGTAGCTGCATCACAGGCCCCTTTGGAAAGAACCAGCTCGGGAGTGGCGGGAGCCACGATAGTGCAGGAGAGGAGGCGCAGTGGTTAGGCTATGCCCAGCAAGAGTGGAAAGATCGGGCGCCATGGAGGCCTACATGGCTCGAGATACAATTCAGAGGAGGAGGATGACCGAGAGCTTCCTGTGTGAAGCGTTGAGTTGGTTGGATTGCGCTAGCGGGCAGAGGCCAGTCTTTCCAGGTAGAGGGGATTTAGTGATGACACGCAAGTTGTGGAAAAAGATAAGCTTCCACATACGTTTGGAAACTGGCTTCAAGGTTTCAATATGTTTGCCAGTATCTTGGTGCGTCGGTATCCAGACATGGCAACCTCTCTTTTTGGGTACTTAGACCTGATCTGGGGTTCATACAAAATTTAAGCAGGCAATGTTGGTTTCAGTACGACCAACAATTCCGCCAACAATTCGGCATTTAGGATGGCAGCTAATGGTTGCTGCTGATAACTCTGTGTCGCCCGGCCCCTTTCCCGGAACAGCCAGTATATTCACCGGTACGTTGGCAGGAAACAAAAAAGAAGTATGCAGGCTCTTTAACGAGAACCGCTGCAGGTGTTATAGCTCCTACAGGTTTAGGCATGAATGCTCGCATTTTGGTGGAGCACACCACGCTATGCGATGTTTCCATAAAGGGAAGCCAGCATCACGTGGTTTTTGCTTGATTCAGCACTTGTACTACCTGGCAGGTGGATCAGTTAATAATGACATCGACAGGGAGGCATGCCGGGTGTGCAACGCTTCGTTCGATAGAGCTTTGTTGGAGTTGCTGTGAGAGGCTGGGCCTGGGATGCTCATGGCTAAAACGGACATTTAAGCCACATTCCGTTTATTACTGGTACACCCTGACTGCTTCCACCTATTGTGCCTCATGTTCAATCTATCGCCAAATCCTGTCATTTCCATCTCAAAAACATTGCACGCATCCGCCCCTACTTAACGCCAGATGCGACTAAGGTGTTGCTCATCTTCCTGTCCGCCCGCACCTCACCCTTCTGTCAGTCCCTACATTGGCTTCCTATAAAATATAGAGCTCAATTTAAAATTCTGGTTCTTGCTTTCACATCTCTACATAATGCTGCTCCCACCTATCTATCCTCCCTTATACACAGTATGTCCCGTCTAGGCCCTTACAATCTGCTGAAGACTTACATCTATCTTCTGTCCGTACTCCCACCTCTGATTTCTCAAGGGCTGCACCGTTCCTGTGGAACTCGCTTCCCTCCTCCGTTAGATGCTCACCCAGTCTCCACTCCTTCAAAAAATCGTTAAAAACCCACTTCTTCATAAAAGCGTATCAATTAAACTGTTAATAGCTCCTGACTGATTCCTCTTCTGCAACTGTTACTAGTCTAATACTATCCTTACCTTTTTGTGTCATTTTACCCCACTCCCTCTAGCATGTAAGCTCATTGAGCAGGGCCCTCAACCCCTCTGTTCCTGTGTGTCCAACTTGTCTGGTTACAACTACATGTCTGTTCGTCCACCCATTGTAAAGCGCTGCGGAATTTGATGGCGCTCTATAAATATCATAATAATAATAACATATATTGTCCTGTATCTACACAAATACCTGGACAGGTCTGCCTCGATGGTTTGTTGGTGAGAGGGGGGCATGAGGGAATAGAGGTGAAGCACTAATTAAAGGCCCACAGGTGTAATTAGTATATCTGGAGATACCTTGCCTAACTCACCTGCGGTACCAGAGAGTGTCATAGATGCAGGTAAATAAAAGGTTAAAGAACCTTTTTGCCCTAGTTAGGTCTTTCCATGTCTGCAGAGGTTAAAAGCAAGAAATTTCTCTCTTGGCTGCAATCAATATTCCCTTTTATTTCACAGTGCAAGCTGACAGAGAAGATAACCTTCGCATAGTTTAGAGAAGACATGCTAGACATGCGCAGTAGATTTCCTGTAATACATAATGTTATATTAGAAATTATACTTTTTGCACTGAACGCCTATGATTGGTTGATTTTGTCTTCTGTTGGATACACCACTATGAAAACTGTATTTGTTTCATATATATATACGCTGTACCCGCATTAAAAAGCCATTCTTATTTTTCTGGAACTTCATAACGACTGGTCTGCATTAATTTAACACAAAGATTAAGGAAAGCAGGATGTGTTATGGCATAAATCCATGGCAGCTTAAGGATTACAGACCCTGTAAACTTTTGCAGCCTAACACAACCCAAAAGCTGTCAGGTCAATGTGTTGCTGGCACAGTTTTGGTTATATTAATAAAGCTGTGGCCGTTGTCCTTACCCAAAAATATATAAGTCTCATGAGTTTTATTGGGCAACAGGGTTTTGGGTTGGATCAGCAGTCAAGCACTACACAGTGATTCCTATTTTGGAAAGATGGGAAGTGTACACTTTTTTTCTCCTTCAAATGGTAAAAAAAAAACATGGTCAATATGTGTTTTTAAGATAATGTAGTAATGTAGCTTTTGAATGAAAATGTTTTCCTGTCATGAAATATCCTCTTGTCCACATTACAATATTTACATTTAATTTATTCAGCACTTTGGCATACATGTTGTGCATGTTCATGTTGTGTTTGACATTCTGGACATCATTTAACAATGTCAGGTCTCTAACCTATCACATTAGTTTTAAGAGCAACGTTCGTTGTTATTTGTTTTTTTACTTTTGTATGCATTGTGTTATACATTCTATGACACTATATTCTATATTCTGCATGTAGTTCTGAGCACACAAAAAAACCCCATATAAAACTGTATCTAAGACATAAAACAACACTAGCAGGATTATTAATTAAAGTCCAAATTATGTCTGGATGGACAAAAGCCAGTGAAAATGTCAAAATTCCGACCACAATGGCAATTCTCATGTTTACTAAAGAATAATACATAAGGCTATAATACATACAGAAAAAATGTAGAGATTTGGTATTGCTTGTTTTTTGCTGTGTGTGAAGTAAGGCCTAAAGAACAGAGATGGAGATGAAACAGTATGCAAGCAAACAATAATTTTAAGGGTAATACAAAGGCAGACATCCCAAGTCTCCTGGTATTTCTGGTAGACTCCCGCATGGTGAATGCTGCTTCCTGACACCCACAAGTCATACACAATATCCCGGAAATCACACACAAACAATATGATGTGTGTGTGTGATTTCCATTATATTGTGTATGATTTGTGCCCTCGAACAACCCATATTATCCACTAATCAGGGGCCCGGTCGGGTGCCGCACTTTAAGAGCCGACCGATCCCTTTGATATCAGCTGGCAGAGAGGAAATGATAGCTGCTTCCTTCCTATTTCACAGAGAGTTGTCCACCTGGGAGGACTGGAGGGAGGAGGCAGTATCATGGAGGCAGGAGGCAGCATAGAAGAACAGAGCAGCAGGAGAGGCTGGAGTGAGCTGCTGCTGTATAGTCACTCCCATCAGCCTCAGCCAGAGCTCCAAGCAAACCACCCTCATGTATGACCTGTGTGTGTGTCAGATTGTGTACATGCCAGTATGTGTAGGTGTCACTGTGTATCTGAGTGTGTGTATCTGTATGCCAGTGTGTTTATCTGAGTGTGTGTAGCGTCTTTATCTGAGTGTGCATATCTGAATGCATGTGCTAGTGTGTGTATCTGTGTGTCAGTGTGTGTATCTGAGAGTATGTACCAGTATGTAAATCTGTGTGTGTTTCAGTGTGTATATCTGAGTGTATGTGCCAGTGTGTGTATCTGAGTGTATGTGTTAGTGTGTGTATCTGAAGGTCAGTGTGTGTATCTGAGAGTATTGCCCGTGTGTGTATCTGTGTGTGTGTATGTGTATATGAGTGTGTGCGTCACTGTGTGTATCTGACTGTGTGTGCTAGTGTGTGTATCTGTATGTCACTGTGTGTATCTGAGTGTGTGTGCTAGTGTGTGTATCTGTGTAATTATATGCCAGTACATGTATCTGTGTTTCAAGGTGTTTGTGTGTGTGTCTGTATATGTTATAGGGGGAGCGTGTGTGTGTGTGGGGGGGGGCTGGAGGGGAGGGAGGGGGTGCAGTAGCTTGTGAAGCCACCTCCCTGAAATGCATGTTTGCATGTTGGAATATCTGCAAAGGTTAATTATGTGCAGCTATTTTAAAAAATGTGTGGGTGGGATTATGTTCTATGGAAGTTAGTGGGGGGAGGTCTTACCTCAGTGCCACTTGGGACTCGGGCCAGCAAACAGCTTCCCACCCGCCCGCCCCATTAGTATAGTTAGTCACAGCTAGCCGGGGTATGTCCTTGCCAATTAAGTTTGAAGGGTTATGTTTAAGGATATGGAATGAGTGTAACAGGTTTGCATGTCTCAACCTCCCCTGCTCAAAAGGGTTAACCTTAGTTTACCTGGGATGTCGTGCCCATCGAGCGTGGATAAGGTCAGCTGGTGGCAGGCACTGGAAGGAAATGAGTTTATGCTGAGGGGAGAGGTGAGAGGAAGTGGACTTAAGGAGCATGGTCTGTTTATTGGCAAGGATGGTTGGGTTCATTGTATAACACTATGTGTTAAGTTATGTATATGTATATATGTTAAGTTATGGTTATTTATGTTTAACGTTTTGGTTACAGAAAAGAAGAGAAAATTATTAAATAAATGATGGATGTGTTATGAAGTATTATATCATATGTTATAATAAATGCTGTGGCCTGTTTCATCCATACTATGTTTTCTGTCATTATTTTGGAGGGTTGAATGGGGGTTAGTTTATGTATTATGCTGCATCGCGATTACCCACTACGTACATACATGTTGTTCAGGCTAAGCATATTAATGAGGACAATTGTAGCCACAGGAATCACACATGATGCTCTATGATGTATACGTACAGGGTCAGAATGTCAATTTGAAATGTACAACAATCTTGACAGTTCTATGATATAATGCTATGATTCATAAATCAACAAAAACTCTTTTCAGATGAACCGTTGTAGATTGTTTAAATCCATTATAAACTGTCTGGGTTATTAACTAGATCTAATTTTTTACTTAAATTTGTAAGAAGAAGTTTGGAACAATTCAAGCCAAAACAGAGACAGATTCTCAGAGCATATTTACAAACATATTATTCTATCATAGACAGTAAGAGGATGTCTGCCCATTTTGATGCATTTTGGAATGCATCTATACTGTGTGTACTATGTGTATACTACGTGCATCTGTAATATGTGATTTCATTCCTATGTTCCTGTTGGAGATCGTTAAAGATATACTATAGTGTTAGGAATTCAAATCTGTTTTCCTAGCACTATAGTGCCCTCTGGTTCCTCCTCCATCCCTCGTGCCCTCACCTCTCTAACAGCTGAAGGGTTAAAAAAACTTTTTTTTTTACTCACCTGAATATACCAATTCTGTCCCTTGATTCTGAGTCGCACTCCATCTCCTCCTCCAACTTCATCCGACGGGGCGAACTGTGTATGAACCACGAAAGCTGCAAGTGCATTAGGCCCTTTCTATAGGAATGCTTCAATGCTCTCTTATGGGGATTTCACTGACACTTGATGTCCTCATGCAGACCGTGAGGACGTCCAGTATCATTTAAGGGATTGAGAGTCTGTTAGCATCCAGGAAGTGCCTCTGGAGGCAGTCTTAGTCCTGCAAAGTAATTATTGCAGTTTCTTTAAAATTGCAATGTTTTACATGGAAAGGCTAAGGGGGACAGGGACAGTGCACCCAGACCTTTTTAATTACACCCGTAATGCTTGCTTGAGTGCTCTATGTGATGTTTTTGTTTTTTTTACAAAATTGGAACGTGTATAAATTATCCTGGTTACACCCCTCTGGGGTCCTATTACTTCTTGGTTTGATTAGCTCAGTGAACTAAACTCAAGAGACAGCAACTGCCCAGAGCACCTACCCTGCAAATACTGCTCACTGAGCTCAGGGACGTATTAGCCGCGAGGCAAACAAGGCATTTGCCCTGGGCGGCATTTTTCAGGCTAAATGACATGCCGAGCGAGCGGGCGGGCGGCGCTGGGCGGACGGCTGGCGAGGGAGCTCTTCCGCTGAGCTGTCCGCTCAGCTCCCTTGCACGCCGCAGAGTGAGGCTGGGAGCCGGAATATGACGTCAACAACCCGGCTCCCAGCCTCATTCTGCGGCGCGCGAGGGAGCTGAGCGGACGGCTCAGAGGAAGAGCTCCCTCGCCAGCCGCCCGCCCAGCGCCGCCCGCAGCCACTGGACCACCTGGGAGATAGAGAACCCCCTCTCCCCCAGCATTCCCAAAGGTAAGGATGGGGGGTAAATTTAAAAAAAAGTTAGTGTGTGTCTGTTAGTGTGTGTCTGACTGTGTATGTCTGTTAGTGTGTATGTGTGTGTCTGACTGTGTGTGTCTGTTAGTGTGTATGTGTGTGTCTGTTAGTGTGTGTATTTGTCTGTTAGTGTGTATGTGTGTATCTGACTGTGTGTGTGGGTTCCAGGGGACTCCTGGCCCTGGCACCATAACCACTATGGCAGGCTGTAATTCAACCACTTGTTGAACCAATTTGTAATGCAACCACTGTTAGTGTGTGTCTGTTAGTGTGTGTGTCTGACTGTGTGTCTGTTAGTGTGTGTGTGTCTGACAGTTTGTGTCTGTTAGTGTGTGTGTGTCTGACTGTGTGTGTGTGTCTGTTAGTGTGTGTGTGTCTGTTAGAGTGTGTGTGTGTCTGTTAGAATGAGTGTCTGTTTGTTAGAGTGAGTGTGTGTGTGTCTGTTAGAGTGAGTGTGTGTCTGTTAGTGAGTGTGTGTGTGTCTGTTAGTGTGTGTGTGTCTGTTAGTGTGTGTGTGTGTCTGTTAGAGTGTGTGTGTGTCTGTTAGAATGAGTGTGTGTTTGTTAGAGTGAGTGTATGCGTATCTGTCAGTGAATGTGTGTGTGTATTTAGAAGGCGGGGCGGGGGAAGGGTTGGGTGGGGCTTGCCTAGGGCAGCACAAAACCAGGATACACCACTGACTGAGCTGCATTGGGAAGTCTGTGATGGGACAGCCACAGAAAATATGGGCTGGGGAAGGAGAAGAAGAAGGCTTACAAAGGTTCAGACATGGGACATGCAGCTTTTGCAAGTTGTTTTATATATACCCTCCATGACATAAATGCATAATTACATGTGTGTTTTCATTTGGGTATATCAACTAAGAGGTGACTTTAAAAAAAAATAAAACTGGTAATTGAGTGTATTTTATAAAACATTTATTTTGGTAATGGAGAATTACATAGTTACATAGCTGAAAGAGACTTGCTTCCATCAAGTTCAGCCTTCCTCACATTTGTTTTTTGCTGTTGGTCTGAGTAGGTATCACCATCTTGCATTCCCTTTTCCCATGAAATAATAACGCCAATAATCCACAGGTTCCAATTTTGCTGGTGTCGCATAATAACCCACACATGAGCCAAAGACTGGTTTAATGGAAAAACAGGCATCCAATTTATACATCACATAACTCCTCCTCTGAGCCAGAGAGATACTTGAGTTTTGAAAACATACTAAACTCAATTATCTTCTGGTCAGAAAAAATTAAAATTTTTACAATTTATAGAAACACCCCCAAAACGTCATAAAACCCCCACAAATGTCACATCTCTGGGTAGCTTGTTTCTGTGGGAGCAACATATCCAAATTTCAGCCAAATCCGTTTGGTAGTTCCCGAACGGCACCGCAGACAGAATTGACCAGTCTGCCTCGAGGTTGAAGCCGAGAAACAGTTCCACAGGAAATGTAGCAAGAGCCGGTCTCCATTTGTGGGTTTCTATATGAAAACGGTGAAAAATATCTGGTTCGTGAAGAATGCTCCTTGTGTTCGGTAGTTTGAAACTCCCGAACGCCATTTGTCTAAAGTGCTGGGAAATAGAACGTAGGAGAGTTCCATAGAGACCGGTGTTCGTGCGAGTGCGTAGCCGAAAACAGTTCCAGGCACTCGACGACCAAGTCCCGCTGGCTGTGTTCGGGAGACATGATGGCCGCCACCCATTGTTCTCACCACGTGTATTCGTATGCACACACACACACACAGGCAGTCAGTCACACACACACAGGCAGTCAGACAATCAGACACAGGCAGACAGTCACACATAGTTACCGCTGTTCATTATGGAGGTGGAAGTAGTGCAGCTCCTGGATTCTGGTTGTTGGGGAAGCAGGGACTCATTCCTGCTTCCCATGCAGCAATTACCCGGCACTTCTAGCCCCGCCCCCACTGTCATTTAGCTCCCCAACCGAACGCTAAGCCCCGCCCCACCGCAATGTTGTGTTTTTGTTTTGTTTTTTAATCACGGGTGGAGAATAATGAAATCCTCCACCCGGGTAGCCGGCAATGTGTGAGCTGTGTCGGCTGCAGGGCGCCCCCTGCTCCATGGCGCCCTGTGCGGCCGCACAGCTTACACATCCCTAAGGCACTCTGGGTGAGCCCAGAGAACATGTGTAGAAAGGGGAGAAACTTGCAGAAGGACAACCATCACTACAACATTCAAATGATCTGGCCCTTATGGCAGACTGACCAGATCAAAGATCTCTGCAAAACACAAGAAAGCCACTTGGAATTAGCAAACTAAAAAAGCATCTAAATGATGCTTAGACTGTGAAAAAAGATTCTCTAGTCTGATGAAATGAAAAACAGTTTGGCCTTAATTTATAATGTCATGCCTGGAGGAAGCCTAGCACTGACCATCAACTGCATGATACAGGTGGTAGCATCATGATTTGGGGGTGTTTCTCAGTGGCACAGAAAGGTACATTGGTCAGGATTGAGTGAAAGCTGAACATAGCAAAGTACAGAGTTATCCTTAATGAAAATCTGGTCCAGAGCATCAGAACCTCAGACTGGGCTGTAGAAATATCTCGCAACAAGACAATGACCCTAAGCACACAGCTGAGAAAATATAACAGTGGCTTAGGGACCTGAGGCCTGAAATCAGCAGTTCACTTGCTCAGCAGGGGTTAATTCAGACCGACACATAATAACAGCAAGTAATACATAACATAGTAAGGCACAGAAATATAATAATAAACACAGACTCAGATTTGTGCTGAAAAAGCAGTGGTCTTTTATTTAGCTTACAAATTATACAAACTTAACTTATTTACTTTAAAACACGTAAATTGTAACTAAAACATCTCCGGTCTTTAAACCCCCAGAGATTTAACATAGCTCACAAGAGTTCCGTCCTATTAGCCAGAACTTAAACAAAATGATAACGAAACTCAGCTAGTCCACAACCCCCACCCCTTTAAATTAGGCAGGTGACCACAACCCCAATAAAAGACCACGACAATTGAAATATAGTGAGGGCAGGGGAAAACAGCTCTACAGTTAACTTTTCTTCTTTCTTCTGGCGCCAAATATCACCTCAGTGCGCCTTATATATTGCGTTTTTTCCTGCTCCAGAGCACCCTCGTGGGGAAGCGCTCCAGTCAGAGCACTTTCCAAGCGAATCCCTGCATGGAAAATTCACAAGGGCATCGCAACAGCCGTTACTGATGCCTTCGCGACTAATAGCGATGCGTGCCGCACCTTGACCCCTGAATAACTCCGCGACGCACATGTGTACCTAGTCAATTGACTAGGTACATTCTGACTTTCCTTATCCAGGCTGACAGAGTTTGAGAGGATGTGCAGAGTTAACGTATCATGGGTCATTCACAGGTTAGCAGAGAGTGCTTTTTTTTTGTATTTGTATTTGGCAATTCTGACCTTGTTATTGACTTTTCTTCTTTTTGTAATCCTTGACCTTTTGGCCTGTCTTTTTGGTCACAGCATAGCCTGATATGATATTTCAGGTTTTTCTTCTGTTAAATACATTTGCATGGTGTCATAAATCAGTTTTTTGTTTTCTTATTATGGGGTATTGAGTGTAGATGGATGTAAAAAAAAAAATATTTTAATAATAGTAGCATAAGACTGCAACATACAAAATATGAAAAAATATCAAGGTCTGAATACTTTCTGAATGCACTGTAAACACACTGTGTAATTTTAATTTTAAAATGTAAATAAACTTGAGAGCGAAGATCCAAAGTGAGATGCAGCGACCTTATTATAAATGTTGACTCATAGTATCTGATTGCGTATATTTTCCCTTTTCAGAAAAATCTATCTGCTTGAGATTCACACTGTTTCAGTGATGGACTATCTTTTATTCAATCATACGGAAGAACTTGGCAAAAAGGACTATTTGTTGCTCACTGGCAGCCAATTTATAGCGTTTGCCATCACCTTAATTGCAACCATACCCAGAACTTTAAGAGGAAATGTGAGTACTGCCTCTACAAACATGGGCACTGCGAGGTGGTAAATATGCCAGCGGCTTCAGCCCCTCCTATATAAATTGACTGAAGCTCCAACACCAAGTCCAACATATTCTATAAATCATACTGAGACATGAAATCTTATGAGGAATGAACTCAGAGTGTTATATAAAGACCATACTTGCTATAGTAACCCTAAACTATGCTGTGGGTACAACTAACCTTGTACCCACTGCATTAATATACTGCACTTATAGCTATACTACACTGTGCTGTATAATTAACTTCAAATATGATGTTAATATGCACTGTCACAAATTATGCTTTTGGAGTTGTTATTGCTTGCTCAGTTTTACATGGGACTCAGGGCTTGTAGAATATTACTATGTTCCTATTTATATTCATAGTAGGCATGGGTGTCTAGTGGGATAAAAAGAACAGATGGTACTTTCATATGCTGTACCACGAGAAGTCTGGAATGTGGTAATTAAGGGTCTTGTCCCTATATGGCTAAGGTTATATTCTGACATCATTATGGTCATATCTATATAGAATAGTGAACAAAGGACCACAAGGTTATTCTTCTTGTCCGGCTGTTCTCTAACTATATTGAGTCTAACTCTTCCTTCAGGGTCCAGCAATTACCATCTGCTGTTGAACATCCATTATCCTGGAACATCCTTTGTCGGTTTATTATGTATATGGACCTGTAAGAATAAACTGGGAGAAAGTGTAAGTCAGATTGCCTATTAGTATTTTTGGTTAATATAGACGTATATCAACCTGACGAGCCTTTTACCCAAGAAGATATATACATAAAAGACTTATTTCAATCACCATTGGAAAACACACAGAAAAGTGATTTTTTATTACAGGTCTTGCAATGAAATAGGGCCAATAATAAACACTCTGCTTTTCAGGACCCTACTTAGGGCTCCAGCCCCTGCTAACCCCCTCCTAGCAATTCACCTGTGTGCACTCATCCCTATTAACGCCACAGCTTAGCAAGCAAGCAGGTAATGTGGGGATCTGTGCTTAGCAGTGCTTAGCTCTGTTTGTCATGCTCTTTCTTATCTATGCAATGCATTTTTTTTAGGTATTTTAAGCATATGGTTACAGATCCACTGATCCCTTAAAAGACTGCCTGGGAGTGGTTGAAGAACCTACTAAGTATTGACAGAGGTGTGGAGTGTCAAACAAAACATGTATTAAGAGAATCTGGAAAAATGTTTTAACATACTTAGAACCAGTCAGCCTTTATTAGATTATTATCTCACCAACAATTAAACTTTGCGTCTGCACATTCTACTGCCCAGCTACTGGGCATACAGTTGTCCTGGTTGCTGGTTTCAAGAGATGATTTTTAATTCGCAATTAGCTCTTGGTGTTAGTCTGTATGGTAAAAAAATGGTTGATGGATTTTGCACTGATGTCATTCTTTTCCTATGTTGCAATTCCATCACATTAATGCATAAATGCAGATTGCATGCACAAGGAGAACAAACTGGATGCCAGTCTGCTGAGACTGCACTTAGTACATAACTCTAATAATGCTGTAAGGGTTAACGATGCCTGGGTAGTTGCAGATAACAGCAGTTTGCAGTAAATCATTCAGTGCTGTCTCTGCTCCTCCAGCTCACATAATCATAAAAACAATGAAAAAAAGGACAAAGAAATGTGTGAGACATCAAAATAGATATATTGCTACCTTAAGGCATTGCTCTCGTTTCTCTCTCTTCCTCAGTGTCTCTCCGTCTCTTTGTTATGATTTGTTTTTTAAAACACTGCGACAATTGATTTCTTGCTCCAAGCTTATGCTTATTTCTAAGAGAAGACAAAGGAGTGATTTAAAAAAAAAAAAACTGAAGTAAAAAAATAAAAAAAATAAACAGGATTGTATCCTTTTTTTCAATTTTCTTTTTTTTTCAAATAGTATTGGATATAGTATAATTGAATAATGCACTCATCACCTGCCTTAGGTAATATCTGATGGGAGTGAAAATTCCTTGAGAGGCTTATATATATGATGTGCTTAAGAAAGTCTTTTAATGATATCTAATATCACCAAATAGTTTACAGTTCAATAGTTTTCAGTGTCTGAAGGAAAATTGACCAATGATTAGCACAATTAGGCACTTAAAATGACAGACTGCTAATGAAACGTCTTCATTGCCTCTTCAAAAAACTAACTTGGTTGTAGCACAAATACGATCAAATATACTACACTTGTCCTTTTAGGTTTATGTTGTGCTTGAAGGAAATTCTTGTAGTTTTATGCATATTTTCTACTGAAGCCTAGCTGTTGGTTTCATGATTACATGACCCCCAAATATATTCAGTTCCACCTTTTGTACGCAATGTTGCATTGTGCTCAGACACATTCTAGTGCAAAGTCAAAAGAAATATGGGGTAACAGAGGCAACGCCAACAGGTTTACTGGTTTCACCAGTCCCTCCCTCTGTATATACTAGCTGTGGTAGAAGGAAGCACAAGTTATTGCAGCATAAAAATCCAATTGCCTCCTGTGTTCTGAATCTCATGTATCGGATATACCACTTTTCCCACTATCCTGAGGATGAATACTACTAGTAGCGGTGTTGGTGTTGGAGGTAGGGGTGGATGAGGTTTCACCAGTCCTTAAGGCAGAGGAAGAGGTATTCAGACTCTCAGAGACCATGGCACTACTGATGGATAGTGAATTTGGGAACTCAACCCTTTCCCCTACCCCTCTTCAATTACTTATTGGACTTAGGATGTAACATTGTTGATGATGAGTTTTTTTTTTCTTATTGCAATACATTAGATATATGAATGATTGTGTATTGTGTAACCTAACAGAACTTTATTCAGCAATAATAGGTGTTTGTTTTCCAAAATGGGTTGGTGATTGGTCGATTTGCTGCTGCGATGATATCGTGTTTAAATTTAATAAATAATACACTGTTCACAGCACACACTGGACTGAACACACTCTTAAATAAATAAATTGAAAAACATGACTGAGGCAGAATATTTACCACTCAAAGCTTGTGTGAGAGCCATTGTGAGAGTAGCTAGGCAAGATGAACTTTTTCTCATTTTTTCCCCTTTTGTAAGGAATAAAAAAGTCTCCCAAAAGTATTTATATGGGGAGTTTTTAACAAAAAAAACTTTTAACAACTGTATATTGATAACTTAGTTTTAGGCTACGATCAATAACATTATGGCAATCTCCCATATCTCATTCAAACTTGTTGATTTTATCTTTATGAAGTAATTTAAATATGAAATCCCCTTAAAAGGCCAAAGTTTGGGTGCAGTCACACTTCTCTAGTGCTCTGAGAATACTTACTCAAAAACTGACTAACTTCAGGTGATTTTTTGGGAGTTTGCTGGTACTACAACCACATACTCCTAAAGCTGTGTCACAATGGGCTGTAAAAATAGAAAACCTAAAGTGCACAAAAGCCCACTAGGTCGAGATATCAGGATTTGTTCCATAGTTCTCAGAAGGCCATTTGCGAGAGCATGGAGCTCCTCAAGGACAGGTCCTCATACTCTTCAGAAGACCTACTATTGGAGGCCGGTGCAACCATCTCTGGTGGCCTAAAACAGGGACTTAAACCCCCATCACTGGAGGACCGGGACCTAGTCACAGCAACACTCCTTAAAAATATGTTCCCTGAAAAACACGCTAATATCTTACTGGATATAGCCTGCATCAAGGAAGCCGTGGAGAATGCGGTAAAGAGAGTTGCCATATCGGAGGCTTCAAATACAGTCCATGACACTAGACTCACAGATGTGGAAAAGAAGTTGGAAGAACTCTAGCAGCAACAAATGTACACCACAAATAGGGTAGAGGCTCTGGAGGATCACCGATGCAAATGTAACCTCAAGATCCGGGGTATACCCAAGTCATTGAGCATTGACAACTTACCTCACTTTATTAGACAGTTCCTTTATTAGACAGTATGTTTCACATACCCAAACCTGCAGACGTACCATCCGCTGCAGTTCAAGACCTCAACATTCGCTTCCAGTCATTGCAGGACAAGGCCCAAATCTAAGTGACAGTAAGGGACAAAATGACAATTGTCTTCAAGGGCTCTACATTACAGTTGTTCCCAGACCTGACCAGGAATACTCTGAATTGGCAGTGAACCCTAAGGCCTCTGTTGCAGACCCTGAGAACGAACAACATCTCATACCGGTGGGGCCTGCCAAGAGTCCTACTCTTCACGTTCCAGGGGGCTACCTTGATTGCCAGAACATACCAGGATCTGGGGGACCAACTGCAAAAGATGGGCCTCTATGCTGCCCCTGGCAGCTTCGGAACAGACCTATCCAACTTGAACCCAGAGACAATCCAGGAATTTACACCCCAAGCCATAGTGATCCCATCATCTGTCAGGGCTGTTACATGAAAGACAATAATGTTCACCTGGAGCGGTTGCTGGCAATCTGAGTCTCTCACCATCCCGAGACCCACCTGAACATTATCAACCAGTTCCTATTGAACTACATGTATGTTTGTTTTTTACCTGTTTTATTTCATTTTTCTTTTTTATTCTTTTACTTTTTTGTTTTCCTGGATACCTACCCTATCTTAAGGCATTTGCATGCCTCAGTCAGCTCTCACGCACAGTCGCCTGTAAGGGGTACCATACTCCCACACCCAGCAATGCCGCTTGTATTCCAGTTAATTATTTAGACCACACTTTTAATAATCCACAAACAACATGCAGATAGCTACATAAATAAGCCCCTTCTCACTCTTCTGTAAATGCTGACAACACATTTATTTCTTTAGGGGGAGCCCTACACATGAAGATACCTGTAGAATATTACATATTCTATATGTTCCTATTCAAATACATAGTAAGGTGTGGATGTATAATGTATTTTATGGCCAGAGTCTAAATTAAACGTTATGATGTAATTTTGCCTATAAAGAACTGAGGACAAAGGACCACGTTCTCTTTTTCCTACGCTCCGCTATCCTCTCCTGGTGTGTCCCTGACTTGCTGATACAAAGACGAGTAGACGACTACTTAAGATCTCTCACTCTCTGTAACGTCGTTTAGAAATACTATATGTTAAGTATATTACTGTTTGCTTTTGAAGCAGAATAAAAAAATAAGGAACGTCAGATTGTGTATTAGTACTTTGTTGGCAAGATAGTATAGATATATATTAACCTGGTAGGCCTTTAACCAAAGAAGATTATATATATATATATATATATATATATATATATATATACACACACTATTCACAGCACACACTGGACTGAACACACTCAGAAATAAATAAATTGAAAAACATGAGTGAGGCAGGATTTCTACCACTCAAAGCTTGTGTGAGAGCCATTGTGAGAGTAGCTAGGCACAGGCCCGGACTGGCCATCGGGCACACCGGGCAAATGCCCGGTGGGCCGCGATGGCCGTGGGGCCGAGGCCGGCAGGGAGATCACAGGATCTCCCCTGCCAGCCCGTGCAGGGCCAGCGCTATCCGAGCGCCGGCCCCGCTTTGTGCCTCCATGGGCTGGTGGGGAGATCAAAGATCTCCCTCACCGGCCCAGAGGCATGGAAATGCGGCCGTCGGCTGGGGAGGAAGATAGGGAGGCAGGAGAGAGGACCCGGCGGAGCTCTAACAAGCAGCTCTGCCGGGTCCTCTCGAGGGATTCTGAGCGTTGCCACGCTCAGATCTCGCGAGAGTGAACTCTAACCTGCAGGTTAGAGTTCACTCTCACCACTGGACCACCAGGGAAGGATGGCAGAACGGCTCCCCTCCCTCCATGGCAGAACGGATCTCCTCCCCCCCCCCCTCCCAGGATAAAGGTAAGAAGGGAGGAGGGGGAAATCATTTTTTTTTTTTATTATTAAAAAAAAATATTTAAATTTAAATAAAAAATACATTCACTCACACACACAGCACCACCAGACACACACAGCACCCCCCAGACACACACAGCACCCCCCAGACACACACAGCGCACCCAGACACACACAGCGAACCCAGACACACACAGAACCCAGACACACACAACGCACCCCTCAGACACACACAACGCACCCCTCAGACACACACAACGCACCCCTCAGACACACACAGCGCACCCCTCAGACACACACAGCGCACCCCTCAGACACACACAGCGCACCCCTCAGACACACACAGCACACTCCCACACACACAGCACACTAGACACACACAGCACACTCCCACACACAGCACACACACACAGCACACTCCCACACATATACAGCACACACATATATATATAAAATAACCCTCAGTGAGTTAACAGAAAAAGAAAATTAGAAACCTAGAATGTGACAGCAGATAAAAACACCCTCACACACAGCACCCCTCTTACATACTCACACTGCGCCCCTCACACATACAATAAGTCTAAATATATATATATACACACACACACACACACACACACACACACTACAGCACCCCTCACACTGCACCACTACACACATTACGCTCCAGATACACACTAGATCCCTTACTCTATATGCACTCTTTATCCTCTATACACACACACACACTGGGTCCTTTACACAGTAGATCTCCTACACACGCACACACTACATTCCTTGTCAGCAAACACATACAACATTCTCTAAACACACCCTCTCTGCAACCCCTACACACACTACGTCACCTATACACACACACTTCAGCCCGTATGCACACACTCGCTGCATCCCCTATAAAACTATGCCCCTATACACACACTCTCTACAGCCCCTAGCCACACATATTACACCACAAACACAAATTAAATTGACCTATTTACACAATACCACACCACACTCTACACACACACAATCCCACAAGCAGGCTCCAAACATATGCACCATGCACTTTCCTGGCCCATTTGTCCTCTGGTATCCCACTTGTGGAGACACCAGAGACAATTTAAAAGCAAACACAGCGCAAGCATGTTATTAAATTTGCTTGCGCTGCGCAGAACAAATTCAGGGCCTTTTTCTAATGCCAGAGCTCTTCAGCAGGGCTCTGGGCATTGAACCAACATGCTCACTTTGAGAGGGGGCGTGTTGTCATTAGTGATGACAAAACACACACTCTCTGGCCCCGCCCCCTTCTTAGGGGGCCGCTCTGATTGAAAAATGCACCGGCCTAATTTTTTTCCCAGTCCAGCCCTGGCTAGGCAAGATTAACTTTTTCAATTTTTTTCCCTTTTTAAGGAATAAAAAAGTCCCCCAAAAAGTATTTATGTGGGGGAATTTTTTAACAAACTGTATATTGAAAACTTAGTTTTAGACTATGATCAATGACATTATGGCAATCTCCCATATTTCATTCAAAGTTGTTGAATGATTCAACTGAGAAAACACAAGGTATTACAATACCATATCATTAGAATTCCACACTGAAAGGGTAATCACTCCAAGTCCTGTGTTACACTACTATATTGTTTAAAGCTGTCGCTACTCCAACTTCCCTATAAAAAAATGGAGAGCAAAAAACGGGTCGCAAGAGTATTCTGAGAACGGACAGCAGCTAAAATAGCCTGTCCTTCGGTGGGTCCCCGCTCAGAACTCAAGCTGGTTTTAGCTCATCTTGTGCCATTACAGAGAGAATATATCTGAAGCATATCAGACTGGTCCCACCCATACGGGCAGTCCAGAACCAAAATGCCAGCAAGTTCTCTCTGCACGAGAGATACAGCAACCCCAGACGATCGTTTCAGCCTTGTTAGGCATCATCAGTGAGGCATAGCTGATATCTCTCTAGGCACCGTGAGCAAGGGGTCCACGTCTGGATTACCCTTTAAATTAATGGAGAGCAAAAAATGGGTCGCAAGAGTATTCTGAGGACGGACAGCAGCTAAAATAGCCTGCCCTTCGGTGGGTCCCCGCTCAGAACTCAAGCTGGTTTTAGCTCATCTTGTGCCATTACAGAGAGAACATATCTGAAGCATATCAGACTGGTCCCACCCATCCGGGCAGTCCAGATCCGAAATGCCAGCAAGTTCTCTCTGCACAAGAGATACAGCAACCCCAGACAATCGTTTCAGCCTTGTAAGGCATCATCAGTGAGGCATAGCTGATATCTCTCTAGGCACCATGAGCAAGGGGTCCACGTCTGGATTACCCTTTAAACTAATGGAGAGCAAAAAACGGGTCGCAAGAGTATTCTGAGAACAGACAGCAGCTAAAATAGCCTTATAAAAAAATGTCCCTATAAAAAAATTAAAAACCCTCGTTCCTCATCTTTTCCCAAGAATTCATGGGTAGAAGTCAGCCTTCTATACGTTCTTCCTTTTTGCTCATTGACCAACGCTAAGGTCATTAAATAGTATTTACCTGCATTTTTGCATTACTCTATGTGTTTTTACTCTCTGTGGCTTGAGAAAAATAAAGAATTCAAATAAAAAGGCCAACGTTTAAGTTTTGTATGATCTTCTCTTGGTTCTGAGCCCATCCTTCTGAGAGTTGGAGCATGGTGCTTCATGAAAGAAGGTGAATCCTGTGGAATTTAATTATTTGGAATTTGTGAGATTGAAAACTTATAATCAATATTCTCAACAAATCAGTATTTTTCTTTGCACTAATACCAACAAAGCTCATCCTTTCATTGTCTACATTTCTCAAACTCCATTTTCCATGCATTCCAGTTATCATTTTATTTCATCTTTTTGATTGGCACCTTTCCTTAGCAACTATCTATTTTGCAATCCACAATTTATTTTATAAAACTCTGTTTTGCTGGAGTATCCATAACTTAAAGTTTTAAATTTGTCTTGTACTTTTGAGTATTTATGCCTTCTATAGAAAACACAGTTTAGAAATCTACTATTAACTGATGGAGTTTCTGAGTATGGTACTAGTTTTATGTTTCTATATTTTAAGGCAGATCAACTAGTTATTTTTAAATTGTATATCATGATGTTTTATAGCCATGGTATAAGACTATTTGCTGTAGTATTCTTCTACAGGTTTGATTTACCTTTTTTATTGTTGTTGTCTTACTCTTGGCTATATATGCATATTTTCTCCCTTCTCTAGATTTTAAACCCTCACTAAGCAATCCCTGAGCAGTAGTCGCATAAATTTGTATTTGCATGCAAATGTCATTGCTTTAGATCTCCCTGAAGTACACAATTATAGAATAAAATGGAGCCTCATTAATAAATTGTGATAATGATGAATATTTAATTTTGTTTGAAATGTTTTCCCCATTATATGAAAATATTTTCGTTTTCACTGTTCTAATCCATGTCCTTAAAGCAATATTGTGTATGGTAAAGCCTTTGTTCTAGACATTCTAGAATCTGATTATTTGTCTTAAAACATTTTAAAGCATCCTCAGAGTTTTGTCTAGTACAATGGTTCTTCAGGGAATAACCACTCTTGTCACCTACAGGTCACCTGCAGTAAACTCTATTTCCCTGCGCTTCCTCCCAGCCACCATGACCAGCCATAAAAAAATGCACATATCCGTTCTATAGGCACTGAAACTGCAAAAAGGTGAGGATTTACTTTTCTCTTTCAGACTATTTTCAACAAATAAACACTGAATTCAAAACTAGCATGGCTCATATATCACCAAAGGTCCTTAGAATACCAAGGCTCACATGCAAACATCAATACAACCAGGGTCAACTTTCTGCCCCCAGCAGGCACAGGAGCCCACTCTGTGTCACCAACATACCAGACCCTTTTTGTACAAATCAACACACACAGCACTGCAAAACACAGTATATAACCAGGCACATATACACACAATCCTCCACAAGCAAATATGCACATATTTAGTTTGCATGCAAATTTTGCTTCCACAATGTTATACACACATATTCATCTAAATATCAGAATATGGTAGGGTTCAAAACACAGGAAAAATAGTCAGTGCACACAAAATCTGGACTTTTGCTGAGGTATACTACTCTTAGCAAAATTTTGACTCCATCTTGTTTCAGACTTTCTCCATCACATGCCTGCATAGCCTTTTTTTTTTGTTTTTTTTTAATTCAAGAAAAGTGTTTATTAAGTTATGCTTGTAAACAATAATAAACAATATTGGTAGTATCCAGTGTGGAGTTATTACAGAGTACAAATTGAGGATTTGAAACATGAGCACAATCGTCCAGCACATAATTTATAACAAGTTATCATATGGGTCCATATGAACATGCAGAACGTAGCAAGGTATGGAATTTACTACCATTTCTGTCGTATAGTCAATTGGTTGCTCATTGGCAGGTGGACTATTGGGGAGATATTGGAGGGAGAGAATGAAAGAAGATAAAATAGAAGTAGAAATAACCTCAGAGTTTATGAGAATGTGTAGCAGCTTCAGTCTTCCTGTGGCAGCGGTGAATATGGCGTCGGGGAGTTGTGTGGTCTACGGGCGTAGATAGGCACTGGCGAGAGTGAGAGAGAGAAAGGAAGGGGGAGGGCAAGCAAGATGGTAAAGAGGCAGGTAGAGAGGGGGTGTAGAAGAAAAAAAGTTGGAGTGTGAGATGAAGAGAGAAGGAGAAGAAGAGGGGGTAAATTAAGTAAATAAAAAAAGGGAAGGGGAGGATGAAGAGGGGGTATGCTGGGTAGGTTGTTGGAAATTTTCCGCCCCATTTCTCCACACCCCCATCCAATGCAGCCGCCCCTTCATTACTTTGGTCATCAGGGTGAGGAGGAGTATGGTCTTGGTCTGGTATTGTGTGTTACCATAGTGTCCATGGTAAGGTCAGTTCTGCTGTGTCAGGAAGTTACAAATTAGACTCCATGTTCGGTTTTTTAGTTGACAGCCATTACATCCAGTGAAACCAGATCTTCTGGAACGTTTGGTTTCACCCACCTGCCGATAGGATGAGTTCCTCTTTGCTCCTGATGTCTTCCACTCTAGTGATCCAATCTTTGGTGGAGGGGGCTGAGGTTTGTTTACAGAAGGTCGGGAAGAGGCTACATGCGGCGTTATTCAGATATGGGGTGATTGTTTTCTTGTAGGTAGCCAGTAGAAGGGGGTTCAGGTGGAGCAGCTAGCTCTCCAGGGAGAACTCAACCGAGTCATCTGTGAGTGTGGTTACTATCTGGTGTATCTCCCTCCAGTAGTGTTCACTCTGAGGAATTGTTTACGGAGGCAATTTTCTCTGGTGTTTTATACAAGTGAGATATCATTTTGTATCCAGACTCCTGGTATTTTGTACTAATGGAGGATTTATGTGTCAATGTGAAGGTTTTGGTCCATTGTTCTTGAGTCAAAGGTCCCTCTCCCAGTGTCTAATGAAGGTGATATAGCAGTGAGATGGCACGGGGTGGGATGAGGGTTGAGTGCATAGCGTCTCAAATATGGTGAGCTTTCTTGCAGCTGAAGTTAGGTTCGGTACTTGATTGAGCATGTGGGCTAGTTGGATGATATCTAAAGCTTGTCATCAAGTTTGGGGGTTCCAGAGTGGGCAGTTCTGAGAGTGGAGTGATAGTGCCATTTGTAAGTATGTGTTGTAGCCTGCAGCGTAGTGGTAGTCCGAAGCTAGTCTGATCCGAGCGGAGTCGATTATGCAGAATGACGGGTTGCCCATGATGGGGTACTGGGGGGAGGAAGGTGGTGAGAAGTCCGTTTCTGCACATAGACTTTTCCAGATATTTAGGGTGGTAGCTATTGTGGGGTGGCCCCTATCCTGTATGACTTGCCACGGGACCGTATGCAGAGGCAGTGCCGAGAATCTAGCTTCTATGGCGATCCAAAGTTCGTCCGGTGGAGCTAATGACCATTCGATGATGCGCTTCAGGTGGATGATTTGGTGATACTTAACCCTGTGTTAGAATGAAAGGAGAAGATAATTTTTTTCATATACTTAACAGTATCAGGCAATATTCAATAGTACAGGAATACTGATTCTAAAAGGAAATAGAGTAAAAAAAGTACATAGTGTAATCTATTTCAATACAATGTAAAGTGAGTGGATGTATGGTTAAACTCACAAATATGGAGCCTCAAGGTGCCAGTACTGGTTTCGGTAGGTGTCCACAGGTAAGGCAGGCAGGTGAAGTGTATTATCCCCAAAAAATTATTGAAAGATATAAAATCTGGACACAAATAAAGCAGTGTGTAATAAATAAATATACACTATCACACAAAGTCCTTGCAACCAGTTGTTTGTAGGAGTCTACATCCAGGGTGTTTTTGTTTCTTGATTCCAGGTTAGCCACTTTCAGCAGGAGGTCGGCAGCTTCCTTTGAGCGTTTTATTTTTTTGCGTTGTGCACCGTGCATTTATATGCCTCCCAAATGGTCTCTGGTGTGGAGTACCGTGTCCGATTGCCCCAGGATGCTACCCAGTTGGGTCCCTCTCCCTCCCACTAGTGTGCAGGATGTTAAAGAGTACCTTTGCCTTTTCCGTGTAGTGAAATCCCCTGCATCTCAGGGTAATGGTTTAGACCATTGCAGTTTAACACTAGTATTTCTGCAGGGGGCACAGACGTTGACAGAGATATGGGAGATGTTAGGAAGTGTAAAGGTCATTTACAGCAGCCTATGCCATATATATGGGCTTCCATGTAAGCATTGTGTCAGTGTTAGATTTGCTGGTGTAAGCATACCTGGTTAGATCAAGGGGCCCGTGTATATGGGCCTACATGCTCATGCTTAGAGGCCAGTGTTAGGTGTCCCCAGGTTGCATTGTGGTGTCCCCTATATCGAGTCGTGGTGCTTAGGTTCCCACCACCCATTAGGTTCTCCTCCCTGCCCAACCGCCCCTCCCCCAGGTGCGACCTTGTCTGGGTTTCGTCTCTCCCCTGTTTGCACATTCATTATATTGTACAGAATCATTGCATTGCATGCTTACGAAGGTGTTTAGTTGCAGGCAAGGTTGATGATGCGTGGCACTTAGATGAGATCAGTGGGGAGCACTCAGCTAGTCCGTATAGACGTTTCTGCTTTGAATCGTTCTACTTGATGTTGGATTCAAGCGAGAAAAAAGAAAAGAAAAATAAAAAATTAAGAAAAAAATTAAGAATAAAAAAAGAAAAATATATATATTTATACATTTCAAAGTCAATGTCTGACATAGTCTGTTTGTCTTTTCTGCGAGTGTGTCTTTGTTGTGTTTTGTCCATATATGGCAAGATGCAGATGTCTCAGGCAGGTGGATGCAGGGCCGTTTTGGCTTTTCTTCCAGGAGCTGCTGTACTTGGCGTAGGCCACAAGAAAATAAATAAATAAAATAAAACATATAGATAAATTTCAAAGTCAATTACTGAGATAGTCCGCTTGTCTTTTCTGCGAGTGTGTCTTTGTCATGTTTTTTCCATATATGGTGAGATGCAGATATCTTAGGCAGGTGGCTGCAGGGCTGTATAGGCTTTTCTTCTGGGAGCTGCTTTACTTGGCATAGGCCACAAGAAAAAAAAATTATGGGGTGCAAAGTCAGTTAGGGAGGTAGTCAGTTTGCCCATTCTGTGAGTGCTCTTTTCCAGACTTTGTCAAGATATGTTGAGGTGTAGATGTCTCAGGTAGGAAAGTACATGGGAAATGTCATGTGTACCCGGTGTCCATCATTTTCATTCTTCACTCATAAGCCCTGGTCTTCCACTGTGAGTGTTACGGCTACAGGTCTGCCCACATTCCTTTCATTGAGAGGGCAGTCAGACCAGTCCTGTACCTGAATAGGTGGTAATCCAAGGGTATCCATGAAGATGGGGATGTCTGCTGGTATTCTAATAGTGGCCACATTGCTTTTTCGTGCTGTGAGTGTGAATGGGAATTGCCAGCAGTATCTGATCTGGTGTTCCTGCAGCACAGCTGTGATGGGTCGGAAGGGGACATCTCGTTTGTAAGGTGAGGTGAGATAAATCATTGTATAGTTCCACATTCTGGCCTCTGAATCTCCAGGACCTCTCCATTCTTGACCCTCTCATGATGTCATCTTTCAGTTGAAAATCTTGTATGTAGCAGATGACATCAAGCAGTGGGGCAGATGGTGGCTGTTTCGGGCGGAGGGCACGGTGCGCTCTATCTAAATACAGGCGTGCATCAGGAGGCTTGTTAAGGATAAGGTTGAACAGGGGAATCAACTTCTCCCCCAGATCTTCGGGGCCTTGCAGTTCGCACAGCCTCCACACTCTAATGTTGTGCCTGCGGCTCCTATTGTCCAGATCGCGGTAGATGGCGTTGCGTGAGTGGCCTCGTGTTGCGAGGCAAGGATTTCCGGGGTGTGCAGGTAGCCTCTCCTTGCGTCCGGAGTGTTGAGGGGGTCATCTGAAGATGCTTCGTTTGACCCATGGGGTCTTGGGCAGTGAGGCTGATTAGGGGAGCAGGGCACGGCGCTCTGGAATCAGATGGCCATACTCGTTCAGCACCAAGCCACGCCCCCTGCATTGACTTTTGAACTGTACCAAAGTAAAAAAACAAGCTATCTGCATTACAGGGAGGTGCCCTTAAGGATGGACTATGAGTGAGGAGAGGGTCTTAAGGTATGGTAGAATTGTGGAATATGTGCAAGTTTTCGTTATTTCTGTCATACACCTTTTTCATTGTATATTTTGCTAAAGGGTATGTTGTGGGCACCTGTCCTGGTATATGATTTTACCTGGTTACAGTGGGAAATTCCTGATTTCTAGATACTAAATTAAGTCATGTAAGCATATTTTATTAATTATTAACTTCTAACTTAAGTTAAGACACACATTCAGCTTTCCTGTTGGACAATGTTCACTGTACTTTATTTTTATAACTTCCCTGGACATAAACAATGCCCCTTGTAGACTGTTGAAGACTATAAATTGTATGTATACAAAGCATTCATCTGAGAAACTGTGTGTATCTCTACAATATTGGCAATACTGCTGTATGCATCAATAATTCTAACTATTCATCAACAGTGCTCTAAATCATTTCCAGGCTCAACAACCACAATACTCACACACACATAGGAGGGTCAACATTCAAATAAAGGTTTAATTGATATGAAGAAGTATTTTTTATGTGTTTACATATGAATAATATTTTTTATCCAAATGTAACCTGACTGTTTTGTATAAAAGCATCATGTCAGACTGCAGTTGCCTTCAACTAATCTTTACCTCTCATCAATGTCAAACGTAGGAACCACAAACAGAGAACAGAAAGCTGAGGGTTTTGCAATGTGCTTCTCAAAGATCAGAGTAAGGAAAATAAATTGTTTAAACCATGCTAAGCATACAGAAACCGACTTACCTGCATGATGTTTCCTCCAGCTTCTAGCTTGATGTACTAAAAAACAAAGGGGGTAAGCTATAGAGAACACACAGTCTGCTACATTTTCACTGCAGTAGAAGATCGAGTACATAACATCTTAAGGGTTTAAATCTCCCATACTCCACTTTCGTCTCACCACAAATTACTAGCAGTGCTGATGCTACTATAGGACTTCAAGAAGGCAACTGTCATTATAAATCTAGACTTACCCTTCTGACTTCCATTACCTTACACACGTCTCTGCTTTCATATTCAAGATGGATCATTTTTACATTAAACACCCACCAGATTAATTTGGCTAAGATTTAAGAATTAAACTTGTACAGTGTAACAGGTCCATTCAAACTGCCTTGATTCACTAGTAATGACTCAGTGTTCTTTACTTTTATTTACCAAAGCTATCACTGTCTGTTTTATCATAGTTGGCTGCTACTAATATTTCTACTCTATTTTATGGGTGTTTTGTTTTGTTTTGTTTTTTTACTAAAGTAATATTCTCTGTCACTTTTATCATAAGCAATGAACCAAATCAAATTTAAATGGTTCATACTCTTTTCATTTCCATAGATTTCGCTACCTGTCTCATTTGCAGTGGTGGCTAGTGAAGTTTTAGGATGGTGGGGCACCAGACTTTACCCTTGGAATTTGACTCCATCCCCTCTCTCTGTAGCCCCTACTTCCTGATCTGTTGGAGATATATATATAATATTAAATGGCTGTCAAAATGTAAAAAAAAGTTTTTATTTCATTTGTTTATTAAAAGTAGACCTGGGGATACAGGACAAGACTAAAATGATAAGAACTATACCTGGGAAACTGGGGAAGACTGGCAGCATGCTTCAAAACACACACAGTGCTAAAACTTGGGGACATATTTTCAGCTGACACACAGTCCTGGAACTGAAAGCTATTTTAAGCATACAGATAGTGCTGGGATTGGAGGATACATTGCGAAAGACATGCACAGTGCTGGGATTGGGGCACAATATTAACACACAAACCGTGCTGGGATTAGGGTACACACTTTAATCAAATCAAGACAGTGCTAATATTGCTAGAAAATAATTGCAGCAAATACACACAGTGGTAGGATTGGAGGATGAATTTGAAACAGACACACAAAGTGTTCTTTTAGTTTTGTTTATTTTTTGTAAATCTTTATTTTTGGTCATGCATGAGAATACAATGCAACCTGCAATGGCACAACAGCAAATGCAGGAGTTTATTGAGTTTGGTGAACACACAATGAAACAGTGAGCATGACATCAGATACAGTTAGAGATAACACTACATTTCATTTCGAGAAAACAGCACAATATTTTGTTTTCATATTTTTCAATTTTTTATTTTCAGGAAAAAAGTGAAGTGGGATACAGAACAGAAAAAGGGGTGGGGAGGACGACATGACCAATACACTGTTTATTCTATAGTGCATAGTATAAATGACATTGTTGATTATACAAATTATATTGTTGATTACACAAACCTCTAGCCTTTAATTTACCCTTGTACATCAGTAGACAGTCGCCCATCTCGGCTTTGTGCTGTACATGATTGGTTCTTGCCTGGACCTGTGTGAAAACTACCTCTTAGGGTGTGAGGTATACCTCCTCAAGAGTGTGTTGATTTCTTGGGTGTTAGTCTCTATGCTGGGGCATTGGATGAGTCCTCTGACTCCAGAATGGTGTCTCGAGGGGGGGGGGTGAGATTATATTGGCTGAGTGTATTTGAGTGTGTGTTATAAATGACTCCAGGTCTTGTGGTTATTGACACTGTATTGTGTAAATATAGTGTTCGGATAGCTCACACGTGGAGCTCAGGGTGGCCCAACATAGTAAGCCAAGGTTTCCATAGATTTTCTGTCTGCCTCGCTTTCTTATATGAGTCTGAGGAGAGTACCGTGTATCGATAATATTGGTATACCGTGTGTGAGGGACAGTATGTGCTTTTCCAGTGCTGGGCAAGGAGATTTCTTGCCGCTAGTATGACAAGGGAAGCCAGGTTTTTAGCTTCTTTCTTCCATCGAGTTGGGAAGAGCAGCAGAAGTCCCAATGATGGTGTGAGAGGCATTGAGTGTCGTATGTTTGGTTTTTTTAGGATCTGTTGAACGTGTGACCATAGGGGTTTAATCTCGTTACATTCCTACCAAATGTGAGTCATATTGCCCTCCCTCGAGTTGCATCTCCAGCATTTGGGGTCTACTGTTGGGTATATTCGATGAAGCCTTTGTGGAGTGAGGAACTATTGAAATACAGCCAAGGTACACTCTAAGGAGGGGGGTAACCCCTAATTGAAGTACAAAACGAAACAAAATGGAGAGAGTACCTAGCAGAGCACAGGGAAGAGAGAGCTATCACTACATGAAAAGTGTGCTAATAATGCACAGTGTGATCCCAAATGGAATCTAAATAAAATGAAAATAACAAATAACTTTATTGAAAATACGTGATAAATAACGTATATCGATATAAAGAATAGAACATAGGTGAAAAGTTAAAAACAACCAAAATAGTACCCCATGATATAAAAGGTAAATGGTTGATGTCTTAGATGTATGTAACACCCTGCACACACACAAAAAAGGGGGGTGGGGGAAGGAGGGAACAACTGTGGGTATAAACTCAAAATAAAAAACTGATAGAAGTCAAGTAACCTGTGCTTGTAATTGATAGGTGGATGAAAAAAAGTATGATTGCTATGTAGACAGCGAATAAAAAATAAGCTGTAATTGGTACAAGATAACTGAAAAAATATATATGTATATATGTATGAAATTCAGGATAGTAACAGATAATAATGAAATGAAATAATGCTAGATGTATATAAAAAGGTATGTAATGGAGCTGCTAACAATGAAAATAATCGCTAGTATGAAGCTACTAGTGAGATGTAAAGCACAGCAAATATTGTGCGAGGTTGCCCAGATGGTATACTAGGACTAGCTATCTGTATAGAGTGCTGGTACTAAAGGAAAAACAAATAATGTTGAATACTAACTAAAATATTCGATTGCAGAGTAGCTAGCTGGTAAATAGAATGATAGTGGAATAAGCACGTGGACTGGTGTAGGATTGCTGCAAAAATATGTATCAAATATCAATAGTAACAGTAATAGCACTGGTTAGAAAAATTGTATATATCGAATAACAAATTGATAGAACGTTATAATGTTTCTATAATAATTGTAAGACTGCTGCCACGATTAGATGCACAGCGTGGCAACAGATATTACACTGTGAGAATAACGTGCTGCAATGGCTGAATATCAACAGTACTATTAAAAAAAGAGAAAATGGTTAGTGCTCGATCCAAAGATTGAGTAAAACTGAGCAGCTACATAAAAAACCTGTAATAAAGTGTATATCGAAGGGTGGAAGACAGGGAAAGGAGAATGATCCTACAACTAAACCTAAAACTAAAGAGCACCCCCCATGTGCCTTCGAGGGCACCAGGAATTAACGCCCACTAAAGATCTACTAATAAGGACATCGACCGAAAAGAAAATACAAAGTAATATGAAAGGGTGGTAGAAAAATGGCGAAAGGTCATTTCGCGTGCGCGTTTCGCCTTTGTGGAGTGAGGTACCATCGACATAGTACTTTCTTGTGGGCTTCTACATGGGAAAAGCAAGAAGTGAGACCTTTAAGAGCATTTAATGCTAGGAGCCACTGCTCGTCTGTGAGTTTGGGCATACCCTCTCTTTCCCATTGGATGAAATAATTGAAAGAATGTGGTGGTGTTTGAGCCAGTAGGGTTTTGTAGCATAGAGATAAAGTCTCGGGTTTAGTTGGTGCAGAGTATCATCTGGAAAAAAATCGACAGTGTGTGAGTCGCTTGCTATAACGTAGGTTGGGTTTGTAGTATCACTTTAGTGTGTACAATACTTTTTAATTGTAGGTATTGAAAAATAAGAGAGTTAGGTAGTTTGTATTTTGTCTGCAGCTCAGGAAAGGCCATGATTTCCGTTTGTCAGCAAAGGTCTTTGATGTATGTAATACCATAGGTAGACCAAGGTTTCAGTGAGAGCCATAGTGACACCACTTCTAGCCCCCCTAAAGGGGCATATGTGCAGAACTTCCATTTCTCAGACATGACCACCAGTAACCTGTCCCAGAGTTTCAGTGTTAATATAGTGGTGGGGTAGAGTGGCAGTCTTTGCGGTCGGTATGTTTTTGGGGATCACATTGTGTTCAGCAGGGAGTGTGGAAATATTTTGTTGTGTTCCATGTCAACCCATTGAAACATGTGTCTGGGAGCATGGAGGCGAATAGCGAATTCGAGGTATGCGGCCTCATAATAGGTAGCCAATTTTGGGAAGCCTAGACCTCCAACCTGTTGCGTAAGTTGGAGTAGGGAAAGAGGCAGTTGTGGTTTTGCTTTATTCGAGACAAATCTGGTTAAGGTTGTTTGGATGGTTTTTAGGACACCTGGTGATATGTGAAGAGGCAACATTCTAAATAAATATAGGATTTTGGGTAACAATACCATTTTAATGGTGTAGAGTCTGCCCATCCACGATAGGTGGACGCGTTTCCACGTTTGAAAGTTAGAAGTGCATGTGTGTTGCAGTGGTCCATAGTTAAAGGACACAATTTTTGGGGCATGTAGGGCTAATTTCACCCATAAATACGTAATGTATTTCTGCCTTCAGTCAAATAGGAAGATTTGGCGTAATCGGTTGACGTTTGGTGTGGGTAAGTGTAATGGTAGGGCTTGTGTTTTAGTATTATTGAGTTTATAGTAGGATATAGGGCCGTACTCTTGTAGTAAGCTCATGAGTCGAGGTAGGGATGTCTCCGGGTTGCCGATGGATATTAGAATATCATCTGCAAACATGGACAATCGGTAGTCAGTGTTTTCTATGTGTATTCCTGTAATAAGCGGTCTTGTCGGATATTATGGGCTGGGGGTTCTAATACAAGGATGAAGAGGAGGGGAGATAATGGACATCCTTGTCTAGTGCCATCAGTGAGGCTAAAGGGTGATGAAGTGAATCCCGACTGAGACACTCGAGCGGTAGGGTTTCTATAGAGTGTCATGATCCCCTGAATTAGTTCTTTTGGGAAGCCAGATTTGTTTAGGACTGATGTCATGTAGGCCAATTTAAGCCTATCAAAGGCTTTTTCTGCATCTAGGGCTAAAAGTAGGCTTTCAGTCCCTTTCGATGCAATGTGGGATAATATATTAAGAATCTTCCTGGTATTATCAGACCCTTGCCTCCCCTTTACGAAACCTGATTGGTCATTGTGTACAAAACAAGGTATTATGGGGGCTAGTCTGTTAGCTAATAATTTGGCATGTATTATAGTGTTGCAATTCAGGAGGAAATGGGTCTAAAGTTGGAGCATTGGGTCGTGGGCTTTCCCGGTTTTGGTAAGGTTGTTATATGGGCCTGAAGCATGGCCATGGGCATAACCCCAGTTTGAGAGCACCGCTTAAATAGGGCGGACATGTGGGGTGCCAGGATATTTTTAAAGGTGTGGTAATTGAGATTTGTGAACCCATCGGGTCTGGGTGACTTGTGCTTCGGTAATTGTTTGAAGATATCTACAATTTCTTGTGGCGTGAATGGCTGTATTATCCTTGTATTAGAACCCCCAGCCCATAATATCCGACAAGACCCGCTTATTACAGGAATACACATAGAAAACACTGACTACCGATTGTCCATGTTTGCAAACGGTGAGTCCTGTCTAACAGTAATGCTGTTTCTGGAAGGTCTGGGACCATCAGGTGGATGCCCTGACATATGCACCCAGGTCGCTGGATCCAATCTCTTCTGGGATACCGCGTACGCGAATATTATTTTGCCAGTCCCTGTCTTCGTGATCGGCATGCTTTGTGAGAATGGAAGTCAGTTTTTCATCCATGGCCTCATAGGCCGCAGTCACATTGTTGTGTGCGTTGATTATTTCCTCTGTTTTGTTTTCAAGGTAGTCGGTACGTTCCCCCAATGCTTTGACGTCTGCTCTTATTTCTTTTGCTAGTTTGGCGAAATCCGCCTGCAGGGAGGATTGTAGGCCATTTAACATTTTTGGGATGGAGGAATCTGTGGCTGGAAGATCTTTAGTAGAGATAGAGGTAATGTAGCTCCTATTTGAACTTGGGACTGGTGAGATTGGCCTGCCGGGGCCATCTTGAATGCAGTGTGGCGGAGAAGACATAGCTGTGATTTGCAGGGAAGGCGCTTTCACTTTAGGTTTTCTCGTGGAACGCTGAGCCATGTTGTTAGGTTAGTACCTAGGTAGCTGTAGATGCGTTGTATGTGGTCAATCCTTTAATTATTGCTCTGATAATTGCTGTATTAGGGGATTCTCTCTCGGAGCCGATCGCTCACACGTCCATCTCCTCGAGTGGTCAAACTACGCCCCCAACAGAACGATATTTTTTGTTAAGAGTATAGTAGATAAACTGCACTTTTTCAATTATACGAGTAGGAAAAGTAGTCAGTGTAAAGACAAAGCGGCATAATATAAGAATCTGGCTATACTGACTGACTATACGAGGGGTGTAAACAAGAGTATGCGATTAAGTACATGCTGGGCTTATTAGTAATAATGTTTAAGCATGACTAGGACGCATGTTAGGTAGGTATAAGAAGATAATCATGCATAGGTAGGTATGTCAGCATGTCAATAACATGAGGGGTTAGACAGGCTGTGCTGACTGACAACTCTATTAGTGATAAACAATTGTTTAGGCATTATTAGTCAAGAATCATTATGAGTGTTGGGGGTTGAAATTTGGGAAGAGTGTGCTTTTCCAGCTGATCACCTTAAGCAAACATGGCTTAAACTGCCCTACTCACAGACATTACTAGAGGCATGTAGGTTACTTTAGTTCTAGCGTGCATTTAACTAAGAGGAATAACATTGTGATCAAGGTGCTTGTTATGGTAGTATACATCCCGGTTTGGCTTCGTCCTCATCAGATCTTTGTTTATGAGTCCATGATACAATACAAAAAGGTGCTCTGTGTACTATACGGTGCGTAATGATAAAATGTGTCTATTATAAATGTATAGCCGCTCAACACTCATGTAAATACCCTAAAAATGCACATCAAAAATGGAACCAATTAAGTGAACCAGGTGGAAAATATCACCAACGGTTACTTAGTGGAGCGCAGAAATTAACATACACTTACCCCTAGGAAAATGGCAAAAGAGGTATATTCTGAAAGATATAAATTGGAATACAAAATAGTACAATATGTAGAGTACACCGAAGTGATATTTATAAAGGTGTGGACCACCAACCTTTTGGGGAGCCAGATATATTAGGCTCCCTGGATTACAGCATGTGTGTCTTTAAGGGGAACACAACCCTTCTTTTGCAGCAGATAGGAAATGGTAAGGATCCACAGGACTTGATAAACTTGATAAAAAATACACTTTATTGTTTATTGAACAAAGAATCCAGAGAAGGGTCTGGTATTACCTAATATACCTCTTCCCATGAGATTTGAGCTCTATACCATGTGAGTGTGGTCCACACCTTTATATCATTTCGGTGGACTCTACATATTGCACTATTTTGTATTCTAATTTATATCTTTCAGAATATACCTATTTTGTAATTTTACACCTACCCCAATTTCCTAGGGGTAAGTATATCTTCATTTCAGCGCTCCACTAAGTAACTTATGAGTCCAGGATAGTTCAGGCTGCCAGTTTGCAGGTCGGGCATTCATCCCCTCTACAGGGGTCGTGCCTTGTTGCTGAGCATAGTTCACTTTGGAGGGTAGTGCTGCGATGTGGAGGTGGCTCATGCTTTGTCATCGTTGGCATCAAGCGTTCCAGCAGCTTAGCCCAGCCCAATATGTTAAAGATAACTTCGATAGGATCCCTCGTGTCTTTGCTGTTGCTCAGCAAGTCGAGTTGAGGTAGCTGTGTGCCTCGTGCAGCTGGGCCATGTGTGTCTGCCATCTTGGGTACCTTGGCTCTCGTTTAGCTTGGGAGTGCAGTGAGGTTCGTCGAGGGTTATGAGGCTGTCAGTTCAGATCGTCGGCAACCAGGATATAACCCACCGGTCCACGGGGATCATGGGGACGGGGGAGGGGGGGCGGGGGAAGTGCGTTGTGTTCGTGTGTGGCTTGTGTCAATGGGAGGAAAGCGGACACCTTTCTCCCACGTCGTCTCTGGAAGGCTGCAATCTGCTGCCACGGTTCTTGGGCACTCAGAGCTTTGGTACCGGTATCGTAGGGTGCGTGCAGGTTTCCCCCGCTTATGGGTCACTTTAGATGGTAGTTCACAGCACTTCAGCCCGAGCAATCTCCACTTGTTTCATTTAACCGCAAGAGCTCATGTGAGACACTTCTTGACACTTCTTTTTTTAAACAAATTCTTCCTTTCAGTGCTGATTGCAGCTTTTTTTTTTTTTACAGCAATCAGTCAGTAATTTTCTTTTTTTGGGTGTTTAAGTATAGGGTTTTAATTCAGTAGAAATAAGAATTGGGGGGTGGGTTAAGAAAGTTGGTTCTAGGCATGGAGGAGAAAAAAAAGAAATAATTTGCATGACCTGTTACTATTCAGCAGAAGAAGAGGTGTACACCATTTTTCCACTGGTACAGAATTATTTGAAAATGTATTTTATTTTGACACAAAAGCCTGTGGTACAATGTGTAAAAATTGTAATGGTTTCCCCCAGAAGCTGACACATGGCAAAAACCATAAAGGCACAATAAGTGCTTTGTTGGCCTTCGGTACACAGACAGAAAAGACATGTACATGCGGTCCTCGCTTCATGATGAAAGCACAGTGCCAATGCCAGTCAGAAGAACAAATGCACAAATAGAAAAAGCAAAATACATTGTTGAGTACCACAGATATATGGGGGCATAGATGTGGCCGATAAGTGCATTCAGCCCTATCTGTTTCACTGTTAAAACACAAAAACCTGGTACAAATAATTGCCATATACAAACCCTAAGTAAGATTGTAGTATACAATCTAGCTTCGCATATGGCTTTAGACTAGATGGGCAACAGATACATTTGAACAGTTTCAGAGCACCTAGTTCTGAAAGGTTTCAGGTCAGTCATGGTGGGAAAAAAAATGATAAAGTCCAACTATTAGATATGTACCCTTAACTGTTCTTCGAAGGTTCTAAATCACTTGTAGTATACAATTCATATAAACAGTACAAAAAAAATGGAAGCCATACATGTTCCTGGAATTTACCCTAAAACTTTTATCAGATATTTTATTTAGCCAGGCACCTAATCTTTCAACATTTGAATCAGAAAATATCTAGAGACTTTCCTTGAAGAATCCTCCCACAAAAATTCTCCCTGGAAAAAGTGCAGAGTCTGCTACAAATGAGGAGTTATGAGGAACTATTACCCTTCCTGTCCATATCTACCTGGCTTATATGTTTCTGACTGTTTTAAAGTGTACATACAGAGTTAAACTATTAAGCCAATGAGACCTAATGGTTATTCTGGATCACTGACCTTGGCTTTTCCGGATTACTCTTTGTCAGCTGCTCGTAACAACTTATGATTTTTGGATTCCCTGACTTTAGACTGTCCCTGTTTATGTTGAGTGTAGCCTTTATAAAATGGCTACACTAAACATCCTAAAATAGTCTATTTGTAATACCCTTGGGTGCCTACCTAAATGATGTGCTTTATGCTGATACATTTTTTTCTTAGGGTGTCATACTGTCTCAAAAGCAACATAGACCCGAAAAAGTCCTTTGTCAAACTTCCAAGTTTGAAAAAGGCATGTAATACACTTGGCCCTGTAAACTCACAAAAAAACAGGAAAAACAGTGCATGGGGCTCTGTTATATTTATGAGATAATACTAATATTCTTGAGACAATGCTAAATAAAAATATTGGTGCTTTACTGTACTAACACATATCCGGATTATGACATTTCCAGTGAAAATTCATGTGTGTGAAAAAAAACGCAACTGATAGTATCAGCACTCAATGTGGCCAGCATTTGTGATAAAGCGGCTATACCAAACCACACAGAACACCTCATTGGCATACTCTTGGTTCTCTGCTCTTGGAAATGGTATGCCATAACGGAGGACATTTTATTTCCCAGGCTGCCATACAGTCTCAAAGAAAACATAGGCCCAGAAAATCCATTTGTAAAATGTGCATGTATGAAGAGTCAAATGGACAGGCCCAAAATGTGGCCCTGTGTGGTACAAAAACCACAGAAAACTTGTTATTGTGGTATTATTGTACTCATGTGACAATATCAAACATAAATGCGTGGGATAGGCACAAGGCTATCTTAACTATAAGATAAGGCCAGGTACTAATGAAAGTATTTAGAAAATTGGGCAGACTGAATGGGCCAAATGGTTCTTCTTATCTGCTGTAACATTCTAAGTTTCTATGTTTCTAAATGTGGGTGTTTTATTGCAGCAAAACATATAAGGATACTAATATAAATAGTGAAAGTGCAGAGCTTGTGTAAAATAAAAATGTAAAAATAAATATGAAAATCATATTTGGCCAGGTTTTGTGACTAAATGACTACAAAAAAAAGACTGCACCTATTTTGTTTACTTTTGTAAGTGGTATGCCATAATGGGGGTAGTTTACTTTAATTGGCTGCCATAATTTGGCCCTGTACATAGAGGGCAATATTCGTATTCACAGAATACAAATGTGTGTTTTATTGCAGTAAAATATTATATTTTCAGCAAAGATGCCATGCTAAACTTAGGAAAAGATAAAGTTATTCAGATTTATTCATATTAAATTATATCTCATATACAAATATTGTATGTTAAACAATATCCCTATTTGTACAAAAATATATATATATTTAGTGTGTGTTCACTTAATGTGAAAGAGGTCATTTATGGTTGAACAAACATATAGCTCTAATTCTATATTTTGTTTTGGTTCAAAGCGTGGACAATTGCCTCTGTCTTTATGGGTTTTTTTGTTTTTTGTTTTTTAAGCCGAATAAAACACATTTGAAAAACAGGATTCCTAGCTAATACAAGGTCCCTAACATACTGTGTGTAGATTGCCAGCTTATTCTGCAAATTGTCAGCATTTTTATCTTATACCAACTATTTTCTTTTTTTCTTTTAATACCTGATGTCTTAAATTAAGGCCTCTAGAGTAATTTTTAATTGGATGAAGATTAAACTCTAGCAGAATTGCATTAATTCTTCTGCCACTGTGTTACGTTATATAACAAAATGTGCAATATGAATTAATTTGTATTGTAGAACATTTTGAAAAATAAATGCATGCAAAGCATACCATAACTGCATGTAGCTTGCCACACAGCCAACTTGACCTGCTCCATCCCTAATTCCAAACACTTAAGACGAGGAGAGGGGAAGAAACCTAAAGGAGGACTCTAGAGAGAAGTTGAAGATTAATGGTTTAACTTTTAATTACTCTTACGCTTGGTGAATTGAAGCCCAAACAAAGGAAGATTGATGGTGTGCCTGTATCTGTTGCTCTTTACAGGCTGTATTTATATTCACAGGAGGGCAAACTAGAATGATTTTATAGGTAAAATCAGAGCCCGGGGAGCCATGGCCTCTGTCCAAAATATTAGCACACTTCATAACTCTCAAATAAAAATGTTAATTTGCTCCCCTTGTAATTTCTGTATTTTACATGCAATAGCATAATTGTCAGGAGAATTCTATGAGCCAAAAGCTACAACATGCTCTGATCTTTCATCAGTTATTAACTGAATACATTTGGAAGGAACGTTAAATATGCAATTTTGGGTGCCAACGACAAGGTAAGCATAAGTGACCTGGCAGAGGAGATCACTACGTGTGAGGTCTATATCACAATGCTACCGTACCACATTACAGTCATGATAGCGATGGGGAGAAAGTTGAAAGGGGTTGTATTGGTCAGTAGCTTCTAACCCCTTAACCCTAAATCTCGTAGCAATAAATCCCCTTTCCATAAATCTCCTAACCTTAAACACCTACACTTAATATTCCTAGCACTGTTATTCCTCACCTAATTTCCTAAACCCAAGTCCACAAACCTTATTTCTTCTAATTCTATCTCAAATTTTCTGAACCCTAATTCTTAAATCCTGAGATCTGGAAATTGGATGCTGTTCTTTAAAGGCCCGGTTTTTTTTTTGTATGTTTTTTTGTTCTATTTCAGCCCTTTCCAACAAACAACTCTATCTCCCCACCCTCCAATATCAGACTAAACAACCTTTATTGAACGTGCAATAAGTAAAATAATGCCAAGGCAAGTGCATTATAGTAACAGCAGTATATATTATATATGTTGGTTAAAATAATAAAGGATTATATTTTCTATGGTTTTTATTTGTTTTTGTTAACTAAACTTGGTGACTACCACTAAAATAGCTTGCTATTTTGAAATAAATATTTATGTGCCTCTTTTTGAAGCGACACTATAGGCACCCAGACCACTTCAGCTCATTGAAGTAAAATGGGTGAAGTGTTCCTCTTGCACTTAGTGCTGCAGTGTAAAACATTACAGTTCCAGAGAAACTACAATGTTTACATTGCAGCACTAAGTCAGCCTCTAGTGGTTGTCATCCAGACAGCCACTAGAGGGCTTCCTGGATTGAAATGGAGCTTTGGTCCGGTATCTGACGCTCCCCTAAGGGGAGGTCTAATGTGAACGCGGCATCGCGGGACAGAGAAGGAGGCGGATTCATAATTCCGATCCTTCTCTTTCACTTTCACTGCAAGTTGATGGCAACTTTGATCCTAGCCTCACCTTTGTGCCTCATATCCAGTCTGTTGCCAAAACCAATCAATTCCACCTTAAAAACATTTCCGTATATGGTTCTTTAATAAAATCACGATGTTACCAAAGAGCTTGTTCATGGTTTTAAAATTTCTCACATGGAATAATGTTATTCTCTTCTAACTGGTCTCCCCAGAAGCTATATTACCCCGCTACAATGAATGCGGGTCTTTCTCTCCTGTCACTCCTCGCCCCTCGGTCAATCCCTGCACTGGCTTCCTGTTTCCTATAAATGTCAATTCAGAATACTAACCCTTACCTATAAAGCTCTAAACAACTCTAGCCACTGTTACATTTCTTCACTGATTCATAGTTATGCCCCTTCTCGGTCTCTCCACTCTGCCTGTGACCATCTCCTGTCCGCTCCTCGCACTTTCATGGCTAACTAATCAAACTCATATTAACACAGTCATACAGACACATATATACACAGCCACTTTAGTTCTTTTAGCATGTCACAATGGTGAGTCCTGTAATTACGTTCTGCCGATTTGTGCTACAATGTAATTACAGGTCTCACCATTGTGACATGCTAAAAGAACTAAACTGGCTGTCGCTGGAATCCAGACGCACCCTTCATCTTTCCAGCCTTTTGTTTAAGAGCTTTTCTGGGAAACTCCCACTCTACCTGAACAAAATGCTTTCCCCACTTCCTATAACCTCCGATCCTGTACCAGCACTTTACTTAGTCTACCTCAATACAAAAAGAAAGCAGCCCGATCCTCCTTCTCCTACAGAGCACCGCAATTGTGGAACAACCTCCCGCACAATTTAAAATCTTCCCTAAGCCTAAAGTCCTTTAAGAGATCCCTCTCTACATACCTCAAAACAGAATGCACCTGTCATGGTTGATTATATATTTCCTGCCTGTTCTATGTTACATTTTGTATTTATTGTGTATTAATATTGTTTTTGTATTTTATTGTACCCTAATTGTAACAATGCAATGAATTGTGGACCCAGGGCACACTTGAAAATGAGAGAAATCTCAATGTGTCTTTCCTGGTAAAATATTTTATAAATAAATAAATACAGACAAACATTACATGTACACACTCATCCAGACAACTAGTCAAACAGACACACATACACCCACTCATACAAGCCTATAGTTAAGTAGGGAGACTCTCAGTGAACATCATGGGGTAGGACCCCTTACTTCTTGGTGTTTGCTGGCACGAGGGAGCCATGAGGAGAAGCTTGCATTAGTTCTATAGACAGTGTCCTCACGGACTGCTCTGTAGGGATGTCTCACATCAATACAGTCGGAGCTGCCAGGTGCGGTGTATAAAACTCTAGGGAACTAAACTGACTTGTGTGACAGGGTGTAGATGGTGGGGCAGTCAGAGAGCTGAATCTCATAACTTGCCACAATTCGCTGAGGAACCGATGTAGTGCTGATGTTCCGCCGGTTTGGCCCACTAGTCTTAGGTTGCTAACCCCTGCTGTAAACTCTGCATTATTGTGTCTCAGAGTCAGAAGAGACGTAATTTATGTCAAACCATTTCTATACAGTTCAATATTGAACCACAGGCTGGGACTAGGGCAATATAGGCAATACAATCAAAACAACACTACAGAGAGCAGTAATGGCTTGGAGTGTCTCTTAAACACCACAAAAAAATGTCCCTTGCTACTTTGGGACTCGATCTTTAAATGCTTTCACAATTTAAAAGACTGTTGTAAGAAAGCCACAAGAATACTAATTATCTTTACATGCAGACAGTTAATTTTATTATTTAGGTAATGTTTTCCCTTTAGAAGAAATAACAAGCGTTTTTCAGATGTGCACGTATGAATCATTAATGAAGCAAAAATGTTTCATTAAGTTTAACTGTATTCTAAAGTATATCAATCTTAAACCTCAGCTTGACAAGGTGGTACTGTACTGGTTCCCAAAATAGTACAAGATTTGTCAAAAGTCCAACTGAAAGAACTGGAACTGGAACTTTTTCTTCTTCCTTTAATCTTGTCAGTGTTTTTCAGCAACAACACCTAGAAATATCGTTAGACGTTTCATATTAATATCAAAAAGGAATAAATTGCTCATTTTTAAAGTTAACCGATTACTTCTTGAAACTATGAGATAAGTACATGATTACATATTATATCTGAATTCGGTCAAGTACAGTCAGGTTGGAAATTATTAGCTGAAAAATCCAGCTGTATGGCTTAATATATGACAGAGTTTCCAGACACACGCACGTTAAAGAAATGATGAGTTGCTAATTTCATTTGACATGCAACTGTATTTGAAATGTACGCAAAAGGTTTTTATAATGAAACCATCTAGATGTACATCTATAACAAATAAATTATCGCATTACTTGGTCAATGAAGAATGAAGTTGCTAGCATGCTAGAAAAACAATGTACTAGATATATCTCCAATAAAAATATGTATGCATTTAATTATGCTTTTTTTTATTAGTGGTGTATGTAATAACAACTTGCAGATGCTGCAGATCTCTTGTCTGCAGTCTTTGCAAGTCTTCTTCTTCTTCTTCTTCCATAACCAGACTTTTATGTGGCTGTCCAATCACAGACTTTCTAACACAGCTCAATTAGAAATATTTGCTCTGAGCAATTGTCTGTCACTCGAGTTAAGTTCCACTGAGCTAAACCACCAGGAGGTAACATGACCTGTTGTCTGATTGGCAGCTAGGTGGGTGTAACAGGTTTAATGTATAAAAGTTCAAATTTCTACTGAAATGTGTAATTTTTGTAAAATGAGCCATATAGGTGAAAAATTATCACCGTAAAAGATGTCATCATTATTAAAGGAGGTTCAAATCTCCGTCACTAATCCGGGAGATATATGTAAAGTATTTCCTTTAATACCACTTACAAATATAAAGAATAATGATATAAACAACTTATTCTTCTCAATACAAGATCTTTATAAATCCCAAATTAAGGGACACTGGGAGTTGGAGAGCTTACGTCAATATATAGCACAGAATTTAGTCCCTAGAGGACTTAGACCAGAGATCTCCACTCCAGTGAAAGTAGACAATGATGAGAAATTGACCAGATGGAACACAATTTTATTAGATTGCTCTTCAAAATTAATGCAATTTTTAATAGAATTAGAACAAGAGGAATTAGATCTAACAAATAAAAACTTACAAGAAGAAATAAACAAGGTTAAGAATTTTCATAATAATCCTGAATATTCATTAATGGAGACAAAATTGCAGAACAATTTGGAATCTTTCACAACCTTTATTAAAGAGAAAAAGCATCAAAAGTTTGTGAGAGATTATAATGACTTTAAAGAAGGGAATATTTTTCGTGTTAAAAAACAACCTAAAAGACGGTTTTCCACTAGCTCGAACTCAAGGAGCCGAAATACAGATGGCTCTGATTCAGACTCTAATCCTATATACAATAGGAAAGACTTTCGTTCGACATCTAGACCAAGACAAAATCCAAGAGGGATCTTGAGTAATCAGGATAAAACCGTCACATTCTTACAAACTCAGACCCCAAGTCCCATACCTCTGATGAATACATCACAAACTTTTTTAGACCAGGAATGGCCCACCCCACAGAGGGGACGTCTAAGAGACAGGGTGAAATGGGGATACAAGCCAGAGAGGACCACCAAGAGGCAATAATAATTGAAATTCCCAAGAAAGAGGATAATAAAGTCATTAATCTCTCAACGTACACTTTATCTAAACATCATATTTCACTCTTAAATAAAGGCCTCTCATTTGTCCCTACACCAGGGGCAGATGTTTTCAGTTGGACAAAAGATACCAATCTGTTTGGTAGAAAACTGGCATTATGTTCTCTACATAACCGAAGAGAGAATAAGTTATGTAAAGAGATAGGTATTGCTGTAGAGGATCATGATTATCTGCAAACGTTGATACGGTTATTGGACGAACAGGATACTATTCAAACTTTAACAGATGTTAAACCTCCATCTTGGTATACCCCCAATTTAAAAGAGGTAACAAATGTAGATCTCTTTGTTCAAATGACGACAGACAAAATTGAAATATTAACAACGTCACCAATAAATAAACACAACTTGTCTTTAAGTGAACAATGTGCACTACGTGAATTAAGTATGAATAAAAATCTAATCATTAAACCTTCAGATAAAGGTGGCAATATTGTACTTATGGATCGGAAGATGTATGTCTCAATGTGTATGGACCACCTCAATGATCCTCTATGCTATAGAAAATTAACTAAGGATCCAACTTTAAGTTACATTGAGGATTTTAAAAAACTTGTGAACCAGACACTGGAACATGAGATTATCTCCAGAGACGAATTTAGATACATTGTTCCGAATACAAATCCCACAATTGCCACCTTTTACTGTCTTCCGAAAGTGCACAAGGATCAACAGCAACCCCCAGGCAGACCGATTGTCTCCGGGAACGGATCTCTTACAGAAAATGCCAGCAAGTACATTGAGAAACTACTCCATCCATTTGTTCTGAAGCTGGCATCTTATATTAAAGATACTAAACAGACTCTACTCAGATTAGAGAATCTTGAGGTTCCACCTTATTCTATGCTAGCCAGCTTAGATGTGGTTTCTCTATATAACAATATTCCACACACAATGGGTCTAAAGGCTATAACGTATTTTTTGGAAAAATCTGATTTTACATTATCTCAAAGAGACTTTATAGTGAAATTGTTGGATTTTATTCTAACGCACAACTATTTCATTTTCAATGGGACCTATTACTTGCAGGTGAAGGGTACCGCCATGGGCACAGCTTGTGCACCAAGTTATGCCAATCTTTACCTAGGATGGTGGGAGGAGACAATTTTAAGTGAAACAATAGCGGAAAAATTTGGACAATCTATACTACATTGGGGTAGATACATTGATGATGTCCTATTATTTTGGCTAGACACTGTCGATACCTTTAAGGACTTTTTAAGAATTCTTAATGACAATTCTATAGGACTCAAATTAACATATGTGATTGATGCTGAACAAATTGAATTCTTGGACTTAAGGATTCTCCTGACTTTGGATGGTAAGGTACACACGGAATTATTCCGTAAGAAAACCTCTACCAATAGTTTATTGCATTGGGAGAGTCACCATCCATATAATCAAAAAGCAGGAATACCATATGGTCAGTATCTAAGGGCAAGGCGTAACTGTTCGGACGACGAGACATTCTACAGAGAGGCAAAAGAACTAAGATCAAGGTTTAAATCTCAAGGCTATCCGAACCGAGTTCTAAAAAGAGCATACCAACGGGCATCAGCAATAGAAAGATCTACCGCTCTACGTACCATGAAACCACTAGTAGAAAAACAACCCATACGCTGTATTGGGACTTTTGATCAACTATGGGACCCAATAAAAAGAATTTACAAGGACCACTGGCCAATCCTAACACATGATAAGGATTTGGCCAAACATCTCACACAATTCCCCAGCATTACAGCACGGAGACCGAGAAATTTGAAAGATATTCTGGTACATAGTCATTTACAACCGGAACCACCGACAAAAACATGGCTAACCATGACCAAAGGCACTTACAAATGCAGACATTGTAAAGCCTGTGAATATATATTTCCCTCTAAGATTGTAGAATGTACTCAAACACAACAACGCTTTGTCAATAAACAATTTGTGAACTGTTCTACCACAAAGGTAGTTTACGTAATTACATGTAGTTGCGGTATACAATACGTGGGAAAAACATATCAACAGTTCAGAAGACGAATACTGCAACATGTAAATTCGGTTATGAACATCAATATATCCACACCTGTAGCTAATCACATTAGAAAACATCATAACAGTGATGCTTCAAATCTGAAGTTTCAAGCAATTGAACAAATATCTCTTAACTCGAGAAAGGGAAATTATAATCTCAAACGATTAAAACAAGAGTCAAGGTGGATACATACCTTTCGAACACTGACCCCTAGAGGGCTTAATGAAGAGTTCAATTTCACCCCTTTCATTCATGGTTAGAGATTTGGATAAATTGTTATTACCTGCAGAAATCAAGCCCTGATTCACAAATTATTCCAACTTGATAGATCAATTGGTCCCTATTATCAAAAATTCCAATTATTCAACTGTTTGTATAGTATATAAGTGTACAGGGGCTTAAACATACATACCGATGGTAAAGTTTGTTCGTGTTGTAAAATCATCAACACGTTCCAGCCCCTACCTTAACTACTTATTTATTCATTCAGAAATAATTCATTAGCTCCTAATCAAGAGATTTCGTCATTATTAAAGAACTTTAAACATTCACATTTACTAATTTAATTGTGACGGTCCAAGCATATTTGATACATAAATCCCATGCCATTAAGCCATTGATGGATGTAACTATTAGAGACTGTAATTTTGATACAAAATTCTATTGCCTGTTATCAACGGCAAAGTATGATGGCAGTTTTAGAAATGAATTTATTGCCCATTGGAGTATCTCCCAAAGACGATAAATATGAAATCTGTGAAACCAGAACGAATAGGGCACTACTTTACCAGTTAGGGAAAACGAAAAATGTAGGTATAATAAAAACTGGGGATATGACTGATTAACCAGCTCAATAGTATATTATTCAAAAAATTGTTATGAATAAATGGGCAGTATCCCAAGAAAGAATTAGATTTAATTCAGTGATTTCACAACCTTAAAACTGTATTAACAATAGAGGTTATATCTGTTAAAGTTCAGGTTATTTAGCTATTAACGACGACCTTAGCAATATCAAAGCAATGTTTTATAAATTTCTGAATAGCTGATTATCATGAGAAATAATACAATTCACAATAATCTTCGTTTTAAGTTTCTATCAATTTTGAAAAATACAATAATAGATCTTTTCCTTACTCATTTACACTGTTTTCAATTAACAACTATTTGCTCCGTTTAGTGATTGAAACACAAAGGGTTAATAAACCCATTCTTAATTTAATAATTACGTCAAGTTGCACTAAATGAGTATCCTCTTTTTCATTGGCCAATTTAAAAATAACGGTCACCAATAGCAATAGGGTATCACCCTTAAAAGACCGGGAGGTGAAAGATCCCGGTTTCCTTCTGATGAGCTGATAAGCGAAACGCGCGTCAGGGATATGTAGGGTGGCGCAAACTTAGATGACCAACTAAAGATAGAATCTTTATGCCGAGAAGCTCTAGATTTAGAGAAGATTTTCTTTTCAAACTACAGAAAGTATCTATTTACCAATTTCTGAGAACCGTAGGGGGACTTAACATAGACGGAATAACCCTCAGACAGCACATTTATGCTGAGCCGTTCTAGACTTACAAACAGAATTAGAGAGGAAATCTACTATTCTATATATTAGCTTTGCTGCACTAATCTTTAATCGTGGGATTGATGGGATAGGTTATACAGCTATCTGAATATATACATACTGTCCTAGAGATTATACTAGGCTATTAAGGTGTATAACTGCGCTTTTTTTGTTTTTCCTCCCACGCTGAATAGTATACAAATATACAAGCAGCTATGCTGTTCTATCAAGCCATATCCACGGTTGGTGGATTCTGTTGAACTGATCCTCGACACTTTTAATATACTGTTACAAAAAGATAACTTTGTTAACAGTAATTAGTTACAATGTTCTATTAGAGACCGGGGAAGATCAGTTCTAACAGATAGCAAAGCTATTTTTACGTATAGGCATAGGAGTATCTAGCAATCCACTCTATCAGAAGTTGGGGGCAAAATTCATCTACCAATAGAGTGCCAACAATTGATATCATTTTTTGGATAACCAATTACGATATTCTAGTATCGTTTGGGTACACCCTAGAATTATTTTATTATAAGTTTAGTTTTTTTTAAGATAATTTTGTAGGATTTCACTTTAATAGACCAATACAGTTATACGTGTTTAGTATAAGAGGGTGTGCAGTGCCCTTACAATCAAGGGACTTTTAACTTGATTTATTAAAAGTGACGTTTTATATTTAATAAGTGTTCCATTGGTGACAATATTAATAGTACGGGAATCTCCAACTTCTCTTTTTTCTTTTTGAGAGAGGACACACTGTTCACACTTAAAGCACTTCAGCAAGCAAAAGTGCTTTAGGTGTGCAGAGTGTTCCTTTAAATCATCATCTAAAAAAAGTATTTATGAAAAAGGATGTTTTGGCATCATTTATTTAACCCATTAAGGATTGAGCCAAATATACACGTTGTGAGCAAAACAAAACGTAAACAAAAACTTTGCGCTATATGTCTGTTCAGGCGTAATTCGCCTCTTTCATATTATGTGCACCCACACTTATTGTATATAATTTTTTTCATGGGAAATAGGGCTTTCATTTAACATCAAATAGTTAGGTATGAAACATAATTTAATATGAATAAAATATTTAAAAAATGGGAAAAAATAAGAATTTAAAAAAAATCTTTAGTTCTACGTGATATTCTAACTGTGAGTGTAATAATACTGTTTGCTTTTACTGCAATAAAATACACATATTTGTATTCAGCAATGTCTCACATGTAAAACAGTACCCCCTATGTACAGGTTTTATGGTGTTTTGGGAAGTTACATGGTCAAATATAGCATGTTACATTTTTCAGGTTTTTCACATTGAAATTTGCCCGATTGGTTACGTTGAGACCGTATGGTACCCCACGAATGAGAATTACCCCCATGATGGCATACCATTTGTAAAAGTAGACAACCCAAGGTATTGCAAATGGGGTATGTTCAGTCTTTTTTAGTAGCCACTTGGTCACAAACACTGTAAAACACACACACACACTGTGTGCACAAACTGCATCCACTACACAAATACACACTCTGGATCCACTACACAGACACTGCATTCACTACACAGACACTGCATTCACTACACACAATGCATAACATAATGGATGTGGGCATGTATTGCTTGGTGTGATTTTGTTGGGAATGGGGGGGGGGGCAGCATTTCATCCTTTGACCTAGGCAGGACAATGTCTTGGGCTGGCCCTGCCTGGCACTCACTTGCCCACTCCTCTCCTTACCTTCTTATTAGCAGGCATAAGCCCCTGTTATACAGTCTGGGACAGAGAAAAGGTGTATGTAGTGAGTGTAGAAGAAAGGGAACATGCCACAGACTTAGAGAGACTGAAGCAGCACGTGTGTATATAGTGGATGCAGTGTGTGTGTGTATGGTGGATGCAGTGTGTGTGTGTGTGTATGTGTACATAGGGGATGCAGTGTGTGTGTTAGTGTAGTGCATGGAGTGTGTGTTTGTGGTGTTGTAGTGTGTTTATGGTGATAAATTAAATGTGGGGGTGAGCAGTTATTTTTTTAATGTTTAATTCCCCCCGCCCCCTTCCCTGCCTCTTACTGCTGCGAGTGCATTGCCATGGATTGCAATGGCAACGCTTCGGCATGCTTTGCGTGCCGCGCGGAGCGTTGCCATGGCAACCCGTGGTAACGGTCTAGCAGCTCGCACGCGAAGAGTACTGGCTTCTGCTGGAGGTGTAAGATTATCCTCAGGGCCCCCTCTTTACTGTTTTCCAGCAGGGCCCGGAACTGCACATATATATAGCGGTGCTTGATATATATATGTGCAAATAGGAGGACTGGGCCCTGCACTACACATTTCTTAAAGGATATTAAAAACATATAGTGGGTGGCGCACACTGTGAAAAAATACCAACTATACACAGTGAAATGGTGAGTATAACACGTATAGGATGGTATAAATACCCTTATGTATATTCTTTATCAGATACAGCTGTAAAAAATGGTGGCTGACATAGGGTTTTATAGTTTGATCAATATATAAAGTGCAAATGCAGGATACGTGTGATTATCTCACTCACATTTTACTGAGCCTGTGAAACACTAGCTCAGGTAAATCAGCGTAGATTAGACAAAGTCCAATGATTATTCATTCACCATATATGAGAGAATATGAGAAAATTCTAAGTTAAAAAGACATCAATTTATTAAAAAAACATACATAAGAGTTCTTACATCAAAGTAATGATACCGGAGAAACTGACGGAAGCAAAGCACAGAGAGATGGACACAGGTTTCTTCAGGAAGGAAGAGATTCTTTATTGGATCACCGATCGGGACTCAGAGGGACTAATGTCACCAAAAATACAGCAAGTTCTGAGCCCTGAACAATAGTGCAGGCTCCCTATATAGGCACATAACTCCTCCCATATTAAGCTCCACCCGCACATTCTCTTGACCAATCATTACAAATAAGAATTAACTTCCTGCTTGACCGCATGGCTTGTCCAGCACAATGGAGGAGGGGAATACTACATCCTGTATTCTTGCACATGCTCCGTACACTACTGATCGTATCTTGCCTCGTGCAACCAACTGATCGATACGTCAGCATATGCACGTACACATGCCACGTGGTAATCTCGGCCTACTAAATTTATTTTTACCGAGATTCCACCACATTCCCCCCTTTGATGCCTCTTGATATTTTACAATTACTTGAGGCATCACTTAACCTTGGTTTGCATACACCACAAGTTACCTTTGAACCAGACCAGACTTATCCTATGATGTGAATCTTCAACACTCGTCTTCCTGCATTGGTTCTCCCTGATCTAGAGCCTTATATTTATAAATTGCCATTATCTGTGCAGCAGCCTTCCTCTCTGCTATATTTTCTATCAGGCTTTGCACAGACCTAACTACTAAGGGTATAAGACACGGCAGGAGTAGACACAACATTAAAATCAGTAGGACTCCACCTACCACTGCCTTAAGCCCTCCAAACCACTCATACCAGCTACCAAACCAACTACTTGGATTGTACCCTTTCCATACCTGAGTAGGCACATGCGCTAGTTTAACCATATGGCTAGTAAGCTCAGCTATTGCTTGCCCTTCGTCATCTATTTGAAGACAGCAATTGCTCAGGTTAAACTTCCCACATACACCTCCCTCTACTGCCAAAAGATAATCCAAGGCTAATCTATTTTGGTAAACTGCTGTCCTCATCCTGGTATTATGCTTCGCTAGAAGATTGAGCGCTTGTGATGTCTCGTTAGTAATGATCTCAACCACCGCCTGTAACCTTATAATGCGGTTGAGCATATAAATAGGGGTTCTATAACCAAAGGTACCATCCTCTGCCCACGTGGCTGGCCCATAATAATCTATAATACGCTGGGGAGGCCATTCATTATCTTCCCAGGCACCTATCTCTATGGGTCCCCTTTTCTTCCTATGATTCACATCATACACTTTAACACCTAAAGTCTCACCTGTTTCAATAGGCAACAAGAAGAAGGATGGTTTCAACATACCCAACACACATGCCCCTTCCCAGTCCTGTGGTAACTCCGAATAGGCCTTCTTACCACAGATCCAGTACAAATTCGCTGGGGCTCTCCAGTTAGATGTGATGGATAGATCAAACCATACGTCCTTTAAATTGGCATATCTTGCAAACGGGTTAGATGGTTCTGAGACATTTGAAGCCGACCACCAAGTTGTATTCTTTGTATCATCATCATAAGCTTTTTGCCCTAGACAAGTTAATTCTCCTACAGAAGTATTATACATCATTCCTTTCCTCGCTATGCAAACATAACCTATGATGGAGGTCTTCAATCTCCACTCAGATTTACCTCTAACACTCATATGATAGTCGGCTTGTGTAGATGTTAATTGGTCAACTGCCTCAGAACCGGACATTACCTCCTTTGCTTCCCAAGGCCATTGGTCTCCCATGTTAGTACCTCCACACACATAGCAGTTGGTAACATTAAGACTACCGGCAATACTCTCGGCTAAATCAATGAACAAGTTTTTAGCATTATGGGGGATCTTATTATCTATGCTCATCTCTTCATAAAAGGAATGGTATACTTGATGAGTTTGGGAGGTTACCGTATCAGACTCTATCCCTATAAACAATATTGTCCCAGGGTCTAAACCCGTCCCATATATTTGAAACCCAAATAAATTACCATATTTATCTAAGAACTTGTCAGGGTTATTTATAAGTATATGGATTGGATTGCATTCCATAGACTTACAATATGGATCAGTAGGCAACTTAGTCACAATCATGTCCTTGTCTGCTGTCTGTCCCCAAGTCGCCCACCCCACACAAGACCAATATGGGCAGAAGTTATAATCTCTATTTGGGCATCTTGGACTTACATATTTATTTTTACTACTGGGACAAATATATTTATCGTTAGACCCATACGTCCTCTCCCATCTAAGATCCCCACATACATTCCACGGCTTTCTACCACTTGATATTGCTTTACACGCATCAAATAGCAGAGCACCTGAAGAATATACGGATTCTAATACCGTCTTATTAATTAGGGTCCCCTGAGGATCTCCATTTCTGAGAGTCAACCAAATTGTACGGGGTTGATACTCAGGACTGAAGCACTTAGGTTCTCCTACTCCTAAATGACACACACTATATTCTATATTTAAGTATCTACATCTTGATACATCTCCTTTACACTCATATTGCGAATGCCAAATTAGGGTCTGGGATATATGGTTACCTGTTCTTGTAGTCTTAATGCATACCTCACAGCTAGGAGTGTTGGTACCTCTACCTTCCTGAATATAAAAATACACATAAATAAACATTATTAAAAATACATCTTTCGTCGTCATCCTCAGTCTTCGTCCGTGCGAAGGCACCTCAGCTTCCAGGATGTAAGGGCTGCAGGGAATGGAGTTCTGCTCGTCTTCACAGGGGTCCCCTCAAGACTTTCCCTGACTTATACACTCGTTGGTGAGTGGACAGGCTTTATTATGGCCTTCTCACTCACTTACCAAGTCTCTGAAACAATAAAATTTGTAATCTACAAGGTTCCTCGTCACTCCGACTGAGTCGTGCGTTTTAACCGGATCTTGCAGGGATTCTCTGGATCTGCTGTAACTTGCCAAGAATCGGCTGCTGCTGGTTTAACCCTGGAGTGATGTATCCACGGAGTCACTTCGGCTACTTTTATCGCTGTAGGGGTAGACAAAAGAACAACATAAGGACCTCTCCACTTGGGCCCTAACGGCACATTATTCCACTCTTTAATCCACACTTGGTCGCCTGGGTGGTAACTATGAATTGGGGGATAAATATTCACAGGTAATCTATCTTGTACCCATTTCTGTACCTCCTCCATAGTCTTACCCAACTCTACAACCTGCTGCCGGGTAATTCCTTCTCCCAACTGACTCAAATCCCCCCTTAAGTTACCAAGCACGGGAGGTGGTCGCCCGTACATGATTTCAAAAGGAGAGAGGCCCATCCTTCTGGTAGGTGTACTACGGATTCGCAATAGAGCTATGGGCAAGAGAACGTTCCACTTAAGTTGGGTTTCCTGACACATTTTAGCCAACTGATTCTTAATAGTTCTATTCATTCTCTCTACCTTACCAGAACTCTGGGGTCTATATGCCGTATGAAGCCTCCACTTTATACCAAGCATATGAGTCAATTGTTGTAGGCACTGATGAACAAAAGCTGGACCATTGTCCGATCCTATAGAGCAGGGTAGTCCATATCGGGGTATTATTTCTCGTAGCAGGAATCTCACGACTTCTCCTGCTTTCTCTGTACGAGTAGGACATGCTTCTACCCAGCCTGAATAGGTGCACACCACTACCAGCAGGTAGCGATGTCCACCCGATTTAGGCATCACTGTATAGTCAATTTGTAAATCGGACATGGGAAGTCCCCCCATAAACTGGACTCCTGGTGGCTTTACTGGTCCTTGTCTTGCATTATTTTTAGCACACGTTACACATCTACGTACAATGGCCTGAGTCAAGTTGGACAATCTTGGTATGTAGAAATGTTTTCTGAGAGATTCTTCTGTACTGTCTCTCCCAGAATGTGTCCCGTTATGATAGTTTTGGACAATTTCTACCGCTAGTGATGCTGGAATAACTATTCTTCCATCTTCTAACTGATACCATTTGTTCTCCAAATACTTTCCAGGTTCAGTCCTTAACCACTCCTCTTCTTGAGCTGTATAAATTGGAGTCCATTGAGACAGTGGAGTTGGTATAAGAGCAGCTATATGCCCCACATATTCCTGTCTTCCTGATTCAGCAGCACGCTTAGCTGCACTATCTGCCATCCGATTCCCTTTGGTTACATCACCATCTCCTCTCAGATGCGCCCGACAATGTATAATACCGACTTCTTTCGGCTCCCACACTGCTTCCAATAGTTGTAGGATCTCAGCTGCGTATTTGATTTCTTTGCCTTCTGAATTCAATAGTCCTCTTTCTTTATACAAAGCTCCGTGGGCATGAGTGGTTAAAAACGCATACTTGGAGTCCGTGTAGATGTTCACTCTTAAACCTTCAGCCAATTGTAACGCTCGTGTCAGTGCTATCAATTCTGCCTTTTGTGCTGATGTTCCTTTTGCCAGTGGCCGAGCTTCTATCACCTTGTCTATCGTTGTTACTGCATATCCTGCATAGCGGATCCCTTCTTTTACATAACTACTGCCGTCGGTGTAATATTGAACATCAGGGTTCTGGATGGGAAAATCACGAAGATCTGGTCTACTTGAAAATACTTCATCCATTACTTCCAAACAATCATGTTGACTTTCAGTAGGTTGTGGCAAAAGGGTAGCTGGATTTAAGGTATTTACAGTCTCTAAATGCACTCTTGGGTTTTCACACAACATTGCTTGATACTTGGTCATACGGCTGTTACTAAACCAATGATTTCCTTTGTAATCCAACAACGTCTGTACTGCATGTGGAACTCGTACATAAAGTTCTTGACCCAGAGTGAGTTTATCGGCTTCAGCTACTAGCAGGGCGGCTGCAGCTACAGCTCTTAGACAAGGTGGAAGTCCGCTGGCCACTGCATCCAGTTGCTTAGACATGTAGGCAACAGGTCTTTGCCATGATCCCAAGTACTGTGTCAATACTCCCACAGCCATTCTTCTTTGCTCATGTACATACAGGTAGAATGGCCGTGTGTGGTCAGGTAGACCTAATGCTGGGGCACTCATCAAAGCCCTCTTCACATCTTCGAATGCCGTTTGCTGTTCTTGAGTCCATAAGAAGGGGTCGTGCTCTGTACCTTTGATAGCTGCATACAGAGGTTTTGCCAGTATCGCGTAGCTGGGAATCCATATCCTACAGAAGCCTGCTGCCCCCAAGAATTCTCGCACTTGTCTTCTATTCCTGGGTATCGGTATTTGGCACACAGCTTCTTTTCTCTCTGGCCCCATAATTCTTTGACCTTCAGAGATATGGAATCCCAGATATTTGACAGTTGGCAAACACAACTGAGCCTTCCTTCTAGACACCTTGTATCCTGCCTTCCAGAGAATGTGTAGTAGATCGTGCGTTGCTTGCTGACATACTTCCTTTGTAACTGCTGCTATCAACAAGTCATCTACATATTGTAATAATACACACTCTCCTGGGATAGACTCGAAATCTAGTAGATCTTGACTTAGAGCTGAACCAAATAGGGTAGGTGAATTTTTAAACCCCTGGGGCAATCTTGTCCAGGTCATTTGGCGTTTCGAGCCCGTTACAGCATTTTCCCATTGGAAAGCGAAGATACATTGGCTTTCTGCGGCAATTCGGAGGCAAAAGAAGGCATCTTTGAGATCTAAGACTGTAAAGTAAGTAGCCCCGCCCGGAATTAAAGCAAGCAGGTTATATGGATTGGGCACGACTGGATGTATACTAACAACCGCATCATTGACTGCTCTCAAGTCCTGCACAGGTCGATACTCATCTGTACCGGGCTTTTGAACAGGCAGCAATGGGGTGTTCCAGGGGGAAGTACAGAATTTTAGGATACCATACCGTATGAACTTATCCAGATAAGATTGGATGTTCTTCTTAGCCTTCTGCGGAATATGATATTGTCTCAGGCTTACTGGATAAACCCCAAGTTTTAGTTCGATTTTAATAGGTGGAATATTGCGGGCCAGTCCTGGTGGGTTGTTCTCTGCCCAAACTCCTGGTATGTTAAATAAGGATTCATCACTCCTTGGGTTTTGGCTAGTCAACACTGTATAAAGTCGCCACTCTTCTTCCTTTGGTACGGACAATGTCATAATACCTGAGGGTCCATTAAACTTTAAGGATGTTGTTCCATTTGGTAGGAACGTAATCTGCGCTTGTAATTTGGATAGCATATCACGTCCCAGCAATTGGACTGGACACTCAGGCATATAAAGGAATTGATGTTTTACTACGTGGCCTCCCAATGTACAGAGTCGACTTTTAAGAACCGGTTTTTCAGCACTTCTTCCAGTTGCTCCTATTACAGTAATAGTTCTTCCAGATGGAGGAGCAACTAGATTAGTCACCACCGAATGTTCAGCACCAGTGTCGATCATGAACGCACTCCTTTTTCCCCCTATTGATACATCGACCATAGGCTCCGCTCGACCAAGGGGGATGGAGCCCGGTCGGTATCAATAGTCCTCCATGACCGTGTCAGCCAATCCCACAAAGTCCCTACCTTCTCTATCGCGGGACCTTTGCACTGCTGGATAGTACCTATCTTCCCTTACACTTCCTCTGTTCCCATTACTCCCTCTATTACCATTACTCCCTCCGGGGCCTCCTCTACCTCTCGCTCTGCCTCTAAAGTTTCCGTAACCTGCCCTGGGTAAGTCTCTCTCATACTGCTCTCTTTGCGGACACTCGTTCCTCCAATGCCCTTCTTCCTTACAGTACGCGCACTGATTCCTACTCAAAGGCTCCCTATTCCATCTACCATCGCCTCTATCTGGGCCCCGTCTATCTACGCCTGCGATCGCTACCGCTAGCATATCTGCCTTTCTACGCATCTTGCGCTCTTCCTCTTTCTTACTTTCTGTTTCCCTATTCATATATACTTTGTTCGCTACCTCCATTAGTTGGGTGATAGACATACCTGCAAACCCTTCTAATTTCTGTAGCTTGCGCTTAATATCTCCGTAAGCTTGGCTGACAAAGGCGGAGTTTACCATTCGGGAATTATCAGCGTCTTCCGGATTAAAGGGGGTATACAAGCGGTATGCCTCCAATAATCGGTCATAAAAGACACTGGGCGCTTCATCACTTTTCTGAATCACCTCAACTGTCTTCGACATGTTAATAGCTTTCTTCCCTCCGGCTTTCATGCCAGCAATTATAGCGTCTCTATAGGCTTTAAGTTGAGCCATATCTGCGCCATTTACATTCCAGTCGGGATCGGTGTTAGGGTAATGTGTTGCGGCCCATGCTGCCGGATTGGCTTGATTTAAAGCACGGGCTCTCTCCTCTAGCGCCTTAATGGCCGCTTGGTTAATCCTTGTCCTTTCCTCATTATTGAACAATGTCATTAATAACTGCTGGCAATCAGCCCATGTCGGGTTATGTGTCTGAACTATCGAGGTGAACAGATCGGTCATAGCTTGTGGTTTCTCAGTGTACGAGGAATTGTGGGTCTTCCAATTCAAGAGATCGGTAGTCGTGAACGGGACATATACGAAGACTGGGTCAGCATGTGCCATTTGACCTGCGGCATCGATATAGGCTGACCCAGGATTCAGACGAAGAGGCATCTGATAATGTTTTAATTGTTGGGTACCGGTCAGTTGTCGGGTTAGTATGGGGCTACGTGGAGGGGCGTCAGTTAAAGGTTCCGGTCGAGAGGTAATAGGGCATGAGGATGTGGGAACTTGATTTTGGGAAAAGTTAGTGAATAGTATACTCCGAGCCGAGCTAGAAGAAGCTTGACCGGAAGTTTGAAGTGGCGCCAAATCAGGATATTCAGATCTAATGGGGGTTGGTCCTGGTTCCGGAAGGGGAGTTTTAATACGAGGGGGGGTGGATTCTGTACTTGAGGAGGAAGCGAAAGTGGATGGGGGTAATAGGGGAAGGGGTGCAGAACTTCCTGCATTCGCGTCACTTCCTCTTAAAGGAAAGTAAGGGGGCGGCAAAGGGATCTCGGACTCAGGGGGCGTGTCCAAAATGGGCCTAACACCAGTCCTAGTGGACAAACAAGTCCTGGCCACCATGAGGCGACATTGCTCCTCGTGGCATATCCGGATCCATTTTGGCGAGTCGTTTACGGCCTGCCCCCAACAATCAATGTATGGAAACTGTCCGTAAAGTTCAGGCCTACCTGATACAGCCACGTGTACACGCTGTACCAGGGTTGGATCCAAACTGCCACGCGGCGGCCATGCCGCAACCAAAGTAGGCCACTCCCTAGTGCACAAAGTGACCAAACGTACAGGAGACATTTTAACCCCAAAATCACATGTTTTGAATCCCTTTTTAAAATTCTTTACCATACAACCTAAGGGATCCGAAATCGTTGACTCTGACGCGCCCATACTTATCAATGGAACGTCGTTGACAACAAATACTATGCACGCGTTCTTATTCAACAGTCACACCCGTTTCCTCTGGCAACAGCACCACGTGGTACAGTTACCAAGTGAAACGTACACAATAACACAATAATCACTCAGGGAATTCCCGTACACACACAGCTGTTACACCAGTCACTAAATAATCAATATTATGCCCTTTGGCGAAACTATACAGTCACCCACGCTATAATTCTCTATATATGAATTACCCGTCTATAACACACCCCAGTAACATCGTCTTTTACTAGTATCGGTTACAGTACGGTTAGCATAGGTCAAAGCACAATTTAAGGTCACAATACAATTATTAGTGGTTACGGTGTTAAACATGCAATAGACGACAATGATTAGTACTTATATACAGTGTCAGTAAATATACAGGGTTATGGTACCGTGCACTATGATACAGCAACACACTATTAACACTCTCGCTAGACGGCTGAGCTCGCGCTATCTAACAAGATATACACTTTACTAACAATCTTTAACACATTTACAATCCCAACTAAACTATTGGCCAGTACCTTGAATGGACTACCTAAAACTATATACACCCGTTTTGGTTAGCCACACTGCCCAAGCACCACATATAGCGAACTAGAGGGCGGAATTTACAAAATTGCCCTTCTAGTCTATTTACTCTATCAAAAGTCTAGTGGGTTCCAAATTTACACGCCTTCCCACTTAGCCAAGATAGGTTGAGAGCTAGCGAACCGAATTTACACAGGCGCCGCTTAGTCTCCCGGTCCCTCCGACCTAGCGAACGTAATATACACCCTAGAACGCTAGTCTAGACAAGACACCGGTGTCCGGCTAGGGCTATTTACACAGGACCCCGCCTGACTAACCAGATCAAACGGTCTTACTAAAGAGCGTTCGATCGAGCGGTGCGCCTTCGCTCCTTCCCTCCGACAGAGGGGGCAGATTCCATACACAGATTTAAACCCCTTTTGGGCCTACCGCACAATCGGTATACCCCTAGTGGGTCTGCCGTCTAAAACAGCAGTTGTCTTACCTCCTCGTTCCTGAACCTGAGTTCACACTCATCGACGGGGACACCCCAGCACTTCTTACGTAGAGGCCGATGATCTCCTGGACAACAGACCAGTGGCGCCGAGACGAAGGGAGGTCCACGCAGAAGTTCAGGGGTGCAGCCGTAGAGAACGTGGGCAAAGATAGACCGTCTCACGCCTCTGCCTCTCAGCTACCGTTGAACGATGAGCTTCCCGGCCAATGCACCAAATGATACCGGAGAAACTGACGGAAGCAAAGCACAGAGAGATGGACACAGGTTTCTTCAGGAAGGAAGAGATTCTTTATTGGATCACCGATCGGGACTCAGAGGGACTAATGTCACCAAAAATACAGCAAGTTCTGAGCCCTGAACAATAGTGCAGGCTCCCTATATAGGCACATAACTCCTCCCATATTAAGCTCCACCCGCACATTCTCTTGACCAATCATTACAAATAAGAATTAACTTCCTGCTTGACCGCATGGCTTGTCCAGCACAATGGAGGAGGGGAATACTACATCCTGTATTCTTGCACATGCTCCGTACACTACTGATCGTATCTTGCCTCGTGCAACCAACTGATCGATACGTCAGCATATGCACGTACACATGCCACGTGGTAATCTCGGCCTACTAAATTTATTTTTACCGAGATTCCACCACAGTAAGATGCCTTTAGCAAAGAATATTTCCCACAGAATCAACGTAAAAGTCTTTCTCAGGTGTATAGGATTCCCCTCCCTTCCTCTGTTTATATATTCGAATTTGGCACAATCTTGGCAGTATAGCTCAGCCCACATGTGATGTCATAGTTGTAATAATATTCAGCAACTTGCCGTGGCTCCACTGCGGGCTATGGACGGGCCGGTCCTGGAGACAGTACTTAGAAAGTGTGGAGTGAGCGCATCATTGGACGCATTCATGCCAAGCTCAGGGTGTTGTCTGCATAGCATGCCCAATGGCAGAGTGACTGAGACAGGGAGGGGTGACACAGTGAGGGAAGGGGTGACACAGTGAGGGAGGCTGTGACAGGTGGTAACGTGACTGAGGGAGGGAGGGGGTGATGTGGAGGTGACAGTGAGGGAGGGGACTGTAATTTAAAAATTGCGACAGTTCAATAGATTTATCCTCCTCCTTGCAATTCCGTTTTAGTCTAAGAAATTGACTCTTAGGAATATTTTTCAGCCAAGGGGAAAGTGACAGCTTCCCATATCGATGTAGCTGGTCACGTCTACGGTCTTAAAATGGGTACAGGTTTAAAGAATATCATTATCTATAAAAATCTTAATATCTAAAAAAATTATTTGCAAGGAGCTCACTTCCTGTGTAAGTTTTATCCCCCATGTATTAGAGTTTAAAAAAGTAAAATAAATCATCCAGAGAGGCCCGCTGAAGAAAATATCCCAATCCCACTTACATACAAAGAAAATATATATTTCTTAAAGGAACAGGGGCAGCATGATACCACCCCTGTCACAGTGCTGCCTGGAGCCGTGGCTCCACTGAGGCCAATGAATGGGCCGGCCCTGGATGGCAGTGTGAGGGGCTGGCAGAGTGATTGAGGGAGAGGGTGACAGGTGACAGAATTAGAGGGGGAGATGGTGACAGAGTGTGGTAAGGAGTGACAGAGAATGGGCGGGAGTCACAGGTGGCAGAGTTAGGGAAGGGGCTACAGGTGGCAGAGTGAGGGAGGGGGTGGCAGAGTGAGGGAGGGGGCGACAGTGGCAGAGTAAGGGAGGGGGCGACAGTGGCAGAGTGACTGAGGGAGGGAGAGGTGACAAGTGGCAGAGTGATGGAGTGACGGAGGGAGAGGGTGGCAGAGTGAGGGAAGGGTGGCAGAGTGACAGAGAGGGAGGGGGTGACAGGTGGTTGAGTGACTGAGGGAGGGACGGGGTGATACCGTGAGGGAGGGAGTGACAGGTGACAGAGTGACGGAGGGAGGTGGTGGCAGAGTGAAGGAGGAGTGACAAGTATCAGAGTGACTGAGGGAGGGAGGGGATGACACAGGTGACAGAGTGAGTGACAGGTGGCAGAGTGACTGAGAGGGGCGGTGGTACACTGAGCGAGTGGGTGACAGAGGGCAGAGTGACTGAGGGGGTGACAGGTGGCAGACTGACTGATGGAGGGAGGGGGTGACACCGTGAGGGAGGGGGTGACAGGTGGCAGAGTGACGGAAGGAGGTGGTGGCAGAGTGAGGGAGGAGTGACAAGTATCAGAGTGACTGAGGGAGGGAGGGGATGACACATGTGACAGAGTGAGTGACAGGTGGCAGAGTGACTGAGGGAGGGGTGACAGGTGGCAGAGTGACTGAGTAAGGGAGGGGGAGGCACAGTGAGGAAGAGTTAACAGGTGGCAGAGTGAGTGAGAGAGGGAGGGGTGATACAGTGAGGGAGGCTGTGTCAGGTGGCAGAGTGACTGAGGGAGGAGGTGATGTGTGGGGGGGGGGGGGACAGTAAGGGAGGGGATTGTAATTTAAAAAATACCTTCATTTTTTCCCCTGGTGGCTCATTGTCTTTGATCCCTCGTAGTCCGGTTGGCTGTTTCTCTATTCTGCCTGAGAGGCAGAGAGCCCCTCCAGTCTGCAGCTCCGCCAGGTGTGAGCTGCAGACTGTGCAGTGTCTGAAATCAGAGCATTGCCATGGTAACCCACGGCAATGCTCTGATTGGCCAGAGATCGTGAGACACTGCACAGTCTGCAGCTCACACCCACGGACCTGCAGACTGGAGGGGCTCTCTGCACCTCAGGGCAAATTGGAGGGGGATCTCACCTGGCGGCATACCAGGCAAGCCGTTGGACCTCCTCCTGGTGTCGGGTCTTCGGTGAGGGACCAAGGACCTGATACATTCTGCCCTATGTTTAGTTAGACTGCCCCATCCAGCGCGAGGTCTTAGGCGGCTGCTTAACTCGCCTAATTAGAGAGCCGCCACTGATGCCGCCACTGCCGTGGCTCCACTGCGAGCTATGGACGGGCCGGCCCTGGAGACAGTACTTGGTGTGAGCGCATCATTAGACGCATTTACGCCAAGCTCAGGGTGTTGTCTGCATAGCATGCCCTTTGTTGGCCAGCCTAACATTCATTCACACGAGGCTGACTTTCTAATTTCTCTGACATATTTTTGGGGCATAATTATGCCCCTTTGGGTGGTTCTGGTTACTTGATTCACATCAGTGTCCCACCCTTTTACCCCGCCCCACCGAAATCCTGCTTCACCGGACAATGCTGTTAGGGGGTATGCATTTACTTATAAGATGAAAGCGAGACATTAGCATAGAGTATGTGTTTGCTTATAGCTATATCCTGTGAGTTTCCCTCCAGCATAGGCGTGCGCACGGGGTATGCTGGGTGTGCCTGGGCACACCCTAATCCCCGCGGCATGCCTATGGATTGAGACCGGCAGGGGAGATCTTAGGATCCGAGCGCAAGCTCTGCTCTAAGCCTGCCTCCCCACTGGCCCACAGCAGCATGGAGGAAGGCAGGAGAGGACCCGAGGAGCTCTAGCCAGCAGCTCCGCCGGGTTCCTCTCGCGAGATCTGAGCTTTGCCGCGGCAACACTCAGAACTCGCGAGAGTGAACTCTAGCCCCGCAAGCTAGAGTTCACTCTCCACTGGACCACCAGGGAAGGCAGCAGGAACAAGGATTCCCCCATCCCCAAATAAGGTAAGAAGGGAGGGGGGATATTAACTAAACGGCACCCCCTCCCCACACAATCACCCAAACATAGAGCACACACACATACAGCACCCACACACACAGCAAACAAACAGCACCCACACACACAGCACACACATACAGCACCTTCACACATCCAGCACCCTCACACATACAACACACAAACAGCACCTACATACATAGAGCACCCTCAAACACACAGCACCCTCACAAACTCACACACACTCAGACAACACCCTTACAAACACACACACACACACACACAGCACCCTCACAAACACACGACACACACACAGCACCCTCACAAACACATGACACACAGCACACAAACAGCACCCTCACACAGCACACTAACAGGACCCTAACAAACACACACACAGCACCCTAACAACAGCCTCACACACACACCCACACACCACACACACACCACACTGGCAACACCCACACACACACACCCACCCTCACACACACACACTCACACACACACACACTCACACACCCACCCCCACACCCATCCACACACCCCCACACACACACATCAACACACACACATCCACACACAAATCCACACACACCACCCTCACACAGCACACATACACACACAGCATACATACATACATATACACGCGGCATGTGTTTGTGCTTTAGGGTGCACACCCTAATGCAATAGGCTGCACACGCCTATGCCCTCGAGCACCACCTCCACCACATTCATGACAATTGGGAGGTATGACTGTTTTAGTGTTTTCTATCGATATGATTCTAAATTTAGTCCCATCAAAATTGTCAGCACCAGGCCCATTGAGCTCCTAATATGACCCTGCCCTCTGGTAGAGAAGCCAAGAATCAGGACTACACAAGGAGAGGTGAAAAGGTAAATTATATATATAATTCCTGTCCCCAGGTGACTAACCATCAGGCTCATATATTGTTTCAACTCAATTTACCATTCAGCTAGCCCAGTAGATACACTCTCTGTCATTTTGGCTATCTTATCTGTGACATGTATATGTTGTATAAATATGTAGCCTTTCAAGCGCACCTGCACATTGGTTTCGATACACTGCAACTGACTTCCATCTCTGTATGTTAATATATCACCTTCAGTTTGGTGTTCTCAACCAAAAATACGTTTTATTTTGGGATTGTTTTTGTTTTTGCTATCCACAATGAAACCATGTATATGCCCTGAAACTGATGAATATTGTTAAAGAAAGCAAGAAAACATGTAACAAGTAATCACTGTGATTAATGTTAGAAATATAGAGCATAAAAATGTCATCTTTGTAATTAGGTTTCCAACATGCTGATTTATATGGGAAAACCTATTTAACTGTGGTGTTTAAAAAAATATGCACTGGCTATATAGTATAATGTTGAACAATACAACAAATATAGCTTTATTTAGTAAAGAACTCGTAACAAACTGTTAAACGAAAACATTTATATTTTATTAACGTTAACTAAAAATAACTTTTTTTCATATGGTTAATCACTTTTGCATTTTAGAAGGTATTCAGAAAAATATTTCACTTCTTTAAATGGACACTATAGTCACCAAAACAATTTTAGCTCAATGAAGCAGTTTGCGTATAGATCATGCCCCCTGCAGTCTCACAACTCAATTCTCTGCCATTTAGGTGAAATCACTTTATTTCTGTTTATGCAGCCCTAGCCACACACAGCCAATATGAAAACAAAATGGTTTCATTTTCAATCAGATTTAACTTACTTTAAAATCTCTTGCTTTGTAAACTAAGCTTTACTCACAGACGAGAGCTGCAGGGTCTAGCAAGCTAGTATCAGAGCAGGAGATAAGAAATAAACATAATTTGCGATAAAGGAAATGTAAAAATTAGATGACTCTTTACAGGAAGTGTTTAGGAAGGCTGTGTAAGTCACATGCAGGTAGGTGTGCCTAAGGTTTCATAAAAAAAGTGAGTTAACTCCTAAATGGCAGTGAAATTTCAGAGGCATGATCTATACACTAAAAATTGCTTAATTGAAGTAAAGTTATTTTGGTGACAATATGGTCCTTTTAAATGCCAATACTGCCGAAAATCTGATATATTGGACATGAAGTCACTGAAATTCCTATTTAACTGAAAAAAACAAAAAACAAAAAAAAACTAAAATAGTCTCAGCATGTGTAAAAAAATCTTGATAGAGAAGATTTGATATAGCTTTATCACCCTGCTAAAAAAAGAATGGGAGTTTACTATTTTCAATAAAAGTATGTAATTAAATTATTATTCTTATTACCAAATTCATAAACGTTAGCCTAGCATTTCTGCAAGACAATCTGAATTTAGAGTTTTTAGAAGTGTATTAATCTCAGTACAGAGAATCAGTATAACTTGCAAAGTGGTGTCAGCAAGAGTGGTTTTATGCACTAGATGGATGGATTCTAGATGGGAATCAGTGGTCCTAGCAGACCCTTTTTATTTTAACATGTGAGGTGCAACAGATGAAAAGTTCTTTGGTAGCATTTTATAGGATTCCCATAGTATAGTATGGGAACTGTCCAGAGTATTATTCTCAGTAAAAATGTTAGTAAGTGTCATATTGTAGCTACTATTTCTTGGTCAGACAGTAAAGGTTCCTTCAAAATCCACATTCAATAATGTGGCTACTGGCTAGGAATGGGGAAGAGCAAAAGCAATCCACATTCAGGTCCGACAACGCAGAAAAAGATAATTCAGGAATGATTTTTATGCAGGAAGGAATATAAAGTATAGTCTCTAGTAATAGGATGGTAATATTAAACATTGTACAGATGCTTTTGTGCTTTTCATTTCAAGAATGGCGTTCTAGATGTACCTGATGAAGTATCAAAGGCAGGCTGTAGGTACAAATTAGAATCTCCTACAAATTAGAATCAAAATATTCTTCATAAACTCCACTAAGGAGTGTAAAATTCTTAAAAGGAAACAATCTGATTAGTGTTTGGGGCGTAAATGTTTGCAAACGTGTATAAAGTGCCATAATTACGACTATGCACAAAAATAAATCTACCTCCAGAATCGGAGGTCTGTGTTGGAAGTGGCAAACAGAATAGCATACCCTTCGTGTTGGGCTAATGAGGAGTAATAACTATGACATCTCATGTTTTGCCCAGCAAATTTCATCCGCCATTATCAGTTGTAAATTTAACATTTTTACACACTGCCAAAAGATGAAATGCTGCCGAAAGGTCTGAAAAAAAATCAATGTCATATTCCTCCATGATTAGGCTTTCTGATCATATTGCCCAATGTATCTGGTAACATGTATCACATAGTTTGAAATAAAGCCCCGTCCCTTGTTTCTTGGATATATTAGAGATTCAGACAATTAACTGGGCTAGCTGGGTTCAAAATCCATTTTGTCAAGAAGTGTTACGTAGTACACTAGACTTTGTTACGTCAGAGAACCTCATCCAAAGTTATGTCATTTAAAATGTCATATGCATACAGGATTGAATGACAGAAAGTTAGACCAGGAGGTTTTCAGGATATTCTGATACTACAAAGATGATCAATAAAACCCTCTTTGTTTCATCAGATATACTGAGGCCGATTCAAATAATTTTGCACTTATAACATGCTGTAACACCTATCATCCTCATCCATACTGTGAGTAATCAGCCTTTGCAATGAGCTAAACTGCAATGTTATCAAAACTTCAAGCACTTTTAGCAGTATTCAATGTTAGGTCATATCAAACAGTGTTACATATACACTATATTTGCCATTTATGTAGCTTTCATTTCTATGCAATCACCAGTGACTTACTGCTCCAAGACAGTTTTATGTTTCTCTCCTAAGCCCAAAAGTCTCAAGGTCTACTGATATTTGCTATAACACCTGTGCTGGCCTTGTTTAGCTAGTTAATTGAAATGAGAACTCCCTCTTATTGCAGCAATAAAACATTCTGAATACATTTAATCTGATATGGCAGTGGAAATTGCATTGATGAAAGTTTAAATACATTTTTATTGAGAGATGCGTGAGGTCTACTGTGTTAACTCAGACACATCCAAGTATTTGCTTTATTAAAGCACCCCTCGTTAGCATTAATAAAATAAAGATTAACTGGCACCATTCACTTGGCCACATTTTTGTTTTATCCAAACTCAGAAAATGCTGTTAATGTGTTTACTAAAATAAAGTGTGCACTGCAGTAGAAGTAATTATAAACACACTTACCTCCACTGTACCTGTTGGTAATCAACACTGTCAGACAGACAGATTGACTGACAGATGGATAGACACATAGATATATGTGGATAATAAGATGATTGAATGGATGGACTAATGGATGGATGGATGCATGGATTGATGGATGGGCTGTGTAGCCAGGTACAATCTGTTTATAAAAATAAGCAAAGAAAGCATTCGATTGATGTACTGTAAAGTAAGTTTATGAATACATATACTTCTTTTAATGTATACCTTCATAGCAAATAAAGGGTTTATGTTAACATTTCTAAGCCAAGTGTGTGCTTACTTTACATTGTCCTAACAAAAAAACAGCACACCACACTGTTAGTATAATTTAAAGAATCTTAAAAAGGTGGGGTACATGTCTCTGGAGTTACACGACCCCCAAAAATCAATTCTTTGTAACAGAGGTTGATGTTCCAATTATTTATGGGACGTACAAGCTTAATTAAATAGGGATTCATTTAAATACTAGCACAGTAATTTGTCAAAAGCAGTCCACTTTTAATTGTGTTCTTGCAGTAGCATTGGGGGTTCAGGCACATTTATTAAGAATGAGATTGTCTCAGCCTTTTGTTGTAGACACTGATTTACATAGTACAAGAACAATCTTCATCATCAGTTATATCAATGACAAATGAAACAAAATGTAGTATATTGTGGAATTCAAAAGAACATATAAGAATATTTTAGTTGGTTTAAAATGAGATAGATCTCAATTAAATGGCTGACAAGATTTCAATTTTAAATGGAGACATTGTCCTTTTCTAAAATTAAAAAATTGAAAATGTTGTAAAGCACTCATGAGACATAAAAAACCCTCTATTTACATAATAAGAGGTAATTAAAATCAGTATTTTATTCTTCTAAAAAGACATTGTTAAAGATATTACACGCATGGAAATTAAGGTTTAGTTAGAGAGGTAACAGAATATTCAGCATGGAATGTGGATAATAAATGTACAGTTTATAATTGTGACAGAAACAAAAAGTGCCTTATGCTAACCCTAACCCCGGTCATAACCCTAATTGTAAAAAATAAAAAAAAAGTAATGTATTAAAAAAAAAATACACAATATCGAAGAATATATTCTTAGAAAAAATATCACAATCTCAGGATTTCTTAAAAGATTGATAAACTACTCGATTTTCAGTCTTGTGTTTTTTTATAATATCTCCATAGAAGGGTATGGACATTATTTTCCCACATTGCACCCTTCACTTTACATATCTCTCTCTCTCCGTATGTACATTATGTATATACACAAACAGGTGGGTGAGGGCAAACTAACGTAAAGAACACTAGAAAAGAGGGTTTAATCCTAAAGTTACTACTACTAAAATTTCAGCTGGAAAGGTGAAATATATTAGGATAATTGTCAATTAGCAATTAAAATTAGATCTTACAATTAGCACTTCAATATGTGAGTTTTCTAAGCAAATTCCACAATTCCAGTGAGGGCATATCGCAGATGAATCAGTCACGAAAACTGCAAATTATTTAATGTGTCAAGAAGAACATTCTCAAAAATAGTGACAGTATATGTCACACACCAGTGGCGTACATACCAGGGTCGCAGGGGTCGCGGCTGCGACCGGGCCCGGCCCACCAGGGGGCCCGGCCGCCCCTGCGACCCGGTATGTAGCCACAGGGCCAGCCTCTTCCCCTGGGGGGCCCAGGAGCCGGCCACGCCAAGGCCCCCCCCCCCAAGGTTGGCCCTGCTGTCACCCGGAAGGCGGGTGGCCGGCCGGTAGGGCGGGCAGGCAGGCGGGCGCGAGGGAGCTGAAGAGGAAGCACTGAGTGCTCCCTCACGCGCCCGCTTGCCTGCCCGACCGGCCACCCGCCCAGGAGCCCAGCACCACTGGACCCCAGGGAATCCCCCCAGCACTCCAAAAGGTAAGGAGGCTGGGGGGATTAAATAAAAAAAAAAAAACATGTGTTAGTGTTAGTGTTTGAGTGTGTGTGAGTGTTAGTGTGTGTGTGAGTGTTAGAGTGAGTGTTAGTGTGAGGGTTAGTGTTAGTGTTTGAGTGTGTGTGAGTGTTAGTGTGTGTGTGAATGTTAGAGTGAGTGTTAGTGTGAGGGTTAGTGTTAGTGTTTGAGTGTGTGTGAGTGTTAGTGTGTGTGTGAGGGTTAGAGTGTGTGTGAGTGTTAGTGTGTGTGTGTCTGCTAGTGAGTGTTAGTGTGAGTGTTAGAGTGAGTGTTAGTATGAGTGTTAGTGTGTGTGTGTCTGCTAGTGAGTGTTAGTGTGAGTGTTAGAGTGAGAGTGTGTGTGTCTGCTAGTTAGTGTGAGTGTTAGTGTGAGTGTTAGTGTGTGTCTGCTAGTGAGTGTGAGTGTTAGTGTGTGTGAGTGTTAGAGTGAGTGTTAGTGTGTGTGTCTGCTAGTGAGTGTGAGTGTTAGTGTGTGTGAGTGTTAGAGTGAGTGTTAGTGTGTGTGTCTGCTAGTGAGTGTCAGTGAGTATGTTACTGTGTGTGTCTTACTGAGTGTGTGTGTGTTAGTGAGTCTGTTTGATGTCTGTTAGTGAGTGTGTGTTTGTCAATGAGAGTGTATGTTTTGTAAGTGAGTGTGTATGTATGTCTGTCGCTGACTGTGTCTCTGTCAGTAAATGTGTGTGTCTGTTAGCTAGTGTGTATGCGTCTATAAGTGTGTGTGTGTGTGTCTTCAGCACTTACCTTTCTCCAGCGCCGGACTCCCTTGGCGCTGAGGATCCCTCAGCCCTCAGCGTGCGCACGCATTCAAACCGCCCATAGGAAAGCATTACTCAATGCTTTCCTATGGACGTTCAGTGTGCTCCTCTAGCGGCTGTCAGTGAGACAGCCACTAGAGGCTGGATTAACCCTCAGTGAAACATAGCAGTTTCTCTGAAACTGCTATGTTTTCAGCTGCAGGGTTAAAACTAGAGGGACCTGACACCCAGACAACTTCATTGAGCTGATGTGATCTGGGTGTCTGTAGTGGTCCTTTAAAGGACCACTATAGTGCCAGGAAAACATACTCGTTTTCCTGGCACTATAGTGCCCTGAGGGTGCCCCCACCCTCAGGGACCCCTACCGCCCGGCTCTGGAAAGGGGAAAAGGGGTAAAACTTACCTTTTTCCAGCTCTGGGCGGAGAGCTCTCCTACTCCGATCCTCCTCTTCTCCTCCCCGTCGGCTGTATGCGCACGCGCGGCAAGAACTGCGCGCGCATTCAGCCGGTCACATAGGAAAGCATTCATAATGCTTTCCTATGGACGCTGGCGTGGTCTCACTGTGCAAATCACAGTGAGAGCACATCCGCTAGAGGAAATAGGGGAAGGCTTAACCCATTAATAAACATAGCAGTTTCTCTGAAACTGCTATGTTTATGAAAAAATGGGTTAACCCTAGCTGGACCTGGCACCCAGACCACTTCATTAAGCTGAAGTGGTCTGGGTGCCTAGAGTGGTCCTTTAAGTGTGTGTGCATCTGCATGCACTGGCGTACATACCGCGGTCGCAGCCCTGTAACCTCTGCGACCAGGTGCCCACCGTCATGTGTTGCGGCCCGGCCCGCGCGCGGGAGGGGGGAGGAGGACCCACGGATCAATTTTCGCACCGGGGCCCCATGGGTCATGTGTACGCCACTGTCACACACACTAAGTACATCAGCAAAGAAAAACAGTGGCTGCAATTGAATGCACACTGACAAGGAAAGAGAGATATTAAACAATAGATGTTGCCAAGATGTTTGCAAAACAGCAAAAACCGCACAGAACTAAATCTGCACCTTTGGAATCTAGTTTAAACAAAAATTGTACAATAAAAGGAATGACATGGGTATTATAAGGCTATGGGGTTGATTGGGGTTGCGTAAAACCACAAACATTTAGCATTTTACTGCATAATGTTCCCATCTTCAAGTATGTTAATCCCCCTATACACACTGCTCATCAATGTCTTTGTTTTTGTGGAAACCTTGATGAAGTCAGATGCAATCCATAGCCTAGTTACACACCAGCTTTAAACGGCATTAAAGTTTATATGATAAAGTACAGAGAGAGAAATATGTCATTTCCTTTATTCCTCAATGAGCTTTACAAAACTATGTTACATATGCTGAACCCGTTCAAGGGTTATGAAATCTAGTTTATAGAGCTCCACTCACCCTCAGTTATACTCCAGTTATCATTACCAGCCTGTAGAGAAACACATTTATCTGCCAGAAGCAGAGATCCCAACATGCAAAAACTAATATCAGGTAGGTGCCTTCACCAGCTACTGCACCCCGCAAAGCCACCAAACATGTCTGGGGTGAAGAGAGAGAGGTCAACTCAAAATAATATTGATAATAAATACACTGATATAATGAATTTAAAGTTGCTGAAATATCAGTGTACCCTCCCCTCAGGAAGTTTCACTGAGTGAAAGTATTCAGACAGTCAGGGAGGGAGGAGGAGTGAACAGTCTATACCATATCACTGTCAGCATTACATTAGCATTTCAGTCATTGATAACATTCGCTATAGCAGTTTTAAGTACATTTATTTATTTATTTATTTTTAAAAATATGATTTAACTGTATTTACTGTATGTGGGCATTACGCTTAAATGCAGACATTCTTTTACCCCCTCTGTTGCAATAATGTCTTCAGAGTCCTTGCAAATACCTATAGGCAAGGTATTTGACCATTTTTATTTTCTTATTTTTGTCACAACTACAGTATGTGAGAAAATTGAATTTTTGCTTTTATACTAACATTTCAGAACATGTGTGAAATATTGCTGTTTAAAAAGAGTTTACAATCTAAAGGAAGTGGGCTAAAACCACACAAATGTCAATGGAAAAGAACATTGTGATCAAAGTAAAAATTGCAGATTGTGATTGTAGGTATATTAATAAAATAACGCTAAGAATTTGAAGAAAAGAGAAGCAGATATAAGTGAAGATAAGGGGATATGTGGCATAAAAAGAAGATAACCAGTCTAAGTGTTGTTGTGGGAAACTTGTCTTAAAGGGACACTATAGTCACCAGAACAACTACAGCTTATTGAATTTGTTCTGGTGAGTAGAATCATACCCCTCAGGCTTTTTGCTGTAAACAATGTATTTTCAGAGAAAATGCAGTGTTTACATTACAGCCTAGTGATAACTTCACTGGTCACTCCTCAGATAACTGTTAGAGATCCTTCCTGGGTCATGGCTGCCTAAAATGCATCCAAACATTCAGTGTCTCCACCCTCTGCATGCAGACACTGAACTTTCCTCATAGAGATTCATTGATTCAATTCATCTCTAGGAGGAGATGCTGATTGGTCAGGGCTGTGTTTGAATTGTGCTGGCTCTGCCCCTCATCTGCCTCTTTGTCAGTCTCAGCCAATCCTATGGGGAAGCATTGTGATTGGATCTGGCTACCACTTCTGATGATGTCAGCAGGCAGTTGTCAAGTCCAAAGGAAACAAGGACAAAGCCAGCAGCTCCAGACCTGAATACGAGTAAGATTTTACTATATTTCTTGAGGCATGAAGGGATCAGGGGGGCTAGATGGTGGTTTTACCCCTAAAAACCAAGTTCCTGCACTGATTTTATTTGCCACTAGTGGCCTCCCTAACCACTAGCACAGAGATTTCCATATCATCCTCACCTGCCTGAAGTTAACCCCATTTACAGTCTAATCCCTGACCTGCACAAGATCATGACAAAGTGGACTATAAAAAAAAGGACAAAATGGATCCTAATGAAACATAAGACAATTATATTTTAAATTAGGCAAACAGTTTTTAATATAAACAATAAAGATTGGAATTATCTTGTTGTAAAGTTTGCTTTGTCAATTTAAATAGACATAACTGGTTATTTTGGGGGGAAATCCTCGTATACGGGGTTATAGTGGATGCAAACATTAACAATAGTTAGTTTTATCTATTATTCATTTTGGAGTAACAATATGTGTTTACCTTTTTGGGCATCAATTGGTTGATGGTAGCAACAGAGTAGGCTCTAGACTTTGGAAGGCCTTAGGCAAAACTTGAACATGAGGTCCCCAGTGATATACATAATAAAAAATACATACAAGGGATAATTCAATTAACTGGCCATGGCCTCTGTTGTTTAGTGGTGGGGGCTCCTTCCTGTTTCCCCTCTGCATATGGCACAATTTCCACAGACGTGATATGCCGGCACTCGTTACCTTCGACTCACAGTCCACCCTGCAGGGCTGTCATCACAACAATTATGGCCCCTTACAAACACAGTCGCTGAACCCACATCTACTGAATGCAACAAACAGCTTTCTGTTAGACCGGATATAGGAAACAGAAGATCCTCCACTGCGGCCCACTTGGCCAAACTACATAGAAGTAAGCTGGCACTGCAGAAGGAAAAAGACACCACAAAGGGACGTGGGATAAACAAAGAGACACATAGTTGACTGAGGGGGGAAAAAGAGAGACACAAATGGGCTGGAGGACAAAGAGGCACAAAGAGGGCTGAGAGAGGACAAAGAAAAACATAGAGGGCTTTGGTGAACAAGTAGACATGCAAGGGGGGACAAAGAGACACACAGAGGGGCTGGGGGGACAAAGAGACACATATTGATTAGTGGGACAAAGACACACAGAGAGGTGGAGGGGGACAAAGAGACGCAAAGAGGGTCTGATTAGGACAAAGACACACAGAGGGGCTGGGGAACAAAGAGACACACAGAATGGCTGACAGGGAAAAATAGGTACACAAAAGGGCTAAGGGACAATGAGAAACACAGAGGAATGGGCAGACAAAGATACACAAAGAGGGACTGGGAGAAGGACAACGAGACACACAAGGAACAAAGAGGCACATAAAGTGGGTGGGGGGACAAAGAGGCACAAAAAGTGTGCATTTTTTTGTTTTTAGGAGGGGGTGCAAAAAGCTGGTGCAAATAGTCTAGCACCAGCCCTGATTCCAGACACAATCCTGGGGATACATACTGCCAGACAGACATTCACTCACACAGTAATTATCAATGCCAGACACACTGACAAAAAGACATACCTCACAATCACGCACAGGCAAATATACAAAACCCACTGCCAGACACACTGCCAGACACACCAATACTAACAGACTCACACATACACACTCTGACAGACACACATGCACAATCACTGACAGAGACAAACACAAATGCAAAAAATAAAATTTAAGATGTTTTTAGTCACCTATTTAGTTACCCATCACTGCAGGCTGTGATGGGTAATTTTTGACTTCCCGCATGGCCTACTTTGAGCACTGGGAGGAATAGATAGCATGCAATATTCTGCTCAGCACCTATGCTGTTGCTCCCCTTTCCTCCAAATCTTCGGCAGTGCAAGGTACTAGCAGATATCTATAGAAGTCCTACTAAAACCTCTCTCAAGCCATCTCTGGGGGAGCTCCTCTGATCTCCATAGGCTGTTGATTTTGTGCACTGTGTAACGGCACTATGTGTGCGATATCTGGTATGATGTCATATGTTGCTGACCCCTGCTTCAGATTATAAGTATATTCTTATATTTTGGTTGCATTTTTCCCATTTATCTATATGGCTTTAACATCTACCAATGATTCATATTCTTCTCAAGTTATTGCTAGTTATTGCTATTTTATCAATGATATTATGTACAATAAGGAGGTAGCAGATCATCCACTAGGGTGTTTCTGTAGATTAACTGATATCTAAATGGTAAACAGTAGTATTGAAAACTCGTAAATTGCTTTACATCAACAACTGCAAAGCATTTTTATCATTCAATGAAATCATCAAGAGAAATGAAAAGTTTGATTTTATTTAGATATTAAAAACAATAATTCACTGAACAACACCAAAACCCTAAATTAATAACTAAAATTTTTTTCATATCCTGTCTTTTATATTTAAATACATTTTTTCTCAGCTTTGTAAAGCATCCCTCCTATGAGATTGCATCAAATTATAAATGTATTTTAATATTTCTTTCATCTTATAGTTTTAGTTCAAACACCTTGGTTATGGGGGAGTAGCCATTGATCTATGGTCCTGTGCTTGGCCTTGGTTGTTACCAGTCGTGAAGTTGTCTAGGTATTCCGTCCACCTATTGTGGGCATGGTGTAAGTGTTTTTTCATACCAAATTGTCGTGCGTATATCATTTGTATTTCCAATTGAGTTCCACTTGGTTCAACAGAGAGTTTCGGTTGGGGGGTGTTGTGGACTTCCATAATCTCGCTATACACATTGCTGCTGAGATTAAGATGTTGTATGAGATTGCCCATTTATCTTTAGTGATCGTGTCAGGTGGTATAAATATGATGCATAGCTCCAGTGTAAGTGATATTTGTGTTTGGATTGCGTCAGTCAGAGTGGTCTGGATCTCTTTCCAGAATGGTTGTAAGGCTTGGCATGACCACCATATGTGTGACATATTGCCCTTGGCTTGTCCACATCTCCAGCACTTGTTGGAGGAGTTTGGCCATATCTGGTTGATCCTGGTAAGTACTAGGTACCATCTGTATAGTAGTTTGCGTTGTAGCTCAAGATGGTTGGCGCAGGAGGTAACGCCTTTGTGTGAAGAGTAAGCTTTGGCCCAGTGTTCCTGATGAATGGTTTTCCCTAGTTCCTTGTGCCATGCCTGTATGTGCGTATCATTGAGCCCGTTTGGTTCTTGGAGGAGGGTGTTATAATTTAAGGAGAGTAGTTTTTTAAAGGGCTTTGTGGTAACACATGACTTTTCAAAATCCGACATATGCTGTGATAGTGTAGTGCCTACCCTGTTAGGTTCATTGTTGGTCAGGTATGATTTTATTTGCAGGTACGCAAAGATTAGCTTGTGTGGGAGGTTGAATTCTTGCTGTAGGTCCGGGAAGGGTCGGAGACCCTTTTCGTTGTACAGCTGACCAATTATTTCAACGCCCCCCTGTGTCCAAGGGTTTGTGTTAAGTGTCGGTATTGCTGACTCTAGGACAGTCAGTGGGGTTGCTAGTGGCGTTGGGTGGTAAAGTACCATCTTGTGTTTGGATATGTCCCATTGTTGTAGGACGTGTTGGGTCGTTGGTAGAAGATGTGTGGTGTCTTTCCTGTGGCTTTTAGGGGTCCAGAATATGGAGTATAATGATGGATGTTGGGCCCAGTAGTTTTCTATCTTTAGCCATTGGGGTGATAAGGGCCGTTGGCGTAAGTGCGATATCACTGATAATGCCTGTTAAGACACCTCTAGTGTCTTTAAGCCAAACCGCCGTTTAATAGACCTTCCCCGGCTGCAGTACAGTCTCCGTTCGCTTACTCTGTAACACACAAACCAAATGCAGGGGAAGCGGCAATCTCCCGATCGAGATCCGTGAACGGCTCCAAACTCCCGAACGGCAATACACGAACTGCTGGTAACCGTCGAACAGCAATATTCCCCAAGCGGCTTTCGTTCCATCCAGCAGTCTCTAAACGTGAAGAAGAAATCCCCCCAATAACGAGACAGAAGCTCCGCATTGAGGGTCAAACAGAATCTGGCTTTACTGTGGGCTACCTGCCCGTATTTATGCAGGTCTCCCACCTGGTGGACACTCCCCTAGGGGACCAAATGGGAGACTTAAATTACAGACAGATATGGGGACATTCCAGACACACAGTCACAGATTTTACCCACAGTGCATTATGATTCCCTCCCCTCTGCCCTGGAGTTAATTACCAAGTAACTCAATTAACTCCAGGACAAAGCCAGTCGCCATCTTAGACATAAAATAATAAAAGACATAAAAATATATAACTACATAAAAACCGAACATTTCCCATTCGTATTACATGTCCCCAGATAGCCTGGATCTGAGTGCATATTATTAGCGAATAGCGCTCAGATCCCACACACATAGTTCAATCGCCATGGAGTCAAAGTTCTTACAGTCTTTCGGTATACGAATGACTCCATGGGAAGGCTATCTGGGTTAAGTCTTTTCATATGCTCTCAATCTCCCGAACGGCCGGTGTTCGCATGCTTTCATGGAGGCAGCCAGGCGTTCCGTTGTTTCAGCGGTGTTCGGCAGAAAAAGTGTCCGTTTTCAGTTCCATAGAAATAGAGCCAAACACCGCTGGGGGTTCGCTTGATTTAAAATGGCCGCTGCCTCGTGGTCGACATACGAACGACGACCACCCTGAATTCGGTTTAATTGAGAAGTGTCTGCGGTTAACCACAACGTTCTAATTGGGATCACTTCGTTAACCAGCAGCACACTCCTCACTTGGGTGGCCGTTCATTCGGCAGGTTTGTTCGGGAAAAAAAGAGTCATTCGAATGGCTGGGCTATAGAAACCAGCCATTCATACGAACGGGGGACAAACAGACGAATGCAGTAAAAATCCAAGCAGACAGATGGTTCTGTCACAATGCCGCTGCCTTGTAATATGTTGCCAAGTCCGGGAGGCCTAATCCTCCATGGGTTATTGGTTTTTGTAGCTACTCTAGGTGTCTTGTGTTGCCAAATGAAGCCTATGAGTAGTTTCGTGAGACTTTTGATATAGTTCCCTGGTAACGGTATTTGTAGCGTTCTGTACATGTATTGCAATTTTGGCAGTAGAGACATTTTTATTGCCGCTATGCGTCCCACCCACGATAAATATTTCCCCTCCCAAGAGTCTAGAGTGGTTTTAAAGGTTGTTAGTAGAGGTTGGTAATTTAGTTGGAACATGGAAGTGGGGTTCTTAGCAATTTTGACTCCCAGAAACGTAAGGTAGTCGTTTCTCCAGTCCAATGGGAATGATTTTTTGAGAGTGTCCAGTTGGGTGCTATTTATATTGAGGCTTAGGGCTTGTGTTTTAGTAACATTAAGTTTGTAGTATGAAAGCTGCCCATACTCTGTAATGAGGTGCATAAGGTTGGGTAGGGAGATTAATGGTTGTGTAAGGGTTAGGAAAATGTCGTCCGCGAAGATACTTAGTTTATACTCCTGATGGTTGAGTGGTATCCCGTGGATTGCGGAGTTTGCTCTAATTTTGGCTGCTAATGGTTCTAATGCTAGAACGTATAACAGTGGGGATAGGGGGCAGCCCTGTCGAGAGCCGTTGCTGATAGTGAATTTGTTAGAGCGAAATCCTGCATTTAGGACTCTCGCAGTCGGGTTGCTATAAAGTGCCGCTGCCGTGTTCGTGAATTGGCAGGGGAAGCCGAATTTCGACAAGACCGCTTGGAGAAATTTCCAGTTGAGTCTATCAAAGGCTTTCTCCGCGTCAAGCGAGACTAGGAGACCGCTGAGATTTTTCCTTCTTATGCTGTGGATCAGATCTAGTACTTTGCGCGTATTGTCTGCTCCCTGTCTACCTGCCACAAATCCCACCTGGTCGTCGTGGATCAGTGTTGGGAGTAACGACCCTAGGCGTCGGGCATATATTTTCGCGTATAATTTAGCATCTGTATTTAGAAGGGAGATTGGTCTGAAGTTTGGACAGTGGGTCGGTGGTTTGCCAGGTTTAGGAAGTGTAATGATGTGCGCCAAAAGGAGGTCTGGGTGCTGGGAGCGTCTTGTCCTGGGTGGCCGAGTTGAAAAGTGAGGTCAGAGAGGGAGCTAGTTGAGTTGCGAACTTTTTATAGTACGCATTCGTTAATCCGTCCGGGCCTGGTGCTTTGTTTTTTGGCAGGGTGCGTATGGCTTCAACCACTTCACTTGCCGTTGTCAGAGTATTTATATCGGCAGACATTTTGTGCTATGATAAAAACTAAAAGTGTATATTCTGAGTCACTCTGAACAGACCAGACTCCATTTTGTTATTTCAAGTTAACAGAAAGACACTATATTTCTATCTGTAAACTGGCCTCTTTGCCAGAGCTAAGCAATGCATAGTATAAACAAGTGATAAGGAAGGGGGTTGGACAGACTGTCTAATGCTAATGGAATATAATCAAATCTAAACCCAGACAATTGTGACAGAGAAGATTAAATAATTTAATATTTAACTGTCTATATATATAAGGTACCATTGTATGGAAAAGGGTAAACTTAGTTCATGATCTGTCATATCAGAAATTATGGCAGGAATTGCAGACGCTAAGTCTGGACAAAATTTAAGAAACCCTTTGAAATTTTAAATTATGGCGCTATAAAGATAACGCAAAATGACGTCAAAATAGCCACCAGGAAAAGTTAACTCTTTCCTGGATAGGTATGTTTAGTGGGACAAGATTGCCCTCTACAGACCAAATAACTAATTTGCGATCTGGAAGATAACCACACCTCTAGTGCTTCTATTGGGTTATCAACTGATGACGTACAGAGAGTCTGGCCCTTTAAAAGTTAAGACAAAGGGAAGATAGGGAGATACACGAGAGGAGGCAGATGCGACATATGCAAAGAAAAAGAGGAGAGAGGAATTGGAAGTTTGGGGATTCCAACTCGGACAACATCTGAGAATAACACTCTACTCCTAAAACTCTAACACTTAGAATTTACTGACTTTCTAACCAACACCTCCATGCAGAGAGACTACCAATCGGATGAAATATCTACTCAACTGGTAATTATACTGGTTTCATTTAATTAAATTAAATTAATTAAATTATATTAATAGCATTATATATGACTGGATAAAGCACGGTCAGATTTCCATATTAAGAAATCTTAGTAACTAAGAATATATAGTTATAAACATTCCATTCTGCAGGTGGAATTAAGAATAATTATATATTGATGTGATATTATCACGTGTTAGCATACCGCTGTTTTTATCCAGGTGTATTGATTTGCTCTAAATTAAGATAGATATCTTTTAGACAAATTAAAATCTGCTTATAATATGTAAATTCTCTTATTGGATGGTTTAAGAAAATGAATTTAAACTGGTTTAAATGTTATTTTATTTAAAAAATACATAAGAATAGATCTTAACTACCTAGGAGATCTAGCCAGCATTGAAAGGGTTATTCTAACTGTCTGCTAAACTTTACGACCTTACGCTGCACTCTGAGGAATTCTGTTCTCTGTGTGAAAAGTTTTACTTTCAGCCTGTGTTAAAGATGGTAATAAATAAGTCTTGACAGATTATGCTGTTTTAGCCATTGAAACGTAATACCCATTCCTTTGTATTGCATACCATTTTATACTGGATATTCATTGATTATTGTTATGCATGTTACATAATATTATTTGTTAATTATTGATTATCATAAATAAAATCTATTTTTATACATTGTGATATTAATTATATGAAATACATTGCACTTACGATAAACGTTCTTTGGGATCTGAGAATTGAATTAGTGGGCAATTCTCACTGTTACTATTATTATCCCATAAATATCCCCACACCGTGACTTGGCTAACTAGTTGGGCCGATTGGTCTCGTGTGAGAGTCGGAAGGGGTATAGCACGTAGATAGGCCTCTATGTCTTTGTCAGCGGGGGTCGGTAATTGATTGGATCGTGCCAAATTATATAGTTTGTCGTAGTAAGCAGCGAACGTGTTACTGATATCAATGGGGGAAATTACTTTTTTATTGTCGTGGGTGAAAACGTGTGAAATTTTTGCGTTAGCTTCTTTTCTTTTCAGTCTTGCAGCTAATGTTTTGCTGGCTTTGTTTCCCTGTGCGTAGTGTGTGGAGTTAAGTTTGCGGAGATTAAAACCTACTCGTTCTAAAGTGTGAAGTTTGATTTTGTCCGCAATGTCCCTAATAGCTTTTTGTGTTTTCGCTGTTGGAAGTGTTTTATTCGCTACCGTAAGGCCCGCTAGTTGTTTGTGCCATGTCAGCCACTGGGTTTGATTGGAACATTTTAGATGTGCTGCTCTCCTCAGGAGTAGTCCCCTAATGACTGCTTTGTGTGTTTGCCATACATTGCTGGCTGATGTATCCCCTGTGCTATTCAGTTCGAAGAATTCCGAGATGGCTTCTTCAAGTTGCTTAGAAAAGGAGTCGTCCGTCAACAACGTTTCGTTTAGTCGCCACGGGCTCTTGTGTTTATAGTCATAGTTGTCTTTTAGGGTTAATGTCAGCGGGGCATGGTCAGACCACGAGATCTGGCCTATAGAACAGTCGAGCACTTGGTCTAGGTGTTGGCTCTCTAGGTGAAATCTATCTATTCTGGTGTACGTGTTATGTGTTGAAGAGTAATATGTGTAGTCCTTTTCCTGTGGGTGAAGGACCTTCCATACATCGTACAATTTGTGGCTATCCAGTAGTTTGAGGTATGTTGTGCATGCCCTGTAGTGTCTGGTCTAAGAAGCTTTGGTTGCGTTAGAGGTCGTGTCGCATTGAGGGTCTAAAATTTGGTTGAAGTCCCCACAGAGGACAAGAATGCCTTCCTGAATCGGTTGTAGTAAAGTTTTTTATGAAGGAAATTCCTTTGGTTCGTGTTTGGTGCGTATACATTGACCAGAGTATATTTAGTGTTGTTGATTGTGCATAGGACTATGATGTACCTTCCCTCTTTGTCTGTCTTTGTGTCATGGTGTTGGAAGGAGACCGTGTTGCTGATCAGAATTGATGTGCTCCCAGTTTTCTTCCCCGACGTGGCGTGGGTATAGGGCTTCTTTCATCATGGGTGGGGATTTTTTAGTGTGTCTCTTGCAGGCAAATGACATCAGGTTGATCCCTCTTAAGATCCCTGAAGAGGCAGTGCCTCTTGTATGGGGTGTTCAACCCTCTTACATTATAACTTTGTATTTTCATATACTGGTGTAACGGTGGAAGCTGTGCAAGCGGCTATGGTTGTGTGAGAGCGTAAATGTGGGTGCCTCGTAGGTTGTGGAGTAATCTTCTGTTGGTGTAGTGGACGCATATTGCAGAGATTGGTACCAATATGTGTGATGGTGGGCGTAATATGTTTATCGGCAAATCGTGCGGTCAACTTCCTCCACAATTTGCTTACTCTGTGGCCTAGTGTGAGAATTTCCGGCTCTCTGTCAGTGGGGTTGGAGGGGGATGGATGGGGGGGGGACTAAGGATGAGTCGCACTGAGAGTGTGCGAACAACAACGGTAGTAGAACTATAACCCATTTGTGGGTTGAGGAACCGAACATCGGTGCCATTAGGAGCGTGGTCGAAGAGTGTGCTGTAAACCAATTATTGGCCGTATTTAGACGCTGTGACCAAATATAACTATGAACGTTGCCCTCATGGCTTATAGAGAAATTGTGTGTGATGGCTTCTGCTAAAGTCGATGGTCCCTTGTGGCTCATGGAACTAACTGTGTGTACATATCACATGTCTAACCATCAATTACATTATAGTGCTTAGCGTCAGTAAGAATATAACATACAGTGAGATTGTACATGGGAACAGGAGCTTTGTTGAACACACTTTTTTTTTTTTTAATATTATTTTCATAAATACTTTATCCCTTTGGCATATAATAACAATTGAAGTATAATATCAATATGAAGCATCAGGCCTATGCTGCGCTGATGTGTTCCAGTGCGCTGACTGCTCCCCCATAGTGTGGTATATGTGTGGGTGGGTTGCTGTTTTGCCTACAAGCTGGGTATGCCCCATTTCTTCAGGGCTTTCTTGCCTTCCTCTGGAGTGATGATGGTGTTGATGACTCCATTCTTGTGAATGAGGAGGCGCACTGGGTGGCCCCAATGGTACGGGATATCGTGGAGACGGAGCGCATCTGTGATCACTTTAAATTATCTCCTCTTCTGCAGGGTTCTTGCTGAGAGGTCAGAGTATAGTTGAATGGTGTTATATGGGGCTGGGAGATCCCTCCGCCGCCTGGATGCCTGCATTAGCGCTTCCTTTGCATGGAAGTAGTGAAGACAGGCGAGTATATCCCTGGGGGCTTCCTCCGGGAGGAATTTGGGCATCGCAACCCTGTGGGCCCTATCAATGAGGAGGACGTCCGCAGGGAGATCCGGAGCCAGAGTCTTAAAGAAATCCGTAAGGTGTGCTACTATGTCTGTTTGCTTAACTGCTTCAGGTATACCTCGGAAGCGTATGTTTTGTCTCCTCGACCTGTCTTCCAGGTCCATGAGTTTGTTTTGGCACGCTGACAGTTCTTGTTCGAGATGCTGGACATGATCTGCCATATCATTGTGTGCCTCCGCGTATTCGCCCATGCGGTTTTCCATATGGGCAGTCCGGTCTCCTAATTCTTGGACATCTTTTCGTAAGTCCGAAATAGATTTGTTAAAGTTGTGTAGCAATTTCCCTGACATTTCGGCAAGGCATGCTTGGAGAATAGCCTGAGTGACTGGGAGAGCTCTTTCCTCAGGGGATCCCTGTAGAGGTAGTGTGTCGTCGCCATCTTGGTCCGACGTGCTCTGGGCTTTTGGCGGTTGGTTTCGGGCCGTAAAGAATCATTTTTTTTCGGGTTTGTCAGGATTCCTTTTCCCCTTTTGTTGGGCCATATTGAGAGGTGTTTGTGGTGAAGTTCGGTGGTCACCGTTGCTAATTCAGTCGCTTTTGGGCCAATTTAGGACGGAGCCTCTCTCACATGCGTCCGTCCTCGCCGAGCGCCAAGCCACGCCCCCAAAACAACTTAATTTAAGTTTCAGGAAGCATGGAGTGCTGCAGGGCAGGGTTGTCACTGATTGGCTGAGAGCAGTTAGCTGACGCTCTCAGCCAATCAGTATCTTTGTATTAACAAAACTGGCTTGGAAAGAAATTTACCTTTTCCAAGCCAGTTTTGTGAATAAGGAGTCACTAATTGGCTGACAGCATTAGCTGATCGCTCAAAGCCAATCAGTGTCTCCCCTGCCCGGGGGCACTCTACACTCCTTAGAACAGAAAATTCAGAAGCAAGATTCCTGTCTGGGGGGATGTTGAGATTATTGTTAAAGGCAATAATAACACAATAATAAAAAATAAATTACTAATAATAATAACAGGAGAATAATTGGAGCTGTTTTTGTGTATATATTATGTCACTGCAGTCTCACTGCTAGATTCTCTGCCATCTAGGAGTTAAGTCACTTTGTTTATACATCCCTAGTCACACCTCCCTGCATGTGACTTACACAGCCTTCCTGAACACTCCATGTAAAGAGTCATTTAATGTATACACTTCCTTTATTGCAAATTCTGTTCAATGTAGAATTTCTGATCTCCTGAAGTGTTAATAGCTTGTCAGCCCTTGCAGGAGTCTCATGTATGTAAATAAAGTTCAATTTACAGAGAAGCAGATAAAAAAAAGTTAAAAGTAAATTACATCTGATTGAAAAGGAAACCATTTTGTTTTCATGCAGGCTGTGTCAGTAACAGTCGGGGAGAGACTAGGGCTGCATAAACAGAAACAAAAGTGATTTAACTCCTAAATGTATGATAATTGAGCGGTGAGACTTTAGGGGCATGAACTATACACAAAAGGTGTGTCATTAAGCTTGTGCTCATCAGGGGTTAAATCAGACTGATACATGGTAAATAACCATAATAATAAACAATGAAACAAACATATAGATACATAATAATAAATAAGGCACAGACTCAGAAATGTTGCAGAAAAGGCTGTGGTCTTTTATTTAGTTTTAAAATAATACAACCAACACTTAATAACTTTATAGCCAAACCAACTCCGGTTTTTAAACCCCCAGAGCATTCACCAAAAACCTCCAGTATTTAATCCCCTAGAGAATTGTCAGAGTTCCGCCCTATTAGCCAGAACTTCAACCAAATGATCATAAACTTAGCTAGTTTAAATTAGGCAGTTGACCTCAACCCCACATGTTGCAGCATGAACTAATGCTGCAGCCCACCCCACCAGACAACAGCTTTATCGATCATACACTGCAAAGCATTATTAAAGATATCAAATCCAACATCAGACAAATGTATACCATCTTTCAAATACAACCCTTCACACTGACCCTCGATATCCACATGGCAAAAAGAAAAACCACCAATTGATGGCATAAATTTCTCCTTGGCTTTGTTCAGCTTACGTCTGACTCTTTCTAGCGCTTTAAGTTTCGCACTGCACAACCAAATTAATCTAGGGATTATTTCAGACCAAATAATTAACGATCCAGGGAACATTTATTGAAAATGTAGCAAGTCATCCTTAAATTGATGGAAGAAAATTACTGATTTAACTTGACCCACATCATTACCTCCATAATGAAAAATAATTACTTGTGGCCACGGAATCCGACCGGCCCAATCTTGTAATACCTGAAAAACACCCTCTCTCAATAGACCCCTTACACCAGCCCAATATATCATAACAGACTCATAATCAAAACTTACGTTCTGGCCATAAGACCTATCCACCGCTCTTCTGTGTGCCCAGTGGACGAAAGAATGGCCTACAATCCACATAATCACAGGTTTCAAATCTGAAACAGAAAGAAACAAGTTAGTATACTAGAAACATCAAGGTCTAACATAAACTTTAAATCTACTTGAGGACCAACGACCAACTTTCTTGACCACTTCATCCAAGAGATCGATTGCTGCCGCTTCCGTTGCAGAACCTATGCGAAATGAATGGGAGGTAATCCTTTTATCATTAATATCTAGACTTTTACAAGACAGTTGAAGAACTTTTCGAAAGTTTAAGGGAGTGTACTGAGATTTGATTTTGAAATGGTGGCTAATTGGGCATTTTTTTCTCATACTATTATGTGTTTTATGTTCTAAACTGTGGCCAGAGACACTGTTATAATTGACCTTTATTAAATGTATAATGTTTACAGTATTCATTTGTGCCAGTTTGGTTATGTCATGTGTGTCATTTTACGTAAAGTTTTAAAGACTAATTCATAAAGTCATGTAGATATTTGCAAGATAATCAGATTGCATTAAAAGGGCATGAACACAAATAGCATTTGACGTATGTGAGTGTGAAGCAATGTGCATGCAAAACTACTCTCCAGAAATCAGAATTTAAATATTTTAGCATCAAAACACATGGCGTTGATCTGATATGCAAATTATGAAATCAATATATTGCACATACGGTAGTGGATTGCATTGCTGCCTCTCTCTTCCCTGGAACACTATGGGTTAACATGGTGCAGTGCTAATCACTCTGGTTCTGAAACTGTGGTACAAATGGTTAAAGGGATGTATTGTTTGCCCCCCTCTTCATAGCACACGTGCAACATAGCTTTAAATAAACTATTAATATAAAAAGTACATCTAGATTCCTTTCCTGTCATTTCTGTTTGAGATGTTCTTTTTGTTCTGAGCAGCTTACAATTTACTCATATTTCTCACGCAGAGAATAATGCCAGCACAGTCCTGCTGATTCTGCTGACACATACAAATTGCAGAAAAGTGAATTCAAAGTGTCTGCTAAATGTCCCAGATTTCAGGGACATCCCTAGTTTTGGATATTTACCCTTGAATTTCTCCTTGGAGAGATTGAATTTTAGCAATATTTTCTTGGCAACCAAAATGTGTGCATAGATAGATAGACAGATAGATACAGGGCCAATCTTGGGTCATTGAGGCCTGTGTACAAGAATATTTTGGTGCCCCCAGGTGGGTGTTGATATATTGTTATCTCCCCCTTCACAAACCCATTTTCTATGGAAACAACTCCACCTCTCTGGGTCTTCCAACTTTACCAGGTCACATGTCACCCACTTCCTACAGTGCCAACTTTGCCTCATAAAAGATTAACAGTGCCATCTTTGGGCCCAGATTCCCAGTGCCATCTCTGTCCCCATACAGCTTTCCAGTGCCATATTTGTGCCCAAGTAGCTTATAAGTGCTTATAATTGCCATCTTTGTCCCAAAATGGCTAGTTACTGTCATATTTGTCCAAAAATACCTAAATAGTGTCAATTCTCTTTCCAAACAGCTATGTTGTCCTCAAATATCTTGTTAGCACCATCCTGAACCGCAGATGCTGGTGTCGATCCCTGAGAATTACCAGAGTCTACAGGAAACTAGAAGTACCACTTATGACACCGCTGTGCGTCTGTTGGGGTTCATGGCTCGCTTGGTATGATATCAGTTGGTTTATTATTTCAACACGCAGAAAGTAATACAGAAAGAGACATGTTACCGGACCTTAGAATGGCTGGGTTTAAACGTCAAAGAGTTGTCTGAGAATAGCCGAAAGTCAGGGAGTATGGAAGACAGATAAACGGAATTACAAGCCGAAGTCAGGATACCAGAGTGTAGAATAATCAGAGGAATAGCCAAAAGTCAATATACCAGAATACAACACAGAATCTCAAGAGCACTAAAGGGAACTAACTAGAAATACAATAGGGTGCTGACTAACTGTAAAAGGCGCCCTTTTATAGTGCAGTGTCTTTCACTTTAAATCCACGCCCCCAAAAGGTCATCACGTGGCTTTGTGTGGCAGAATTGATCTGACCTCGGCGCGCATGCGCCGCATTATAAGAAGGGGCGTTTTCAGAGCAGCCGGTGTCAGAAGGACTGTGCCGCCTACCGGAAGTGCGAGGAGAGGAAGCCGTGCCGCGCGGGTCTGAGTGGAACAGGTAAGGCATCGTCACAGTACCCACCCTCGAGAACTGCCCATAGGGTGGGAAAGGCCCAGCCTACTAGAAAGACGACTGCGAAAAGCCCGAACTAGACGAGGAGCTTGGACGTCTGAGGCATCAACCCATGACCTTTCTTCGGGAACATATCCCTTCCAATCCAGAAGGTATTGGAGTTTACCTTTTGGAAACAAGGGAATCTAGAATTGATTTTACTTCGTATTCGTTCCGACCTTCCACGGGCACTGCAGGTGGTTTGGAATGGCTTAGAGTATAACAGTTACATACCAAGGGTTTAAGAAGCGACATGTGAAAGGTGTTAGGTATTCTCATAGAGGCCGGCAAGAGCAACCTGTAACAGACTGGATTAACCCGATTCAGTATCTTGAAAGGGCCACTATAACGGGGAGCAAATTTCATTGAAGGAACCTTCAGTATAATGTTACGAGTGCTCAACCAGACCTTGTCTCCTGCAACATAAGCAGGCACAGCTCTGCGATGTCTATCCGCATTATGTTTTTGTACCTCAGCCCTTTATACCAATATTTGTTTAACCCCTAACCAAGTTTCCTGGATGCTGTGGATAGTACAGAAAGGGAACTAGGAAGAGTTATAGGGTCTTCTAACTGGATGGCTGCCCACTTCCTTAAACTAAACTTGACCAAAACTGAAATTCTGGTCTTTCCTCCCTCAAGTGTTGTTACTCCTGTGTCTGTCTCCCTCCAAGTCAACAGTGCTACCATCAGCTCCACCACGCAGGCTCGATGCCTAGGTGTTCTCTTTGACTCCGACCTCTCCTTCAAGCCTCATGTTCAATCTATCGCCAAATGCTGTCATTTCCATCTAAAAAACATTGCGCGCATCTGCCCCTACTTAACGCCAGATGCGACTAAGGTGTTGGTCCATTCCACTGTCCTTTCTAGCCTTGACTACTGTAATCCGCTTCTCAGTGGTCTTCCCTGCTCCCAACTAGCCCCGTTACAGTCCATAATGAATGCGGCAGCAAGGCTCATCTTCCTGTCCGCACGCACCTCCCATGCCTCACCCTTCTGTCAATCCCTACATTGGCTTCCTATAAAATATAGAGCTCAATTTAAAATTCTGGTTCTTGCTTTCAAATCTCTACATAATGCTGCTCCCACCTATCTATCCTCCCTTATACACAAGGATGTCCCGTCTAGGCCCTTACGATCTGCTGAAGACTTACGCCTATCTTCTGTCCGTACTCCCACCTCTGATGCTCACCTTCAAGATTTCTCGAGGTCTGCTCCGTTCCTGTGGAACTCACTTCCCTCCTCCGTTAGATGCTCACCCAGTCTTCATTCCTTCAAAAAATCGTTAAAAACCCACTTCTTCATAAAAGCGTATCCATTAAACTGTTAATAGCTCCTGACTGATTCCTCTTCTGCAACTGTCATTAGTCTAATACTATCCTTACTTTTTGTGTCATTTTACCCCACTCCCTCTAGCATGTAAGCTCATTGAGCAGGGCCCTCAACCCCTCTGTTCCTGTGTGTCCAACTTGTCTAGTTACAACTACATGTCTGTTCGTCCACCCATTGTTAAGCGCTGCGGAATTTGACGGCGCTCTATAAATATCATAATAATAATAATAAAAAAGGACTGTGTTGCATAAACTCGTGAACTAGGTTATTGTGGGCAAATTCAGCCCAATTAAGTAAATCTACCCAATCATCTTGATGATCGGAAATAAAACAACGTATATATTGTTCCAATGACTGATTCATCCTTTCTGAGGATGATAGGAAGAAGAAAAATTCAGGTGAATACCCAATTGGTTACAAAAGGCTCTCCAGTACCGAGAGACACATTGTGAACCTCTATCTGAAGTTATGTCATTAGGAATCCCATGTACACGAACTACCTCTTTTTACATCAGGAAACAATCAAAAACTTTTTCAGACTCGGCGAATACAGAAACCCACATAGTAAAAACTTTTTTAAACTCTCAGTCGGAGGGATTGGTATACCTCATTACTTGCAGTTGTAACTTGAAATATGTGGGCAAGACATTGAGACCATTTAAAAATCGCATTTTGGAACATGTAAATTCTGTTAATCCATCTAGACAGACAGATACATCAATTTTGCGACATCTGAAAATCCAACATGGTGGTTCTGCACAGGGTTTACGGTTCAACGGTATGGAGAGAGTCAAAATGGGCCCTAGGAAGGGGGACATCGATAAAAAAACTTTTACAGCATGAGAGTTACTGGATTTATAAATTGAAGACATTATCCCCCTCAGGTTTGAATGAGGGGTTTTCCTACACATCGTTTATTCCTGATTAGATACCGACCTTATATTTAATGAGCACACTTTTTATGGAGATTATCTTTTTTGTAAATAATGTAAATAGGTTATTTGGTATAATACTGTTCATCAATTTAAGGGTTATTTATCTTTAAGTGTCCTCTGCTGATCCCTAGTAGTGGTTTACTATAGTCCCGCATTTATAGTTTAGCTCCCTCGATCTCTACGCATTCTAAACCTTTATTAATAGCTCTAGACAGTACCGGCTAGGAAGTTATTCCAGTAGTTTATTATTCTATATGGTGGAGCCTCTTAATGGGATATACCTCATCCTTGTGGTTGAAAAAAAAATTCTTATCAGTGACTAGTATAATATTCCTTCTTCTAGTAAAAGATTGTTGTGGACTTAGAGCACCATCGGATCTTTAGGTCCAATTATTTTCTGTCCTTCGATTAGGCGTGGTATGATTGGAGGCTGTTTTTCTAAAAAGAATATGGACCCTTTACTCTTGTAAGTTTACAGATATTTGTAATAACAGGTATGCAACAATAGGACAATATAGAAGTCAGTAGCACGCACGGTCACTTTTAATTATAGCCACGTACACCCAGTAGGTCTTGATAGTACCGAGTGTGATGAATGGGGGCACTTTGAATGTAGTACTCTTTTGCAAGGACTATTCACACAATATGTTTGATGTCCGTTGTGTCTAGCAATTTACATATGTTTCATTAGTTGTCCGGGTGATGTTTTCGATCTAAAATGAATATGTACCTCATTGGGTGAGATTCTGACTTAGAAGCAGTGAGGCCGGAGGGGCTGATACTGTTCCAGATCAGTTCTAAGCATACTTCATCCAGTATAAGGCACTTCACGAGCGAGCTATTTACAGAAGGGGACATTGTGGATCATGGTTTACTCTTTATCATTTAATAACCTGGTCTCGATGGGATTGTAGGGCTATGTCAACTTAGTATATTCACATGGCTTTTATTAAGGTTTTTGTTGGCGATGTGTGGGTTATTTAATCAGAGGATGTGTTGACTCTATTCGAACATTAGCAGTACGGGAAAATGAGTATGATTATCTCGTTATGGCAAATACCCACAGCGGCATTATATAGCTGTCATCTCCACGCTTAGGAGTATAGGTGATTATAGGGTTAACTGCCGTGTTGACCGGCAGTTGAGCGAGTAAGCATTGCGGGTAGCATTTGATTGGATCATTCGAAAATCTCATTTGCATAATGAGACATTGGCACTTTGGCGTCTGAAATTAGACCAATTCTAACCACCGACTGATCCATTTTCAAAGCTTCAGCAGGGATTTGTGTATATAATAGAGACCCTTTGGACAGTACAGATTCAGCCGCTGACGAAGGTGCACCGTTGTGGCAGCGAAACGTGCGTCGGGTTTCTTCCTTCACTTTTTTCATTTCACAGGGCACTCTATCACTATGTGCAGGCAACCAACACTCTAAGTATGGTTCTGCACATTAGCATGTCTTAATCTTGAAACTGTCCTTTTTTCCTCCGTTCTTACCTTAAACCCAGTCTGAGTGGGTTATCTAAGCATGTTGCAATTCACATAAGGGGTTTTGTTAAAAGTGATTTCGGTTTGATAGAAGCTCTGACCGTATATCTTTAAAACTAACTTGCCTGTTAACGAGTCAGCCCCGATTTGCAATCAGTGGTAACCTTGATAGGTTGTGTCAATTTTGGAATATATTTATATGAAGGCGACTTAAGCATTCTACAGTTTAATGGAGGGGGCTAAGTAACAGTGATCTTAGTTTAAGAGACTATTTGGCTGCTTAGCTGAAAGTTTATATGCTTGTTACAAAGTTAGCCCCTATTTGCAACTTTTGGCAATCTGAAGATATTGTGTCAATTCTGCAATATTTGATACACACACTATCCAGTATATAGCCACACTGTGTGTTTTTTTCTTTTTCTGATTTAAGGTTCCTCACAATGCCTTTACTCCACTCACCCTTATGAGAGGACCAGTATTCCCAGACTAATAAGGTGGCGTTATTCCTCTAAGAAGACTTTACTGTGGCTACTTTTTTTCTGAGGATTCATAGTCATTACGGGTTCTAGGCAAGGCTTTAGGTCTATAGTTGTATATATTTATACACTTTATACTTTTTACTACTTTTCAGACATTGACCGTGCCTAATTGAATTAAAGTCTGGAGTCTGAGTTAGTAGTGATATCTATATAGACCTAATGGTTGGAGGTTAGACATTTGGCTTTAGTAATTCTCTATCTGTTTCTGACTGTTTATTTTGGGAACATGTTTATATACCTATATCATTCTATTTACTATCATTTAGTTATCTGACATATTATTTTCTATTTAGTTAGACTTCCAGTTGAAACTCTTGTGTTTGGACGTATCATCCAGCAGTTTGAGGATCTTTTTATAGTTACCTCTTTTATAAATACTGTAGCCAACTCAGAAGAAGATGGCAGTTTGATTAAAGGGACCAGATGTGTCATTTTACAAAATCTATCGATAATAGTGAGTATGACACAATGGTTTCTTGAAGGCGCAAGGTCCACTATAAAATCCAATACTAGTCCAGGGTTTTTCAGAAATGGGTAATGGCATGAGAAGGCCACAAGGATGAATTTTTGGTAGTTTAGTGGAGGAACAGATTTTACAGGCCAGAACGAATTCTCTAACATCTTTCTTGTAAGAACGCCACCAGAATAGTTTTTTCTTTTTTTTTGTGAATATGATTTTTATTCATTTTGCGTATTTAAATTTGCGGTGAGACGCGCAGGTCTCCATTGCATGTTATTATAAAAGGTGACAAATTAGGCTCGCAGGCCCCATCACAGAAGGACTCGCAGGTCCCCATTTTCTGGTATTTACATTTGTTTGGGAATATAAATTAAGTAACGTTTTCATGAACTGAGTGAACATAATGCTTTGTAATCGTCCTTGAACCAGATTAATCAGTCTTTGATTAGGTGTCAGTGTTTGTAGGCCACCCCTATGGTCCCTGTCCACGGCGTCTCATCGGGCCCTGTGTCCTTAGCTATGTGTCATCGTCCGTGGTGGGCTTGTGTTTACCCCCGTTATTACTATCGGTGTTTCCCGTGTTTAACCAAGGGAATGGTGGTATTGCGGGTAAAGGGTACCCTTACCTTGGGCGTGTGGATACTGCATTAGCCGTGTCATTGCTGGGCCTGTCCAGGGTTCCCTCAGGTGTTCGCATGTTTTGGCTTTGGGGTGTCTTCCCGGGCCGGTCTGAATGTAAGTACCAGCTCGTGTTTGTTGATCGTTCCCAATTATGTTTTCCCTTGTCGCTATGGGTGCGGTGGGGATGATTCAGTCAATGATGATGCTCTGGTATTTCGCAGGGGGCAAGAGGGGGGGGAATATGTCTGGGTGGGAAGAAAGGAAGAAGGGGGGGGTAGTTCTGTCCAGTTCGTCTGTCGACCATCTAGCGTCGTCTGGGGTGTGTGTTCTGAGTACTATCTGTCTGTGTCGTGGTTCCCGTTAATGTTAGGCCTGAGTTCTAATTGGAACTCTTCTTTTGCCGTCTCTAGAATCCAGTGCGTCCAGATGCTCATGTAGGTAGTGGGTGTAGTGTTGGCCGTAATGGTCAGTTCCTCTATCGACCTTAGTTCTTCCATTTGGCTAAACCAGGTCGAAAGTGGAGGTGTAACTGTTTGTTTCCAGAATTGGGGGAGCACTCGTTTGGCCACGTTAAGTATTCTAATGGTCATGGATTTTTTGTATTTGGATCGGGGAACTGTTGTGTGGTGTAGGAGCATCGCTGCCGGTTCCAGGGGGGGGGGCGCGTCCGCGAACTTCTCTAGCATTTTGTGTATCCTCTTCCAGTATGGTTGGATCAACGCGCAATCCCACCAGATGTGTTTTGTGGTGCCCACCTCTCGTTCACATCTCCAGCAGAGTCTGGAGTGGTCTGGGTTTACGTGATGAAGGAGATGTGGTGTCCTATACCAATGTGTTAGAAGCTTGTAGGCCGTTTCCTGTGTTTTGCTGTGAGTGGAACAGTGGTGTGTAAGGTAGCAGATGGTTTCCCATTCTGCTTCCGTTAGTGTGTTACCCAGGGCTGTTTCCCATTTTCCCATGAATAGTGGTGTCTCGGACGGGGTTTCTGATTGGAGCATGGAATATAAGAAGGACACTCCATGCGGGAGCGGGTCTGGGTGTGAGCTGACCACTTCTATCGTGGTCTGGTCTCTGGCCAGTGCTGGTCCCTGTGGCAGGGAGTGGGTGTAATTGGTCAGTTGGGCATGTCGGAAGCGGTGCATAAAGGTCGGGGGCGTCTCTCCCATCAAGTCCGTTAGTGTTTTACATTTCCCACCTTGGAGGAAGTGGTGTAGGCGTGGGGTTCTGTCTGGGAAGATGTGTTTGAGGGTTCCAGGGTCCAGACCCGGCGGGAAGTCCTCGTTGTGTGTCAGGGGCAGGAGGGGGGAGGGGTACGGTGCCATATTCCCTTTCTTTGCGGCCTTCCTCCAAACTCTCATAGTGTGTCTCGTGTATATGGACATGTCACCTCTATCGGTTGTGTCTTGGCCCCAGGGAAGCCCCGAGATCGGTCTGCCTGCTTCTGCCTCTTCCACTGTCTTCCATAGTTTGTGAACTCCGTCTTTAGACCACTCCATGATTCTCTGCAGGTGTGTGGCTACGTAGTACTGGTGGAAGTCTGGGAGGGCTAGTCCCCCTTTGTCTTTAGGACGTGTCAGTGTGGAAAATTTCACTCTGGGCCTCCTCCCATTCCATACGTATTTTATCATTTCTTTTCTGAGTGTGTTAAAGAAGGGGCCCGGTATGACAGTGGGGATGGCCTGGAAGAGGTATAAGAGGCGCGGAAGGAAGTTCATTTTTATGACCTGCACTCTCCCGAGCCACGATATGTGCGGGTAGGACCATTCCCTCAAGTCTCGTTGGAACGTGTGTAGTATAGAGGCGAAGTTGTCCCTATACAGGTCTCTGCTCTGCTTGGTCAGCCATACCCCTAAGTATCTAATTTTTTGTTCGGCCCATTGAAAGGGGAAGCTGCGTCGTAGCGGGTCCGCGCGTGTGGCGGGGACGCTAACATTAAGGATGTAGGATTTGCCGTAGTTAATTTTAAGGTTAGATATAGCGCCAAATGTCCGCAGGTCTTTCTGGATGTTTGGGAGGGTGATCTCGGGGTTGGTCACCACGAAAAGTAAGTCATCCGCGTACTCCGCTACCTTGTGGTGTATTTGGCCTGTCGTCCGGCCCGTTATGTCTGGGTTGTGGCGGATGTGTGTGAGGAATGGTTCCAGGGCGAGAGCGAACAGTAGCAGCGAGAGGGGACATCCCTGTCGCGCGCCATTGTGTATGGTAAAGGTCTCAGTCAGCGCCCCGTTAACTTATACCTGGGCCATCGGTGCTCGGTATAGCGCCTCTATCCAACGTCGAATGTGGGGACCCAGCCCCATGTGGGATAGCGTCTCGAAGAGGTAGTCCCAGCTCACTCTATCGAAGGCCTTCTCTGCGTCCGTGGACAACAAGAGGAGGCCTCCGTCCGTGCCCCCACCTCCGTGCATAAGTGTGAGCGCTCTGATGGTGTTGTCGCGTGCCTCGCGTCCTGTCACAAATCCCACCTGGTCGGGGTGGACCAGAAACGGGATATGTTTGGTGAGGCGCACCGCCAGGATCTTGGCTAGTAGCTTAATGTCGCAGTTGATTAGCGATATTGGTCTGTAATTCCCGCAATGCTCTCTGTCTTTGCCGTCCTTGGGTATGATGGTAATATGGGCTGTCAGGGCTTGGGTAGGGATGTGGTCTCCTTCTCGTATCGCGTTAAATGCTTCCACCATGGGTGGGTAGAGATCCTCGGCGTAAGTCTTATAGTATTTTACCGGTAAGCTGTCCGGCCCCGAGCTTTTGCCCGGTTTAGTGAGTTTGACTGCTCGCGCTAATTCCTCAACGGTTATGGGTTCGTCAACCAGGTCAGCGACTTCTACGTCTAGGGTCGGTATCGGGTATTTAGTCAGGTATTCCTGAATCGAGCGGCGAAGGTGTGCCTTAGACAGTTCGGTTGTCGGTTGTGGGAGTTCGTATAGCTCAGTGTAGTATGTACGGATCGCTCTCATGATATCAGTCGGGAGTCGGTGTAGGGACCCCTGTTTGTCTCTGATTTTGTCGATGTATGTGTGCTGTCTCTGTTTCCTCAGCATCGTAGCGAGGAGCTTACCGCTCTTGTTCCCATGTAGGGTAAAGAATGCCTTATTTCTAAGTGCCTCCCTGTGGTGTTTGGAATGCAGTATGGTCGCTAGATCCCTTCGCAGTTGTAGGAGTCGGGTCTGGTGTGTGTGGTCTGGGTCGCGTTTGTTTTGTTCGTCCGTTTTGTATATGTCATCTAATAGGGCGGTCAGTCGGGCTTCGGTTTGTTTTTTTAGTATTGCCCCCTGTTGGATATAGTGACCTCTTATCACACTTTTGTGTGCCTCCCAGCGTATCGTCGGCGATGTCTGCTCCGTCGTGTTGGTGGCAAGGTGTTCTCTGATTTTATCGCCTATAAGGGTCGTGACTCCCGGGTGGGAGAGTAGGTATTCATTGAGTCTCCATTTCGGAGATGTGGGGCGAAATAGTGGTGACTTTATTTTGAGGGAGACAGGGGCATGGTCCGACCATGTGGCTGTTCCGATCTCGACGTCAGTTACCAATGAAAGGTCGTAGTGTGAGGTGTATATGTGGTCGATGCGGGAGTATGAGTTGTGCGGGTGGGAATAGAAAGTGAAGTCTCGGGCGTCTGGGTGGTGGGCCCTCCAGCAGTCGACCAGTCGGTGGTCCCGGAGTAGGGATTTGATGCCTTGCAGTTGTTGGTTGGGGATATGCGAGGTGCCCGTTGAGGTGTCCCATGACGGTTCTAATGCGACATTAAAGTCCCCCCCCAGTATGAGAGTCCCTTCTTTGAACGCCTGGAGCTTGTGGAGTGTTTGTTTGAGGAAGCGGTAGTGTCGTGTGTTTGGGGCGTGTATAGTCGCGAACGTGTACTGACGGCCTGCTATTTCCCCCTTGAGGAATAGGTACCTGCCTTCATCGTCCGACAAGCAGCCCCCCTCCTGGAACGGCACCCTCTTATGGAAAAGTATTGCTGCTCCCCTAGCTTTCCCCCCGTGGTAGTCACTGTAGAATCCTTGTGTGTAGTGTTGGTTTGTTAGTTTGGGTCTGGCCCCTTTCTGAAAGTGTGTTTCCTGCAACATGACTATCGAGGCCCTTTGTTTATGAAAGTCTCTCAGTGCTCCTGATCTCTTCTCTGGTTTGTTCAGGCCTTTGGCATTGATCGTGAGAATATGCAGCGGGGCGGGAGTCAGTGTCATGTCGTTTGGTCAGTCGGCTGTTGGGTGGTGCTGTATCGGTGTCGTTGTCCAAGTCCCTGCTGTGTGTGTGTACCAGGTGTGGCCTGTTCGTCGTGGTCAGTGTGAGGACAAGGTGTCAGGGTTCGAGGTGGGGTAGAGAGAGGGAAAAGGTATCGTGGGATTCGTGGAGATGTCCTGTGATCTCCAGTGGGTGTGTTCCGGTCTCGGGACCGTTAGGTGTAGACGTCGGGGAGTTTCAATCCACGGTGCCACCAGTGGCTCCCGTGAGTGACTCACCGTCTGAGTGACGTCTCTCCTACTGGGCAGTGGTAGGGTATATCGGTGTCGGTCTTCCGTACGGCCAGTCGGGTCCCATGTCGCCCCTTTTTGGCTCCCGGATGCTACCTCAATGGGATGTGATGGTCTTCCCCGCCTCGGGGTGTGTTGGCTCGAGAGCCGGCGTGTGTGTTGCACAGCATGTCTGTTCAAGGTACCGTAGTAAGGCATAAACCGTAACAATAACATATAGATTAAATTCACAACAGGTGATAACAAGCAGTTGACATTTCTACCATGGTGCAGGGCTGTGCTTCCACCCCCTCCCCCCCCCGCTCCCCTCTCCCTCCGTTGGGTTGCTTATCTAGTGTGAGCAAACTCGTCCCTTGTTCCTTTACTCTCTGGCTTTGGGGGCACCCTCATGCGGGGTCAGGGCGAGGGCACTCGTGTCTCTGGATTCGTTTTAATCAATCTGGGTGTGCTCACTCGGGTGGTCGCTTACGTGTCCGTGCCCTCCTTGTCACATGTTTAGAGCGTGTAGCTGATCTATGGGCTAGTCTGGATTGTGTGGCCTGGTTGCGACCTTACCCTCCATCCCCACCGTATCTTATCAGCATCCCCGCCCCGGGTGTGCCCCGCCGGCGCCGTCCCCCGCCTGCTCCCCGAGGTTCATGACAGGGTAGGCGAACGGCGGCGGCCGGGCCCAGCCGGGGGGGGGTGGCGCCTCCCGGTGCTTCTCTGCTGGTGTGGCTGGACGTGTCTCTTGTGGGAGGTGTCTCTGCGGTTGTGTGGCCCAGTGGCGGCCGCTCCCGCTCCCCTCTCCTGCAACCCTTGTGTCCCCACCCCGGGTGTGCCCAGCCGGCACCATCCCCCGCCTGCTCCCCGAGGTTCATCACAGGGCGGGCGGACGGCGGCGGCTGGACCCAGCCGGGGGGGCGGACACTCTATATTCTCCTAACCCTATATATGTGGACCAGATGTCCCTCGTTCCCCTTGCACCTTGCGTTATCATAAAAAGGTTAAATTAGTCCATTAGGCCACAGGGCTCCGCGTGGCCGGGCTCCTGTGTCCCAGGTGCGCCCCCTGGTGCTTCTCTGCTTATGTGGCTGGGTGTGTCTCCCGTGGGAGGTATACTTGCGGTTCGGATGGGTCAGCGCATTGTGTCCACAGTCTCTGGATCTGGAAATCGGGTATGGAGGTGTGTGTCTGGTCCACGGGTGGGTCGAGGTGAGGCCCAGGATGGAAGGTAGGTGGTGCGCAGTCCTTTATATGTTGGCGCCCGTGGGGCGCGTGGTCTGCTGTCTAGTTCTTCGTGGCCTGGTGGGCTGTTGCAACTGGCGGTGTGCTTCGGGTGAAAACTCGTAGAAGGACATCGGGTCCGGCCAGGTCAGCTGTATGTGCGGTAGTTGTATTTCCCGGGCAATGTCCCTCATATCGCCGTCGTTCTTCACTGCGAAGGAGCCGGTGCTTGTGGTGACCTGTATGCCAGTGGGGAAGTTCCACTGATATCTGATCTTGTTGGCTTGTAGTGTGCGTGTAAAAGGGCGCAATGCCCGTCGGTACGCCAGGGTCGCTGGAGATAGGTCCGGGTATAGTTGTAGTTCCGCGCCATGATGAAGGATTTGTTGTTTCTCCCTAGCGCTCTTCAGGATGTCTTCCTTCACTTGAAAGTGTAGTAAACAGCATATCACGTCCCTTGGGGGGGACTCCGGAGGGCCTCTGGGTCTGAGGGCTCTGTGTGCCCTAACGAAATCAATAGGCGTCGTGTTCGGCCGCTGTAGGAGGGAGTTGAAGATTTCCGTGAGGGAATCTCGTATTGGGGTTGTCTGGTCAAGTTCCTCAGGCAGGCCCCGAATTCTGATATTCTGCCGCCTCCCCCTATTATCGAGATCTTCCACGTGGAGGGCCATTTGGCGCAGTTGTAGCGTCTGCCGCTGTATTACGTTTGCGGTGGCGTTTTGTGCAGATGTCACATGGTCACAGTCTGCCTCCAACAATGCTAGCTTATGGTGTAGCCCCTGCATGTCCTCCCTCAAGGCATGGAGTTCCCCTGTTATGGACTTGTGGAGGGCGGCATTTGCCTCTTTAAGGTCAGCTTTCGTGGGTAGGTTGCTCAATAGTGATGCCCAGTCCAGCTGGGATGGGGGTAGGTCAGGTGTAAGTAGTACCTGTTCGTGATGTCTGCTGCCTGGTGAGGGCGGGCGGGCCAGGCCCGAGGCCTCCGAGTCACTGGAGGCCTGAGAGACGTGATCCGCTTGGGTCAGGAGGTATTGTCTCATGCCCGGCGTCTGGGACCCCCTGGGAGTGTTGGCGGCCGCTGCCGCTTGCTGTTGCCGGTTTGTTTTGCCCATTTTGCTGTGTGTGGGGCTAGTGAGGCGGGTGATAGTGCAGAGCCTGCAGGGAGCTTCGGGTTCACGCCGCCATTCCGATCGGCGTCCAAGCCACGCCCCCCCAGAATTGTTTTTTCAAGAAGTAATTCAGTTTTGTGGATACCGGAATGACCGGCTATTTTCGAACTGTGCATCAGGGACAAGACTCTTTCCCTATAAACAAGAGGCACATATAATCTACCCCGAGGTACAGGTGAAGGAGAATGGTGTTGGAGTTTGGATAACTCTTCCAGTAACCCAGAAGAGATCCTAGCGTGAACAGCAGCTAGAATGTGATTGGATGGTATTATGGAGGACATCTGGGTTTCGACTGGAGACAGATGTTCATACTGTCGGGATAAGGCATCAGTTTTGGTATTGTTAGAACCAGGCCTATATGTCACAATGTAATTAAAGCGTGTTAAAAACAAAGACCAACAAACTTGCCTATTTATCATTCTTTTAGCCTCTGCGAAATAGAAGAGATTTTTATGGTCAGTAAGTATGGTGACAGGTATAACAGACCCTTCCAATACATGTCGCCACTTCTTGAGTGCAGAAATGATAGCCAAAAGTTCCCTATCCCTATATGTCTTATCTTTTTTCAGTTTCTGTTAATTTTTTCCTGAAAAACCCACAAGGATTTAGAGGTTGGTCATCTGAGGGTCTTTGTGATAAAACAGCCCCTATACCAGTCTCAGATGCATCCACCTCTAATAGGAAAAGGCGAGAGGGATCGGGATGTCTCAGTAAAGATGCTGATGAAAAAGCCTTTTTTAACTCTTCAAAAGCGTGCCTGACTTCAGGACTCCAATCCATATAATTCTTTCCTTTTTTGGTCATGGAAGTAATAGGAGCGGAAATAGAGGAAAAACCCTTTATAAATTTTCTGTAGTAGTTGGCAAAGCCTAAAAAATGTTGTATGGCTTTCAGCCCAACTGGTAAAAGCCACTGTAAGATGGCCTCTAGTTTAGTAGGGTCCATTTGGATGTCTGAACCTGATATAACATACCCTAAGACGTTTATTTTGTTTTTATCGAAAAGGCATTTTTCTAATTTACAATAAAGACCGTTTTCCAATAATTTCGAAAGGACCAATCTGACATGATTATGATGTTCTTGGAGATTCTTAGAATAGATCAATATATCGTCTAATAAACGATTACAAACATCTGCAGATAATCCCTAAGAACATCATTCATGAAGTCTTGAAATACTGCAGGGGCATTACATAAGCCAAAGGGCATTACTCGATACTCGTAGTGTCCGTAACGAGAATTGAAGGCAGTCTTCCATTCATCTCCCTTCTTGATTCTGACCAGATTGTAAGCCCCCCTTAAATCTAATTTGGTAAATATAGTAGCCCCTTTTAACCTGTCAAATAGTTCAGTTATCAAGGGTATAGGGTAAGCATTACGTATGGTTATCTTGTTTAAACCTCGATAGTCAATACACGGTCTTAAATCCCCCTTTTTTTTGGAAACAAAAAAGAAACCGGCCCCAGCTGGGGAGGAAGATTTTGTGATAAAACCTTTTCTAAGATTCTCAGCGATATATTCCTCTAGTACTTTGTTTTCAGTAACTGTGAGTGGAAACACAGTACCTCTAGGAGGCATGGTACCAGGTAATATTTCAATAGCGCATTCATATGACCGATGAGGTGGTAGTTTTTCCTCCTCCTTTTGTTCAAATACTGCCTTGAGATCCAAGTATTGTTTCGGTATTTGGATCGTTAAAGGTTTCATGGTAGGTATATTAAGTAAACCTATAGGCTTCATTCGGGTAATACAGCCTCCAAAACAAGACTCGCCCCATCTAATAATCTCTTTCTTCTCCCAATCTATCATAGGATTATGTTTGGAGAGCCAGGGAAAACCGAGGATGACAGAAAATGTGGGAGAAACAATCTGTTGTAGGGTTATAATTTCCTGATGCAAAGTCCCTACGGTTAATCTTAGAGGTTTCGTTTCTGTAGTAATAAGAGGAATTGACAGTGGTCTACCATCTGTGGCCTCAACCGCCAAGGGTGTTGGTCTTGTTTGAAAAGGGAGAGAATGTTTTAGATTGAATTCGATATCGATAAAACTCTCAGCCGCCCCTGAATCTATCAGAGCAACAGTCTGTACTCTTTTTCTCCCTCCTTCAATAATAATGGGTAGAAGAAGCCTAAGATCACTTTTGTCATTAAAGGAGGACATACACATCACACCAAAGGCCTGTCCTCCTGGAGGGCTTAGGTGCTGGAGTTTTCTGGCCTACTAGGACAGGCAAGGCGAGAATCACCCTTCCTTCCACAATGTAGGCAAAGTCCCTCCCTTCTTCGATATTTCTCCTCAGCCTGGGACAACCGTGTGGCTCCCACTTGCATAGGTTCAGGGTGAGTGAGGAAGGGAAGGTTAAAGCAAGAGGTTCATGAATACGCCTAGGTCTTTCCCTGGTATGTTGTCTGTGTCTGAGACGTTCATCTATATGAGCTAGATAGGTAATTAGCTCTTCTAACATATTGGGTAGATCTCTGGTAGCAACTTCGTCCAATAATTTGTCTGAGAGACCGTTTAGAAAAATGTCAACGAATGCTTGTTCGTTCCATCTCACTTCAGCAGCGTTAGTACGAAACTCTAAAGCGTAATCAACTAAGGAACGGGTCCCCTGTTTCAAACATAAGAGTGTCTTAGTGGCATTAGTCCGTCTCCCCGGAGGGTCAAAAGTCCTTCTAAAGGCAGCAATAAACTCAGCATAATCAAAGACAATGGGATTATCGTTTTCCCATAACGGGTTACCCCAACCAGAAGTGTTATCATATATCCGATCTTTGACCTGTCTGTCAGATATGCTCTAGGATGGAGCTCAAAATTGATGCTCACTTGGTTAAGAAAACCCCGACATCCCTTGGGATCACCCCCATAACGAAGAGGGGATGTGGGGTTATTAGAAGAACCCCCTGCGGCTATTTCTATAGGAAGATCGATTGGTCTAGGAGCGGGGTTCTGCTTATCAGGTTGGAGATGAGCCATACGAACCAACAATGTTTCTACAGCCATAGCAATCTGGCCCATACAATGGTCCAGTTCCTCAAAACAATTGTCGGGAACTGGCCCATGTGGATTACCTCCTGCAGGGTCCATAGCCCTATTGTAATGTCACGTCAGTGACCCCAACACGCAGAAAGTAATACAGAAAGAGACGTGTTACCGGACCTTAGAATGGCCGGGTTTAAACATCAAAGAGTAGTCTGAGAATAGCTGAAAGTCAGGGAGTACGGAAGACAGATAAACGGAATTACAAGCCGAAGTCAGGATATCAGAGTGTAGAATAATCAGAGGAATAGCCAAATGTCAATATACCAGAATACAACCCAGAATCTCAAGAGCACTAAAGGGAACTAACTAGAGCCACAATAGAGTGCTGACTAACTGTAAAAGGCGCCCTTTTATAGTGTAGTGTCTTTCACTTTAAATCCACGCCCCCAAAAGGTCAGGGAACATGGTATCATGTGACTTTGTGCGGCAGAATTGATCTGACCTCGGCACGCATGCGCCGCATTATGAAAAGGGGCGTTTTCAGAGCGGCCGGCGTCAGAACGACTGTGCCGCCTCCCGAAGGTGCGAGGAGAGGAGGCCGTGCCGCGTGGGTCCGAGTGGAACAGGTAAGGTATCGTCACAATTAGGAGCGTGAGGTATCTAGCGAGTATATTGTAGCCGTATAGGCCATTTTGTTTGTGTTAGGTTGATGAGGTTCTTTATGACTGTTAGGTATGTGTTGTTTGGGTGTGGATGTTCAGGTCGTGATCCATGTTGCATAGTGTACGTGTTGTGGAGTTATTCTATGATAAAGTTATATTTTCGCCAGTGTCAAAGTTATGTGTTTCGCAATACATGGTGTCAGTATATTGAGAGGAATAAAAGTAATTTGTGTGTCACACAGAGTGACTTTGTAATATGAAACTCTGCTGATTTGTGTGTGTTTGCATTTGAGTTTTAATAACGTAACATGGGTATATCCACAAAATACACCCCCCACCCCCCATAAGGGAGCCTAGACTTACGTGTAAAATATGCTGCATATTTACCAGATATGTTGGATATTTTTAGTGATCATGGTCAAGTACAAGCAGATTACATCTAAGGTTTATGTACCAGAAATCCAAATGTGCGCCTTAAATATTATAATTACCCTATTTGCACAGGCAACTCAGTAAATTATCTGAATTCACTTTCATTTTATGCAGAGTACAAATAATTGTCCATAGACATGTCAAAATAAGTACATACTATCCTGAAATACATTACAGATAGGGTAGAAAGTGCTTATAGCAAATAATTCCAGAACTGACCTACTTTATATAAAAAAAAAAAAAAAAAATCAGTTATCTGTAGTTTACTGCTGTAAAAATATCACTATCGTGATCCATCAGATCTAAATTTATCAGCTCAGACATGTCTCATAATATCTTTCAGAAAAGACCAAGCCTGCTCTTTTGAACACTTTTATACCTTCTACAATTCTTGGCTCAGACTCAGGAGAATATGTCCAAACTGGATTCCCGGGAGACATGTGTGAATGGAAGTTAATTGGGTTGTCTTGTAGCATTAAGATGTTGATGACTCTGCAGTAAGGTTGTCAAGATGAGGCATCTGTTAATCCTAAAGGGACAATTAAAGCATTTAACAACAAAAGAAACAGTAATGATTACACTACTCGCTTACATTACACTTTCAGTTAAGATGCAGAATGTATTGCGCATTATACTGATGTCACTGGATCTCCCCCTAACTCAGTTATTTTTCATTTTCCAAGGGTATAGCTTTCCAGTTGTGTCTTTAGAACGTGTATTTATGTGACATAGCAGTGTTATCTGTGTGATGAGAATGAAATGGGAGTCTGCTATTATCATCTTCTTTCTAATTTGTCTCCGCTGGCATCCTTGAGATAAACGATACACGATAGATAGTTCCTATAGAGACTTGGCAAGACCTCTATAAAGCTTAAAACAGTGTTTACAGTAAGTTCAGCCTGAGCACACTGTGTTGAGCCAATGATTTAGTGATCAGTGAACGGAGCACTGACCCTTATCTAAAGATGTAGTGATTGAGCAATACTACATCTGTGTTATACAGGGAAAATAAACTTTACCTATATAACTATTATTTTTTTAAACATGGCAGGAATTTCTATGTGTACATCCCTGAAAGTAATCTCTAGTGCCGTCATTTTGAAGTATAATTTGTAATTCCCTATACAATGCTCTACAATTCACAGTTTAATGAATAAACCAAATGGATTTTGTGATATGTTAGAAATGAATTTGGCTGAAGTGTTTTTAACATTCACTGTTTGTCTTAATAACATATAAGACAAGATACCGGATTGAAGTTCGAGTGGTTTACAGTTTGTCAAGAACCTTTAGTTATGATTATTTTCCCTTAATACTTGGTTGATCCTGTTTTGTATATTATATGATTCATACATATATGCTAGAATATCTGTGAAGCTTTCTTGCTAGCTATGCATGATATAAGTAGCATTAACACACCTAGGCTGTTGTAGAAAAATGCAAATCCTCACACATGCCCACAGTTACATGAACTAATGTAGTCTCTGATGAAAGAGATAAAGAATCCTCAAAGAGGAAAGGTGTTCAAAGTTACTGGATCAGCAAGACAGACATCTCATAGGATAGATACCAAATTTGACAAATTTACTGCCTCAAACTCAAAACAAAACCAGAACCTCTTTGACCTCATCTTCACAAAAAACTATATGCAATACTCTGCACAAATCTGCCATTTGGGAACTACTTGTATCCAAGGTCAGCAAAAAGATGCATGAGTTACAATAGATACAGCAAAGCTCTGTGACTGTGCGCTTGGTCTTCTCAACACCAAGTCCCGACAAAATGTCTATAAGTGGAGCATGTGAGAAGAAGAAAACACCTTGGTTCTCAGGCTCTAAAGTTCTGTATTCCTGACCCGATAGTGTTAAAACCCCCATTTGGCCCCCCTCTTGCCTCCCTAAATATAGTAAAATCTTACTTGTATTCAAGTCTACAGCTCCTGGCTCTGCCCCTGTTTGCCTGGGAACTGCCTCTATCTGCTGACATCATCAGAAGTGATGGTCTGAGCCAATCAGTAATTCCCCATAGGATTGGCCGAGACTGTCAAGGAGGACTGTCAAACACAGCCCTGGCCAATCATCATCTATGAGAAAAAAATCAGTCTCTGCATGAAGAGGGTGGAGACATTGAATGGGGGTGCCCTCTTACTGCCCAAGGAAATGGCTTTAATGTAAGCACTTAATTTTCTCTGAGAAGACTTTGTTTACAGCAAAAAGCATGAAGGTAATGATTTTACTCACCAACAAATGCAATAAGCTGTAGTTGTTCGGTTGACTATAGTGTCCCTTCAAGGAGTTCGTAGGTTAATCAGCCATGTCTAGTTGGACTAGCATCTTTTACTACCATGGCAAAATGTAAAAAATACCCACAAAATTTTCAACATGTTTTCTTTATTTTTTTAAATGTATTGCATAGATTTGTAAACTTTGTAAATTCCCTGACTACAAAACACCTGTCCTGCCCCCTTTCACAAAACCTCTGCACCCCCCTTCCCTAACCAGAATACAGGGAAGTCAAACAAAGCCAAAGTCAATAACCAGAAATAAACTATCAGGAACACACTCTCGGACAACCACTAAGGGAAACCACCCTCTCCCACCCCAATCCCCCTCCCCACTCCATTAGTATGCCACTGGTACCTACTGATATTGTGGTACTGTGAAGTAGTGGTGGGTTTAACACAATATGGCCATATGGCAGAACTGAATCCCTATATTTGTTTTCTTAGATAAGCGATTTTAAGTAGCCTGATAAGATTTATAATTGTATTTGTATGTGTGCACTGTAACTTAATTTGCATTATAGAACTAAATATGGGGCAATCACCATGGAAACCAGTAGAACCATCAGGCACATTCTATTGTTGACCCCTCCCTTAAATATGTTTGCACCTCTTTTCAGAAGAGAACACTTTGATAAATCTCCCTCATTGTTTCATAAAATCTTAATCAAACACACATATATCTATTCTACAGCACACATTGGTTCACATGTCAAAATACAGGAAAATATTGGATTATCAATGGGAGAAATTTTTTTTTTATATATTGATAGTATTAAATATATAATCAATAAAAATATAAATATAGATTTTGTTATGGCTCCTAATTTTTTCACTCTATTGCTCACTTTTCACTTGATCTGTGAATAAAACCAACATGTAGTGACTGTTCCCTAATCACCAATCATCTTTTTCCCCATTAATCATGTCTTTTTCTTGGCTCCATGGAAGGAATTCAGAGTCACAAACAGAAATGGACATGCTCGGCAACTACGTGTTTCAGTTGGTTTGTGATTTGGCTAAATGTTTGGCTCAAAACTCAGGAATTCGACTTATCACCAAATCAGCCTAAATTCAGACAAATTGCAGTTTGGACCAAAACATATCTACAAGTCTAATGACTGTCAAATAACCACAATAGTCAGTGCATAGAAAAAATGACCTATGTGTTAAATAGTGCTTGCCACAAAATTAAGTTTACAGTTATAGCTTTCAAAAAAATCTATTTACTGTAAGAAAACAAATTACAATCCAGCACAGTTCTTCAAAAACAAGGTAAGGGCACCATGACAAAAACTTGTATTCATCTTATCGGCAATTAGTCATCAAAACCTCAAAATAATAATGTGTATAGAGTGAAAAGGTTTAACCTCTGTTGTTGTGGTTACAGCACTAGAACTGGAATCTATATTTTCTCCAGACAACTTACGTTGTATGTTGCTGCTGTACAAAGTGCTTGTTAGTGTGTTTTCATAAATTGTGATAATTAGTTAGGCCAACTCTTTTACATAATGACTTTATCAAGTACCTAAGCTTTTAAAGCTACCAGAATCCTGTCATCACTTCTAAATATAAAACATTTCAGAGCTGAAAGCTCTCATAATAGCACCTTCATTTAAAATGTCATTGTTTGGTTTATTAGTATTGTGTATAAGTAATTTGCATACAATAATAAAGTATGTGCAAAATGTTTTGCCCACATTCCGATTGTTAATGTGCAGGCTGAATGCAAGTCGCGTTTTGAGTGATTGGAACTCTAGTGCTGCTTGCGGATTGAGAGCTGCATAACTCTATATTACGCCATTAATATCCAATTACTCTAAGATTGGCTGTAAAATTACTGCTATGTAATGACTCCATTACCTCACTGTTGCAGATTTTTACTTGTGATAGTGGAGTGCCGCAATGAGTAAGAGCTCTGTTTTTTTAAATCTCTTTACTGACTGAGGTAAAAGTAAAATACTAAGTCTACACAAACAAGTAAAATTAGAACGTGACAGCAGATAAAAGCCAATAAGGCTGAAGAGAAAGCTTGTTTGCTATCTAAAAAACTATTTTATTTTTTAAATTTTATTTATATTTATTTTTGCACGGGTTAGCATTATGTCTCTCCCAATTACTCTTGAACTCCTTCATTCAGGGTTATTCACTAAAGTGAGAATTTAAAATGGATTTCAAATTTAAAGGAAAACAAACATGTATTCCTGACCTTATAGTGTTCAACTAAATATTTAGGTGGCCGGTCCCACCTTTATCCCCCTTAAAAAGGTATTTTCCTGGCTAATCATGGCAGCATTTAACATATGGGTTTAGCTCCTCCCCCTAAACCTCAGGGCAGGAAACACAATCCATTAAACAATTAAGCATACCTTCCCCTGGTATAAATCAGACCCCAGTAGCTTCCAGTCCTCTGTCTTTTTCCTGTTCTCATAGCCCTAGGACAGTTATTTATTTATTTTTTTATCTGATTAATGATTTTTTTTTTTTTATGCTTAACTAATCATATTATATGGTCTTCTCCCTGTTGAGGTCAGTCTCCCTCCACAGAAAGCACAGGCACATGTAGCCCAATCTCTGCGGAGTTGAGTACCCCTTGGAGCCGTGGTGGTTAGTTCCCCCCGGCATCTGGAGCCTGTGTTAACCAGGACAGAACTTCCAGACCTCGATAAGACTATCAATATTCCGGTAAGACGCCTGTGCATGCGCACTACACGAGTCCGGATTTCTGTACTTTTGCCCTTTCCCAAGATGGTGGAGTCGCGGACTGGCGGCCAATCGGCGCATGCGCGCTTCCTTAAAGGCACAGAGCGGAAAAAATAATTAATAATACCCTTGTTTATTTTCCTTAAAGTTACAGTGCCCTCTGGTGATTCTTACAAACTCTGCAGGTATGGATTATACCTTTGAAAGTCTAATATATCTAACTGCCCAGTTATTGTTAAAGATACCTTTGTGAATTTTTTTAGCCCTACTTCTATTATGGAACCAGCATCTCCATCTGCAAAGTCAGATGGAGATCAAAGTCAGACAATAGGTCATAGGTGAGCATTTATTTAAAAAAAAAAAAAAATAATAATTTACTGTTCTACAAAAAAGAGTGCATGGAGGGTACAGTCATATGACTTCTGTGTTTTGCAGCCCTCAAGACCAGTCCAGCCCTAGATCTCCATCAAGGAGAAGGGACAAACCTGCGACCTGACCATGATGCGGTGCAAGGCCTTTGGATAACTGCAGACTTTGGATAACTGTACGGTATTTACATGCTTATTCATGATTGCAGGAGAGTCAGAACATCAGAAGTCACCTCAAGATTCTATCTCTTCAGCCCAAGACATAGCTTATGGGATTAAGCAAGCAGTGGTTGAGGGGATCTCAGAATTTAACAGAGGTAAAAAACCCAGATGTGAGAGCTTTTGCCGGGATTCAGACCAGTCTAACGAGGACTTCCGGCACACCACTGGCTCTCTGGACTTTGAACCTATCTCATCTAGTGAGGAAGAGTTCATGGAACAACCTTGCTCTTTAGACTCCAAAGCCATAGAGCATTTGATTGTGGCGGTCAGGTAAACTTTGGACTTACCAGAAGAAGTCAAAGAATTTTCAACTTCTGACAGACGCTTTGGAGACCAACACAAGAGAAGACCTTCTTTTCCGGTCCACAGATCTATTAAGTAGCTGATACGCTCAGAATGGAATAATTCATGAAAAAGGATTACCAGTCAGGGTAGGCTTTCCAAGTTGTGCCCAATAAAGGAGGAAGATTCAAGAATGTGGACGGCGGTCCCAAAATTTGATGCTCCAATTATTAAGGTAGCAAAAAGATCCATGCTTCCTATCGGACCTCTCTTCCAAAAATAATTTATATACCCTGCCATTTTTGGGTGAGATACTTTTTGGTAAACCACTGGAAGAGGCTATTTAAAAAGCAGCAGTGGTCAAACAGGTCATGCTTCCACAAGACAGACAAACAAAGAGACCGCAACAGGATTATCGACCATTTAGGTTCAAGATGGTTATAGAGAAAGCAAAATCTATAGACCCAGCAGAGAATACACTCGGCAATCCAATTGGAAGAGCTGTCAGACCTCTAAGTCTTCCAGGACCAAGACTCAATAAGCAATTCTGAAGGTGGCTTACACCAGGTACCTCATGTAGAAGCACGTCTTTCGTTCTTCCAGAGAACCTGGGGAGTTATTCCGGATGGTTGGGTAAAATCCAAATCGGTCGATCTAAAGGACGCATATTTCCATGTTCCTATCACTGCCGAACATCAGAAGTGTCTCCGATTTTGTGTCAAGAGAGACCACTTCCAGTTTCAGGCTCTTCCCTTTGGGTGAAGAAAAGCCCAGAGGACATTCTTGAAGTTTTGGTTCACCATTATTGCTCTTCTCAGAAGGAAAGATGTTTTTCACTACCTCTCCGACATCTTAGTAGTTGCACCAGACTTCGAGATCATGCTTCAGCACCGTCATATGGTCCTCGAGACTCTCTCAGTTCAGGTGGCTCATCAACCACGAGAAGAGTCAATTAAATCCAACAAGAGAACTGGTATTCTTGGGAGCAAACTTTGATACCAATACATTAATTGTATCTCTCACACATAAAAGGAAGATTGTCCTACAAGATCATATAAGGAGCTTCAATCAAAAAACTTCAGCATACGTGAGGGAATTTATAAAGTTCCTAGGTACTTTTTCCTCAACCATAGGCCTGATGGTCGCCGTAGAATCTTTGTCCACTTCAACATTATTTCCTGAAGAATTTCAGAACCAACTCAAGAGACTGGGAAAGGTTGATCCACATTCCTCTCCATCTTAAGAAGAAGCTTATTTGGTGGCTATCTTGGGAAAACATTTCCAGAGGTTTTCCTTTGAGGGAAATAGATTTGGTGGTCATCACAACAGATGCCAGTCAGTAGGGATGGGGAGCACATCTGGGAAAATTATTCTTCCAAGCAAGATGGCCTGCAAGAACTCAGAATCTGCCTTCAAACATAAGGGGGCTGAGAGCAACATTTCTGGCACTCCTCCACTTCCAACACCCTATCCGAAATAATTCCTGGATCAAATTGAGAGTGGACAACAAGGTGGCTGCCGCTTACATCAATCATCAAGGAGGTACCAGGAGTGTCTCACTGATGAGAGAGGTGACTGCAATCATAAACTGGGCCCAGTTACATGTACAAGGCTTGGGTGCAATCTATCTTCCAGGGAAGGAGAATGTTTAAGCAGACTTTCTCAGCAGACACCAGATAGAGGCAACAGAATGGCATCTTTCAAAGACAGTATTCCAGTAATTGGTCCAGAGGTGGGACTTTCCCAAGTGGATCTCATGGCTCAGAATGCCCAGGTTCCATGCTTTGTGTCAAGAAGGTACCATCCAAAGGCGATTCCCTGTCAATCAAATGGTATTTTCATCTGGCTTACATTTCCCCCCCCCCCCATCCCTCTTATTCATGCTGTTCTGAGAAATATTTCCAGGGAACGTTGCAAGATAATAGCAGTAATCCCCTTACAGACACATCGCCCTTGGTATCCCCTTTTGAAAAGGCTAGCAATGGGGCAACCTTGGGAGACTCCAGTTTCCGAGGATCTGCTGATTCAAGGCCCTGTGTTTCATCCAGAACCTCACATGTTCAGGCTTCAGGCATGGCTATTGAAAGGCAATCCCTAATTGAACAAGGCTTATCAGACCAGCTAGTCCCTCTTATGTTCCAGGAAAAATTCTACTTCCTCTACTCATCAGGTCTGGGAAGCTTTTGCCTCATGGAGAAACTCCACTGTACAGGATATAGGTACTCCTACCATATCTCAAGTTCTGGGTTTCCTACAAGCAGGCCTGGAAAATGGTCTTAAGCTTAACACCCTTAAACTGCAATGTTCAGCTATTTATGTTCTTTCGTTTATCTACGTATATTGAGCGTTCAGCTAATAGGAGAAGATCTTCTAAATTATTTGTGATCCCATGGGGTTCTCGCAAAGGTGAAGCTGCTTCCGTCTCCACTCTCCATTCCCATAATTCTAAGGCAAAACATGTATCTGTTCCCAAAGACATCATGGCGCATTCTACAAGGTCCATTGCTACGTCATGGGCTGCAGAGTTGGGAGTTCCTGCAGAGAGCATCTGTAAGGTTGCCAATTGGCTACCTGTAAATACCTTTGTGAAACACTACAAGGTTGATGTATGTTCTCGCTCGGATTCTGAGTTCGGCCTGTCTGTTCTGAATTCTTATGATCCGCAAATCTGATCTATTAAAAAAAAAAAAAAAATGTGTGCAGCCTGAATTACCTTCCCTGTGTTATTATTGCTTGGCGAATCCTATATGTTAAATGCTGCCATGATTAGCCATGATAGCCAGAAATGCGGAAAATGTATTCATACTTACCGTAATTTTTTTTTCCTGGCTATTATTCATAGCAGCATTTGGTTTTCCCATCCTCTATTGGATTTATTCTTGTTACTTGACTGAGGAGTGGAAGCTACTGGGGTCCCTATTATACCAGGGGAAGGTATGATTAATTGTTTAATTGCTTGTGTTTCCTGTCCTCAGGGATAGGGGGAGGAGCTAAAACCATATGTTAAATGCTGCCATGAATAATAGCCAGGAAAGAAAATTACTGTAAGTATGAATACATTTTCCGTATTACTTACCTTTATTCCAGGAACACATATAGTCCGTTGGCACTGGCTCAGCTCTGATCCGCCTCCTTAGCTGACATAATTAGAACTGATTGTCTTTTTTTCCCAATCAATTTTTTATTAATCAAGATAGTATTACAGGATATAACATTTCAAAAGAATAACATGTTCCAATATTTTAAAGATTACAATAAATCATGCAGTATATCAAGACATCTTATCATGTAAATATGTATAACATAAACATTAAGGAAAGCATTGGATTGGCTGAGATTGTCAATTCTAATTATCTCAGCCAAGGAGGCGGGGCGGAGTCAAACACTACCCTGACCAATCAGCGTGAAGATGCTGAACATCAGTGCTGCACCCCTAGTGGCTACCTGAGTGACTGCCACTGGAGATGTAACTAGGGCACAATGTTAACATTGTTTTTTAATTCATTTGAATTAAAATGCCTGCAGGGATTGACTATACTCACCAGAACAAGATTTAGTTGTTATGTTAACTATAATATTCCTTTAAGGTAAAAGTAGCAGAAATTAAAAAATTCACTAAGTCAGCTATGCTTTCAGTTCAGCGGAGTCCTGATGTTTTATTTTATTTATACTCTTAATAATTTTAATATACTACACTATTAGTTAGTGCTGGTATTTCTTCATATAACCCCATAAAGACTATCTAGGCGCTGCACCTATCTTCTGCTTTACCTATTTTACAATGTTACTAAAAGTGTGTGGAATATCACAACTTAAATGAAAAACGTGTACAAGTACGCACATTTCATCTCCCACACCAATGAAAAAATAAAGCATTGTTTCTCAATATTGATGTGAATATAGTCATCGAATCATGTAAAAACTGGCAGCAAGAGGCAGTTTATTATTTTTTTCAAATGTTTTATTTAATGCATTTGTACAAAAGGAATTTCTTGGGTGTGAATTTTCAAGATAATATTTTGAGTTAGACAGAGATGTATTTTGTTGGCAGCTAATGTTTAAGTATGATCGGGAGGTTGAGAGTATTTACTAGGCGAGATGGGTATAATTTCTATTTGATTTTTGCAACTGGGGAATCACTGAATCATAGTTCTCTTTCATTCAGTGCTTTTAGGCTATATTGACATATTTGTCTAATAACAAATCACGCATATTATACTTGCTGTAAATTGATTGTGATTCATCATGTTCAATCTTATTTATTTATTAATGAAAAGAAAATGTACCTATAGTATTAAAATACCCCATTGTCACAGCTTCAAATTAAAACTATTGTATCATACTGAAATATTTCTTTCAGGAATATGCAGGTGGATTGAATGTTTCTATTTGTGCTAACTAATCATTGGCTGGTGAGAAATTAGCACTATAATCATGAGCATATCTAGTAAAAGGAAAAGCATTATTTGGTGGATACAATGATGGCCCAAAATAATTTCTGACTGTCTTTGTATTTGTGTTTGTAGTGATGATGATGAAGAAGAAGATACTTGTGGTGGTACTGGTGATAAGTTTGTCATTGCTGATGTGGAAGGCTTTTACAAATCATGCATTTAACCAACTAGGAGAACGTTTTGAGGTGTACAACTTCCAGCAGTAGGGCTGCCTGGTATTAAAGGGATACTCCACTGCCCAAGTATTTTAAATAGAAATCACTATATAGAATATATAACCCAAATGAAACATTCATTTATTTAATTCTGTATCTTATCATTGTTGGTATATCTAAAAACAAATCACAAAACCTGTAGGTCTCTTCTCTGCTGCCTTTGCAAGCACTCCCCCTATAACCCTGCCCAGACTTTCTGTGGCAATCCAATCATACACTTCCCAGGGCAGCTCAATAAGAAGTCTTTACAAGTCAGGTGCTCTGGGCAATTTTTTGCTAACCAAACTAGGAAGTAACAGGACCTCTTGTCTGCATGAATACAAGGGGGTGTAAACAAGTTAATTTATAAAAGTGTCAATTTGTATTGAAATCTGCACTTTTTGTGAAATGAAAAAAAGAGGACACACTCTTCACACATAAGGCATTTCAGCAAGCTAAAGTGCATTAAGGGTTTGAAGTGTCACTTTAATGACAACATAAAGTGAAATTGAGTTTAGTAGACCTTCTCTACATACTGTGTGCAAATTGGAAAATATTTCAGTGAGCGGGGACTAGCTTGTATTCTGATTACTTGCCCACACTCCTTTTGTTGTGTGATTTTTACCAATGTATTTCTACAAAGTATTTCTACAGTCTAGCAAGTAATTACAAGAAGACATGTAATTATTTCTTTAAACAGTGCTTACCAAGAAAAGAATAAGAATCAAAATAAAAGCTTTCCTAAATTATCCATGGGGTTCTACATTGCTGGTGTTTTATTCTTGCCCCATAAACCCGTATTTAGAAGGGTTTATGGGATAATTAGTTCATAACCAATGTGCAGTTCCACTCACTGTTAAGTTTACTCTGTAAACTGAAACTGAGTAAGTGCACATGACTGTGTGTACACATTGTCAGAGCCACAGTTTGCACGTGCATAGTCCACTGCTTGGCACTCCTCTAGGAGGAGAGAATTCACAATCCAAGTTGTGCATGTGGCCCTTCCTACACACACAATATTTGCTACATTTAGATTGGGATTTCAGAAGTTAAAATTGCATTGCCAGTGGTGGGTTGGGCTGCAGGGTTATCTGCAAATTGCAGCAGTTCTCAGCCACTCTTGTAACTGAAAGTAGGTGTAGGGTGCTCTGTACATAATCATCAACATAAAGCAGGGAATTGTGAAAAAATGTTTAAAAGGTCAAGGAGAGAAGACGTCAGTCCCAGTCTTTTATTTTTCTGTGAGTAAGGAAATTGTCTCTGAATAAATTTGTGTAGTAGAATTTTTTATCAAGTAAATTATCGTAATAGTTGGACAACAAATAGTTACATTTGCAGGATTATTTACTAAAGTGAGAATTAAAAAATAATTTTGAGTTTAAGGCCAAAGCTGCTGAATGGAAAGCATTGCTGACTTTTTTCCAGTTTGGCTATTCTTATCTTAAGAAATATAAAAAAAAAAAAAAATCTTTATACCAGAACCCCCACATGCAATAAGGGTTCTGATAGTAAGGGTAACAAGGGGATAGCCCTACACTGAGCATCTAATACTCTAGACAAAAAAAAACCACAAAAAACAATACTTCCTCTAAGGAAGGCAGAAGTTATAAACCCTGACCAATAAAACTTACATAAACTTTATTAGTTAATTGATTAAAAATTTAATGATCCTCAAATACACTTGAAACTAGGAGCTGGCTCATAGATCAATAGAACTCTTGAACGATTTAAAGGATGATACATTTCCCATGTATTTAAATCTATTGATTGGCAGGTGAACTATAATACTCCCTTTGCATGGGTATATAAATGAAGCCAAAACTATCGGGATAAGTAATTTGAGAGCAAAGATATTAGATTGTACCATTAGATTAAACAATTAGAAAGCAGTGATTATTAAGGTGAATTAGGACTTTGAAATGTACTTTGAATTATCACTTTAGTAAATAACCCTGTTGGTATTATAGGCAATTACTTGTGTTATATGAAAGTTTTTCATTTTTCATGGGGAATATGTAGAGCAATGCAAAAACTCATATTTTAAGTAAACTGACTTTTATAAGCATGGATTTCCAGAATAAACTACAGGGCTTTGACACATTTATAAACCTCCTCAACCCTCAACGAGTTTCACAATAGTCATGCCAAGATACGCCCTTGGCATGACTTTTGACATGACAGGGATCATTCTTTAACCTACCACCTGCCTGAAGTTCATTTTTCACTGCCAGCCTGTCCCTCATTTATAGCATTTAATATTCATTTGCTTTGGCGCTCACGAACTGCCAGGTTTTATCAGACACAAGCCAAGATCTGGTGCCTCAGCAGGCCCTTCTCTCCATCTTGGGTCTGCCCTGATTTTAATTGCTGGTGACAAGGACAGACAGTAGTACCACATGGGATGCATCCAAAGCAGGGACCTCAGGGCTGGTGTCAGACTCATGAACTACTTCTGCTCTCAAATGCAAGCTCAAACACTCAATGAGACCAACACAGAAAAATAAACATACACAAGGAAAATATACTTACACAGACCTCACTCATTTCAATACCCCTGTCCTCTCGTTTAGCATTATATTTATACTGCTGCTAAATGTACTTCTTTTTACCTGCTTCTTCACATGAATATTAAGAGTAAGATTTTTGATATTTAGTGCTAACTAGCAAATAAGCAAATATTTTTTTTGTATTGCAGGATATATAGCAGCAATAAAATTTAGACACTTAGCATCGGTATAATTGAAGTGCACAGCAACAAGTCTGACCACAGCAAAAATGCCATTCATTTCTTAAAACAGACTTATCTTTGCGAAATTACCAAATCTTTGAATTGCAGAAAGAAAATGTTATCTGCTTGTGTACTATTGCACTAAAGTCTGAGCAGCCTTTTCTCAGTTTGGTTTTAATGCATGACCGGCACATTATGACCTTGAAAGATGAATCAATGTTTCTGAGTGAAAAGTGAATAACAACAAAAATAGACATATTTTAAAGTGGATCTGTTGGGTGTAAGACTTAAAAAAAATGTATTATTGCAAAGCTGAGTTTTTAGATTATTTTGATAATGATCATCATCGGCATTGTCTTATTATTATTTTATTTTATTTTATTATTTCTATAGTGCCAGTAAATTCTGTAGCGCTGTACATTGGGTGGACTAACAAACAAGTAATGTCTGCTACGTGAATAGCTGTTAGTTTTACTCTTGCCCATGTGTACGATAGACCAATATGGTGACATCAAGAAAGACATTATGAAACCAAAAACAATTCCCTTACTGGTAGGGGAAGGCTGGAAACTTTTGGTCCAGTGGGCAAGAGCAAATGAACATTTAGTTTTTTTTGAGGAAGCATAAAATGTACAGATCTCGTGTGGTGCGTACAATATATATTTGGATGTTGCTGCCTTTCTTCTGCAGGACTGTGCAAACAGACAGCCCAACATACTTCCTGCTATTTTAATTTTTAAACACATGGGTTTGTAGCTGCAGCACACAACCCCCTTTCTAGTCCTCCCATGCTAGAAGCCACTGGGGAATAGCCCCTCTTGTCAGCCCTCTTATGTTTCCTGCCAACTGTGGGTATGTATAAGTAAACATACATTTATTTCCAAGCTATAAATGAGTGTTGTGTCATGTCATCTATGTGTATTTAATAGAACAAAACAAAGATAAAAAAACAAAAAACAAAACAAAGAAAGGGCAAGTGACTGGTTCACTTTAAAATACATTTTTCAAAGCATTCTGTCTGATAAATCCATGATTCCCATTCTCTCAAGTCACTCAAGGACATGCATGATGAAATATTGCCTTCTTTAAAAGGTTCAACTTTGAAATCTAACTGTGTGGTAAGAAGGAAACAAGAAAAAGAGATGGGGTTTAGACTGCAATGCCAACTTCTTGAGCTTGCAGATCAGGTTACTTATGGCTGGCAAGGCTCAGAATGGGATATGATATGCATGAGATGCTGTGTAGCACAGTGGAAAGAAAACTAATTTCAGCTCTGAGTTTCTACTAAGTCTCACGAACAAGCTTGGGCAGTTTGGATGGTAATCAAACTAAGCAACATGTGTGATTTCAGAACTCTGCTTTGAGATGAAAAAAACAAAACATCTAAACAAATCCTAATGAGTTCCATTGCTCTTTAAGTCACTGTTCTCTAAGGACGAATTTCAATGACCCAGTGGAATAACCCCAGGAAGAAAACCTGCAAAATATAATAATGCTATGAGTTAACACGTCATCCACTGAGAACACAGTGCATGTGGTTGAAAACAATAGGAGAAAACACACACATAAAGGGACACTATAGGCACCCAGACCACATCAGCTCTTTACAGTGAACTGGGTGCTGTTTCTGAGAAACTGCAATAAAACCCTTGCAGGATTAATACTGCTTATAGTGACTGTCAATGAGACAGCCACTAGAGGCACTTCCTAGTGTTAAGGTGACTTTTGGTTGCCTAACACTGGACGTCCTCACGCTCTGCATGAGGACATCCACATCAGTCAATTCCCTATATGAAAGAATTGCACCAATGATTTCCTGCAGGAAGGACCTAATGCACTTGAGACTTGGTCCCTGACCAAGAGACGAGGGACATTGGCGCTGGAATTGGGTGAGTACAGTAAGGGTATTTTAACCCATACTATGCAGGAGGGGGCTGCAAGAAGTGTGGGGGGGGGGGAGGGGAGGGAGCTACAGTGCTATGAATACAACTTTGTATTCCTAGCACAATAGTATCCCTTTAAACATTGCCATTTTCTTATACAGAAATCCAGCAACTAACACTCAAATGTTTTACTTGGCTAAGAAAGTAAAGCAATTGATATTTAAAAGAGTCTCTATTTAATGGTTAGTTATTTAATGGTTAGTTGTGTCACATGGGAACATGTCAGACCAGCTCAGGGCAGAATTAAAACCTCAAATGGGCTAAACTGGAGATTTCTTGAGTTGTCTATGTTAGCTTTAAAGGAACACTCCCATCACCCCTAACAAGGTAAGCTCAGGAGCCATTCTAATGGTTATTGTAATTATTGGCATTTATATAGCACTAACTTATGCCTTGGTGCTTTACAATATTATTAAGGAAGAATTTATCAACAAATGAGACAATCATTACAAATTGGTGCTCCTTAAACAAGCTTACAGTCTAAAGTTTAAATCCTAAAGGTAAGACAATGTCTGGAGAATCCTGCTCCATAGCTACTTTAATGAACTTGGAGGTGGTAGCTTTCCTTTAATTTTTCAGATTTGTTCACACAGTTTTTGTTTAATAAGCTCCGTAGATCATGGTTAGGCAACCTTCAGCACTTAAGATCGTTTTCTTGAGATTTTATCCCAATTCCAAAAGCTAGTTTGGTGACCATAAAGAGAGTTGGAGAACACCTACAGAGTATATGCTATGGGTGTTTTAGACAATCTAGATGCTCTAACATCATTTGGATCAACTTTCTGTTTAGGATGTGTTTAAAAGTGTTTTTTTGGTAAATTAAGAACACTAAGAGCATATTCATATAAGTATAAAAATAAACATTTCCATCATCTCTTGGGAAGTTAAAAAATGAGACAATAACACAGTCAAGAAAGTTATTCAATACATTGAAAATTGTCAAGAATTCAACCTTAAATTTATTGAATAATGCTGAAAAACGTTTCCATCCCTGCATGCAGATATATTAATGAGAAAAGCAACAAACTGTGCAGTTGATCTTTTCGTTTTGTATTTGCATAAAGTTGTATCACAACCAACACACAGCCTGTTCAGTGCACACCAAGTCCATTTGTACAATTATCTGGAATCATGGTAACTAGTACATTAAATGTATGTCAGTTAATGAAAATTAGATTAATTTACAGCCCTAACCTAGTCCAGGAATTCTTAATAATGGCCCATTCCCATGTATAGTTCATTTTATGAATACATAGATTACTTTGTGTCTGAGTATGTTGAACTGCACACTGGAAAATGATTTTGTTTGTTTGTGAGTTCCACTATTGCAGTTAATATGTGGATGATAAATTCTATCATCTTTGTGTACATATCACGGGAGCTACAGTAGTTGCCTTGATCTGCTTCTCTGCTGACTATATTTAAAATAAATATATGATTTGCACTGCAGACTTGTTCAATAATGAATAGTTGTCATACTTCATCTTCTTAACAGAACTAGAAAAAAAACTCTGTTGATTTTAAGATGATCATTTCCTTGTATCATGAATATATAGCAAAGTTTGTATTAGAGCAATACTTTTAAATTACTTTTCTTATAATATGGCTTTGAAAAATAACACTCAGAGCAAAAACATTGAAGGGAACATATTTTAACTTAATATTCTTTCTACAATTGAAGTGGAGTTGGTAAGAAGAATACTAACATAGAATCAAGGAATGTGTGACTTGCCTGCTATTGGTAAACTATGACTCTCATCATTCCAAACCAGCTGAATGGTAGTTTAAGATGATGAATGTGGGATTGCAGCAGGTCACAGTTTTTAAGTTTGGTTAAACTACAATTCTCATGATCCTCAGGCTGCAACAGTCTAGAGAGCATCGAGTCATCAGTAACTCTCTCATAATTCTATGTTAAACCACTAAATGACCACTAAAGGCACCCAGACCACTTCATCTCAATGAAGTGTTCTGGGTGCAGTGGGCCTTTAGCTTTAACCCTGCAATGTAAAACATTGCAGTTTTGTAAAAACTGTGATGTTTTACATTGCAGGTTTAAAACTTCCCTATGTGAACTGAGTCAATCTTGGTTCTCAAACAAATGCTTCAACTAAAGCAGCATTTGATTGGTGCAGCATGCACAATAGTCTCCAAATGGTTTTCCATGGAGAAGCATTGGATTAGCTGAGATCATCAAACATGGTGATCTCAGCTAGGAAGGTGGAGCGGCCACGTCAAGACCAGCATAGTGGTGAGGGATTAAAGGAAAGTTCTCCAAAATAGGTTTGTTTTCCTAACACTATAGTGTTCCTTTAATTATAGTCCACCTGTGACTTATGCAGAGTCACGGAAGATGCAGTTTAGAATGAGTGGATGGACAAAGGTTCCATAACATGATTGCATCACAGCCCTAGAGCTGCAAGAGGTTCTTCCATGGTATGGGGTAAAAACTTTTTATGGTGTTTTTATGTGACGAGAACTAAAAGGCAGTTCTAGTAATTAGTTGTGCCTTCATGAATTGTGTTTGCAAAATGTAATTTATTTTATCATTACTCTACCTATCAGACCCATGATTATATAATCACTAATAGGTTCATTTGAATTTATGTAAATTATTCCCTTTGCAACCACATCTACTGCATGTTCAGAAAAGCAGGCAGTGCCTTAATGATATGCCAAATCCTCCCGCTGGCATCCGCTTCTAAAAAGCTGCCTAATTTGTCTTAACCCTATTGATGCTATGGACTCTTTCGAAGCACTGCAGAATGTTCTGCAGGTACCTGCAGCAGGAACAGAATTAATGAGAAGACTGAGATATAGAAAGTGACTTGCTCCTAAACATGACTGTTGAGCATGTTAGAGTCCTTAGATCTCAAGTGCCTTATTGGAATTTTTAGTGCCTATATCACCACTCCTTCTAACGCTAATGAGGCATGATAAAGTAGAAAGACATTAAGCTCCCAGACATGACAACTGGCTCTGTTCAAGTCACTTTAGATTGTTTCATATAAACTGCAAAGCTCTACGGGCCTTGAATCATTACATATCTGTGTGTCCCAAGACTATAATTTAACAACCATGGCCATAAATGTTACTAATAAAGACAGATAAATGTTTGTTCAGGTAGGAGGCATTGCTGAGTACTGGCTGCTGTCCAGGGTGCTGAAAGTAAAGACTGCGTAGGAAAATTGTTTGATTATATGCCAATAACAACTTTCATAATTGGGTTTGTATATTAAAACGTTGGTAGATGTTAATATATGTTATCTGCTTAATCCTGTGAAAATAGCACTAGATTCATGGGGTATGAAGAAGATATTAAGACACATCCATTCAATTATTTCAATTCCTTAAAGACTTGGGCGGATGTCTCAAACTTATCTTTTGGCAGGAACCCAAATCTCTCTATGAACTGAGTTTGATGACCAAATCTTCACATATAAAATTAGCCCAGTGATCTGTACTTCAATTCTAATATCATATACAATAAATACATGATAAACTAAATTTTAAAAACAATACCTACTTCCCCTGCACAGAGGACAGTTTTGTTACTTTATTCAGCTACTTATTGTGAGCAGCTGTCTGGAGCTTGACACATATGAAGTACTGCAAACAATAGGGAGCCACTAAAATAGCACGGGGACCCACTCGAGGGTCTGACGTCAGCAACTGGGAAGCATTGGACTAGAGTGTGTTCATCTGTTGTTGTACAAGATTTAATAACAACTAGGGAGTAATAAGTATAGCAATGTGGACAGGGTCTGTCATAAGGTACTTTGAGGTAAGAGGCAAAGCTATACTGGATATCCGTTATGTAACTCATACAAAAATATTTTAATTTCCAATTATTGAAGACTTTTTTTTAAATTTCTTTCTTAGGATGAACAAATGTTCTAACCTGTTATCTGCACTGCTAAATGCAAAAAAAAAAAATCTTCAACCCTCACATTTTTTGACATATTGATTGCATAAATTATAATTTTTTACATTTTGTAGCAATGTTTGCAAGGAAAAAAATATATACTTTTCCAAACGCAAGAATTATTATTATTATAATTTTATTATTTATTTAGCGCCAGCAAATTCTGTAGTACTGAACAATGGGTGGACTAACAGACATGTAATTGTGACCAGACTAATGGGCGCTCAGGAAAACTTATTTTTGACAGTTGCAAGCCATGAGTCAGGGGCGGGGGGGGGTAGGAAAACCCGCTAACAGTTTAGATGATATGCTTTCTTGAAGACGTGTGTTTTCAAAGGGGTCTTGACGGGATATATTTGTGTATTAGTGAGAATAGTTATGTTGGAGCAGCATTATGTAGGGACTTGTAAGCAAGCACCAGAATCTTAAATTGAGCCCTATATCTAATTGGAAGCCAATGTTTGGACTGACAGAGGGGAGGAGGAGTGGGAGGTGCGAGTGGACAGGAAAACGAGCCTTGCTGCCTTATTCATTATAGATTGCAGGGATGCAACCTGGGAACATGTAAGACCAATGAGAAGGGGATTGCAGTAGTCAAGGCAAGAAAGAACAGCGACATGGACCAGCTCCTTAGCTGCATCTGGTGTTAAATAAGGACGGATTCAAGCTATGTTTTTGAGATGGAAGCGGCAGAATTTGGCGATCGACTGGACATGAGGGGTGAAGGAGAGGTCGGAGTCAAAGAGAACACCTAGGCAACGAGTCTGCAAGGTAGAGGTGATGGTGGCGCTGTTGACTGGGAGTGAGACAGACATGGAAGTAGCAACACTTGAGGAAAGACCTGAAGTTCTGTTTTGGACAGGTTGAGTTTTAAGGAAATGAGCAGCCATCCAGTTGGAAATCACAGAGAGGCAGTCAGAGACACGAGTCAAGATGGGCGGAGAGAGATCAGGAGAGGACAGGTAGATTTGTGTGTCATCTGCATATAAAGGATAATGGAAGCCAAAGAAGCTGATGAGTTTACCAAGGGAGGCAGTATAGATGGAAAACAGTAGGGGACCAAGGACATAACCTTGGGTAACACCAAAAGAGAGTGGTTGGGGAGAAGAGGCAGAGCCAGAGAAAGAAACTCTGAAAAAGCATTGGGAAAGGTAGGAGGAGCACCAGGAAAGAGCAGTATCCTGTAGACCGAAACTACAGAGAATGAGAAGAAGCTGTTGATTATCAACAGTGTCAAAAGCAGCAGAAAGATCAAGGAGAATTAGAATAGAGTAATGGCCTTGAGATTTAGCAGTGAGTAAATCGTTGGATACTTTGGTCATGACTGTTTCAACAGAGTGACAAGCACAGAATCCAGACTGAAGCGGATCAAGCAGAGGGTTGGATTCAAGGAAGTCTGTCAGTCTCGCATACACAACTTTCTCAGGGATCTTGTAGACAAATGGCAGTAGCGATATAGGGCGGTAGTTGGATGGGGAGTTGGGGTCAAGGTTTGGCTTTTTCAGAATCAACGTTATGGATGCATGCTTGAAGGGTGAGGGAAAAATGCCAGAGGAAAGGGAGAGATTGAAAATTTTTGTGAGAGGAAGAGCAAGATAGAGAGACAAAGTGCGAATGAGATATGAGGGAATAGGTTCAAGTAGGTGTAGTAGGTGCGAGTGAGCATAGAACAGCAGAGGGAGTGGGGTTGGGTGATGTATTGGAAGTGGAGAGAGAGAGGATAGAGATCTCTTCCCTGATTGTAGAAATCTTCTCATTGAAGTGACTTGCAAAGTTTGAGGCGGACAGGATGGAGGAGGGGGAGCAACAGGGAGAAGGAGAGCATTAAAAGTGTTAAAAAGTATTTTGGGTTCGCGGGAGAGTGTGGTTATGAGGGTATTGAAGTAATTTACTTTTGCAGAGGAAAGAGCCAGAGTGAAGGAGTGCAGCATAAATTTAAAGTGAAGGAAGTCAGGTGCAGATTGAGACTTTCCCCAACAGCGTTCAGCAGATCTTGAATATTTTTGGAGATATTGGGTCAGCTTGGTGTGCCAGGGTTGTAATTGGGTATGCTTGCTGCGTTTAAATGTAGGAGGTGGCATGATGTATTGTTGAGAGGAGAGAGTGGAGTTGTAGAGTGAGGTTACAGAGTTAGGGCAAGTGAGACTTGAGATGGGTAAAAGGAGAGTTTGGAGTTTGGTGGAGAACAAGGCAGTGGAGGTTTCTGCAAGATTGGAGAGTTGAGGGTGGTGAAATTTGGGTATAGGGTATGCTGATGTCACAGGTCAGCAGATGGTGGTCAGGAAATGGAACAGTGGAGAGATTGGAGGTGGTACAGATATTTCTTGCTGTATGAGTTGCTGAAGTAGATCACTGTGTGAGGCCGAAAGAGGAGGTTACAGGGAGCAGACGGGAGGCATCAGGTCAGTTGAGGTAGTTGATTGGGATGTTGAAGTCCCCATGTATGAGGGAAGGAGTGCTAGAGGAGAGAAAGTGTTCAATGAATAGCCTAGGATGACCGTGGAGAATTGTTTTTCTATTTATAATATAGAATTGCAAATATAATTCATCAATACAAAATTAAATTAACATTAAATATAATCAGATAGAAATTTGTAGAATTTGCAAGTTTATCGTTTATTTGTAGAATTTGTTTTTTAGTTTTGTTGCGTGATAAAGTGAGTAGTTTAGATTTCAACTTTGACAGTTATCACTAAGTAGAAATGTTATATATTCTAACACAGCTGGTCAAAAATGGGCACTGGCTTATTTGCCCAAGTAGAATATACTGTTATTGTTAATAGAGGTAATAGTGCCATTTTGGCTTATCTCCCATTACTACTAATGTGAATTTCAGTGTGTTATTACCTGGATCAACCTCATGGGAGTTTCTAAAAGAGAGAAAGTGTATGCATTGAGGGGAGTATACAAGCCTAGCTTGTACACTGAATGCATTGGTCTTAACTAGGTTTCCATATGCATCAAGTTTAGTCAGTGCCAACCACATGAATAATTAATATTCTTCTCCCTGCCCTCCACCTCTGTAATTTCTGGTGCGGTTTGTTGTATCAGCATGGACACAAGATTTCAGACCTCAATTAGGGATTAAAAAGATATGACAAAGATACCACAGAAAAGGACCAAAAATAGAAGGAATAATATTAAAAGCCTTGAGGGAATACAATTTTATTACTTTTAGACAGAATATGTTTGAGAAACCTGCTTGACAGGTGGATGCGAGCGCACACTGTATTTTTTTTGTATTTAATATATGAAGAAATTAATATATCCTGCGCCTATTTGCATCTGCCTTCCATCTCAACAGAGAACAGATGCATTAATTTCCCAACATATTGTTTCTAAAGGGTATGTGCAATGGATAATCTTATTTAACACAATTTAATGCAATATACATTTTTGGTTCACGTTTCCTTTTGTAATTCTTCCTTGATCAAGACATTTGAAAGAGGCGTACATAAAAATGAATAAACAGAGTGGTTTACAGACACAGATTTGATTACACATACAAATGCACAAAGTTACATGTATTGTGTCTACAAATATGTAATCGTGTTCCAGCTAGTCTCAGTGACTACATGAGGCAAACATCTAACACAAGTTTGCACAGACATTCTCCTATCCTCCTGGATCCTCTGCAGACCTATATGTGTGTGCGTGATCATTTCCAACTGGTATGAAAAAATACTGGATAGGAGATACTCAACAATTCTGTTAATATACAGGTAAAGAGGACAGGTCAGTGTAGTAATGTATTAGCTAATATTTTTTACAGAACAAGTTGAACACTTATTAACAGAGATCGCTTTACAATATGACAGCAATATCTACATCCACACAAATAATCACAGGTTTCTTCAATATTGATAATGAGAAACTTAAAGCAAAAGAAAGTAACTTTCAGTATATATGTAGTTTAAATATTATTTAGTTCAGTAATAACAGACAGATATAAAGCTGTGAGCCTTTAAGAATCTGTGTGTGTGTGTGTGTGTCCTGACCACATATTTAATCTTTCACTGCAGAGTAATAAATAAATAAAATGACTATTATTATAAAGCCGGTGTTTAGTGAGGGAGTGTGCTGGATTTTGTACGTTGCATTAATTGGCCCTAGCAGCACCCTTATAATGTATGCATGTTCAGGTTAGTGTAGTTCTCTTTTATGTAAATATATTTGCGAGTCCAGGCTTACTCCTTTGGCTTTGCGCCCATCCCTGTCACATGTGCCTCGTTCTAAGGCCCTATCTACCATGTACTGTAGAGAATCCCAGGAAGAAGGATTTCCCAAGAAAGTGGATTAATCCCATAATAGAATGCATTAGGATGCTAGAATATGACCTGCCAAGAATGGGGTACACTAATGCTGTGGCAGGCTTAAGCAATGTATGATCACATACATACATCACATATATACAGAGAGAGAGAGAGAGAGAGAGAGAGAGAGAGAGTGTGTGTGTGATTGTGTGTTGTGTGTGTCTGTATTTATGTGACTTTAAATAAAATTGTATATTCAACAATTATTACAAAGGAAGCAAATATTGTTTTGCATTTTTTTTGTGTTGATTTGTTTTTTTGTCATTGTTCTAACTTTTTTCCATGTCAGTTTAAAACCCAACAGTGACACCCAGTGGACATAATGAGAGAAATATGGAATTGTATTAAAGTCACGGTGGCTCTTATGCTTTCTTTTACTTTTAATTCATTCAGCAGCAAAGAAAAACATGGGAGAAGGCATATGAAAGTAATCACAAAACTGTATAGAATCATCATGACCAGTCATAACAGAGTATGCTTCATTAAAGGTGTGATGTCAACTAGCAGTCTTCTTTTTTTGCTGCTCCCTGAGACCAGTTAAGCAAATCTAGTGTGTTCTGTTTTTGTGAATTTTTTTACTATCTTCGAGGATATGTTAAATACTTTTATGTTGTTGTTGTTTCGTTGTATTGTTCACACTTCTATTTGGTTCCTCATCCCTACCAGTCCCCACATAAAAAAGTTGTTTGGGGAGGTTTTTTTCTTCTCCACTCCCCACCCCCCCTAGTTTTTCCCCAGCTCCTTCCAGTGTTCGCAGTGCATCCAATACAGGCCACAATCGCTGTGGCCCTTTGGGTCATATTTAGAATGTTGAGCATGTGCACTTGTTCTCACGGCAGCTACTTTCTTGGTGGGAGGTTTGCGGCTTTAGTTCCTGAATCTCACATGGATTTAAAAAATACGCGAATCAAATGGGACCTGTGCAGCGCCTCCTCCCTGCCTCTTAGGTTCAGTATACAGTGGAGTTAACAGCTCCTACATTCCTGGGCACACTCCACCTTGGCTCTGTGAGTTTTTGGGTTACAGGATTACTCAATCCTAAACACTATGTTTCCCTTTTGTTTTGTTACTACTCTAATACTCAGTGAAGTGGTGCCTAACTCAGTGTCCACATTTATTAGCTGCTTGCAGCCCATCCTCATATCTATACAGATATATTTTCACCATGTAGCCTATCAAGGACCCTTCCTAACATCTATTTTAATTGTCTGTTGTGGTGGATAGTTAGCCCTGCCTTAACTTAACTAGCCCTTTTGCGTGAGAATATTTGTATTGGCTGAATTTCTATTGGTTTTGTGGAATCACAGCTGTATTTTCAAAACATAGCATGCAGTTTCATGGCAAGGGCATTTCTGGGTCTTCATCCTTTCCATTGTTGGGTCCTTCCCCTTCTTGTTTCAGTGATGACATTCCCTAATGGTGTCAGAGGAATTCCAGGCACTGTTGGACACTACAAAAGCTAAATCTATTAATGAAGCCATGTCTTCAACCATGGGGCTAATGTCCTCCTCAATTTCACACTTGATTGCTCACACATTTATGCAAGCATTGCACTTGACTTTGCAGGCTCCTCACACTTAAATGCCCCTAAACCTGAACCTTTGGGCCATGAGGCACAAGCTAAATTGAAACACCTTACCTCACTATTGCCTGACAAGGAAACTCCTGTCCTGATTGACACAGATGGTGCACACCCACTGTGTACAGAAACCCTTGGTTTTGCAAAATCTTCCAGATCATGGTAACTGGCATGTGTCCAGAAAGATGTGTCCGATTTTGGACTTGAGTGAGGAAAAATGATCTGAGGAGCCATATTTGGACTATAAAGAGCAGGATTCCAAGGCTTCCAATTCAGAGGGGAAGCCACTTCCCACACCCACTTGGAAACCAGCTTTGGGCTCAGCCGTGCCAAATATGCAAGCTGGTAGTGATCCCTGGAATCCACAAGGTGTCCCTTTCTTTGACCCAGATGACCTACACCATCCTCGCTCTGTAGAGTGTGAACCACCAGAGAATATTGCTCCATATCTGGCATTTGTAAAATATGTCTATGGAATGTTGAATGCACCCTGGACAATCGTTGGAGTTCCACAAACAACTCTCCATCTTCTCACAGATACCTGTGCACAAGGAACTTGATTATCATATTATGCCCCAGAACCGAGACCTTTCACTTAAACAATTATCTGCTAAACTACTTATGCTTTTTTGTTTGTTATCATGTAAACACATGTCAGATGTCCAATATTTAGATTGGACTGCAGGCACTTATGTGTCTGATGGTGTGTACTTTGATATCTCTTTAACAAAAGTGTGATTTTACTCAGCTTTTCCTACAAAACCAAACCTCTGTCCAGTTTTATGCTTGAAAGAATTTGTACTGCATACAAACCCTATTTATTATTTTGTGGGGACCCAAGCAACCAATCTCCACACTTACCTTGGCCTGATGGTTTAAATGACTGCTGTTGTTGTTAGGCATTGATATGTCAATTTCCTTTTCACATTCCATTCGAGGAGCCATGGTTTCCAAAGATTCAATGATGGATTACAGTTTGAAAGACCTCCTGCAAACAGCAGTTTGGTTATCTGATTTAACTTTTAGGGCTTCCTACTTTAGTCCCATTCGCCATTTCATGAGTTATGTTACTCCTCAGCTTTAAACTAGCATAACTGGCCTTATGTTTTTAATTTTCTGTTTTCACTGTAAGTGATTGTTTCTAGAAATGTTTTGCTGACAAGTTACCTTGTTTCTTAATATTGTGATATTCTTGCATTGTCTCTGACATTTATTATTGATATGTTTATTTATATGGTTCTGGTCTCTGGATATAACCATTTCTTTTTTCTCGTCTGAATCATTTTCATCATTTTCGATCTCTTGATTGATTGGTTTTATGTTCGAATCCAATTGGTCGATTTTACATTTCCACTGATCTGTTGTCCTGGTCTTTGATATTTGCAAGAAAGAGGAGGTGCTAGATCACATCACACCCATTATGGATCATACTCTGGTTCTAATGTTTCTATGCAGTTTTGTGTTTATTTTCATATGATTTCTCTCATGTTTTCTTTGCTGCTGAGCGAAAAAATAGAATTAGAAAGCATAATAGGAGTCTTGTCATTAATAAAATCGTAAATTATATCGTATATGTCAATACACAAATCCTATGAGGCAAAAATGTAAAAAAAATATGTTGCTCTAGTTGGCCTACAACTAGCCAGCTTTAAATATATTTTTCAGACCACAAAATGACTAATCATGGGTACTGGGGAGTTTTACAGTATAATATTTATAAAGTAAGATACAAAGTACTTAAAAGCAATAAAACACAAAGTATGAAATTATTATCCATGTACACTGCTGTTTTAATAAAGTGTGAATTAAGGCATGTTGGCATTCTGATGCAAAAAGAAAAAAAAAATATGTAAACATTTATCAGAACCAACAGGACTAGACTGGACAAGGCTTATGTGAGCATATTGCCCCTGACCTGTTCTGTTAGAAATATATGCACCAGTGTTTTTTTTTTTTTTTTTTTTTACCAGTTTAACTTCAGTATTACATATGCCCAATTGAGAACATGAAAAATAGAATTTATTTTCAATTGCTAGAGTCTGTTTTGTTCTTTTTTTTTTTTTAAATTTAGACCCTGTATAGTATTTTTTCTTGATATTCTGTGTTGAAAAAAAAATGTTGTGTTGTAGTTCATGGGCCATTCTGACCAATTTGCCACCGTTTTAAAATTAGTATTTATATTTATTCAACAGCCATGCAAACAGCTGTGAAAAAGTAAGCCCACAAACTGTTCTGTAAGCATAAGCAGCCAGCCAAATGACTTTTGGAGAGATTACATTTTTATATAGTGTTGACCAGTCTGTGATTTAAGGTTGTATGATTACAAGGTTTTTACCTGATGTACACACTGCAACAACATACATCATTCTTGTTGTCTCTTCTGTTGATTCATTGCTTCCATTTTACAGTAGGAAAAAATAAAAATGAGAAATGGAAGGATTTTTAACTCCCAGAAGAGCAAACACATTTCCTGGGTGACCCTACCAGTTTGGCAACACAGAGCAAGCATGAAATTGTATTGGCAAAATGCATTGTTTGTGCATGTAGTATTGATTAATTGATCAAATTTCCCCAATGCGTGTAATAAATGTTCAACATATGCATACACTGGAAAAAAATCCATCTAATCAAATTGTTCCAGATCAGTAATACAGGTTAAACCAATCTTTTTTTTTTTTTTTTTTTATAATTCTTTATTTTGTCAATGACAGATATAATTGTAAACCAATCTTTTTATTTTGATTATATTGTGTTGATATATAAAACTTTGAATATACTAAAAGTCAGTAAGTTTTCTATATCTTAATCCACGTATAAGCACTGTGTGTGTAAGAGAATTCAAATTGTTTATCTTCAGGAAGACTCTCTGCACTAGAACAACATGAAAAACCAATGCAAATCTGTATAAATAGAACTCTTGCTACTGATTTTTACTTGGTGTGGTCCTTTATAAAAAATTATGCACTTTACCCAACTTTCCTTTCGTGTAACATAATTTGATTGTTTTGCTGTGTCAATTCAACACTGGTCCAAGGTCACGAGAAACTTTTAAAATGAATACATATATAAGTAGAAATAGTCTTTAGATTGCAAGTAAGTTTTTATTTTCCTACCAAGTATATATTTTATTAATTTATTTATTTTATTCTTTTATTTTTATTTATATTTTCCAGCAATGGGTATATTATCAAAAACGAGTTTAGGAACATTTTTCGCAGAAGCCGCTTCTTTTTATGGGACACTATTTTCAAAGAGAAACCAAGTTAAAATATGTTTCCATATGTGTAATAATGAGAAGATCTTTGAAACACCAAATGCATTTTAATTGAAAATAACCTATTGAATAGTCACTCTAAGCACCATGACTTCTGCTCATCGTATTGGGTATGTTTCCTCTGTCACTGTTTTACACTGCTTAAAATTGCAGTGAACTATAAGATTGCCTCCTCTTCCTATGACATTAAAGCAGGAACTTTACTTATTCAAATGCTGTTTACAATCTGTCCAGGTTCTGCTCGTGGCAAGTTCTACAATGGATGGGCACCTGCATGGAACCTCCTCCTCTCTCCAGGTCACAGAGAGAGCCCAAGTGATGACTGCGAGCTTACACATTTGGAAGCTCGGACAATTGCTGTAAACATCTGACAAATTTATTTGACAACTTATTGGGGAGTTACATTTCTGGACATTTTCTGGGATAAGAAAAAAAACAAAGTTTAGAATTAGAGGCTCAAAGACTTGAGCTTTCTTATTGTCTTAGAGTTAATCTTGATATCTTGCTAGTCAATGGGAAACTGTGCCAATCTGCTGTAACAGTAAACGCCTGGATGGCAGAGGGCCAAAAGCAGTTTAATCACAACAATAATTTTGTATTGGTCTCATCACAACTTATTTGACAGCTAGCTATATGTTAACATAGAGACTTCAACTTCTGGCTGCATGCTGATGCCATGGGTCTCATAGACTCAAGCATGTATTATGTTAACTTTTTATTTCTCTCTGATGTAGAAGTAAAAAGTGTTTATTACACTAGTACCACTCTAGTACCACAGCAAAAAGATCTGTGTGACTTTGGCAAGGGTTAAATAGTGATGGCTAGATGACTGGGTCATAGCATTATTAAAACATCAAGTCTTGTAGTATGCAGTAGTACCTACCAAAAATGGTGCAAGAAAGGGCAACCGGTGAACTGGGATCAGGGTCAGGGGCACCCAAGGCTTAATGATGCACATGGAGAGCCAAGGCTAACCTATCTGATCTGATCACACAGAAGAGGTACTGTAACTTAAATTGCTAAAGATTGTAATGCTGGCCATGGCAGAAAGAAGTCAGAACACACAGTGCAGCGCAGTTTGCTGCATATGGGACTGCGTAGCCGTAGAGTGGTCAGAGTGCCTATGATGAACCCTGTCTACCGCCAAAAGATTCTTCAATTAGGACGTGAGCATAAGAACTATACCATAACTGTTGTGATTTGAAAAATCAAAGAGGGTTGCCTGGTCTGATTAATCACATGGAACATTAAAAAGTGTTCAAGGTTTTGCTTTGGCCTCCAAATACCCCAAATCTCAATCCGATTGAACATCTGTGGGATGTGCTGGAACTACAAATTTGATCCATGGAGGTCCCACCTCTCAACTTGGACTAAAAGGATCTGCTTCTAATGTCTTGATGCCAGATATCACGGGTCACATTCAGAGGTCTTGTGGAGTCCATACCTCGATGCATCAGAAGTGTTTTGGCATGAAGGTGACCTACATGATATTAGACAGGTGGTTTTAATGTTGTGGCTGATCTGTGTACATTTTATAAGACAGAGAGATAATCTATAACAATGTATTTTGAATAATTTTATTTGTATTGTAACACTTCTATTGTCAATTATGAAAATGTATATGAGTCTTAATCCATACAGATTTTCTGCTCATTGAGTAAAACATTGAATTATAATCTATGTGTGGCAGAGACTATAGTAATGAAACATTCTCTGTGCTGTATAGAAGATAGTTCTTATGACCCTATGTCAGAATGATTAATGTCCACCTCTGCGTGGTGTAAGAGGTTGTCTATGGCACAAGTGACAGTGTGAGAAATGACCTGCTTACAATAAGTGAGAAGTGATCTTTCCTGTTAATGGACCATACTAGTAATAATGGGTTTTAAAGCTGCTACAGACTCAGTGCTCAGTCTGTATTTTGACATTCAGTCTATACACTTATGCTTGCCATGCAACCACATCCCTCACTTGCCATGAATTTTTACTTCTCTCTGAAAATAGTAAAAAGTACAAAAATATACTTTTATGTGCAACTCCTGCATATGCTGCTAATGCCCAAACGTTACATGTTCTACAGTGACCTCTAGAGGTACACTCACTATGTTAGTAGGGGAGATGATACAGCCAGTACAAAAGATTTATGAGGAGGATATTGGGAGTGCAGAAGAGTGACAGTGTCTTCACATGACCAGACTGATGAAGGTATTTAAAGGGACACTATAGTCACCAGAACAACTACAGCTTATTTTATTTGTTCTGGTGAGTAGAATCATTCCCTTCAGGTATTTTTCTAGTAAACACTAGTTCAGTTTTTTTTCAGAGAAAAGGCAGTGTTTACATTACAGCCTAGGGATACCTCCACTGACCACTCCTCAGATGGCTGTTAGAGGTGCTTCCTGGGGCAGTACTGCACCCTGTGCAGTACTACCATTCAGTGTCTCCACCCTCTGCATGCAGACACTGAACTTTCCTCATAGAGATGCATTGATTCAGTTCATCTCTATGAGGAGATGCTGATTGGCCTGGGCTGTGTTTGGCTTGTGCTGGCTCTACTCTTGATCTGCCCCCTTGACAGTCTCGCCCAATCCTATGGGAAAGCATTGTGATTGGCTCAGAGATTCACTTCTGATGATTTCAGGCAAGCAGACAGTTTAGGGGCAGAGCCAGCAGTTGCAGACTTGAATACAAGTAGGATTTTACTATATTTAGGGAGGCAAGGTGGCTAGATGGTGGTTTTAACACTATAGGGCCAGGAATTCAATGCATCTCTATGAGGAGATGCTGATTGGCCTGGGCTGTGTTTGGCTTGTGCTGGCTCTACCCCTGATCTGCCCCCTTGACAGTCTCATCCAATCCTATGGGAAAGCATTGTGATTGGCTCAGAGATTCACTTCTGATGATTTCAGGCAAGCAGACAGATTAGGGGCAGAGCCAGCAGCTGCGGACTTTAATACAAGTAGGATTTTACAATAATTAGGGAGGCAAGGGGGCTAGATGGTAGTTTTAACACTACAGGGCCAGGTATACATGTTTGTGTTCCTGACTATAGTGTTCCTTTAAGAACACTTGTAGTAGATTGCCGTAACCCATTCATGACAAATGGGTAGGCAAACAATTATATCATGTTGGTTCTAGCATATTATATGTCACGACTGGTATAAAATAATCAAAATCTTTCAGTTTAGTGAATTAAAGTATTATCGTTTCTGTCATTGAATCCTTGACTACTAATGCATGCCTGCTCCAAAACCTACTAAATCCTTTTGTCCCAAACAAGTGAACAACACACTTGACATTTAATTAAAGCAGAAAGGGCTTGGCCACAGCTATATTTAAACATCACACGTGAAAATAAGAAGCAAAAAAGGATATAACTGTCCACTAACACAGCCATGCAAGGCAGTCATTGGTACAAATCACCTAAACGGTGCGTTGAGCTCTCTGTCTAAAATTGCAGTTTTTATAGCATCACTATACATTTTGTTTGTAAAAGAACTGACACTAAATACTTACTTATTTCTAATAGCAACAAATGAATGTCCCAATGGTAAACCATTCTAACTATTTCAGACTGCATATTGCCATTTGGATTTCGATTCCTATGTGAATAGATGCAATAGATGTTTCTTTATATACGTGTACACCTATTATTATTTCTTATCCTATCACTTTTTATTTATTTCTGTATGTATCTCTATTTTCCTTTTTCCTTACTTTAATAAACAAAAACTGGGGGCATCAAAGAGGCTCAGTAAAATATGTAAATTTAGTTTGCTTAAAATTAATTTAATTAGAAGACCTGTTACTTTTGAACCATACCCACTTATGGGATGGGTGTTAGTGCCATGAATAGGGTCGCAGTAATGAAACGGTGAAATGAGAAAGGGTAAGTCTGCTTGCTGAGATGTGTCAGCTTGACGTCAAACACACCAGGCTGACAGCATGCCTGTCTCACTGCTCTGTTTCCCCCACCAGCCTACAGGACCATTGCAGAGATCGCTGTTGAATCTCTCTTTTCATGGTCCTAATACCCGTTGAGGACACGAGCGTTTATTGATAAGGCCATGTTGTGTAACCTGAAGACAGTTACCTCCTATCCCTGCATACTGAACACCAGGAAAGAAAATCGGGACAGCAGAACCTTGAAATCAGGACTGTTAGGAGGCCTGAACCCACCACATCAGATATAACTGTCATTATTTAATGTAATAACTATTAATCAATAAATCAAATAATATTAATGTAAGCAAACATTACAGCTCATTGATGTTAGAATATAAAAATCAAAATTAGAAAATCTGTTTACTGTAAGAAAATTTAAAACCATATAGGTACGGTATTCAGAGTTCAAACATTAACTTTCTCTGGAGTAAAACCAATTAATATGCTAAAGAAAAATACCATAGTCAAAAATTATAAGTACTTGTTGCATCATGTGTTACTTTTGAGTAATGGGGCAGAAAAACTTGAGATCTCTCCCCAGTGTTTCAATTAACCAGTTTTTTAAGGGTATATATATATATATTTTAAGGGACAGTAGCAGTTTAAATGAAGATGCCAAAATTGGCACTGAGCCAAGTAGGGTGGGATTGAAATGCTATAAGAGTTTGTCTTCATGACGACCAGCCAAGAGAGAGATAATGTGGTAGCCCATGCAAAATGCCAATGACTTAATATACATATAGTAAGGGTTCCAAACATCAAAAAAAAGAAGCGTACCTATTATAGGAAGGTAAAACCCATGTATACACATAACAACTGCCAGGACATGAGATAGTACAGCTCAGTGAATGCCAGTGGGTCAGTCACTCTATGCCATAGTATCCTCTGGTAAGCTTAGCTGAATTTACATATATCCATTATGTATAGGTATGTTATGTTTATAGATGTATATGAAGCCTCTCGAATTTGGATCCACCTTTTTATTTTCTAATTTTCTTATACAAAAAGATAAGTCCTGCGCTCACTCCCATCACTCCTGGGGGGCAGCAACGACCACAGTACACATCAGCCACCTTACATACAGTAAAAACCAAAGAAAAAGTTACCTGCCCTCTCTCCTGAATCCATCTGTATATTTAAACAAATGGAGGTCATTTAGTTACTCCAATGGCCATTGGAAGGAATGCCCGCCTGCCAAAGTCAAGGCAGACCACCCCTAGCTGGGTCCTACACTGACTATTCACCTTGCTTCCTTGAGCTTCTGGCTTTCTAATTTTCTTGTCAAGTGGCAACTTGGAGTAAAATGTTTATTGATAGTTTCACTTTTATACATTATAATAGATAATATAAAGCTTTTTAATGCAAGGGATATTTTAAAGCATTTTTGATGTATAGATCATGCCCCAGTTGTCTCACTGCTCATTTCACTATCATTTAGGAGTAAAAACACATTGTTAATGTAACTTTAGCCACATCTCCCCTGGCTGTGACGCACAAAAGAAATTCACCTAATGTGCACCAATATGTATAATATATTATTTTGTTTTAATATGTATAACTAACACAGCATTAAGTTAGAATAAAATGTAAAAAAAAAAAAAATTGTCTTTGATCATTTTTAGAAACAAAGTGTAACTAAAGAAATGAAATAAATTCAAGGATCAGTCCTGATTGTTAAATGACATATATGTCTAGAACCTAAATTAGGTTTTGGTAATTAACGACGTTAAGCCGATGCCCAATCCTACCACTAACTCTATGCTTATGCTAGCTCTAACCATAAGCCTACTCTAACCTTACCCATAGCTTTAATCATACACTGATCCTAAAACAGCATTAACTGTAGCCCAGTATTAACTCTTACCCAACATTAACACTACCCTAACTCCACCCTAAGCCTACCCCTAAAGCTAACCTTAACTCAGAGGGATCCCCTTCTGCTGACATCAGCAAGGGGGTTTCCCAGCAAAAACAGTAGAAAGAGCTGTGTGAGCACCACCTACCCTGGGAGCCTCCCTCTGTCTTCAGGCTGGCTCAGAATCACTGCGACTGCGCACAGTTGTTCAGTCATGAGGATTTAAATTGCATTTCAAGGGCTATTTGCATCATTCACTTTGAGTGCTGCATACAGCTCATTTGTCAATCTTTGGACACTAAATATTGCCCAAGCTGATAGAGGCCCTTTTAGAGACCACTATTTTTACAAAAACATGGAACTCCATTAAGGGATTAATCAAACTTCAATCACACACAAAAGATTGCTGCAGGCTTTACCAGGCACTTAAAGTAGGAGATACAAAATTCTAAATTAAACAGGCTGTGCAATAAGAAAAACAAAAAATTGGACCACATTCTGTTTCAATGAAATAGTACACATTTTAATTAATGTTAGGTCCATCTAATGCACACTTCACTTTTAGTAGGATGCTTTTAGCCCAGGCTGGTTCCAAAAAAGTAAAATGTAAGACTTTTTTTCATGACATACTATATAATTCTTTAGAAAAAACTTTATCCTATGAGGCTTCTGAACCAATATTATTCCAATCCCTGTGGGTTTATAGAAGAAGAAATGTGTCCTTGCAACTTATGTATGACAATTTTCTTAGAATGACAAAGTATTATGGCAATTGTTCCTCTAAAGCCTGATTTACTTCTCATACCCGACTAGCCAGATACATTTTGGGGGCCACCACCACAAGCACTGATAGAGCTATGTCTGAGCTGAGTTGGAAGAAATGCCACATATTTAGAAGTTTGCTTATGAATGAACACTTTTTTATTTCAGTATTGTGTATCCAAAGGAACAGAATGGTATAAAAGTATTGAAAAAAAAGAATAAAAAAGTAAATTTGTGGTTCAGGTTGTGCTGGAGCCTGTGTTCAAAAAAGTACGTTCTCTAAAGAGAAGGCCAGAATTGACAGACTCCCAGGAGCACTAATGCAATGGGTTATTCTTACTAGATTTAGAGATTGGTTTTGGTCCAATTTTGTTATCAGTCGAATTCCCGAAACATGCAATGGCTAAAAATGTAATTTTGATTTGTGATTCGGAATTCTGCGTCATGGAGATTGATGGGAAAAAAGGATGGTTGATGGCTCGGGGACAGTCACTAAATGCTGATTTTATTCACAGAGCAAGTTAAAAGTGACCAATAGAGGAACAAAACAAGGATAGAGCTATATCTAATAAATATGATATTTATATGAATTTTTATATATATATATACATGTGTATAAAATATGTACAGCCTTGCACTCCCCTTACTGGTATTTGTGCCAGGTGTTCATCAGCATTAACAGATCCAAATAGGTGCAGATAGCACTCCAAGGACTTCAGGATAATGAAATAAAACTTAGCTTTTATTGCTCAAAGTATAAAAGATCAACGTTTCGGTTTGCACTCCAAACTTTTGTCCGGATCAAACTATATATGTACTGCAGAGAGCCCCAGGTGGAATTTTTTTCCCCAAGTAAGTGGGTTAATCTCATAAGAGCAGACATTAGGCTGTTAGTGTAGGACCTGCCAAAGATGGGTTACATTGACGTTGTGGCAGGCTTATGCAATGTATGATCATATAATGTAACTAAACAACCATTATTTTTGCCTAGATTAGGGTTTAAAAAAAAAAAAAACTAATAAAATCTTTCAGCATTGAAGTTGCTGTTTAGTGATTAGGCAAGTGCGCTGGATCTTGTGTAATATATATATATATATATATATATATATATAAATATATATATAAACAAAAATGAAGAGATGCACTCTGAGGACTTAACAAGTGAAAAAAAGGGATTTATTCCAGTAGATATAACATAAAAAATTAACCGACGTTTCGACGCATTCGGGTCTTTCTCAAGGTACTTGAGAAAGACCCGAATGGGTGAAACGTCGGTTAATTTTTGATGTTATACCTACTTGAATAAATCCCCTTTTTTCACTTGTTACGTCCTCAGAGTGCATCTTTTCATTTTTGTTTATATATTTATTCAACGTGGGATTGCACCTAGGCAAAAAAACTGGATGATTTGTATGAAAGGGTGAGTGCCAAGAATCATCTTTTTGTGTGTTTGTGTGTGTGTGTGTGTGTGTATATATATATATATATATATATATATATAATTTTTGTTTAATTCATTTCTAGAATCAGAATTCTGTTTTCTATATTCTGCAGAACAGAACTGACTTATGGATGAAATTCAGGCATCCTGAAATAATTTTTATTTTCTGGAAAAATGGTTCAAACTAAATGTTCTCACCATGCACAAATCTAAAGCTTAGTATTGATCCAACAACAAAGGACGCAGGATCACAGGTAAGCTGCAATATCAAGATACCTAAGTAGCATCCTGACGTACATTTGAAAGCAGAAAATAAATTATGATTAGAGGCAACATTGATGCAAAGTTCTATGATTTAAAATACAGGGTCATCATTTTTAAGGATGGTCTAGGGACGCCCTTGTTTTTACTTTTAACATATTTGCTACTCTCTGGTTTTACTGGAGATTCCAGGAACCCACACAACTATAGTTTTATGATTTCTCAACAAACTCAAAGAATCTCTTATGCAAAATTCTGGATTTGAAAGAACAAAATTTCATTTTGGGGTTTTACTTATTGGTCACAACAATGTGAGTCCCTAAATCTTGCAATAATTATCTTGAACTTTCTTTTTCCACTTCTCTAAGCATTTTGAGTACTTGTTATACTCAGAGCCACACTGCCTGTCTGCCAGTTGCTTATCTTATCAGAAAACAATATACAATGCTGTTTGGTTAAGACACCTTTATTAAAATTGCTAAGGGAAAAAGAACTGTTCTGTTTATTATAAAAGTGAATGTTGCAAATTGTGACCTAAGCGATCAATATCATCAGAATTGAAAAAATGGAAATGCTTGTAGGCTGTTGTAAGGGTTGAAGTCAGGGAGGAGGCATGTTGTACTTCTCTGATTAGCATAATATGGTTATCACTGAAACAAGAGGACTTAAAGTATGCAAATTTATAGCCCGCGTGGGGAATGGTGAATATTGTTTGCATTAATAAGCATTAAATGTTCGTCTTTCCAAACAAGGTAGAAAATATAGATCAAAATAGAGTCTCTGCAGTGCTTCAAATAACCCCCACTGTTTTCACATCACTTAACACCTTCTCTGTTCTGCTGAGAAGGTTGAGATAGTAGAGGGGAGGGCAATTGTTTTTCAATGTGTTTTTGGAGATGCAGTAACAGAGATAATGAAGGCTATTTTAATTTCCTGCCATTAGTTCTTTTTTCATTTTGTATTTTATGTATCCTTATTGTTTATGTCATTTAGTCTTGATTGCAATATCTGATTTACAAGTAGAGAAAAAAAAAACATTTTGGGTGTGCTACTTAAGTCTGGAGGGAAAAAAAAATATTTGCGATGGGAGAATTTAGTTCATGGCCATGGTTCAGCTCGCCAGAAGTTTAATACCCAAAGAAATTTGGGCAGCCAAAAATGCTGGGGGGAAATGTGCCTATCACTGTGCTCACATGACAAAACAGCTACAAAATTGCCTGACCTAATGGCTATGCAATATCAGGCACTTTTGCAATGCCAATTCTGAGTTGTGAAAATGATTGTATTATATATCAGGATTATAAAAAGGAAAAACAGAGTGAGAGAACTTTTTTATTGTAATTGTGTTTCCTATTGCTGTGTTGAAAGGGAAAGTCAATGTTTAATTCAGCACCCACTTAAACCTTCCACACTTACAAGAACACAGTTGTTCCCATCCAGTCTGTAGTGTCAGTGGCTGTCCTTCAGTGTGTAAAAAAACATAGTTCTATATCAGCTTATTCCAGCTGTGTCTGTGAAGGTAGCAGGCACCACAAGATTCAATCAAGCAGGGTGAACCCACTACAATGAAAGGCATATGAAAAATGGTGGAGCCACAGCACATCAGGAGAAATTTAATTTAGATTTTGTTTTCACTGCCAATTTTTGAAACACCTTTGAAGAGAGAGGTGAGTGACCAGTTGAATCTCAGCTAGCAGGTGAAGACACCTCAAGTATTATAGTGAAGAGCAGGCTAACTCAAATTTGGCAAAATTAACTTGAGGAAAGTTATTTGCTACATCAGTTGCAGGGGAATTTGTGAGCATTGTGGATTTAGAATGTTCCCTGTAATAGAAATCACTTTGGACAATGGTCAGTGTCAGAGGTGCTCTACATCTACAGTAAAAATTGACTCTGTTGACACAGGTGCAAAGTCTCTGATGAGCTTTCACTTAGTAGATTCTTGGGGGTACTACAAAAATAGGGGGGAAACACACAGCTACAACAAGTCCATTGGTTTCACCAATCCCTTTCTCTGAGAACCATAGAACACAGAAGCTGTAACAAATGGACCAGCTGTGGTTTAAGGAGATGTAGTGCCAGTAGAAGTGGCAGCAGAAGTTATTGCAGCATGAAAAGGCCAAAAAAAATACAACTGGCTCCTGAATGGTGAATTGGATGTAAAGGACAAGCTGCTAAACAGACTGTCATTAGCAGTGGTGTATCCTTGTTTTGTGCTGCTCTAGGCCCTAGCCCCCCCCCACACCCTTCTCCCCTGCCCTGCCTTATAAATACACACACACTGACTAACAGACACATACAGTCACTAGCAGACGCACACATTCACTAACAGACATGCATACACTCTCACTAACAGACACACACATAGTAACACACTCCCTAACAGACACAGTCCCTGACACACACACACACACTAGCAGACACACATACACTCACTCACTCACACACACATACACACTCACTAACAGACATACACACACTCACTAACAGACATACACACACTAACACACACAGACACACACACACACTAACACACACTCACTAACAGACACACACACACTAACAGACAAACACACTCACTTACTCACACACACACACTCACTAACACACACACTCACTAACAGACACACACTAACACACACTCACTAACAGGCACACACTCACTAACAGAAACACACACACACACTCACTAACACACACACACACACACTAACACACTCACTTGTGTTTTGTTTTTTTTAAATTCAGACCCCCCAGCCTCCTTACCTTTGGGAATGCTGGAGGGGGGGTTCTTCCTCTCCCTGGTGGTCCAGTGGCTGCTGGGCTGTCGGGCGGTCGGGCAGCACTGGCGAGGAAGCACTTCCCCCTTAGCTCTCTGCTCAGCTCCCTCGCTCACCGCCCGCAGAGTGATGCTGGGAGACAGAATATGACGTCATATTCCGGCTCCCGACATCACTCTGTGGGCGGCGCGCAAGGTAGCCGAGCAGAGAGCTCAGGGGGAAGTGCTCCCTCGCCAGCGTTGCCCGACCGCTTGCCTGCCTGGACTGTAAGCTGCAAGGCTAACGAGATATTTGCCCTGGACATTTGGGGGCGGCTTGCCTTGTTTGCCTCGTGGCTAATACGTCCCTGATCATGAGGCTGAAAGCTACTAATAGTGGTCGTGGGTTTACACGATTTTCTTTTCTCCCACTACCACAAAGGGACAGCAATGTTGCAAACACAACGTGTCAAAGTGTCTGTAAGAATCCTGCGTGGATGTATAGATTATTTTATTGCTCCTTGTTTCTCTCTATTGGTCAGTTGTCACTTGAACTGTGAATAAATGGACATATAGTTACTGTCCACTATGAATCAATCATCTTTTGTTTCCCCCACTTGATTGGACAGGATATGCAGCCCACATGATTGGGCAGACCTCTTGTCCATCAGGGCAAACTAAGCACATTATTTTCCCTCACCACAAAAAAACAAAACAAAAAACAGCTCTTCTTCCATCCCCCTTTTTTCTGACACCAGGAACAGGACTCCAAACCATGATTTAAAATGAAAATGTTAGTGTGTTTTGGAAGTTCTTTGTTCCAAGATTGTGGAATGTGGTGGTTCAGAAATTGGAATTTTGGCTAATCGTCCTGAATTTGGAAAAACAATTGAAACAAAACTAATGTCCAAGTCTAACATAAAAAGTAATGGAGCTTAGAAACATATTTGAAACAGCATCGTAGTAGACTGGGATCAAGTGGAATAACTATAGATAATCAAATATGTACAGGGAAATATAAATCTCTGCACATGAGTCTTGGGGCAGGAGAATATTTTTGATGTAAGCCGGTCTCTAACAAAAAAACTCAAAACAATAAATTGTTAAAAGTTCAACATAGAAAAATAAAACAGACACACTTATTGATATACAACTAAATAAAATGTTTTTATTACATATCTATGGTGCTTGAGAGTTCATGTACCGACTGCTACACACATTAAGAAAAAAATCACATAAATATTTCCCTACTGTTAGGAAGGGACCCGACCAACTTCAGAAAGTATTGGAGTGATGTTCTCAGACAATATGATCATTTGACTGTTCCTAATCACCTTGCAGGTATAATTACTAAAGTGTATTTTATATGAAATTCAAAGAAAGTGAATTACAAATTTTAAGCCAAAATACTCAAATTCTATGTCTAAGTCTCCAAGTTAGCTACATTTTCAGTTTGGCTATTTTCCTCTAATACTTTAAATTCATCCTAAATTCCCTTTTTAATCCTGACAATTTACATTGCAGTGAATAACCCTGCATTGACTTCTCCAAACCATAACATTTTCAGGCAGAGTCCCACAACAGTTTTCAAAGTGGTAAATCTCCCAAGGGGAGACTTATCATGACAAAACATGTGCTATGCTGGGGTAAAATGCTAAGTAAGGTCAAATAACTATGGAAACCAATACAATATTTCAATACATGTACCAGTTTGCACTCAGAACTTCATGTTTTGCCTTTATAATTTGCCTCTTTGAGTAAAAAATTTTCTAATCTTTCAGTGAAATTATTTCCACTTTTTTGTCGTGGATTCTTTCACAAATTTCATTTGTAGTCATTTTGTTAATTTGTTGTAATTTCGCTTATCATGAATGATGATTAAATTGCCACCCTGCCTAGTTTCTTCACTAATACACTGCATAAACTGCAACGGAAAGTCTGGGAGATCCAAAAATCAGTAAAAAAAATAAAAGATGTATATAAAAAATATATTGTAAGTTATATCAGTTAGACATCTCAGATTGCAGTCAGGACCAAAGAGAGCTAGGGGCTCTGTAAATTTCTAAATGCTGCCTCTCATCTTTCTGTTTAAAGTTAATAACCTTATGAAACAAATATTTTTAATTGACAATATTAATATTTCTTTAATTTACAATGCTTATGTTCAAAGGTGTGACATTAATAGTGCCGTATAAATGTATTAATGAAAGTGAGAAGATAAAAGGAATAACTAATAAATAAAGTGGATGAAGTAAAATGAAAAGTTAGCCTTGAAGATAAATAAAACCCATTAATATTGAGGCTCTTTAATCATAAATGAAAGAGATGAAGGGTTATTTCACATTTACTGCAGTTATTTATTTTATCTATACAGGCAATACCTCCAATCGTTTAAAGGTACGCAAATGGAACAGAGAAGCAGGGCCAAAAGTTTGGACTGACCCACTGAGTTTAGTGCAGGCTCGGAAGCTGTTTTACTAAGAATACTCTATCATTTTGCTCTTTTTTACTTGTGTGCTTAAAATAATTTTCATTAAACTATAAAGCATAATGTTTAACAAATGCATACCAAAGTGAAAAAAAAATACAATTAAAACTTTCATTTCCAGAGGCGTGACATGAATGCTAGTTCAGCGTTTACTAGGGTGAAAAGTAAAAAAGTATGTGCTGTAAGTATATATGGTCCACCCTTTTTCTAGGCAGGCCTGCCCGTTATGGGCATTGCTAGTAATGAAGTCCCTGTCAATGGTGACGCCCCTCTCCAGGGCCTACTCACCAAGTCCCTATTCCACTGGTCATATTTTTGGGAAATATGCACCGTTTACCTGGCTTTGTCATGCAACAGATTTTTTTGTTAATTACCCCTTACAATATAGCTCCCCATAACTCAACAACAATTATGTATGATGACTTAAGATTTTAGGGTTTGCATTTTTTACTATACTACACGGCACATTCTAAAATTGTACATCAAGGGGAAACACTAAATATACTATTATAGAGCAAGGAGTACATTATGATGTCCAATACAAGAAAAATTGTTTTAAAATAATAAGCCCCATGATTGCAAAACTTAAAACAAAAGCTGAAATATTCATACAAAATATTATGTATAAAAATATTCATACAAACACTTAAAGTAAATGTTCAACACTACTATTCATAGCAACTACAACAAGATAACTAGATTATTAAACATTATTGATCATTGAAAATGACATATTTAAATGAGCACTGATGTTTCACTTGTGAACTATTGTATTATATGAAGATACAGAAATACAATTTAACATTTGAACCTGCATAGGTTAGTGTTTCCAAATGAAAAGCCATAATAATTTTCAACTTACTGTATTTGTTCTGCATCTTCTTGGGTTTATGGACCTTGATTCCCACTATACTAATGAGGATGAATATTACAGAAATCATGTTATAGCACTTGTAATCCTAGAAGTTCTCAATGTTTTACGACAACAAGGTTCCACAGCTGAGATCGCTCAGAGGGATAACCTAACAATTATAGCACCCCAGGGTCACAGGTTCTGTTACTTAATGGGTTACCTAGATCTTAGAGGTATACTTCATAAACTGTGAACCTTCCTGTTGTGCAATAAAAACATATGTTCTCCAGGAACTATTTAAAAAACAAAAAGAACATCTCAATATATTCTTCTTCATACAATGCCTATTATTAAATGTAAGATTTTGAGAATGGTTTACAGCTTCCTCCAAATATAACAGGGTTAAATGGGGTATAAAGATACAAAGGGTATAAGTAGGAGTAATGAAATAGGTTGCTAGAAAAGAATTCACTGAGAACTTTTTTCTGACAGTTGCAGGAGAGGAGTCATGTTGGGGGGGGGGGATGAAAACTCGCTAACAGTTTAAATGATATGCTTTCCTGAAGAAGTATGTTTTCAAAGATTTTTTGAAGGAGTGGAGACTGGGTGAAAGTCTAACAGAGAAGGGAAGGGAGTTCCACAGAAAAGGTGCACCCTTGGAGAAGTCTTGGAGGCGAGCATCAGATGTGGAGTACGGACAGAGGATAGACGTAGTTCTTTGGTAGAGCGCAGGGGACTCGACGAGACATACTTGTGTATTATGGAGGATAGGTAGGTTGGAGCAGCATTATATAGGGACTTGTAAGCAAGCAGCAGAATCTTAAATTGGGCCCTATATCTAACTGGAAGCCAATGTAGGGACTGACAGAAGGGGAGGCGTTGGAGGTGCGGGCGGACAGGAAAATTAGCCTTGCTGCCACATTCATTATAGATTGCAGGGGTGCAATCTGGGAACACGTAAGACCACTGAGAAGGGGATTGCAGTACTCAAGGCAAGAAAGAACAACGGCATGGACCAGCACCTCAGTGGCGTCTGGTGTTAAATAGAGGCTGACTTGGAGGGAGACAGACAACACAAGTTGGGAGTAGCAACACTTGAGGGAGGAAAGACCAGAAGTTCTGTTTTGGACAGGTTGAGTTTTAAGGAAGTCAGCAGCCATCCAGTTGGAAATCGCGGAGAGGCAGTCAGAGACACGAGTCAAGATGGGCAGAGAGAGATCAGGAGAGGACAGGTAGATTTGCGTGTCATCTGCATATAAATGATAATGGAAGCCAAAGAAGCTGATGAGTTTACTAAAGGAGGCAGTATAGATCGAGAACAGTAGGGGACCAAGGACAGAACCGTGGGGAACGCCAACAGAGAGGAGTTGGGGAGAAGAGAAAAAGAAACACTGAAAAAGTGCTGGGAGAGGTAGGAGGAGCACCAAGAGAGAGCAGTATCTCGTAGACCGAGATTATGGAGAATGAGAAGAAGCTGTTGAAAATCAACAATGTCAAAGGCAGCAGAAAGATCAAGGAGAATTAGGATAGAGTAATGGCCGTGAGATTTAGCAGTGATTAAATCATTGGATACTTTGGTCACAGCTGTTTCAACAGAGTGACGAGCGCGGAATCCAGACTGAAGCGGGTCAAGCAGAGTTGGATTTAAAGAAGTCTGTCAATCTCGTATACACAGCTCTCTCAAGGATCTTGGAGGCAATAGGCAGTAGCGGAATAGGGAGGTAGTTGGATGGGGAGTTGGGGTCAAGGTTGGGCTTTTTCAGAATTGGTGTTATGGTTGCATGCTTTAAGGGTGAAGGAAATGTGCCAGAGGAATGGGAGAGATTGAAAGTTTTAATGAGAGGAAGAGCAAGAGTGCGGATGAGATATGAGGGAATAGGATCAAGGGAACAGGTGGTGGGGCGGGAGGACCGGAGAAGAGCAGAAACCTATTTTGCTGTAGTAGGTGCAACAGAGCATGGAACAGTGGAGTGAGTGGGGTTGGATGATGTATTGGAAGATGTATTGGAAGGGAAGGGAGAGAGGTTAGAGATTGTAGAAATTGAGTTGCAATGTTTGAGGTGGACAGGGTGGAAGGAGGAGGGGGAGCAACAGGATGAAGGAGAGCATTAAAAGTGTGAAATGGGCATTTGGGTTGGCGGGACAGTGTGCTTATGAGGGTGTTGAAGTAATTTACCTTTGCAGAGGAAAGAGCCAGAGTATAGGAGCGCAGCATAAATTTATAGTGGAGGAAGTTATGTGCAGAGTGAGATATTCCCCAACAGCATCCAGCAGTTCTGGAACATTTTCTTGAAATACCAGGTCAGCTTGGTGTGCCAGGGTTGCAATTGGGAATTCCTGCTGCATTTAAATGTAAGAGGTGCCATGATGTCTAGTTGAGAGGATAGATTGGAGTTGTAGAGTCAGGTTGCAGAGTTAAAAGTGAGATTTGAGATGTGTAAAAGGAGAGTTTGGAGTTTGGTAGAGAAATGCTGGAGATGAAGGCAGTGGAGGTTTCTGCGAGATTGGAGAGTTGAGGGTGGTGAAATTTGGGTATGGGGTATGCCGATGTCAAAGGTCAGCAGGGAATGAAATATTAGAGAGATTAGAGGTGGTATAGAGATTGGTGAAGATGAGGTCAAGAGTGTTTTCTGCTGTATGAGTTGCTGAAGTAGACCACTGTGTTAGGCCAAAGGAGGAGGTTACAGAGAGCACACTGGAGGCATCAGGGCAGTTGAGGTTGTTGATTGGGATGTTAAAGTCCCCAAGTATGAGGGAAGGAGTGCTAGAGGAGAGAAGGTGGGGCAGCCAGAAATAAATGTGTTTAATGAATAGCCTAGGATGATGGGGTGGAGGGGCAATAGATGATGGCAATTCCTTATGGAGTGAGTTTAAATAGATGGACAGTGTGAACTTAAAAGGAAGTAAAGGAAAGGGCAGGGGCAGGGAGGATAGGTCTAAAGGTACATTGAGGGAAGAGAAGGATGCCTATACCACCTCCTTTACTGTTGTTGGGTCTGGGAGTGTGGGAAAATTGTAGTCCACCAAAACATAAAGAAGCCAGAGTAGCGGTATCAGAGGGGGAAAGCCAGGTCTCAGTGAGTGCTAGTAGTGTGAGGGAATTAGAGATGAAGAGGTCTGTAACGGATCACCTGGCACCCCGACTGGGTACCTCCGTTGAAGGATGCTCCTAGCGTTTCCTGAGGACTCCAAGCACTCTGGCAGACACCACAATCACCGAACCGAAGAAGCATATAAATCCTCTCAAGCATATGAATGCTGTAGACAGTTGAATAGGAAACCATACAAATAGGTTTACACTCCTAACAGTCAAACTGGAACAGCATACAATAAATCCTCCCCCAAGAATTAGACGACACTTCACTTTAAGGGTTAAAACAGGAACTCCCTGTACTGGCACATACAGCCTCTTTTATTCACAATCCACAAAACATAGTACTACCCACAGGGTTTTGCAGAACCACCAATAAACACATTACAACACATACAATGCAAGTACAGCATCCAATCAGACACAATGGGAAAATAGAAACACACCCAGCATATTCCTCCCCTCTGCTTAGGAGATAATTGAGTCAATTACTGTATCTACTCAATTATCTCCAAGCTGAAAAGTTACTTTTTGTACATTTTTATAACTTTGTGAGTTAACATCGTACATACATAAAACGTATATTATTTTAACCAGTATAACTTGGGGACAAACATATCCAAAATTCACTTGAATAGGTTCAGGGGTTTAACGGTTAGGTCGAAGTCCTTTGTTTTCACTTGCAAGCATGATTTTCCACTGGTTTGGCAGTGTCCCTGGGACAACACCCTGCTGGAGAACAATGGATCTGGGGGAGGGGAAGAGGAAGTGTCCAAAAAGTTTCAGTATGTCCATACACTGTTTTTAAAAGGCCAGCACAGTACAATAAAAGTCCATTCACTGTGCATAAAGGGCCAGTAGCCGCACAATAAAATACAATATGCCCAAATATTGCATTCAAAAGTACAACTTTACCAGGGGCCATAGTCAGCAGGTAGGAAGCGGGCAGCCAGGCCTCTCCAATGCCAGGTGGCGAGGCGGGTTCCGCCACAAGGTCATGTATGGATGTTAATTTAATATTGCTAGAGATGGAACGGGCATTCCAGACTGCACACTGATGTTGGTAGAGGAGGATAAACTGCAGGGTATTTGGATGAGGTTTGCATGGTTTCTAGTTGTTTTGGTGTGAGTAGACGAGGTGAAGGGCCCTGGGTTGGGAGAGACGTCACCAGCTGCAAGAAGTAGGAGGAGAGATAGTGACAGGAGATGTGAATGGGTTTTATATGGGTGGGGTCTAGGATGAGATTGGGTGGGAGCAAGAGAAAGATTATAGAGAAATTAGTGCAGGGCTTGAGATGAGAGTAGGGGGGAGTGAAGCAGAGAGGGATTAATGTTAATGTGATTGTGTTGTTGAGGGAAGTGGGTGTAAGGAGATATTTTGATGCTGAGGGAGAGGAGAGAAAAGGAAAAGAGTAGAAGATAGAGCATTGCTCAGATGAGTAAGTACTTTGAGAAAAGTAGAAGTAAGGAGAATGAGGACTGAGTGTTAGGGGTTAAGGGAGTGAAGGAGTGTTCTGATTGCAGCTAGTGTTTGCATCTTTTATTTCTAATTATCTAAAATTGTATGTGAGATTCTGTCTATAAATGGAATAAAGAGACTTTTTCTTTTCTTTGGAAGTCTTACCACATTTTTCAGAGAGAAAGAACGAGTGGTCACTAGCTGTATATTATTCTCACTGCGAGCTCATCACTCTCTGCAACTGATTTAAATTTAAAATTAATTGTTCTGTATCTAACCGCCTGCTGAAGGAATGAAAACGCAGCTGGTCAGAAAGGGCATTATCTCATAATAGAAGGAAAGACCTTTCAATTTGAAAGAACTGGTGCCAATAATCCAGTGAGGTTAACATCTAGCAGGCAATGTTAGCAGTGGAAGTTTCAGTTAATAAGTACAATAATAATGTATTTTCTTTCTGTATCGTATAATTGCTTGAGTTCATTTAACTCTTAGAGTAAAACAGATATATGCAATTTAGTTTCCTTTAAAACTTTATGGTCTAGTTTATTAGGAATATTATTTACTCAAAGCAGGCTTTTAAGTAGGCGTTCTAGTAGTACCTGCTGGCATTACCATAAGTGGACACAGACCTAACCCCCATCAAAAATGCAATTGCATTTTTATTTAATATATTGGTATTGTTTCATTGTGTGAGTGTATGACTATCTAGGACATGACCCACCATCACTGCACGTAAAGGAGATACATTGAAAAACAAAAAACAAAAACAGACTACACTGAAACAATTAGGTAACCCCACAATGGAGAGGTGCAACACAAATACATAAATAAATAAATACATTTTTAATAAGGCACCCAACACCCTCAAGAAAATTATAGAGAAGAATGGAAAGTGAGCAAAGGGCTGCTTATTTAATCCAAACAGAGAACATTTTCAAATTTAGTAAAGCAGATGTAAATGTTCCACAAGCAGTCGATCCCTTTTAGTGTGGCTTTAGCAACAGAATTTTTTTAAGCACTGAGAGATGTGTAATATAGGTGTATGGCTCAGGTAGGGATCTTAAAAGTTGCCCTTCTGGTATACTGATCTACCCACCAGAAGTGATAACAAGACTTGGAGAATCATTTTTGGCAGAATAGCTGTTAAGAGGAATTTGAGTTAATCAGTGATTCTGCTGAAAAACTGAAACATGACTAATCCCAAAGCAACTGGCCATTGAGCGTTTCGGTTGCTTTAGGATTGGGGATTAACTATTTGTCCACTTGCTGCAATGGTAGCAGTCAGGCAGATAGTTACAATCTGCCTATGGGGGTCACTATGATCACCACTGGTGGGCATCGGGGGGATTACAGTGTAAAGAAAGGGATCAGAGCACTCAGAAACCAACAAATTAGAGCATTGTGATTGAATGTTCAGCGCGACCATGTGACCGTACCTGATTCCCCTCAGGTCCACTCTTTCTACATCTCCTGGCCGAAACGGCATTTCATTAAGCCTCTATTTATTAACCTTGCCTCCGAATGCAAAGCTTGTGACGCAAATGTGCATGCGTTATCACATCATCTATATGCACTCATATGTTGTCACCAGAAGGTCAATTCTGACCAATCCTTGCTCTCCTAGCGCTATTTAAACTCACATGTTCTTTTTTATTGTACCCTGTCATGGTTTCCTTTTGTTAGGTAATTCCAAGACCGCGTATCTTTTTGTATTATCTGGCTTATCTGACTTTGGCGGTACCTTGACTATTCCACCTTCAATTGTCCTTGACCTTTGGCTATTCTCTTGGTTTTTTTTTTCTGTCTTCTGTAATACTGACCTCGGCTAGTCCCAGGGCCGGACTGGCCCACCGGGATAACGGGGAATTTCGTGTCTTTGTCATGGTGTGTGTGTCTGTGTCATGGTGTGTCTGTGTCATGGTGTGTGTGTCTGTCTCATGGTGTGTCTGTGTCATGGGGTGTGAGTGTGTGTCTGTCATGGTGTATGTGTGTGTCTGTGTGTATTTAAAAAGTGTTTTTACTCACCTTTTTTTTTTCTACCCACGCCGTGCTGGTCTCCCCTCGACAGCCCTGCCTCTATGGCTGAGATCATCAAGCTTGATGATCTCAGCCAATCCAATGCTCTGCCATAGAACTGGCTGCAAAGGCCCTGAATGTAGGTGCTGCACACTGTGCAATCACACTGTGCAGCACTGACACAGGAAGCACCTCTAGTTACTGTCTGAGTGACTGCCACTAGAGGTGTCACTAGGAAGCAATGTAAACACTGCCATTTCTCAGAAAAGTCAGTGTTTACATTGAAAAGCCTGCAGGGACAGGCTACAGACACCAGAACCATTACATTTACCTGTGTGTGTGTGTGTGTATGTGTGTGTGTGCGCAATCTAGTGAGTGAGCTTGCTTGCGTGTGTGTGTGCTCCCGCTAGTGAGTGAGTGAGTGAGTGAACTTGTGTTTTTATGCCAATGAGCTTATGTATATCAGTGACATTGTTTATCTATGAGGCTGTGTATCAATGAGCTTGTGTGTGTCAGTGAGATTGTCTGTGTCTGCATGTGAGTATGCATACTGTATAATTAAACGTTTTACTCTGAAAGGACCAATATTATATATTAGAAAAAGCAATATATATTCGAGATATATATAAATATATATATAGAATATATATTTATTTTTCTAATATGTAATATTGGTCCTTTCAGAGTAAAACATTTAATATATATATATATATATATATATATATATATATAACTCAACCATCTGGGGTGGCAAGACATTGCCTTATATATTACATACGGCAATATATGGCGCAATGACTTATGGGGCTGGCATAGATTTTTTTTCCAGGGCTGCTTTGTATCCCCAGTCCGGCCCTGGCTAGTCCTATACTATTCTACGTAGCATTGGGGCTTGGAGGTATATAATCTTTAATGCACTAATGTGGGGGCCATATTGACACCATAGGCTAAGTTCTTTTTAACTACTTAATGTGGTGGGCAACTGCCACATGATTGTATACAATATAGATTCTACAGCAGGAAGAAAAAGCAAAACAAAACATCATAGTGTACTATCTGAGATGCAATTGAAAGTGGTGTTTAAAGTTACACTCACAATAAAAAATTTGATTGAAGGCACATCAATAGAGTTGACTAACGATCTTCCCCACGTGTAAGGGCATATAGGAGAAAGAGAAATGCAATAATAAATGCAGACTGTTATGCACTTAATACAGCGCTAGCTATGGAAACACTTACAAGATTGTAGAGGTGTATAAGCATGTAGAATCACGGAAGCCAAGGAATCCCAAAAGGTCAGCCACAGCGTTCAAAATAAAAACTAAACAAAGCCTAAATGGCTTATAAAATTTATTAAATATAACAATATAAAATAAAATAAAACATAACAACAATCTCCTATAAAGTCCCAACCCTACGCGTTTCGTCTGACTCGAAGCAGACTTCCTCAGGGGTAAAAATAAAAATCCGTCTCCTGTGTGGAATTCTTTTGCCGCCCGGCTTGGTTTTTAAACCTGTTGAGCTCCTCCTCTAATCGTCGTTGACTCGTCTGTGTGGGGGAAACCCAGCTGCCGCTCGTTATTTCATTCCAAGCCTCGTTTTCGACCACCATAGCGGTCATGTGAGCGTTCCAATGCGTTCCATAGGAGAACCGGAAGTAGACGTCTGCGTTCCAGCAGAACGATGATTTTCTCAATGGGGTGTTAAGTCAACGTAAGAGAACATATCATATCCATAGTGCCATACATAGAACAAAACATAAAAACACATATCATATTCTTATGTCTTTTAACTATAGACTTTACATCAAATCAGAAAAAGAAAAATAAGTGGATAAAAATGAAAATAAATAAATAAATTAATTAATTCAATGAAATAAAATAAAATAAAATAAAATGAAAATAATAAAAATAAATAAATAAAAAAATAAAAATAAAAATAAAAATAAAATAAATTAAAATAAAATAAAATAAAATAAAATAAAAATGAAAATAAAATAAAATAAAAATAAAACTAAGAATGTAACTAAAAGTGAAATAAAAATGAAAATGAAATAAAAATAAAAATAAAATAAAATAAAAATAAAAATAAAATAGTAATAATCATAGAATATAATTATAAATGTCTAGATATGTAATTATATATAACATTATTAAATGTATAGGAATGTCAGATGCGAGAGAGGACATTACTAGAAGTTGGACAATAAATCTTAAACTATAATGACAGAAGCAATCAAAATAAAACCTCCATTTTAAATCAATTTAAGAAACAAACTAGATCAAAGTCTACATTCATACCTCTTGGTTGTAGGGTCTTCAATCTATGTATCCAGAAACCTTCCCTCTTTCTTAGTTTGAGCATCAAATCGCCCCCCCTTGAGTCTAATTGTACCTGTTCAATCGCTATATAGTTAAGATTATTATCAAATAAAGAACAAGAATTACAATGAATAGGAACAGAATGTGTAGTAATCTTTTTCTTTACATTATTGTAGTGTTCTAAACATCTTATTTTGGCTTTTCTCCCGGTCCTCCCTACATATTGTGCTCCACATCTACAAGAGATGAGGTACACAACATGCGTGGAGGAACACGAGATATGGCCCTTAATTTTAAAAATTTCTGAAGTTTGAGTACTTTTGAATTCTCTATAAACTTTATACACATATCTACAAGCTTTACAGTTGCCGCATGTGTAAAAACCAGACTGTCCTTTAGTCTCTCTTACTTCACTCTTAAAGGTACTAGGGGCTAAAATATTTTTAAGATTATTACCTTTTTTGAATATAGTATTTGGGTACCTAGGAATCCTAGTCTTCAATACATCATCCTCCAAAAGAAGTGGCCAATGCCTTTTGATAATACGTTGTATATCAAAAGCCTTGGAATTATATTGAGTATTAAAAGCAAATTCAAACTTTGAGTCCCCTATTTTTTTGTTGTTACGATTCTGAAGAAAAACCTCTCTATCCATCCTACCTATTTGTTCTATTTCCTTATCCAAAGATTCTTCCAAATAGCCTTTTTCTAAAAATCTCTCTTTTAAAATGTTGGTCTGTTCAAAGAACATTTTTTTATCGGTACAATTCCTCCGAATACGTGTAAATTGGCTTTTCGGAACACTGGATAACCATTTAGGATGATGCCCACTATTTGTATTGATGTAGCTATTTGTATCAGTCTCTTTAAAAAAGGTCTTAGTTTTAATTGCTAGATCCTCTATATAAAGGCAAAGATCTAAAAAGTCTATTTTAACTTTTCCAAAATTCGGTGTAAACTTAAGGGATAGGTTGTTATTATTAATGTACACAATAAAATTATCTAAGTCTTCTTGAGTACCTTGCCAAATAAATAAAATGTCATCAATATACCTCTTCCAGAGCACCAAGTCCGCACCAAAAGGATGGTCACACCATATGGTAGATCTTTCCCAATTGTCCATAAAGACATTGGCGTAACTTGGTGCGAACTTGGTGCCCATAGCGGTACCCTTAATCTGCAGAAAAAAATCATTATTAAAATTAAAAAAATTATGTGTTAGAATAAATTCAATTGATGACAATAAAAAATCTTTAAAACAAGAATCTATCTCTTCGTCATTTTCTAGATTAGCCCTAACTGCTTCGATCCCTTTAGAGTGTTCGATAACCGTATACAAAGAAGTTACATCTAACGTAACCCACATAAAATTATCTTTCCATACTATTTCTTTTAAATCTTGTATAAGGTGCTTTGAATCTTTCAAATAAGAATTAGCTTTTTGAGCGTATTTTTGAAGGAAGAAATCTATAAACTCTGAGAGTTTGGAAGTAATAGAATCTATCCCACTAATGATGGGTCTACCAGGTGGTCTTTCTCTACATTTATGAATCTTTGGTAGAAAATAAAAGGTAGGAATTCTCGGAAATTCTACAAACAAAAATTTAAAGATGTTGTCACTAATAATATTACTCTCTCTAGCTAATTTCAAAAAATGTCTTAAATCCTCATTGTACATGACATTCGGATTACTCGACAACCTTTGATACGTTAATGAATCATCCAACAATCTGTAAGATTCATTTAAATAGTATTCTGTAGACATAACAACCACCCCTCCACCCTTATCAGCATTTTTAATAATAATGTCTTTCCGTTCCTTTAGATTTTTTAGGGTTGAAGTTTCAGATCTTGTAAGGTTATCCCATTTTTTATTACATTTCTTACACATATTTTCAAAATCTTTATTGAGCATCTTCTGAAAGGCTTCAATCTGAGAACCTTTATCATATGGAAGAAAAGTTGACTTAGGTTTAAATTTTGACATAGGGTCTCTATTTGCCTGCAGTGGAGCAACTAAAGGTCCTTCTTGCTCTTTTTTTATAAAAAATCTCTTAAGGCATAATTTTCTTATATATTTTTGTGTGTCTATATAAAGTTGAAAAGCGTTTGGGGGCTCAATAGGGGCAAATTTCAAACCTTTCTGTAACAATAAAATTTCTTGTTTGGTGAGAATACAATTAGATATATTAAAAATGCCTAGGGACTCACAATTCCCAGCTCCATTGTCCCACTCATTCTCCTCCTCTTTCCTGGAGTATTGGGGCTTTTTAATGGGGAAAACCTGTTTCTTAGGGTGGGCAATTGGGTCCGTGGTTGAAAGAATTGTGTTATCTCCCCTCTTTTTGGGCCTAGCCCCTTCTCTAAAAAATCTCTCTTATCATTAGTATGATTCCTGGAACTAGTGAATGTCATATTAGGTCTCTGATCTTCCACACGGCTATTGTCTCTTCTAGTGCTAAAATTAGAAAGACGTCTAGAATCATCAGAGGCATCTTTATTATGGACCTCTGTCTGATTCCGTCCATTCTTATTACTCAATCCAAAATGACTCCTAGACGGAGCATGGAAATCCCTTCTCGAAAACTGTTGTTTTTGTAATAAATTCTCACGACCAAAGTCCCTCTGACCACTCCTTTCATGTTCTCTCGCAAATGCATTCCTATTAAAAAACTTCCTATCATCTTTCCTCAAAAACGTTTTATTCATTTTATTTTTAATTGAATGAACATCAAGACTTTTATCCTCTTTATCTCTATTATATTTTTTATTTTTTGTTACCGCTATTCTATCATCCAATTTTCCTATTTTTTCAGACAAAAATTTCTCTTTTCTTAAATAGTCAGGAGTACTTTTGTCTAGATTGTACATATTAACCATAGTATCAATCTCTGTGTTAACATTTTGTAAATTTTCTTTTTCAAAGTCTATGATGATCTCCATTAAAATAGATGAACACTTTTCCAGAGCTATGTCCCACCTATTGGCATATTTGGATTTCTCTAGACCATTAGCAGGTCTTTTATCTAGTCTTAAACCCCTAGGGATTAGACCTTCTTTTAGATAGGATTCCAAAAAAGAAATCTCCCACCACTTTTTTGTGTCTTTAGTGGATAATTTCTCTAATTTATAAAAATAATCATCAATATTATTGTTTATATTTGAATGGGAATGAGAATCAACTCCCACGTTATTAAACAGGGATTGAAACTTTGCTTCCCTTATTTGTTTTAAGTCTGAAAACATGTTCATCAAAATCACAGTAAATATGGGTGGATGGAAGGAAAATAGATAAATACAAAACAGTCGGAAAAAAACACACCCTTTATAATCACAAGTGGAAAGATATAAAGTGAGAAGGTGAAACCCAACACACTTCACCTATATAATAAATGTCTCACCCTGTAGAATAAGAACAAAGGACTCCTTCCAGTCCTCTCAAAATATGTATACAATATAGATTCTACAGCAGGAAGAAAAAGCAAAACAAAACATCATAGTGTACTATCTGAGATGCAATTGAAAGTGGTGTTTAAAGTTACACTCACAATAAAAAATTTGATTGAAGGCACATCAATAGAGTTGACTAACGATCTTCCCCACGTGTAAGGGCATATAGGAGAAAGAGAAATGCAATAATAAATGCAGACTGTTATGCACTTAATACAGCGCTAGCTATGGAAACACTTACAAGATTGTAGAGGTGTATAAGCATGTAGAATCACGGAAGCCAAGGAATCCCAAAAGGTCAGCCACAGCGTTCAAAATAAAAACTAAACAAAGCCTAAATGGCTTATAAAATTTATTAAATATAACAATATAAAATAAAATAAAACATAACAACAATCTCCTATAAAGTCCCAACCCTACGCGTTTCGTCTGACTCGAAGCAGACTTCCTCAGGGGTAAAAATAAAAATCCGTCTCCTGTGTGGAATTCTTTTGCCGCCCGGCTTGGTTTTTAAACCTGTTGAGCTCCTCCTCTAATCGTCGTTGACTCGTCTGTGTGGGGGAAACCCAGCTGCCGCTCGTTATTTCATTCCAAGCCTCGTTTTCGACCACCATAGCGGTCATGTGAGCGTTCCAATGCGTTCCATAGGAGAACCGGAAGTAGACGTCTGCGTTCCAGCAGAACGATGATTTTCTCAATGGGGTGTTAAGTCAACGTAAGAGAACATATCATATCCATAGTGCCATACATAGAACAAAACATAAAAACACATATCATATTCTTATGTCTTTTAACTATAGACTTTACATCAAATCAGAAAAAGAAAAATAAGTGGATAAAAATAAAAATAAATAAATAAATTAATTAATTCAATGAAATAAAATAAAATAAAATAAAATGATAAATAAAAAAATAAAAATAAATAAAAATAAAAATAAAAATAAAATAAAATAAATTAAAATAAAATAAAATAAAATAAAAATGAAAATGAAAATAAAAATAAAACTAAGAATGTAACTAAAAGTGAAATAAAAATGAAAATGAAATAAAAATAAAAATAAAATAAAATAAAAATAAAAATAAAATAGTAATAATCATAGAATATAATTATAAATGTCTAGATATGTAATTATATATAACATTATTAAATGTATAGGAATGTCAGATGATTGACTCTTGTGCCAGGAGGTGTCCAGTTCAGCTGAATTCTGGTTGTAACAACTAAATTTAAGTTGAATTGAGCCTGCACATTGCTGAACGTTGGAGGTCCCAAACAAACTTTTCAATTCTGATAATTTTGTTTGGAAGAACTGAAAAATCTCACCATGCATAAGTCTATGTTGGTGATCACAGTAGTTTCAATAAGCACAGATCGATAATTGAGGTTGGGATTACATCGTTTCTTTTGGCTGAGGATAATTGATGAGCACCATGAAAGCAGGTAAACTATAACTCAGAGACTTCTATAACTATAAGCTTCTTGAACTTGTACACCACATCCCTTAAACCTAGCACTCTCTAGCCCCCAAACCTAAAATGCTGCTTCAAACTGATACACATCCTAGCCTTAACCTTATCATACTGAAAGTGTTTTAATTTAATGACAAGTCATTTTGCCTTGCTTAATGATGCTGTGGTCATACATATTCATTGTGTTTCCCTCTTTATCCATTTTTATCAACAAATGCACCTTTCTAAAAGTTAAATTTTAAATGGACTTCCAAGAAATAGGCTGTCTCTCATAGAAAATGATGGTCTTGTCTTTAAAATCAGCAAGGCTTCATATTTTGGATGAGGGACATGTTATTCCCCACACCCAGAGGAACTGGTTTTCATTATGTTTACTTGATGGCAATTTTTGGCACAATTTACTAATTGGAATGAACAAGTCTTTAGAGTGATCATCAGCCAGGGTTAAACATAAAAGCCAAAGTATGAAGTTAGGAGGTGCATAAGATGGAGATAGTACTTCAAGCAATGGTCTCATGATTAGAAACTTGGCACCATATCTAGGTTAGGGAAGTTATAATAAAAGAGTGGAACTCTAGTAAGATGAAAATCTGTAATGAGAGAAAGTGCTACAGAAAGTCCTTTACAGATCTTGCCATAGAAAACATGAAAGTTGAGCTTGAACAGGGGTGAAAACAGAGGCACCCATCATTTTACAGTGACAGTAAAATCATCTGCAATAACAAGGTACGGAAGCCCCAGAGATCCTGACAGAACTCATTATCTGCTCACGCTCCCAGGAGATTAAGTGTGATGGGGAAACCAGAGATGATACTCATGTATCACCTGGTGATTAAGTTTCTGTGCTTACTTTACCAACATCTGTGGGGAAAGTATCAGTTAACACCTTCCGTGATGAAAAACCTTTCCAGAACAGTATTTCAACACATAACCAAAATTAACTCTTGAGGTTGTAGTTCTTGATACTCGTGTCATTCTGCCTTGCTATGTGTTAATACAATGCATTTCCTTCGCTATTTAAGGATTATCTCTGCAGAGTACAAAGTCTAGGTTTGCTGAAAAAGCACTTTCTGGCCCAGCTAAGCATTTAGCTGTCTATTAGTGGATTCTATTACAGCTGTCATCTTGCTAATCGTTAGAGTAAAGCTATAACATTGGGAGATTGGAGCAAAATGCTTTGATGCATCTATTAAATGCCATAGAATTCCAAATAACAGTGGCATTACAGGAGTACATTTGTGGTACAGGGAACATTAGACATCTACATACATGAATAAAATCCTTCTAACCCATTAGTTCCCTTGCTATAAAACATCGGCTATCCAGAATAAAACGTTTAGTTTCATCACACTCAGTACTTAATTGCTCATTTAACGATCAACAATTTTGTCGGCATTTTACGGTGGATCTGTCTTTTTTTCTAGGTTATGATACAATGTTACACATTTAGCACAGGGTATATGCACTTTGTACTATTAAACATAAATAACTATTGCATCTGCTGCTTTGAGTAATGTTATATTAACAAAAACGTTTTCAAGGATTTAGATTGATTGAAGACATAGTTATGTGGGGCAGTCCAGACAGAGGGTACATCTTGAAGTACAAAACTGACTCACAACAAGCTAAATGCTAAAATTTTTCATTGACCTGATCATTTCAAGGACATTCTACAGTTTGGTTTTCCATGAGTAGATCTACCTTTCGAAGGCCCCATTATAGTCAGGGGAGATTCAGTTCACAAAACCCTTGAGTCTCAGAGATAATATGGATCTTTTTTCTTATGGTTAATAAGCAGATCATCCTAATGGGGGAATTTAAAATTGGTACATTGGGCCAGATTTACTTTTAATGCGAAAAAATAGAATTTGGGAAGCACCCTATCATACCCCTCCAAAGAAACAGATATATTCACACAAATACACATTCTTATATACACACAGACAACCATTTTTACAAAAACACACAGATTCTTTTATTTTTTGTTTTTATAATGAGGTTCACACAACCTCCCTTTTCCTATTTTAGTCAGGAGAGCTGGAGTGGATTCTCATTCCCAGTGGACAATGAGGAGCTGCTGTAAACACTGTGCATTGGCTGCACATCTTCCTTGCATGCCCAGTACTGATGCCTTCGATACAGTGTCATCACTATCGGCTTCCTGCCTATCACTACCAGGTGCCAAAGAGATGCAGAGTAGTCACCTACCAAACCAAGCCCCTATATGAAAACCAGCTCTGATAAGTAGTCTTTATTGAATGTCTCCCATACTCAATACACTTCTCTGGTAATGTAAGTCTCTTTCAATCATTCAGAAGGCAGATAATCTGTGCATTGGTATGCAACTGTACAGGTCCATCTCTGAGTGAATGTTTCTGCGCTTTTATGTGTATGTTAAATGCTAGATACTGCACCACTGGGGGCGCCAAAAGACCTATGGGTCAGAAACGTGTTAGCTCCCTCCTGTGGTGCAGTTCCTCATGCCAATGTTGTACATTCTAATAAAGCTGCAATGATTGTATATTCTGCTTGAGTGTGATGTTTTTGTAACAACTGGCCAAGTGTTTTCTTTGTCTAAAGACCACTCTCTAACTTGGCCAATAGCAGCAATTTAATGAGCATATGCCACTTTTCCTTGATAATTGAATGCTTTGGAATTATTTTTCTGTTTCTAAGGGTTGTCTTTTTTTAGACCGACCGTTGCATTGTTCACATAGTTGCATTGTTCACATATGTTTGCTCTAATATCCACTCCTTGATAAGGCAAAAAATAGAAAGAGGTCCAGGCACTCCAGAATTCAAAGAAGGCAATTTATTGAACCCACCGCAAATCACAACGTTTTGACCTGAACGGTCTTTGTCAAGCTGACAAAGACCGTTCAGGTCGAAATGATGTGATTGGCGGTGGGTTCAATAAATTGCCTTCTTCGAATTCTGGAGTGCCTGGACCTCTTTCTATGTTTTGCCTTATCAAGTATTTGGTTCTTGTTACTGAGACCGGCCTGGTTGCACCCAGATTCATATCACCATGGGGATTGAGTGCAGTTCCACACCCTTGTTTCTTGCTATTATTCACTCCTGACCCACTCTCCTTGCTTGTTTCCAGACCAACCCCTACTAGGAGTCACCACAGTTTAGCTAATATTTGTTTTCAATGCTGTATGCATTCTCAAGTCGTTTTAAGTTACAAATATTATCCCCAGACAAATTTAAAAAAATTTCCGAGATATAGCACACACACTAAGCCTGATCACAATTTGAACATATTAATCAAATTTATTGTTAAATATCTAATGTACTATGGCAAAAGCAAAAGTCTTATTGTACGTTTATAATCTATTTTTACTGTATTACCGTCCTGTTAATATGTGTTAAGTCAAAGGAAATTAATTTTTCACCTATTGATCTCCGTTAAATTTGAAAGTTTTTCATATCACTAATTGTAACAGCAGATGTATTTATAATAGTAAAAGTGCCATATTAGTTATTTTAATATCAGGTCAGGTCAGGTGAAAACCAAAATGGCTGACGCAGAGAAAGAACATGTTATCACTTTCAAAAATCAAAGCTTTCATTTTTGAATAATTCATGAATACGCTGTAAATATTTCACATGTCATATGCCATATTTTATCTACATGCAATAATTTATCCATCATTTGTCAAATCGTATCCATCACTTGTCATGTGACACTTCCTATGTCATATTTTATTTCTCAACTGCATAGCTATTTCCCTATCCAATGATCAGAATTCACCCCAGATACCATGTAATTTCCTGCTTGCAATGAAGTATCTCACAGTTTACATGCACATTTGTCAAACATCAACTCTATGTGTCCAGATAGTCATGAGGAAACACTGAAATTGCAGAGTAAAGAATAAAATCTATAATAAAGTTTTACAGGGACAGCAGAGATTGTTATAAAAGTGCCCCTAACATAGCAAGATTAGTGTTGTGTTTAACCCCTTAAGGACCAAACATCTGGAATAAAAGGGAATCATGACATGTCACACATGTCATGTGTCCTTAAGGGGTTAAAGATGCACTAAGGAAGATAAAATATGAAAAAGTTTCTATCTATAATTTCTCATTCTACACACTTGTGTAGACTCACTCTACAAACATGCACTGTAGCATTACATGCAAACCCTTTCACACTAAACCCAGCAGGCACATGTTACAACAACATGTATTCACACACATAACACACATGCAGCATTACATTGTATCCATAAATTTGAAATTATAGTGTATCTTATTTTTTGCTGAAGTATAATTTAGGACCCTGAGATGTAAATCCAGCCATATAGATAATGTGACTCTGTACTATACTTTGTGGGTGGAAGCAAGAGGACTCCATTTAAGATGATCTATACATTGTTCTGCCATTGGTAAGAGCTTCCAGAGATATAGGGTCAGTAAGGAAGAAAGGAACATGTAAATAGACGATGGACTATCCTGAATGAACAACAGGTTGAGAATAAATTCTGGAGAGCAATGTATTAATGTAAGGATGTTTGTAAAATGTTTTTAGAATTGCAAAGGTACGTGTTAAAGGAAAGAAATCACAGCTGGGTTGCAGGAATGTTATACCTGACGTATAACAATGAGCTAACATGTTAAGTAGTCTTGTTTACCATCACCTAAATAATCTCAATAGAAAATGCAATTTTGATATTCCTAAGAAAAATACAAAATTGCTAAATGCAGAATGGCCCCAGAACACCACCATGGAGAAATAGAGTTCGTTTTACCAGGAATAACTGCATAAGTATTTTAAAAAGTATGTAAAATATGAATTTACACCACGTTAACCTCAATGCCCCCTCTTTACACTCTGTATCCATGTAGCTTGCGGAGCACCCATTGATATTGCAGGTGTCTCCAGCAAACAGTGTGTTAAGACTCAGATTATATAAAGCGAGAGAGAGTCTCTGTTAGATGAAAATGCTGCATCTGCCAGAGAATTGCCTTGGAGACTCACAGAATGAAAAGGAAGGCACACATTGCATTCATGCTCATTATACCACAGAGCGTGGTCACTTCCTTGGGTCTATTTATTAACCAATGGAAAACATGTTTAGGCAGAAACAATGAGGCAAGTGAAGGGAGTACTAGGTTGCTTGATGTATTTTTTTTATTATTATTATTTAAATGGATTCCTATATTTTGTTATTTTCTTGCGTGGGCTTTTTCTTGTTTATTTTTTTGTTTTTATTCAGTCAGCACTGACTTGTGACTGTACTGTGGTTAATAATACATCTTCAAAACTAACATTTGTTTGGGGAATTGAAACAGAAGGTTTTAATGATAAAAGCAGGTTATTACAAAATCAAAAGATGGTTCATTTTCAAATGCAGATGGTTTGTATAATTACAGGAAAATTATATTATATTGGGACCTATTTTAACTTCACTGTGAAACATTCTAGGTATTCTCTTGTATTCATGAGATGTATGTTTAGATTTATATACAGTATGCATTCATTTAGTTCATGTCATGCAATCAACATGTGTGCAAACCTAAAATCCATCTGTGACGGACCCGCTGGCACTCCGACCGAGTACCTCTGCCAATCGATGCTCCTAGTGCTCGCCGAGGACTCCAAGCACTCCAACCGACACCATCAGCACTGCAGACTTATCCCATCCCCCAAGCGTGAGCCAAGGCTTCAAGAAAGGGTCAAGCAGGTCTGTTTAATGAGCATACTCAAGCTACAGCACTCATGCAGCAAAACAACAACTCCTCAGAGGAAAACAAAATGACAGTTAAGGTCAGACAGAGTTTGAATATAACAAGGTATTAAGGGTTTAACTGGTGTTCTAATGGGGGTGGGATAAAACAGTCAAACTAAGTCCATAAAACAGGGGTTTTCTTCACACTCTGCATCCGAAGTGCATAGCAAAAGTGCAGATCCTTTGTCAGAGCATTTAAAGGGCCAGAGCCAGTCTAAAAAAATCCACTATGCCCAAATAACGTATTTAAAGGGCAAAATCTTCCAGGGGCCATAGTCATACGGCAAGGGGCTGGTAATTAGTCCTCTCCAGGCACAAGTGGTGAAGGGCACTTCGTCACGCCATCCATAAGTGGGGCTAGAGAATTAAGTGATGTGTGCAATTACTTCTATCTCTCCTGGCCAAGTGGGTACCATATGAGTAATGGACATGGCGATTTATGGGTGGACATCAAAAAATGTAACGACAGGTAAACCCATGGGTTCAGTGTATTATTCCAGTCACAATGTTCAGAAAAGTACCAGTCTATGAAGCTTACTGAACAATAGACAAATACCTTCCACATAGTTTATATCATATGTTTGAGTACATTATCATACTATACATTTGTGAAGTATCTACTAAGGGTGTTTAGTCTTTCCCTGTAAGTACTAGTTATTGGTGAGCATGTGACCTCTGTAGGTGATAGAGGAAGCTCAGCAACCAAATACCAATTTAATGAGCTTGTGACATCTGTGAAAGAGGAAGCTCAGTAACAAAAAACAATCTGAAGAGCGTGTGACCTCTTTAAAATAAGAAGCTCAGTAACAAACACATTTTTGAAAAGCGTGTGTCCTCTGCCAAAGAGGAAGCTCAGTCATAAAAACTATTTGATGAGCAACTGACCTCTGCAAAAGGGAAACTCAGTAAGTAAAGGATCAGTGCATGACCTCTGCCAAAGATGAAGCTTGGTAACAAATATCTTTATAAAGAGCTTGCATACTCTGCAAAAGAGGAAGCTTGGTAACAAAAACTAATTTGGTGAACGCGTGTCCTCTGTGATAAAGGAAGTTCAGTAACCAAATAACAAAATAATGAGTGTGTGACCTATGTGACTAGAGGATGCTCAGTAACCAAATGTCCTGAGCACATGTGCAGAACTAAAAAAACAAGTGTAGGTGTAAATACACCAACATGTAATGCAAGAATAAATGGTTACACCAGTGGTAGTCAACCTTTTTCTACCTACCACCCACCCACTAATGCATCTTTCTTGATGGAAAAATTTCCTTACAGACCACCAGTTTTCGCGCAAGTGCAGAATATTTTTTAGAAAGGAGGGTGCTTTAAAAAAAAAAAATGTACGTACATTTATCTTTTTATTTCTACTTTATGCATGTTTGTAATGTTTTTAACTTTATAAAGTTTAATGAGAAAACAAAGTAAATTGAAATTACCTTTACTAGTGATTAATGAGATCCTTGAGGCTGATGCTGCGAGACTAAATATTTGATATCTGGTTCAATTTTCATAAGGAACAAACAAAGGTCACCTCTTTCGGTGATATTCAGACAATTTCTCTGTTTGCTCATAATATGATTTGTGCATCAGCTCCCCTCCTCTCCCTCCTCAATTTCCCTCCCCACCTTTTTTTCCCCTTTTTTTCTATTTTTTTAACCTTCCTTATAGCAATGCCCAGTAGGAAGGCTAAGCTAGGTAGCCCACTTACTATTATTAGCCAACAACAATTCTCTCCTTTTCCACACTCACAGAGAAACACATACGCACAGACAAAGATACACACACTCACACATACACACATATACTTACAGACACACATACACACTCACACATACACACTCACACATACACTTACAGACACACACACTCACAGACAAACACACACACATACACTTACAAACACACTCACACATACACTCACAGAGAAACACATACACACAGACAAACATACACACACTCACACATACACACACACATATACTTACAGACACACACACATACACACTCACAAATACACTTGCCGACACACATATTCTTAATATTAAATGTCCACCCAGCCTCCCTACCTGGAGATCTGGTGTGGATCTGTCCCTGGGGTCCAGTGGGGCTTCACTTCGGCGGTCAGCAGAGTTCTAATCCGAGGCGATGAGGGAGCTCTAACTTCTCTGCTCTGCTCCCTCTCAGGCTGTCTACTGATGCCAGTAGCCGGAACATGACGTCATATTCCGGCTCCCGTGGCATCAGCAAACATTGCGCGAGGGAGCAGAGCAGAGAGGATAGAACTCCCTCGCCGCCTCGGATTAGAACTCTGCAGCACCGGGGGTCCAGAAGGTGGCATGGCAGGAGGGAGCGCTTCCCTCCTGCCGGTCACTGAAATCTTGCACCCCGAAGCCGCTCGCGCCCGCCTACTCTAAAAAGGAGAAATCCTCTCTAAAAGAGGATGTAGCTGCCGAAATCCCTACTGCCCACCTGGAATCCTGAAATGCCCACTAGTGGGCAGTAGGGACCAGGTTGATGACCCATGGGTTACACAATAAATATTTCTGGAAATTAAGAAATTAAAAACAATTAGTGTAGTATATAAAAATTCAGACTTATATATAATATGTGTAATGTAAACTTACATACTTCTGAGTCGATTTAGGCTGACTCAGACTTAAGCGCTTGATATAGGTGCTTCTCTGGCAAAATTGGGTTCTCTCCATTTACAACAAGTGCTCCAGAAGCTTATGTAAATAATTTTAGCTTTATTAAGAGTAAATGGAGTAAAAACACAATATTCCAAATGGAAGAAATAAATAAATCTATAAGAAATCGCACTAAAGCATTTCAACTCCTCACGGGTCTTTTTCAAAGTAAATACAATTCTTGAAGTCAAAGGTCCCCTTTTAAATCATGCCGGCATGCTTCATCCGGGTCTTTCCTCTCTCCGCCCACTTGGCTCCATCGCAATCACGTAACTTACGCATAGCATTGCGCCATTACATGTCTTATCTGGAATCAGAATTTTAACATAAAGTAAATTAATTAATAGTTCAATCTTTTAATTTAAATAACTGCGTAAGTATTTAAGTTGTAAAAAATCTTCATTCTAAAATACAATTCTTATTATTTATTTATTATAAAACCTTTATATAAAGCACTTTCAATAATTAACTACCTTGTAAAAAAAACATACATATGATATGTTCTTATATGTTTCTCCTTGGTTTCATTGTTAAATATGCATGGTCTTATACAATGTATATATTTATTTCTAGTGTTTTCTATAAAGGTTTTAGATTAAATAAATAATATGGACTATTGAGAAAAGTTCCTTTAAAAAATAATATTTTTGAACCTTAACCATGTGTATTCAGTTGCATATGTATGGCTCATTTTCCACCTTCTTGGTAAAAAGCTGTCGTAAACTGTTGTTAGTAACAAAACTAGTATGGCTACACGCAAAACTACCAGCCACTTGCACACTAGCTGTTACTGGTAAAGTACAGAAAACACGCTGTGCCAGTTGCCACCAGACCAATCATTAATTGGCAGCAAAAATGCTTACCAATTCTTCACACTATGATTGACGTTAGCAGGAAACAGAGACAGTGTATAGAATGTATTAAACTGTGATTCTTGTTTTATGTATAGTATAGTTTGGATGAGATCTTCTGGATAGTCTTTTCTGCTTAAAGGACCACGATAGTGCCAGGAAAACATACTTGTTTTCCTGGCACTATAGTGCCCTGAGGGTGCCCCCACCCTCAGGGTCCCCCTCCCGCCGGGCTGGATGGCAAGGAAAGGGGTTAAACTTACCTTTATTCCAGCGCCGGGTGGGGAGCTCTCCTCCTCCTCTCCGCCTCCGATCCTCCTCTTCGGCTGAATGCGCATGCGCGGCAGGAGCTGCGCGCGCATTCAGCCGGTCTCATAGGAAAGCATTTACAATGCTTTCCTATGGACGCTTGCGTGTTCTCACTGTGATTTTCACAGTGAGAAGCACGCAAGCGCCTCTAGCGGCTGTCACTGAGAGAGCCGCTAGAGGATTTGGAGGCTGGATTAACCCATTTATAAACATAGCAGTTTCTCTGAATCCTAGAGGGACCTGGCACCCAGACCACTTCATTAAGCTGAAGTAGTCTGGGTGCCTAGAGTGGTCCTTTAAGGAAAGTATTGTTCTAATTTTTTTCGCATGATTTGTAGTTTTTGCACACAGTGAGGGAGTTTAAGCATGCATGGGATGGGCATAAGGCTATCCTAGATATAAAGCCAGGGACTAATGACAGTATTTAGAAAATTGGGCAGACTTGATGGGCCAAACGGTTCTTATCTGCCGTCACCTTCTATGTTTCTATGTTTATTAAGGGGTTTGTGTTTGGTATATATTTCTTTGCACTATTTTTGTTTCATGTCAGATATAAATCTAATTTAAGGTTAATTTCTGCTTTGTGAAATGTTTATTTAAATGACACATGCACTTTACATTTTTCAAGAATATTGTTATATCAATATTGTTATATCATGTGTTTAGCATTTTTATGTAATCTTATTGCAGTTTGTTTATACGGTTTCATATGCTTTAAGGATTTAAATGTAAAGCAACATATCTGACATGTTATTTCCTACAGGATTTAGAGATTTTGCTGTCAAGGTCTTGCACCAGGCAAGAGGCAAGTGGTATCCACTTGGTTACCAATCAATAAGCAACGGTTAGCGGCTTCCATAGTGAATAATGAGAGCTGTTAGCTGATACTCAGCAATTGGCTTTAAATAGCAGTAGCTAACAGGCATGCTAGTGAGAAGCGGTTGGCAGGTACAAAGTAGTGATAGCACTAAAAAAGAGCCCTTGAGATGTAAATTCGATGTTGTGATACTTAAAGATTGGATTCAACCAAAGACCTGAACAATTACCTATATACAAATACACAAAAATAAGCCCTTCACTCAAACTCCCACTTCTCCTGGGCTGCAGCAATGACCATAGTATACATCAGCCCCAATACATACAATAAAAACTAAAGGGAAAAGAAGTTACATTCACTCTATTCCAAATTCCTATGTATATTTATGTCAATTGTGGTTTTTAGTTTCACTCCAATGGCCATTAGATGGAAGCCCACCTGCCATGTCAAGGCAAACCTCTACACTAAAATTTCATCTTGCTTGCTTCAGCTTAAAGGATCACTATGGGGTCAGGAACACAAACATGTATTCCTGACCCTATAGTGCTAAACCCACCATTTAGGTGGCTTGCATTGGATTGGTTAAAATCGGCACGGGGCGTCACCAAATGCCGTTTTGGCCAATCAGGACCTCCTCATAAAGAAGCATTGAATCAATGCATCTCTATGAGGAAAATTCAGCGTCTCCATGCAGAACGTGGGGGCTGCTTACTGTGCAGCCCTGAGCCAGGAAGCACCTCTAGTGGCCATCTAAGGAGTGGCCACTTGGAGGTATCCCTAGGGGCAATGTAAACACTGCCTTTTCTCTGAAAAGACAGTGTTTACATAAAAATGCCTGAAGGGAGCTATTATACTCACCAGAACAACTACATTAAGCTGTAGTTGTTCTGGTGACTACAGTGTCCCTTTAAGGCAAAATCTCTAATGAGACAGAGAGGGGTATTTTTTAATCTCCTACATACTTATTAACCCTTAATAGGGAACACATGGGATGGGTGGCAGCACTGTGGATGGCTGTGTGATACAAAAGGTAAATGCAAATGAATTACCTATATTAACCTTTTTTGTGGAGCACTAATTGCAGGCTATTATCAAAATAGGTTGTAATACTTAAAAAAAAAAAGGTAGATAAATAGTGTTCAGCCCCAATGCTGTTATTGCCTATTTGAAGCATTATACGTAATGCAATCCAGTCATTGTTTTATTAGGTTATAGCTTTCCACCGAGAAATACTTCAAGAAATTCAATTCAGCTTCCCCTGAATCTTATCATTAACATTCAGCCCAGATTTCTTACCTACAACTTAGCTAACTTCTGCATGTAAAGGCCTCCTTCATCAGTTTCTCACTCACTCACTCCTTTTTGCCTTTTTTGTTCCTTGTCATATTGCAACTTCTGTTTCATTCCGCCTGACCTCTGTATTCACCCTAAATGACTATATGTGTTACATAACGCTACTGAGTCCAGACTAGCACTTACTGTTGCTTTTGTTGTTGGTCATTTGTTTTGTAATTTCAGAAACAAATTATCTCCAACTTTTATTAAAAATAAACTGTACAGTACTGTTAAACTTCCTAATGCAATTAACATTCAGACATTTCTAGCTGGTCACTCGTAAAGGAACAATCAAAACACCATAACCACTACACATTGCTTAGGAGCAGCGCTAACCCATACGATTAAAGGCTCAGATGATTGTTCTCATTCAGTGAGTTAAGCCCTGCAGCGGTGCCTGATAGACCCCAGATAAGAAGTCAAACTATTCTAGCTGGGGGGCATCATGATCTAGTAATCAATGTGCTTGGAGTGTTTCTTTAAAAAGATACAGATATTAATATTTTTGGATAAGCTTTTAAAATGACTTTAAAATATTAAAATATTAAAAACATATTATAAAATTAATATATCAATATAGCAAATATTAAATCATTTTAAAACTTTATCCAAGAATATTACATCAATTGAAGAGCTTATCCAAAAATTTGAAACTGAAGCCTATGTTAGATGGTTAAAGAATGTTAAACTCTGCAAGCATAAAGCATACTGAATGGCTATAATAGTATTTTTTGGTCCCCCTTTGGCACATTGTTATCAGAGATTTTTGTGCAGAATAATGTTATACAATTTGTACATTTGTTAATGTATTGATTTCTTCCAACATCTTCATTTTAAAACGCATTGAAGAAAACAAGTACAAGCTGAATGATTGCCAGTAAAATAAAAATAAAAAGGCTTGGGAAACTTAAAAGTTGAAAAAATTCCATATGCCTCTGTGGCTATGGCCCCAGACATGTTATGCATGATAAAACACATGGGGTAATAAATAGATCTTAATAAATACACCTATTCCTGACTCCCAAAAATATAAAACTCATTCCTATCTGTTTTCTTTACCCAGATCCAAAGGTTTGACCGTTCGTTTGCTTCAAGAGTTTGCAGTTTCGGTAGTGAAGGTCATTGCACTCAGAATTCCTTTGCTTATGTTTTAACATGCTCATCTCCAGATATGATATGATTTGTAACCCTCCAATGATCTTCTAAGTTTCTCATCCAAAGGGGACTGCCAATAAACAAAATTCTTGCCCATGCATCTATGCGAACTGTCATGCGACCTTGACATGACTTTGAGCACTGTGCGTGCTGAACGCAGATAGATGGCAGATTGCTTTGTTTAAGTACAATTGCTTTGTTTTTCAGGAGGAGGCTGTTGGCAAAAAAAAAAAAGAAAGAAAATCAAATGGCTAATACAGTGCTGCGTACAGCAAGTCTAAGCCTGGGGGTTGAAAGACACAATTACCAATGTGACAAAGACACGATATAGGAAAGATGGAGGGACTCATAGAAGTCTAAAGGCCTTCCAAAATAGAGTACTTCATAGTACTTCAATGAAAGCATGGACTTGTGCCTAATTCCGTGTTCATCTCTGTTTTATTTATTTTTTATATTTTCTTTTTCAGGCACCACAAAGAATAAAGGGAGAGACAGAAGATGAAACACATGATGCAGCAAGACAAAGAATAACAATAAATACATTATAAACTAATGAATAAATGATGAATACATGATAAAAAGGCATTAATAAGACACCCAAAATAATCTTCTCAAATAAAAGTGCAAAAAGGGATATCATTTATTGTTAAAATTTATACAATGTCAAAATATTCTGCAGTGCTTTACAGTTATAGAAAGGGGAAGAGGTGAAGAAGGCCCTGCTCAAATAAATTTACAAGGAGTTTACAAGGATTATAAGGACTTAGTTTACAAGGATTTAAGGTAGGCAGATATATGTCGTTAGAGGGGCACTCCAAACCGTTAAAGTACTTTAGCTTGCTGAAAAGCTTTATGTGTAAATATACCAAAAGTGCAGATTTCAATAGACACGTACACATTCATAAATTAACCTGGTTATGCCCCCTTGGCTTTCAAGCAGACAACAGATTCTGTTAATTCCTGGTTTGGTTAACTATGTGGAGCTTAACTCCAGAGACAGCAATTGCTCAGAGCTCCTGCCTTGCAAAGACTTCTCATTGACCTGCATTGGGAAGTCTGTGATTGGACAGCCACAGAAAGTCTGGGCGGGGTTAAAAAGGGAGGGCTTGCAAAGACAGCAGACAAGAGAACTGCAGCTTTTTCAAGCTGTTTTTAGTTATATCGCCAATGAAAATAATGCACAATTAAATGCATTCATATTTTTTATTGGGGGTATATCTATTAAAACAGTGATATTTATTTATTTTATATATGGGCATTGGAGTGTCCATTTAACCATGGTGAATGGGATACTTACTGGTCAGATGGTCTAACCTGGATTTTGATTAGTCTATTCAATTCCTTCTTGCTGCATAAAAATAGTACATATTGTGCAACACTCTTCTTTTACTAGGAGATAAAAATTTAGGTAAACATGGTAAAGAAATGTAATTCCTTTAGTAGGAACAGATAAAGAATTTTTAGAAGTGACCTGGAAAATATTATTGTAATCATTGGAATATTATTATTAGAAAAAAGTGAAAAAACCCTCTATGCAAGTTTCTTATTTTTTAAGGTAACTTTATAATAAAGAGAGTGAATAATTGGCTTGCCTGACCTATATTTGATGATGAAAAAACTTTGAAGGCCCTGATGTAGAATTATTAATACTTATAGAGCATTTGGGCTTAGAGCCCTTGCATGAGGTGTTACAGATTGTGCCACATGGTGAGCTTTGCAGAGTGTGTGCCATGTCTAGCGTTGAACTTACATTTTATTACATCATGGTTTCTAAGATGCCAACATATTTGGCATTGGAACACATTAATAATTAAACTGGCCTGAAGCCAGTTTAAAAAGTTTAGGCAATTGAGATGTAAAACCGTACTTGGTGCTGGGAGACATTCCTGCTTGTTCCATAATATTATTTTAGAATGTTAATATTAGAATTGTACACTGCCCCAGATATGAGACAAAGTATGCCAGCTGAAACGTACAGAGAGAGTTAACTCGTTTATGAGAGCTTGCAATCTAGATACAGTGTTGGCACTAGAGGATATGAAACAAGGAGCGAAATAACTCGAAGTCTAATGTGAGAAGATAAAATAAGGCACAAGGAAATGAGAAACATCTGACAGACAATGACAGGAGAAAGAATGTATTTATTTTGTGATGTAGTTTATAAAGGAGGTTGGAAAAAAGTGAAAGGAAGATACTAACAAATCTAGCAATCATGTTTTGTTTCTTTTCCACCATGCACCATGTTTTGTTTCTTTTCCACGGACAACAGCTCAAGTAGCCTGCCTTTAGGTGTTTCCTCATTTAGATCTCAAGTTGGTTTTAGCTCATATTGTACCATTACAAAGTGAACCAGGTCATTTGCACATCAGACTGATCCCACCAAAAAGGGATGTGCAGATCGAAAATACAGGCCGGCTTTCTCTGCACAAGATATACAACAACCCCAAACAATTTCAGCCTTGTTATGCATCGTCAGCAAAGTATAGCTCATATCCCTCTAGGCACTGTGAGCAAGGGGTCCACGTCTGGATTATCCTTTCAATTTAGGGAGAGCAAAAAAGTAGCTTACACTTTGGTGGGTTTACTAATATGGGAATTATAACTCAAAATATAACACATATAAAGGTTGCACTTAATGGATTTGAGTCTTTGTTCAACGTAGATTACTATGTAACTATATGTGCCACTTAATACAAAGCAGCAAAGTTGACCAATCATCAATTTAAATACCACTGTATTAAAGATTAGATTTGTGCACAGCGGAAAAATATGTTTCTGCCGGACCAAATTATCTGAAAATCTAAAATGTTTCAGGAATTTCATGTATGTGGTGATTCGGATCCTCAGAATTTCATTAAAAAAAAATAAAAAATTCAGGAAACCATATCAGGCGAAAACAGAAAAAATGGGCCAATCAGTGTACTGTAAAATATATACATAATCTAAATATATTATATACATATCGATGCATTTTCCCACCACTTGGTTCATAGATCAAGTATGAAAAAGTAATCAATAGAGCAAAAAAAGTAGAGGAGCAGTACTACATATATATTCATATATAGCTGTTAATTATATAAGATATCAATATATATACAGTTAGGTCTGTAAATATTCGGACAATGACACAGGTTTTGTTATTTCGGCTGTTTGTCAAAATAAATTAATAATTTAGGGTTAAATAATGAGAAGAGGAGAAATGAAACAATATTTTTATTATCTTCATTTGCAGTGTTTGTCCAGGTTTCACCGTGTCTGAACTGGATTATGACCTCTCCCCTGCTGTCCTGCAACATGTCACTGCTTGCCTTTCTTCCATCTCTGACTGGATGTCCTCCCGCTTTCTGAAACTCAATCTCTCTAAAACTGAGCTCCTTGTCTTTCCTCCTCCTAATACTGATCCTCCTCTTTCGCTCTCCCTTCAAGTTTGTGGTACCAACATCAGCCCATCCTTGCAAGCGTGCTGTCTTGGCGTCATACTTGACTCTGGTCTCACCTTTGAGCCTCACATCCAGCATGTTGCCAAATCCTGTAGATTCCATCTTAAAAACATAGCCCGCATCCGCCCCTTTCTTGCACCAGATACTACCAAGGAGCTTGTCCATGCTCTAATAATTTCACGCATGGATTATTGTAACCCTCTCCTGCTTGGTCTTCCCAAAAGCCGTACTGCACCCCTACAGTCTGTAATGAATGCTGCTGCTAGACTGATTTTCCTCTCTAGTCGGTTCTCTCACACCTCACCCCTCTGCCAGTCCTTACATTGGCTTCCTGTGTGCTATAGGAGTCAATTCAAGGCACTAACTCACACCTATAAAGCACTGAACAACTCTAGCCCCTCTTATATCTCCTCACTGATCCACAGGTATGTCCCTTCTCGGTCTCTCCGCTCTGCCCGTGACCACCTCCTGTCCGTTGTCCGCACCCGTACGGCCAACTCGCGCTTGCAGGACTTCTCGCGGGCGGCTCCCTTCCTATGGAATAGCCTGCCTACCGCCATCCGACTCTCCCCTAGTCTTGCATCTTTTAAGAAGTGCCTTAAAACCCATCTCTTTAGGAAAGCTTATGGCCTCCAAGACTAACCCCTACCTCACATACCCGTCTCTTGCCCTCTCCTAAAGGGCAGCCCACCTTATTTGATTGCACATTCCTGTCCTAATGTGTTTTACACCCCACCTCCTATAGAATGTAAGCTCGATTGAGCAGGGTCCTCTTCAACCTATTGTTCCTGTAAGTTTATTTGTAATTGTCCTATTTATAGTTATATCCCCTTTGATAATATTGTAAAGCGCTACGGAATCTGTTGGCGCTATATAAATGGCAATAATAATAATAATAATTTGATTAATCTTTAACCCCTTAAGGACGGAGCCAAATGTACACGTTGTGAACAAAACAAAATGTAAACAAAACCTGTCATTTGCGCTACATGTCTGTCCAATCGTAATTCACCTCTTTCATAGTAAATGCACCCACCCTTATTATATATCATTTTATTCAGGGGAAACGGGGCTTTCATTTAATATCAAATATTTAGCTGTGAAACATAATTTATTATGAAAAAATGGGAGAAAATAAGATTTTATTTTGTGATTTTTTTTTTTAGTTCTACATGACATTTTAACTGTCAATGTCATAATACTGTTTGCTTTTACTGCAATAAAATACACATATTTGTATTCAGCAAAGTCTCACGTGTAAAACAGTACCCCATATGTACAGGTTTTATGGCATTTTGGGAAGTTACAGGGTCAAATATAGCAAGTTATATTTGAAATTGAAATTGAAATTCCGCCAGATAGGTTATGTTGCCTTTGAGACTGTATAGTAGCCCAGGAATGAAATTTACACCCATAATGGCATACCATTTGCAATAGTAGACAACCCAAGGTATTGCAAATGGGGTATGTCCAGTCTTTTTTAGTAGCCATTTGGTCACAAACACTGGCCAAAGTTAGCGTTAGTATTTGTTTGTGTGTGAAAAATGCAAAAAACGCCAATTTTGGCCAGTGTCTGTGACTAAGTGGCTACTAGAAAAGACTGGACATACCCCGTTTGCAATAACTTGGGTTGTCTTCTTTTGCAAATGGTATGCCATCATAGGGGTAAGTTTCATTCTTGGGCTACCATAGGGTCCCAATCTGGCGAATTTTAATGTGAAAAAAATGAAACACAAGCCATATATTTGATGCTGTAACTTTTGAAAACACCATAAAACCTGTACATGAGGGTTACTGTTGTACTCGGGAGACTTCGCTGAACACAAATATTTGTGTTTCAAAACAGTAAAAAGTATAGCAGCAATAATATCGTCCGTGTAAGTGCTGTTTGTGCGTGAAAAATGCAAAAAAGTCACTTTTACTGGCGATATCATCGTTGTAATACACTTTACTGTTTTGGAACACTAATATTTGTGTTCAGTGAAGTCTCCTGAGTAAAACAGTACCCCCCATGTACAGGTTTTATGGTGTCTTGGAAAGTTATAGGATTAAATATAGTGCTAGCAAATTAAATTCCCTTTACTTTCGGCATGGGTTGTCAGGCAGGTCCCACTAATTGTAATTAATTAAGATACCCAATTATGTAAAAATATTACATAAATATATATGTATATATATATATACTTATGTGTATATATATGTATATATATATATATCATTTTTTTTAAATATAGGTATATATATATATATATATAGTGATATATACGTATATATTTATGTATATAGATATATATATTATTTTGTTCTACATGTAGTTTGATATAAATATATATATATATATATATATATATATATATATATAGTATTTTGTTCTCCATAAGACGCTATTCTTTTTCCCCAAAAGTGAGGGGAAATGTCTGTGCTGCCTGGCGGTTTAATGAAGGTTTATTATTATTTCATTAGGACCAGCCCGCGGGATCGAAGGGAAGTGCACACTCTGAAGTGTGCATTACTTCAGTCCCGGCCGAAAACCGAACCTGAAATAGAAGTTCCTGGACCGCTGAGTGCGCCAGAAGCCGCCCACGCCCAAGACAGGCAAGTAATATGGGACAAGGAGGGGAGACACCATGGGGAGAAAGGGAGGGGGGACACTCAGGGAAAAGGGGGACACTATGGGGAAAGGGGGCACCCAGGGGAAAGGGGACACTCATGGGGAAAGGGGGGAGACACTCATGGGGAAAAGGGGGGGGAGACACTATGGGGAAAGGGGGACACTATGGGGAAGGAGGGGAGACATTAAGGGGAGAAAGGAGGGGAGACACTAAGGGACAAGGAGGGGAGACACTATGGGACAACAAGGAGGGGACACCATGGGAGAAGTGTCACTAAGGAGAGAAGGGACACCAAGTGGGAGAAGGAGGGGAGACACTATGGGACAAGGGGACACTATGGGACAAGGGGGGACACTATGGAGAAGGGGACACTCATGAGAAGGAGGGGGAGACACTATGGGAGAAAGGGAGGGGGAGACACTATGGGAGGGAAAGTGCACTATGGGACAAGGGGAGGGGGAGACACTATGGGACAAGGGCAGGGGGGACACTATGGGAGGGAAAGTGCACTATGGGACAATGGGAGGGGGGGACATGGGATCAGAACACTAATGGACAAGGGGAGGAGGGGTTAAAGATCATTATGGGACAGGGGAGAAAAAAAAATATTCTGAACAAACTGTCCCATAGTAAGAAACACTATGGAACAGTTTGTTCAGAATATTTTTTTTTTCTGGGTTTCCTCCTCTAAAAACTAGGTGCGTCTTATGGTGAGGTGCGTCTTATGGAGCGAAAAATACGGTATATATATATATATATATATATATATATTAATATCACAATACAGTTAGAACAAAATAACATACATCTATATTTTTTTATTATTTATTTTTAATTATTTTTTTAATTTTATTTTTTAACGTATTTACATATTTTTTAATATTATATATTAATATATATAACAATAATTATATATATATATATTTAATCAGTATCAGTCTGTGTAATTTGATATTAATATATATATATATATATAATTATATATATATATATATAATTTTATATATATATATATTAATAGTAAAATACACCTAGACAGTGTGTGTGTGTGTATGTATATGTGTATATATATACTTAGATCATATATATATATAATATATATATATGATCTAAGTATATAATTATATTTTTTTACACTTTATTAACTTTATTTGATTTTATTTCCAGCCAGCAGGGGGACTACCTGTCATTACCAGGAGAGAAGATGTGCCGCGGGGGGGCTCCCGTGGGATCGCCGGCGACCGGGTAAGTAAACAAAAACCGGAGGGCGTACTATTACGCCCGGCGGCGTTTAGAGCCACCTAAAATAGGGCATAATAGTACGCCCTCCGGTCTGAAGGAGTTAATAAAAATTTGAAACAAAATGGAGCATCTGATAAAAAAATTTTTTAACACAAGTTATGGGTAATTTTCAGTGTTTCATCAAATACTGTAAATTTCAGCCAGAGAAGGAACAGTTCCCCTTTAAAACCAAGTAAACGTGCAGGATGTTTATTAATAACACGGTACTGGCATTGCTGTATGCATACTGGAGACAGATTATTGCAGAACTCTAGCATCATTGTATTTAACAGAGAGAGGTTAGGATCAGAGTTCAACGTGGAAGAAAGCCGAGGAATAGGGGATCAGGAAGAAGCACAGGGCATAGCACGAGAGAGCTGATGTAGAGCTCCTTACTCATGACTAGGGACAAAGGTCTGTGATAAATATTTCAGCAGCTGGGTGAGGAGGTGACAGGCCCTCTTTCCACTGCCGCTTTGTCAACCTTTGATCAAACCCAGACTGCTCAGATCAATTCCACTAGATGAAGCGAAGTTAAAAGCGAGGTAGCCTGTGTAGAGAATAATATGACGACAACCACTACTTTTTTTTTTTTTTACTTAGACATTATTAAAGTGAAGGCCAGCCCAAAAGCAGACAGGAATGTGGTTGCCATGGGATTAGCATACATTAGACAAATTCCATTCAATGCAGAAACACCATTATTTGATTTTTAGGATCAGAATTAACCCCTTAAGGACTGAGCCAATTGTACAAGTTGTGATCAAAACAAAACGTAAACAAAACCTGGAATTTGCGCTATATGTCTGTTCAACCGTAAGTCACCTCTTTCATATTAAATGCACCCACACATAGTATATATCATTTTGTTCAGGAAAAATAGGGCTTTCATGTTCCATCACATATTTATATATTAAACATTTAAACATAATTTAATATGAATAAAATATATAAACATGGGAGGAATTAAGAAATGTTGTTATTTTTTTTACTTCTGCGTGGCATTTTAACTGTGAATGTCATAATTATGTTAGATGTAAATGCAAAAAAGTACACATATTTATATTCAGCGATGTCTCGCAAGTAAAACAGTGCCCCCCCATGAATAGGTTTTATGGTGTTTTGGAAAGTTACAGGGCCAAGTACAACACATTATGTTTTTTAGTTTATACACATTGAAATTTGCCAGACTGGTTATTGTTGCATTTGAGAATGTATGTTAACCCAGGAATGAACATTACCCCCATGATTTGTTTGTGTGTAAAAAATGCAAAAAACTAATTTGAACTCTAATTTTGGCCAGTGTTTGTGACTAAGTGGCTACTAAAAAGACTGTACATACCCCATTTGCAATACCTTAGGTTGTCTACTTTTTCAAATGGTATGCCATCATGGGGATAATTCTCATTCATGGGCTACTGTACGGTCTCAAAGGCAACATAACTAATTGGGCAAATTTTAATGTGAAAAAAAGGAAATTCAAGTCTTAGTTTTGACTCTGTAGCTTTTGAAAACACCATAAAACCTGTACATGGAGGGTACTGTTATACTCGGGAGACTTCGCCGAACACAAATATTAGTGTTTCAAAATAGTAAAACATATCACAACAATTATATCATCAGTTAAAGTACAGCTTGTATGTGAAAAACACAAAAAAACAAATTTTTCACTGATGATATCATCGTTGTGATATGTTTTACTGTTTTTAAACGCTAATATTTGTGTTCAGCGAAGTAAAACAGTACCCCCCATGTACAGGTTTTATGGTGTCCTAGAAAGTTACAGGGTTAAATATAGGGCTTGCAAGCCAAATTCTCTGGACTTTTTGCCTGGGTTGTCGGGCAGGTCCCTCAGAGTTTAATTAATAAAATGACTTGATTATGTAAAAATATTATATAAATATATATATATATTTTTTTTATTTTTTATTATTTTTTTTATTTATTTATAGCTATATAGATAGATACATATATGTATTTATAAGTCATTCTAAATGTATTTTGAATTTAATATATATGTATATTAATATCAAAATACGGTTAGAACAAATTTAAACTGGTATATAATAAAAAATAAAATAAAAATAAAATATTATTTTTGTTATTTTATTTTTTAATTTATTTATTGATTTTCTTATATATATATATATATTTATATATATATATATATATTTAACATAATTCTAAGTGTATTTTAATATATGTGAGAGGACGTGTACTAGGAATGAGCATATTTATTTATAGATTAGGAACAGTTCCTGTGTCTCTGTGTGCGTAGGTGTAGCAAAGAATAAATGCAAAAATACACAATGAATAGTGCAAACAAAGAAATATATATTAAAGAGAATCAAAGTACAAAAAGATAAAACAACATATAATAGATATATACAAAGTCACAGAACAAATGTATATAACAATATAGGATAAGCAGGAATAGTGCTGGCAGTGAATACTTAAATAGTCCTTTGGTATAAAGGCAGGATTGTGCAGGCACCACTAGTAATAGGTAGGGCACAGATCCAAAGTTCACAAGCAGATATACCAGAAAACAAGACCAGAGGCAAAATAAATGAACCAGGCTGCAGGGTCAGGATCACTGGCAATAACGGTACCAGAACACAGGAGCAGGAGGACACAGGAACGAAGACCAGGAGGACACAGGAACGAAGGACCAGGAGGACACAGGAACGAAGGACCAGGAGGACACAGGAATGAAGGACCAGGAGGACACAGGAACGAAGGACCAGAAAATACAGGATACAGGACCAAGGAACAGCATGCAGGATCAAGGAGTCAGAATCACAGGGAACCAGAAACCAGGAACCAGGGAAACAGGAGACAAGAGACAATGATCTGACAAGGAGTGAGGGGAGAAACCAAACTATATAGGTGCTAAACAAGGACCAGGTGAAGTGCTAATGAAAAGAAATTACAAACAGTGCCAAACAGAGATAGAGGTGTGAATGGGTACTGCACGAGGGAATATCAACTAAGGGGTGTGTCGAGACAGTTTGTGTGTATGTGGTCTGTCTCAGACCCCAAGTGTGTTGGTCCAAATTCATATACCTTCCACACTCAATAAACTGGCCTAATTACAGTTTGTAAATGACCATTTACTGGTCTGTTGAACAGAACTGTGCCCAGTGGGTTATTTAGAATGTTTACTGCCCTAGGTCTAGCCAAGTCTATGCACAGTGACATAACTACCACGGTTGCAGGGGTCACGTTTGCAACCGGAACCGTCACTTCAGGGGGCCTGGCCGCAGCTGCAATCCCTGCGACCACGGGCCCCCATAATCCTCATATGAAGGGAAAATCTATTTTTATGTACTTTTCTCTCTTGTTGCTCTCCAATGCTAGGCCCACATGGACATGCTATAGATACCAGATTCACTATGTTAAGCTGCAGTATTTCTGGTGACCATAGTGTCCCTTTAATACTTTCATAAATTAAAATGCACAGTAAGCATATGCACCAACTCACTGAAACTCACTAAAACACACATACAACTCAAGAAAGTGTGGCTCAAGGTGTGATAAAGTCATGTGTTCAACCAACTGTTATTTACAGTGTATATTTAAAAGAAGAAAAACTACCACAATAGGACATAGTCTTAAATTAGAGGGGCAAAGGTTTAAAAATAATATCAGGAAGTATTACTTTACTGAGAGGGTAGTGGATGCATGGAATAGCCATCCAGCTGAAGTGGTAGAGGTTAACACAGTAAAGGAATTTAAGCTTGTGTGGGATAGGCATAAGGCTATCCTAACTATAAGATAAGGCTAGGGACTAATGAAAGTATTTAGAAAATTGGACAGACTAGATGGGCCGAATGGTTCTTATCTGCCGTCACATTCCATGTTTCTATGTGTACATCAGTAATCTATTGGTTTCTTTGTTGTTCTTTAAACCATACCTTGAGATATTGATAATTCAACTACCGAAAAATCTACAACAGCAATACAGTGCTTAGTACAGCTCCTTTAAATATTTACCAACCATAATTACTATAGGTGTCTTCCAAGTTTGAAACAAGTGTTGAAATTCACATACATCTGGGTATTGGCATCAAATGGTTTGAATGATAGGTAGCATTTTTAGTTAACTTTTGTAGAAAGTGTTGCATTCTCTAGTGCTAATATATCTTTAATGAGAATTGTACACAGTAAAACTAACAATAGGTTCTATAATTTTCAACTGGTGGCTAGGTAGTATCCAGCTGGCTGAGTTCAATTTATTCATCCAGCTTTTTTTCCCAAGGGTGCAAGCTTATTAGTCAATGCTTCCAATTTAATTTTGCAGATTCTATTTTTCTCTTGTGTTCGTACCTACTAGTACTTCATCATACTTAATGTACTGAAACTGTACCCTTAAACCAAAACCTGCCCCCACTAACAGTGCACGTTTTGATTGACCCTTTAGATTATTGTTCCTACAGGCTAAAATCAAAGATACAATATTGCAATTCCAAATAATATTTACTAAATCTTCATGTTTAAAAAATGCATACTGCTTCCGTATTTAACATATTATTTTTATCTACGTTATGAATCCAGAAAATTAATGTATTGATGCAGTATCAGTAATCTCATTCTGCTAAAATTATATGGAAAGGGCTAAAGGGGAACTCAAATCAATTCCTTTATTTTACCTTGCAATTTTCCTCTAATTAATTTAACCCTTTCCCACACATGCAGGCACTGTGTTGAGTTAGTTTTGCAATGCATTTTGCTAAATAAACTCTAGGTTAGTATCCATATTTCACCCCAGAACCCGTTTCCCCAGGCAAGATAATCTCAAAAGGGGCTTTACCTAGTCCATTGCAATTAGCAAAGAGACTGAAAACAAACTGCTCACACTCCCTTGCTGTTATTTTGCAGTCAGAATTCCAAATTAATTAGAATACTAATTACAAATGTATTTTTTTTTTTTTTAATCCTCAGTTAAGACACTAGTTATTTGCCCCAGAATTGCAACAATTTTTACATGTAATAATTATGGAAGTAGGATGGTGGTAAAAAGTTTAAAACAGATTGCAGAAATAATTTTAACTGATAAGTTAAATCTCACATTATATATCACAAATATATACATTTATAATTAGTTTTCTAATTCATTTTAATTATTATTATCAATGTGTTATTACCATCATACATACAAATACATCACTTTATATAAACTCAAAATGTTAATATATACTCTAAAGTTTAAATCATAGTCATTAGGTCACGTCTTAAAATACTGTAGAGGACATTACTTGTTATTTACTACATTTTCTTAGCCCCTCACTATCAAACTTGCAATGTAAAAAGGGGGAAAAAAACAATAATATATTGCAGTAAACTTGTTTTCCATTTTTGTCCAGTAATTCTGTTCTTGTGTCTGATATTTTACTGCAGGATAATAAGTAAGTGTTAAGTGTATAATTCAGGAAATTTTATTAAGGATGTAACAATTTAATATGTAGAACATCCATAAAAATTGTACATCAGAGTTAAGGCAAACACGACTTGAAACAACAGACCATATTCAATATTCATTTACAACGGCTAAAAGAAGATGTCTCAGCAATAAAAAAAGTCTGCAACCCCATGTTTTCAGAAAGCGTCTATTTCATGTGCCCTATTAACAATGACATCTATAATTCTGTAGCAGTGATGTATTGCTCTAAAAGGGCAGTGTTGATTTACTACCCATAAAGTTCTGAGTGAAATCAAAGCCCACAGCTATCTGTTGATGCTGTGTAAATCCATCCAAATATGCATAATAAACTTTGATTTAAAATTTCATGAGAATAGTATGAACTTTGAATGATATCCACCAGTTAACTCTTTGCCGATGCCATACATTTTGGAATGAGAATGTGATTTCTGGTGGGTGGTGTAGCGGAGAGCTGGTCTTACACAGCCTATCTCCACTTTAGATCCCAGTAAGGCTCAGGAACAAGTATTATAAATCCACAGGGTAATATTTCCAGCAGGCAAAATACTCCAACAATATCCCAACCTCAATCCCAATGACTGGACGACACACAGCGTCAGGAGCAGAACTAAACTTTTAATCACAGCAGTTCCTTATAAAGGTTTCTCCCATGCAAGGGAGGGATTTACAATAATTAGAACAATAACCAATAGTTGAGTAGTTCCCTCCCATACATTCCCTCCCCTCAGCGTGACACTTAATCCACTTATTCCTGGTACAGTTTTCCCTGTTTTCTGGACGTACCCCAAAACTGTGGGGTAAAAGGATCTATCCCCTGGTAGTCCTGGTCTGGGTGACCAACATACTCAAAATTCACCCAGATCAGACCAGGGGTTCGGGAGTTATGGGGAATAAACTATTTGACCGACCGCACACGAATAGGTAGCTGAAAAGAGTTCCATGTGTTTTGGCCCTACGGTCGGTCTACGTTCGGGAGGTAAAACAGTCACTAATCTTTGCCATCCATGGCTAATACTGTTCGTTTGATTGAATTCACCGAACGAGGGGTTGATTGGCCCCTCCGTTCGGGAGTTCTGGAGCTCTGGAGGTCTCAGCAGTGTTCGGGTAATCGAGTGTCCGATTTGAGTTCCAGACACTCGACGACCAAACACCGCTGAGAGTTCGTGCGTAAGATGGCCACCGCCACATGTTCGCTTACCGAATGGCGGCCTCCCAGATATAGCAATAAAACACCGATTAACTGTAGTTAGAGAAGTGTGAAAGCCTTAATGAGATACACACTTCTCTCTAAGGTGGTCTATTGATTCGGTAGTTTCCATTCGTATGAAATATGAATGAAATTACCGAACAAGCATACGAATTACACATACAATTTCAATTATACAGCAAGCTAAACACACGAACAGTCTTTTAAACATAATCCTGGCGGACAGTCCCATACCATCCGCTACAGGTGGATGGATAGATAGATAGATAGACAGATAGATAGATAGACGGACGGACGGACGGAAAGACAGACAGACAGACAGACAGATGTACGCACGGGCATGTTATTAGAAACTCTTTTCTAATACTGTATAAAACCTAACTTTCGCTCAGTTGGAATTCTTTGTAGCATGAATATAACAAGTTGCTGGGAACATGAACATGAAACCAGCTGTTCCTAAAATGCTGATGCTGTATATGTCAGGAACCAGTGGTGGAACTACCGCTGTCATCTTCTGCTTTTGCTTCCTTTGAGCACATGTCTTTGAATTTGCGTGTGTTAAGAGTCTCTCTCAGATTGTGGTGACAGTCGTTTATGCAGAATGTAGAGTTCCAGTGAGAATGTAGAGTTCCAGAAGAGGACTGTGTAAATTTGACGTGTATGTTGGTGCAGAGAATGGTGATTGATGCAAATGTATCTGCTGCTGAGCATGTAGAGTTGGCTGTTTCTGATTCCTTGAAGGAAACTTGAGAGAAGATTGCTATGTCATCATATTGTCCTACCTGGTCCGTACTTTCTTCATTCCCTTCCACTGATATTCTTTCCCCACTGTCTACTGTGCCTTTCACTTCATGCCAGGAAGCATTCTTCCTTCCATCTACCTTTTTGCCTCCTGGTCCACCCTTTTTTCTTGTTTGTACCATTTCCCTGATCTTCTCTTTTCCCTTTCATTCTTGTCTCTGCTCTCGTCCTTGCCATCCTAGTGCCTTTCCACAAAACCACTCATCTTTAATCACTCACACTCAGTCCACCAGGCACCTCTACCACATCTTATATGTTCACAACTGTTTCCTCTGCAGTCTTTCCAGTAAATTTTTCAACTAAGTGTCATGATCTGCCTCAAGGAATGTCAAAGTGTAACTGCCATACCAGAGTTTTTATATTGTCTATAATATAACTGTCCATTTTGTCCAATAGCAATTTCCAGGGCAGCCAGCAGAAATTTTGGGGCCCCTGACAAAGCACAAGGTCTGGACACCCTACCCCCGGCCCACCCACAAGTCCGCCCACAGGACTCCTACCTAGTCCGCAGACAATGATGCAAGACTGAATGTGGTGTGTATAGTGGAAGTGAATTAGAATGTGTGTAATGGATGTAGTGTTTGTGTGTATTAGATACTGTTTGATGATGCAGAGTGTGTGTTTGTGTAGCAGATGCAGTGTGTATAGTGAATGCAGAGTGTGTTTGAGTAGTGGATGTAGTGTGTGTTTGTCTAGTGGATGTAGTTTTTGTGTGTACTAGATGCAATGTGTTTAGTGGATGCAGTGTCTGCAGTGGATGTAGTGTGTGTATTAGACACAGTGTCTCTGTATAGTGAATGCAGAATGTTTGAATGTGTGGTGGATGTAGTGTGTGTACTGTGAATACAGGATGTTTGTGTAGTGGATGCTGTGTGTATAGTTAATGCAAAGTGTGTGTCAGTGGAGTGGATGCAGAGTCTGTGTTAGTGGAGTGGATGCAGAGTGTGTGTTAGTGTAATGAATGCAGAGTGTGTGTCAGTGTAGTGAATGCAGTGTGTGTGTCAGTGTAGTGAATGCAGAGTGTGTGTGTCAGTGTAGTGAATGCAGAGTGTGTGTTAGTGCAGTGAATGCAGTGTGTGTGCTAGTGTAATGAATGCAGAGTGTGTGTCAGTGAAGTGAATGCAGAGTATGTGTTAGTGTAGTGAATGCAGAGTGTGTTTTAGTGTAATGAATGCAGTGTGTGTGTGTTAGTGTAATGAATGCAGTATGTGTGTCAGTGTAATGAATGCAGAATGTGTGTCAGTGTAATGGATGCAGAGTGTGTGTTAGTGTAGTGAATGCAGTGTGTGTGTAAGTGTAGTGAATGCGGAGTGTGTGTTAGTGTAATGAATGCAGTGTGTGTGTCAGTGTAGTGAATGCAGTGTGTGTGTTAGTGTAATGAATGCAGTGTGTGTGTCAGTGTAGTGAATGCAGTGTGTTAGTGTAGTGAATGCAGTGTGTGTGTCAGTGTAGTGAATGCAGTGTATGTGTGTGTCAGTGTAGTGAATGCAGAGTGTGTGTTAGTGTAATGAATGCCGTGTGTGTGTGTGTCAGTGTAGTGAATGCAGTGTGTGTGTCAGTGTAGTGAATGCAGTGTGTGTGTTAGTGTAGTGAATGCAGAGTGTGTGTCAGTGTAATGAATGCAATGTGTGTGTCAGTGTAGTGAATACAGTGTGTGTGTTAGTGTAATTAATGCAGAGTGTGTGTTAGTGTAATGAATGCAGTGTGTGTGTCAGTGTAGTAGATGCAGTGTGTTTGTTAGTGCAGTGGATGCAGAGTGTGTGTTAGTGTAATGAATGAAGAGTGTGTGTCAGTGTAGTGAATGCAGAATGTGTGTCAGTGTAGTAGATGCAGTGTGTGTGTCAGTGTAGTGAATGCAGAGTGTGTGTTAGTATAATGAATGCAGTGTGTGTGTCCGTGTAGTGACTGCAGAGTGTGTGTCAGTGTAATGAATGCAGTGTGTGTGTCAGTGTAGTGGATGCAGAGTGTGCATTAGTGTAGTGAATGCAGAGTGTGTGTCAGTGTAGTGAATGCAGTGTGTGTGTCAGTGTAGTGGATTCAGTGTGTTAGTGTAGTGAATGCAGAGTGTGTGTCAGTGTAATGAATGCAGTGTGTGTGTCAGTGTAGTGAATGCAGTGTGTGTGTCAGTGTAGTGGATGCAGTGTGTGTGTTAGTGTAGTGAATGCAGTGTGTGTGTCAATGTAGTGGATGCAGTGTGTGTGTTAGTGTAGCGGATGCAGTGTGTATAGTAAATGCAGTGTGTGTGTGTTAGTGTAGTGGATGCAGTGTGTGTGTTAGTGTAGTGAATGCAGAGTGTGTGTCAGTGTAATGAATGCAGTGTGTGTGTTAGTGTAGTGAATTCAGAGTGTGTGTTAGTGTAATGAATGCAGTGTGTGTGTGTGTTTACTAGTGTATGTTTGTAATACAATAAAAGCTATTCCCCCCTTCCTGCTTCTTACCTGGCTCAAGGAGGGGGGAAGATTCCATGATCCCTGGTGGTCCGGTAGCATTGTGGGGGAACCACGGCTCACTGTATTTGCAGAGGGGGCCCAGCGAACTGCAAGAGCACTTTACAGCATTTCCCTGTCTCCAACTCCTGCGAGACGTGGTGTGCGCGCCCCGCGGAGTGTTGCCATGGTAAAGCAAAACGCAGTCAGGGCCCCCCAGGACCGCTGGGCCCGTGACAACCATCATGGTTGTCACCCCCTGATGGCGGCCATGGCATTTTCAGTAGACCACTTAACCATCAATTTCTTGCAAAGTTTACAGTAGACACATGCAATTCCTTTTGTCTTATCTAAATTCTAACCATAACCATAATGCTAACTGTAATACTAACCCTGACTCACACCATAATACATATCCTAACCCTAATACTAAACAGTAGTGATGTCCCGAACGGTCGCCGAACGGTTCGCGAACAGTTCGCGAACGGTTCGCGAACGGTTCGCCACAGACTCATCATTGAGTAAACTTTGACCCTGTACCTCACAGTCAGCAGACACATTCCAGCCAATCAGCAGCAGACCCTCCCTCCCAGACCCTCCCACCTCCTCACTAATAATGCAGCTTCAAAATGGATGCTGTCCAGGAGGTGGGAGGGCCTGGGAGGGAGGGTCTGCTGCTGATTGGCTGGAATGTGTCTGCTGACTGTGAGGTACAGGGTCAAAGTTTACTCAATGATGAGTCCGTGGCGAACCATTCGTGACGAACCATTCGCGAACCGTTCGGCGAACTAAACATATTTCTAACCTTACTCTTACTTTTAATCGTAATCTTACAATGTTGCATTGAGACTGACAGGGTAATTCAATAAAGTCCAAATGGACCCATACAAAATGGGGCAAAAACATTTGGTGCTGTACAGGGTCATTTGGACTGCATAATCCAGACATTATTAACACTATTTAACAATATTTGGATTTTGCAGAGCAGGTTCTAATGTAACTGAATATAGTCTACATTTCAGTCAGACCAAATTCTGGTGATTCTGGTGATTGTTAAAATTCTTAAATTCCATGTTAATACAAGGAAGGACTATATAACTACAAGAAAGATCTTTAACCAGCAGCAATTAAAAACTAGCAACTTGGCAGCCATTGGAATTTTCGCACATGTCTAGAGCAAACCAGATTTACTGTAGAGATTACTCTAGAGCACAGTGTACAGCATCAAATGTTCAATTTGGACTTTATTGAATTACCCAATCTGTCTCAATGCACCATTGTAAGATTACGGTTAGAAGTAGAAGTTACGTTAGAAATAAGTGTAGTATTAGGGCTAGGATTTGTAGTATGGTTTGAATCAGAGTTAGAATTACAGTTAGCATTATGGTTATGGTTAGAATTTAGATTAGATTTTTTGTTAGGTTGATATGTAAATTTAGATTTTCTATGACATTACACTTTATTCATTGTTAGTGAATAATCAACATGAGATATATATTTTTTTTCTCAAATCATATATTTTGTGTTCATACACAACTGAGAAAAAGTATATGAATTCAAGAGTCTTTTTTAAAGAACTGAAATACTTTTAAGCTACACTGCTTACTGATACATATTTTGGTAGTTAATTGCTCTAGAAGGAGCTCTTATAACAAGCCTCTTTGAATGAACTCATTGCTTCACTTTTCTGCTGCATGAAATGGTTAATTGTTCGGCCAGGTTGAAGATCTATGGCAGTTTGATTAAAAGGTTGATAAGAAAAGCAGCTGTCACTGGTATTAATGTGTTCTGAGAGAGCAGATGGCCTGCCTATTTATCAATATGAGCCGCACTTTCATTTGGAGTCAAAACGCAAGAGGTAAACTTTTCCCCATTGCACTGATGATGTAAATTGGTGTCTGTGTTTCCAGAATAATGTTGTTGCAGCACCATCTAGTGGCTGACTTAACTAATACAGTCACAGTTTATTTCATTATATTTCACAAGACTTAGATCAATTCTCAGATATTTTTGAATATCTTGATTTTTAGCCAACATTGCATTATGTTACAGATGTAATGTTGGGAAGGATAAACAAAATATCACAAGGACGAAATATGTGAGTCTGGCGTGTGGTGAGAAGGGAATTAATTTGGAATTGTGAGGATTAAACAAGATAGTATTTTATGCAGTTGGAAATAAAAAATTAAATGGTTGGGTGGGAATAAAGTCACAGTATGGAGTGGAAAGGCAAAGCATGTGATTTACAACATGAAGACAATTCAAGGGTAAAACTTAAATATTTGTTTCAGGGCTTAAATTGAAAAATGCTAAGTTCACACCAACCTTAGCACTTCAGAGTTCTTCACTTATACTTCCTATAATTTATTTTATATGTAATCTATTTCATTTGTCCTTTCTCTGATGCAGACTATGATAACCATTTGCCATTTCAGAGTTCAGGTAACAATTTTGGAATTTAAATCAGGTGAGGAACATCAGCCATTGGCATTGTGCCCTCCCGACAAAAAAAAGTATGCGTCATGGTAAAGGTAGTCCACACCAGAGCATCTTAGACACAACCTCAAAATCCAGTAAGTCATTACTGGCGCAGTAAACCCATGGAGAAAGAAGTTTGGGCATGCCTCAGAGCCGAATGCCCAAGACCACAATTGCCTGACAAAGTGGCCATTACTCTGGAGTTTGACATATCTCAGGCAGGGACCCACGGAAAGGCATTGAAAAGGGTCTTAAAGCCACGCAAGACAAATTGCTGGATCTCCTCGGCCCTATATCAAAAATGCTTTACTTTGCTGACCTGGCTCTCCCCCAGGGTACGCAGCTTGACCATAACTATTTCTGAGAATGGGCCCAACGTTCAGTCTGCCTGCTAGGCAATGCCAATGCCGCACTTTGTGCCGAACAGAGCAAATCAGCACTGCTGAGAATTGACACAAAATCGCTGGAAATAGGATCAATAGAGCTCAGGACAATGGCGAAAGGTCTTCTCTTCGGGGAACCTTTCATTGCTGAATTGAAAGTACATCAACCTGTTTACGACCTTAAGTAAGACACAATCATAGCTCAAACTGTTTTTCCGCATCCCATCTTCTACCAGACCACTACACAGTGGTCCTCATACTACAGAGGCTCAGGCAGAACCAGAGGAACCAGAAGCAGAGGTCGTGGACGCTTCTCTACAGGTGAGTTCTCTTTCTGCCCTGCCTGTTTCCAACTGTACCACTCGCAACCTGTCTCTTTACTTCGGAACTGGAGAGTAATCTCAGGAGATGCATGGATTTTACAAATGGTACAGTATTACATCATAGAGTTCAACTCACAACCGATCCAAACCTCTCCTCCACCTCTATTACACACGTTATGGGAACACGACCTTCTCGTGAACGGAGAGACCCATTCCCTGTTTGACAAAGGAGCAGTGCAATACGCACCGGACAGGGACAGTTTCTTCAGCAAAATATTTATGGGCAAGAAGAAAACAGGGGACAACCTACCTGTTATAAATCTCTGGAACCTCAACAAATACATTGTTTACAGACATTTCAAAATGAAAGAGATACATCTCCTTCAGGACCTCCTCCTCAAAAATGACTGGTTAACCTGACTGGATCTGAAGGACACGTACCTGTCTGTCGGTCACTTGGGAATGTTAATGCATTCTCCCTATGGAGAGGACAAGCATGCCAGTTCCTTTGGTCTCAGTTCAGCTCCGTGGTGTTTCACGAAGCTATTGAAACCGGTGATGGCTCACATTCTATTCGAAGGCATGCAGTGTCTCGTGTACCTGGACAATTTGCTAATCTTCTGCAAATTTGCGTCCAGGCTACAATTGCAAACAAAATTTGTTGTTCACTTTCCCAGATTACTTGGGCTTTGTAGTGATCAGACAGAAGTCGTCACTCTCCCCCTCGCAGACGTTCCAGTTCCTCAGTTCAACTCGATGAACTGTGTACTGCGCCTTCCGGCCTCAAAGATTACATCCATCCAGAAAGAGATCAGACGGGTTCTTCGTATGGACACAATTATCCTCAGGTTGCTCGCCCGTATAGTGGATCTTCTGTCGTCCTCAATTCAGGCAATATTTCCAGGACCACTACACTACAACGCGTGAAAGTGAACAGCCTACTTTCCAGACAGTCCTACGACCACTGGATACCACTTCAAGCAGACAGAGCTCCACTGGTGGCTCCTACATATGAAAACCTGGAATGGCAAAGCGATCTTTGGCTCCTCTCTGGATTTCATTGTGGAATCAGATGCCAGCCCCTGGGGCTGGGGGGGGGGGGTGATAACTGCACGGTTTCCGCTAGTCTGGCCAAAGACATGCTAAATTGCTGCATCCTACTCCGCATGAACAATGTCTCTGCGGTGAAATATAGAATTTGCCTAGGCAGATCCAGATCGCAAGCCCTCACAGAGGCCACCAAAGACATCAACATATTCTCTCGTGCAACATCATGTTGAAAGCGGAATATCTCCAGGGGATTACCAACCTGGCTGCAGACTGGTTCTCCCACTACTGGCGAGACAGAGGCGATGGAAAGCTCAACACATCTGTATTTTAGGAGTTGAAACACCTCAGGAACCCACTTCACCTGGACCTGTTTGCTTCCCGGACCATTCACAAGCTACCGAACTATTACAGCTGGCTCCCGGATCCAAACTGCATGGCAGTGGACGCATTTCTTCAACCATGGCCAACACACAGAGCATATGCATTCCATCCATTCTGGCAAGAGTACCCCGCCACACAAGAATCCACAAAGCTTCACTCCTTCTCATAGCACCTCTCTGGCAGAGTCAAGCATGGTTCCCGGACCTATTGGAGATGTCCCAAGAACACCCACTTCTTCTCCCATCCTTCCCTCTAATTCTGATGGGACCGAGGGGAGAACTTCACCCCTCATCTTGGAACAGAAAAACCTGGTCGGTCCTGGGCCCAGTGCAAGCGACTATAGACATTTTATGGGACTCTTGCGCCAATGGCACCAGGAAATGCTAAATCTCGGCATGGTCCTCTTGTTTGTGTCTAGAGAGGTATTCTGATGCCTTTACTGCACCTATCCCTATCATCGTGAACTATTTATCTCAGTTTTTTCCCAAGGTCGATCGTATCGTTCCCTCAATGTAATGCGTTCAGCTATTTCTGCGGCACATGTTCCCATACAAGGTGTCTCAGTAGGTCAAGATCTGGTATGACGTCTGTTGCGGTGAGCTAAGTTATGTAGACCTCCAGCTCCTAAATATTCTCATTGTTGGGACGTAGAATTGATGCTGCGTTTCCTTACGGATTGGCTTGATAATCCAGGTCTATCTCTCTATGTATCGGCAAAGCTTACCCTTTTTATTTAATGCGTTGCGCAGCTTGGACACGTAACGCATGAAATAACGTTCGCCAAGTTACTCATGATAATCAAATATGAAGCCTCCTGTAATGTGGTAAAATTGTAGATTATGTAAACGCGGTGTACCTATAATCTTCATTTTAGTAATGACTGGAGGCAAATATTTCCCTCCCTATTTCTCTTCCCTCCCTTTTTTCTGTATGGAATGTACCAGGGTTTCTGTGCTCTACTATAATATGTATGGGGAGGGTCAAAGTTCTATAGTAATCAGATGTGCACTCGAACGAATGTTGTCGATATGTTATTATTATTATTTATAAAGCGCCAACAAGTTTTGTAGCGCTGTACAATGTTTATAAAACTTTGCATAATGTAGTGGTTAAATATATGCAGACACTCGGCCATTTCAGATACCTTTCACTTTTTCTTTCAGTGTAATTGGTTCTCTTCTGGAGTCAAGGATACAGTTGCAAGCTTCTTCTGCCATTTCCCCTTCTGGATCTATGGAATTCAGCATTGATTATTTGGAACTTTGCCATCCGTTTGTTGTTCATGGTTTATGTATTTGTTACCTGTTTATTGTCGTTACAAAAAAAGAGGAAGGGTGTGGTCTTAGAGATTTTCAGTAAAGAGAGTTATGCAAATATTCGCCTCCAGTCATTACTAAAATTAAGATTATAGGTACACTACGTTAGTGTAACGAAATCCCCTATTTACAGACTATACGAACAAGCCTGTTCGGTTATTTGGAGAATTACAGCGGGATTTCGTGGAAATAACAATAAATGTGAAAGTGGCCAACCCCAGATAGCTATAGTATGGAACTTGCAGTCGGCTGCAAACACACGACCGGCCGGTGAAAGTCAAACTTCGGTTGACGATTCTGAGAACTGTGTTCGTGGGATCTGAGCGCTATTCGCCTAGAATATGCCCTCAGATCCAAGCTATCTGGGGATAGGTGGAACTTAAAGGTTATGTTGTGTAAAAATAAAGTTATATATTTTTATTCTGTTTTGCTAAATAAGAAAAGCCATGCTTCTTTCTTCCTCGAGATAATTAAGGCTCTCTTTGCTACCTTAAGTTAATTATCTCCAGGATGGAAAAGAGGGAGTGATTTATGTAAAAGGGGAGTGCTTATGCTATAGCCACTGTGATTGGCTACTGTGTTACTTTTGTCCCAGTCTTCCATCTGGTCCCTTAGGGGAGTGTCTACCAGGTGGAAGACCTGCATAAATACCGGGCGGGTAGCCCACAGTAAATCAGATCGTTTTACCCCTTCATGAAGTCTCGACTCATGTTTGGGGGATTGGGAGTTATAATCACTTCGTTTCAGTTGGATTTCGGGAAAAGCTGCAAGGATCATCGCTGCACGAATGCAAGGATCCTTTACAGTTAGCATAATCTACAACTATCCTTTTCTTTCAGTTTATATTACTGTTTCGCTTATAAATGTTTGTAATCATCTCTATGATAACCTGATGACTGCAAGTCACTGTAAAATGACTGTTGTGTAAGGCACTGTTTAAATTGTTTATGACTTAGTCTAGTATAATTAAAAAATATAGGTGAATATAATGCGACTACAATATTAATAGTATGTAACCATTGTCAACCAATCTTGTATACTTGTTTTTAGCAAAGATGTCATAATACTTCACCTGCAAAAATAATAGGGATGTGCATGGGAAAAAAATTTGGTTCGGTTCGGCATTCCGAAATTCGGTACTTCGGGACTTCAGCACTTCGGAATTGTGGCACTTCGACACTTCGGAACTTTGGCACTTCGGGACTTCTCTTGCAGCAGCTTAGTAGATAACTCCCTAATTCCCACGGTAAAAAGTACTTAGTATTAGTCAATTTTGCCCCTACTCGCTATACCGCGTGTAAGGGCGTGTCTATTAAACATGTCTATTAAACCATTCCCCCCCCCCCCGTCCCCCACCCCTGAACGGAGGGTGGGGGCCCTAAAGAAGAATAAGGGGGGGCCTATTGTCCTCCCCCCGGCCCCCACCCACGAGCGGTGGTTGGGGGCCCTAAATTAGAATAAGGGGGAGGGGACCTATTGTCCTCTCCCCCAGCCCCCACCCTGAGCGGCAGGTGTGGGCCCTAAATATCAATAATAATTTATTCTACATTAGAATAAAGGAGGGGACACGCTGTGTAATTTGACTCATAACAACACTCTGATTGGTTCATTGAAAGTAACTTACACAGCGTGGGAAAAGTCCCAAAAAATTCCAAAATTTCAAAGAACTTTCCCACGCTGTGTAAAATGACACAGAGCACTCTGATTGGCTGGATTTCAAGCTAATCAATCAGAGTGCTGTGACAGGTAAATGTAGAGACTTACCTGTCAGTCTCTTCATTTACCTGTCAGAGCACTCTGATTAGATGGCTTAAACCAACCAACCAGAGTGCTCTGAGCCTAATTGCAGGGCGGGGCAAGGCTTTATAAGCCTTCCCATGCCCTGCAGAGCTTATTCTGCACGGAGCCCTACATGAGTGAACATGGATTATTTTTTTGTAATAGGTCCCCCCTTATTCTAACTTAGGGCCCCCACTCACCGCTCAGGGGTGGGGGCCCGAGGGAAGGACAATAGGTCCCCCCTTTATTCTAATTTAGGGCCCCCACCTGCCGCTTAGGGGTGGTGGCCGAGGGGAGGACAATAGGTCCCCCCTATTAATATTTAGGGCCCTCACCTGCCACTCAGGGGTGGGGTCCAGGGGGGAGGACAATAGGTTCCCCCTTATTCTAACTTAGGGCCCCCACCTGCCGCTCAGGGGTGGAGGCGGGGGGGAGGATGATAGGTCCCCCCTTATTCTAATTTAGGGCCCCCACCGGCCGCTCAGGGGTGGGGCCTGGGGAGGACAATAGATCCCCACCTTATTCTAATTTAGGGCCCTCACCCGCTGCTCAGGGGTGGAGGCCAGGGGGGAGGACAGTGGGTCGCCCCCCTTATTGATATTTAGGGCCCCCACCCACCGCTTAGGGGTGGTGGCTGGGGGGAGGACAATAGGTCCCCCCCTTTTATTTTACTTTAGGGTTCCCACCTGCTGCTCAGGGGTGGGGGCCAGGGGGAGGACAATAGATTCCCCCCCTTATTCTTCTTTAGGGCCGCCACTCAGGGGTGGGGGGGAGGACAATAGGCCCCCCCTCGAAGTATTTAAAAAAATGTTGTTAAAAATTTTGTTGTATGCTTTTCGATTTTTGTTAACTGTTTGGTGGAAGAAAATTCTTTTGTGTGTGTGTGTGTGTGTGTGCTGTCAGAAAAAAAGCCTTTTGCTTTGCTTGGGTCATTGACTCTAGAGTGAGGGCTAGTGTACCAGTACATAATTGTTAATATATATATTTTTTTTTTAACTAACTGTTTGGAGACAGAAAATTCTTCTTTTGGACTTTGTGGTAGCAGAAAAATAAATTTGTTTGGTTAGTCTGGGTCATTGATTCTAGTGTGAGACTAGCCTATTGGTTTACAGTTGCTATAAGTAATTATTATTTTAACTGTTTGAAAAAAAATAATTCTTCTTTTGGACTCTGTGGTGGCAGGGAAATACATTCTCTTGACTAGTCTGGGTCATTGACTCTAGTGTGAGATTAGCCTGTTGGTTTAAATTTGTTATAAGTATTCGTTCTAGCACTTTCAGCAAGATAGTTCAATCACTGTACCATTCCTGCATGTTACTAGTGAAGAGGCAGGTGGCTCAGACTGTAGGTCAGTGGATGCACTTCACCACATTTTTATAAAGTGCTTCTAGTGACCAGCGTGTCTTACTCTCTTTGAAGGCATACTGGTGGCAGCCATTATTTCCTGGTATGATGGTGCAAACCATACTTGAGCATTGCAGGAAGATTGCCGGGCATTCAGAGGCAGTACAAACCATTATCTGGAAATCTATTCATAAATTAGGATATACATAGGACACAAGGTCACACATTTAGCCTGAAAGAAAGGAGATTTAATTTAAGGCAAAGAAAATGTTTGTTTTTTTTACAGTGAGCAAAAAGGAAATGTAATTTTCTGCCTGAACAGGTGGTTTTATCAGAGTTTAAAATGCAATTGGATAAATACTTGCAAAAACATAAAATACAGGGATATAATATCTAATTAGTGGGGCAATAGCTGCATAATCCAAGGAGACATCTGACTGCTATTTTGAGGTCAAGAAGGAATTTTTTCCTATTTTGTTGCAAAATTGGTAGCACTTCAGACTAGGTTTTTTGCCTTCTTTTGGATCAACAGCAAAAACTTATGTGAGGAAGGCTGAACTTGATGGACGCAAGTCTCTTTTCAGCTATGTAACCATCTAACTATGTAACTATGTAATTTCTTCTGTAGTGTGACTCTAGCAAACTGTTGAGGCAGAAGCAAGAGATCAGAGGCTTTCTCACACACTGTCTATGACATGCTGGAAAAAGTTTCGACATGCTGGAAAAAGTTTGGAACAGCAGAGGGCAAGCCATAATCTAGCTTCAGACAACGCCATTGGATTTGACTCCGCATGGGAGTAAGGATTGTCAAAGATAGGGCAACTAGTGTCAGTACTTACCTAATTTAGAGACATGACAGAGAATTTGAGCCACAGTAATACCAGTTCAATTCAGGTCATCCACTTGTTCAAACATCTCATAAGCATGATTATGATTAGTTCCTGGCGCACACTCCAAGGATGTAGCAGCAGTGGTCAGGAAGATGAAAGATCTGCTCAGTGCTCATTTTCACCAACAAGTGCTAATTGCCCTGAACCAATGCTAGCTTCCCTGTGTGATCCTAGGATTAAGGGGAAAGTGGCACTCTGATCCAACAGTCTGACATACTGAAAGGACATACTTATCAATATGATCTGTGATTTGCAGAGAAAGAGAGACATGCTGGTTGAGGAAGATGAGCACATTACAACTACCATTGTCTACTACTTCCAGCAGTATCAGTGGCAGCATAACCCAAGGCAGCAGACTGGAGCAGCTAGGTTTTAACAGCCAAAAGAAGACTATTAATGTGACCTTACCTGTCTGAACCAATTTGACTCCTACTGAAGAGCCTCTGAGCTACGGGGATGAGAAGAAAAGTGGGTTACCTGATCTGTGTCTGGTTGCCCAGCAGCTATTGTCAGGTCCACCAACCACTGTCCAAATTGAGCAAGTGTTTTCTGTTACAGGGAACATTGTAAATCTCCAATACTAACAAATAACCATTTCAAATGACTATTATTGTAGTGGTTTTGCCCTACCTGGCTGACTCTTGGGGCACCTGCTCTCTCTACAGACCACTTTCTTTCCTGGTACAGAAGGAAGAACTATGCTTTCCGTACTAAAATCATCTTCATGCATGACAATGCACCATCTCATGCGACAAAGAATACCTCTGCATCAATGGCTGCTATGGGGATAAAAGGAGAGAAAATCATGGTGTGGCCTCCATCCTCCCCTGACCTCAATCCTATTGAGAACCTTTGGAGCGACCTCAAGCAAAAGATCTATGAGGGTGGGAGGCAGTTTACATCCAAACAGCAGCTCTGGGGGGCTATTCTGACATCTTGCAAACAAATTCAAGCAGAAACTGTCCAAAAACTCACAAGTTCAATGGATGCAAGACTTGTGAAGCTGCTATCAAATAAGGGGTCCTATGTTAAAATGTAATGTTTACAAAGTTAAAATGTTGTTATAAGTTTGATTGAAATAGCTTTTGATTTCAGTAAATATGCTGCAAACACAACAAATGACAATTTTCAGTTCTTTACAACCTATAAAGTGTTTTGAAACTTACTGTGCGTGATAATTTGGAACAGTGCATTGTTTTTTATATTTAAAAAAAATACTGTTATCATTAGGAGGCTTGTTCAATAAAATTTGAATTGTACTCTTAATAGTTGATAACATGAGAATTATGCTGACTGTTATATACATCAATTATTTAGGTAAATGAGAAAAATATAATTTGCATAATAATTTGGAACAGGGTGTAATTTTGGCAACTATTTTGCATATCAGCATAGTTATTATCCCCTTTTTTTGCTGCTGTTTTGGCCTTTCTGAATTTTATTTAATAAATCAAAATACGGCTCAATCGAGCAGCTGACTAAACTAGATTTTATTTTAACTTTTTTTCTTAAATGTTTCGGAAAAGTAGCCCTGAAAAAAGATTTTATGCCAGCCCTCCAGCAGCTGTCCAGGTCCAGTTACTCCTCCACACAATTCATGGGGCCCCGGTCACACACATACATACAGACACACATACATACACATATACACACACACATAGACACATACAGACAGACAGATACATACAGACACAAACATACATACACACACACAGACAGACACACACTCAAGACACATATACATACATACACACACACACACATACAGACAGACACACACACATAGACACACATACATACACACAGACAGACACACACACATACAAAGACACATACATACATACACGCAGGCACATACAGACAGACACATACACACACACAAGACACATACATACAAAGACACATACATACAAACAATACAGACAGACACACACACATACAGACAGACAGACACACACAGACACAGACAGACAGACACATACATACAGACACACAGAGAGAGAGACACACACACACACAAAGACACATACATACATACACAGGCACATACAGACAGACAGACACACACAGACACACACAAACAGTCACAGACACACACACACAACACACATACATACAAAGACACATACGTACATACAGACAGGCACACATACAGACAGACACAAACACACATACAGACAGGCAGACACACACCAACACATGCATGGGGGCAAAGGTGTACTCAGGGGACTTTGCAGAAAACAAACTGGGGTGTTTTCTGGTGGTAACATATAACCAACTGGCTAAAATCAAAAAGCAGAATTAAAAAAATTACCACCATGCACTTTCTCTGAAATTTTCTTAGTACAATTGTTGGGGGAAGGATATTAAAACACCCCATATACAATACCCTGGCATGTCTACTTTATAGAAAATATTTACTTTCATGATGGTAGCATTAACTGGGGGATGCAAAAATACAGCAAACTGAAGATAGGCCAAGCATACCTATATATCAAGTTGAAAAACGGACATGCACAAGTCTCTATCATGGCCTTTTAACCCCCAAACAACCCAACAAGCCTATGCATGGATGGTATCTCTGTACTCAGGAGATGTTGCTGGACATATATTAGTGTGTTTTTTTGTGTTTAACAATTATTAAGGTGTTTATTAATGACACTAACAGGCATATGTCTAAAATGTATTTTTTCTACATGAAGTCTTTGGAAATGTAGCTGTTTCTGATCTGCATTTGCAATCTCAGATTGCTTGTCATCCCTTAGCTTAGCTATCATGGTGGTGGCACATCTGACAAATTGATTATTAAAGGCATTTGCTACATAAAGGGGGCATTGCAGGATTTTGTTCTCCATTTTGACAGTGGAGGGTTGGAGTGGATTGTAGGAGTTTGTATGTTACTTCTGATTTTTCAGAAGTTTCTTGAGTTTGATATGTTATTGTTTAAATTTCCATTTAGATATTGGGCCTTTGCCATTTCTGTTTGTTTTCTGCATGCATTTCTCCATTGTCTGTAGGCACCGTG
>OW240912.1:341681557-341703801 GCA_933207985.1 Pelobates cultripes
ATCAGGAAGTATTACTTTACTGAGAGGGTAGTGGATGCATGGAATAGCCATCCAGCTGAAGTGGTAGAGGTTAACACAGTAAAGGAATTTAAGCTTGTGTGGGATAGGCATAAGGCTATCCTAACTATAAGATAAGGCTAGGGACTAATGAAAGTATTTAGAAAATTGGACAGACTAGATGGGCCGAATGGTTCTTATCTGCCGTCACATTCCATGTTTCTATGTGTACATCAGTAATCTATTGGTTTCTTTGTTGTTCTTTAAACCATACCTTGAGATATTGATAATTCAACTACCGAAAAATCTACAACAGCAATACAGTGCTTAGTACAGCTCCTTTAAATATTTACCAACCATAATTACTATAGGTGTCTTCCAAGTTTGAAACAAGTGTTGAAATTCACATACATCTGGGTATTGGCATCAAATGGTTTGAATGATAGGTAGCATTTTTAGTTAACTTTTGTAGAAAGTGTTGCATTCTCTAGTGCTAATATATCTTTAATGAGAATTGTACACAGTAAAACTAACAATAGGTTCTATAATTTTCAACTGGTGGCTAGGTAGTATCCAGCTGGCTGAGTTCAATTTATTCATCCAGCTTTTTTTCCCAAGGGTGCAAGCTTATTAGTCAATGCTTCCAATTTAATTTTGCAGATTCTATTTTTCTCTTGTGTTCGTACCTACTAGTACTTCATCATACTTAATGTACTGAAACTGTACCCTTAAACCAAAACCTGCCCCCACTAACAGTGCACGTTTTGATTGACCCTTTAGATTATTGTTCCTACAGGCTAAAATCAAAGATACAATATTGCAATTCCAAATAATATTTACTAAATCTTCATGTTTAAAAAATGCATACTGCTTCCGTATTTAACATATTATTTTTATCTACGTTATGAATCCAGAAAATTAATGTATTGATGCAGTATCAGTAATCTCATTCTGCTAAAATTATATGGAAAGGGCTAAAGGGGAACTCAAATCAATTCCTTTATTTTACCTTGCAATTTTCCTCTAATTAATTTAACCCTTTCCCACACATGCAGGCACTGTGTTGAGTTAGTTTTGCAATGCATTTTGCTAAATAAACTCTAGGTTAGTATCCATATTTCACCCCAGAACCCGTTTCCCCAGGCAAGATAATCTCAAAAGGGGCTTTACCTAGTCCATTGCAATTAGCAAAGAGACTGAAAACAAACTGCTCACACTCCCTTGCTGTTATTTTGCAGTCAGAATTCCAAATTAATTAGAATACTAATTACAAATGTATTTTTTTTTTTTTTAATCCTCAGTTAAGACACTAGTTATTTGCCCCAGAATTGCAACAATTTTTACATGTAATAATTATGGAAGTAGGATGGTGGTAAAAAGTTTAAAACAGATTGCAGAAATAATTTTAACTGATAAGTTAAATCTCACATTATATATCACAAATATATACATTTATAATTAGTTTTCTAATTCATTTTAATTATTATTATCAATGTGTTATTACCATCATACATACAAATACATCACTTTATATAAACTCAAAATGTTAATATATACTCTAAAGTTTAAATCATAGTCATTAGGTCACGTCTTAAAATACTGTAGAGGACATTACTTGTTATTTACTACATTTTCTTAGCCCCTCACTATCAAACTTGCAATGTAAAAAGGGGGAAAAAAACAATAATATATTGCAGTAAACTTGTTTTCCATTTTTGTCCAGTAATTCTGTTCTTGTGTCTGATATTTTACTGCAGGATAATAAGTAAGTGTTAAGTGTATAATTCAGGAAATTTTATTAAGGATGTAACAATTTCATATGTAGAACATCCATAAAAATTGTACATCAGAGTTAAGGCAAACACAACTTGAAACAACAGACCATATTCAATATTCATTTACAACGGCTAAAAGAAGATGTCTCAGCAATAAAAAAAAGTCTGCAACCCCATGTTTTCAGAAAGCGTCTATTTCATGTGCCCTATTAACAATGACATCTATAATTCTGTAGCAGTGATGTATTGCTCTAAAAGGGCAGTGTTGATTTACTACCCATAAAGTTCTGAGTGAAATCAAAGCCCACAGCTATCTGTTGATGCTGTGTAAATCCATCCAAATATGCATAATAAACTTTGATTTAAAATTTCATGAGAATAGTATGAACTTTGAATGATATCCACCAGTTAACTCTTTGCCGATGCCATACATTTTGGAATGAGAATGTGATTTCTGGTGGGTGGTGTAGCGGAGAGCTGGTCTTACACAGCCTATCTCCACTTTAGATCCCAGTAAGGCTCAGGAACAAGTATTATAAATCCACAGGGTAATATTTCCAGCAGGCAAAATACTCCAACAATATCCCAACCTCAATCCCAATGACTGGACGACACACAGCGTCAGGAGCAGAACTAAACTTTTAATCACAGCAGTTCCTTATAAAGGTTTCTCCCATGCAAGGGAGGGATTTACAATAATTAGAACAATAACCAATAGTTGAGTAGTTCCCTCCCATACATTCCCTCCCCTCAGTGTGACACTTAATCCACTTATTCCTGGTACAGTTTTCCCTGTTTTCTGGACGTACCCCAAAACTGTGGGGTAAAAGGATCTATCCCCTGGTAGCCCTGGTCTGGGTGACCAACATACTCAAAATTCACCCAGATCAGACCAGGGGTTCGGGAGTTATGGGGAATAAACTATTTGACCGACCGCACACGAATAGGTAGCCGAAAAGAGTTCCATGTGTTTTGGCCCTGCGGTCGGTCTACGTTCGGGAGGTAAAACAGTCACTAATCTTTGCCATCCATGGCTAATTCTGTTCGTTTGATTGAATTCACCGAACGAGGGGTTGATTGGCCCCTCCGTTCGGGAGTTCTGGAGCTCTGGAGGTCTCAGCAGTGTTCGGGTAATCGAGTGTCCGATTTGAGTTCCAGACACTCGACGACCAAACACCGCTGAGATTTCGTGCGTAAGATGGCCACCGCCACATGTTCGCTTACCGAATGGCGGCCTCCCAGATATAGCAATAAAACACCGATTAACTGTAGTTAGAGAAGTGTGAAAGCCTTAATGAGATACACACTTCTCTCTGAGGTGGTCTATTGATTCGGTAGTTTCCATTCGTATGAAATATGAATGAAATTACCGAACAAGCATACGAATTACACATACAATTTCAATTATACAGCAAGCTAAACACACGAACAGTCTTTTAAACATAATCCTGGCGGACAGTCCCATACCATCCGCTACAGGTGGATGGATAGATAGATAGATAGACAGATAGATAGATAGACGGACGGACGGACGGACGGAAAGACAGACAGACAGACAGATGTACACATGGGCATGTTATTAGAAACTCTTTTCTAATACTGTATAAAACCTAACTTTCGCTCAGTTGGAATTCTTTGTAGCATGAATATAACAAGTTGCTGGGAACATGAACATGAAACCAGCTGTTCCTAAAATGCTGATGCTGTATATGTCAGGAACCAGTGGTGGAACTACCGCTGTCATCTTCTGCTTTTGCTTCCTTTGAGCACATGTCTTTGAATTTGCGTGTGTTAAGAGTCTCTCTCAGATTGTGGTGACAGTCGTTTATGCAGAATGTAGAGTTCCAGTGAGAATGTAGAGTTCCAGAAGAGGACTGTGTAAATTTGACGTGTATGTTGGTGCAGAGAATGGTGATTGATGCAAATGTATCTGCTGCTGAGCATGTAGAGTTGGCTGTTTCTGATTCCTTGAAGGAAACTTGAGAGAAGATTGCTATGTCATCATATTGTCCTACCTGGTCCGTACTTTCTTCATTCCCTTCCACTGATATTCTTTCCCCACTGTCTACTGTGCCTTTCACTTCATGCCAGGAAGCATTCTTCCTTCCATCTACCTTTTTGCCCCCTGGTCCTCCCTTTTTTCTTGTTTGTACCATTTCCCTGATCTTCTCTTTTCCCTTTCATTCTTGTCTCTGCTCTCGTCCTTGCCATCCTAGTGCCTTTCCACAAAACCACTCATCTTTAATCACTCACACTCAGTCCACCAGGCACCTCTACCACATCTTATATGTTCACAACTGTTTCCTCTGCAGTCTTTCCAGTAAATTTTTCAACTAAGTGTCATGATCTGCCTCAAGGAATGTCAAAGTGTAACTGCCATACCAGAGTTTTTATATTGTCTATAATATAACTGTCCATTTTGTCCAATAGCAATTTCCAGGGCAGCCAGCAGAAATTTTGGGGCCCCTGACAAAGCACAAGGTCTGGACACCCTACCCCCGGCCCACCCACAAGTCCGCCCACAGGACTCCTACCTAGTCCACAGACAATGATGCAAGACTGAATGTGGTGTGTATAGTGGAAGTGAATTAGAATGTGTGTAATGGATGTAGTGTTTGTGTGTATTAGATACTGTTTGATGATGCAGAGTGTGTGTTTGTGTAGCAGATGCAGTGTGTATAGTGAATGCAGAGTGTGTTTGAGTAGTGGATGTAGTGTGTGTTTGTGTAGTGGATGTAGTTTTTGTGTGTACTAGATGCAATGTGTTTAGTGGATGCAGTGTCTGCAGTGGATGTAGTGTGTGTATTAGACACAGTGTCTCTGTATAGTGAATGCAGAATGTTTGAATGTGTGGTGGACGTACTGTGTACTGTGAATACAGGATGTTTGTGTAGTGGATGCTGTGTGTATAGTTAATGCAGAGTGTGTGTCAGTGGAGTGGATGCAGAGTCTGTGTTAGTGGAGTGGATGCAGAGTGTGTGTTAGTGTAATGAATGCAGAGTGTGTGTCAGTGTAGTGAATGCAGTGTGTGTGTCAGTGTAGTGAATGCAGAGTGTGTGTGTCAGTGTAATGAATGCAGAGTGTGTGTTAGTGCAGTGAATGCAGTGTGTGTGCTAGTGTAATGAATGCAGTGTGTGTGTGTTAGTGTAATGAATGCAGTATGTGTGTCAGTGTAATGAATGCAGAATGTGTGTCAGTGTAATGGATGCAGAGTGTGTGTTAGTGTAGTGAATGCAGTGTGTGTGTAAGTGTAGTGAATGCGGAGTGTGTGTTAGTGTAATGAATGCAGTGTGTGTGTCAGTGTAGTGAATGCAGTGTGTGTGTTAGTGTAATGAATGCAGTGTGTGTGTCAGTGTAGTGAATGCAGTGTGTTAGTGTAGTGAATGCAGTGTGTGTGTCAGTGTAGTGAATGCAGTGTATGTGTGTGTCAGTGTAGTGAATGCAGAGTGTGTGTTAGTGTAATGAATGCCGTGTGTGTGTGTGTCAGTGTAGTGAATGCAGTGTGTGTGTCAGTGTAGTGAATGCAGTGTGTGTGTTAGTGTAGTGAATGCAGAGTGTGTGTCAGTGTAATGAATGCAATGTGTGTGTCAGTGTAGTGAATACAGTGTGTGTGTTAGTGTAATTAATGCAGAGTGTGTGTTAGTGTAATGAATGCAGTGTGTGTGTCAGTGTAGTAGATGCAGTGTGTTTGTTAGTGCAGTGGATGCAGAGTGTGTGTTAGTGTAATGAATGAAGAGTGTGTGTCAGTGTAGTGAATGCAGAATGTGTGTCAGTGTAGTAGATGCAGTGTGTGTGTCAGTGTAGTGAATGCAGAGTGTGTGTTAGTATAATGAATGCAGTGTGTGTGTCCGTGTAGTGACTGCAGAGTGTGTGTCAGTGTAATGAATGCAGTGTGTGTGTCAGTGTAGTGGATGCAGAGTGTGCATTAGTGTAGTGAATGCAGAGTGTGTGTCAGTGTAGTGAATGCAGTGTGTGTGTCAGTGTAGTGGATTCAGTGTGTTAGTGTAGTGAATGCAGAGTGTGTGTCAGTGTAATGAATGCAGTGTGTGTGTCAGTGTAGTGAATGCAGTGTGTGTGTCAGTGTAGTGGATGCAGTGTGTGTGTTAGTGTAGTGAATGCAGTGTGTGTGTCAATGTAGTGGATGCAGTGTGTGTGTTAGTGTAGCGGATGCAGTGTGTATAGTAAATGCAGTGTGTGTGTGTTAGTGTAGTGGATGCAGTGTGTGTGTTAGTGTAGTGAATGCAGAGTGTGTGTCAGTGTAATGAATGCAGTGTGTGTGTTAGTGTAGTGAATTCAGAGTGTGTGTTAGTGTAATGAATGCAGTGTGTGTGTGTGTTTACTAGTGTATGTTTGTAATACAATAAAAGCTATTCCCCCCTTCCTGCTTCTTACCTGGCTCAAGGAGGGGGGAAGATTCCATGATCCCTGGTGGTCCGGTAGCATTGTGGGGGAACCACGGCTCACTGTATTTGCAGAGGGGGCCCAGCGAACTGCAAGAGCACTTTACAGCATTTCCCTGTCTCCAACTCCTGCGAGACGTGGTGTGCGCGCCCCGCGGAGTGTTGCCATGGTAAAGCAAAACGCAGTCAGGGCCCCCCAGGACCGCTGGGCCCGTGACAACCATCATGGTTGTCACCCCCTGATGGCGGCCATGGCATTTTCAGTAGACCACTTAACCATCAATTTCTTGCAAAGTTTACAGTAGACACATGCAATTCCTTTTGTCTTATCTAAATTCTAACCATAACCATAATGCTAACTGTAATACTAACCCTGACTCACACCATAATACATATCCTAACCCTAATACTAAACAGTAGTGATGTCCCGAACGGTCGCCGAACGGTTCGCGAACAGTTCGCGAACGGTTCGCGAACGGTTCGCCACAGACTCATCATTGAGTAAACTTTGACCCTGTACCTCACAGTCAGCAGACACATTCCAGCCAATCAGCAGCAGACCCTCCCTCCCAGACCCTCCCACCTCCTCACTAATAATGCAGCTTCAAAATGGATGCTGTCCAGGAGGTGGGAGGGCCTGGGAGGGAGGGTCTGCTGCTGATTGGCTGGAATGTGTCTGCTGACTGTGAGGTACAGGGTCAAAGTTTACTCAATGATGAGTCCGTGGCGAACCATTCGTGGCGAACCATTCACGAACCGTTCGGCGAACTAAACATATTTCTAACCTTACTCTTACTTTTAATCGTAATCTTACAATGTTGCATTGAGACTGACAGGGTAATTCAATAAAGTCCAAATGGACCCATACAAAATGGGGCAAAAACATTTGGTGCTGTACAGGGTCATTTGGACTGCATAATCCAGACATTATTAACACTATTTAACAATATTTGGATTTTGCAGAGCAGGTTCTAATGTAACTGAATATAGTCTACATTTCAGTCAGACCAAATTCTGGTGATTCTGGTGATTGTTAAAATTCTTAAATTCCATGTTAATACAAGGAAGGACTATATAACTACAAGAAAGATCTTTAACCAGCAGCAATTAAAAACTAGCAACTTGGCAGCCATTGGAATTTTCGCACATGTCTAGAGCAAACCAGATTTACTGTAGAGATTACTCTAGAGCACAGTGTACAGCATCAAATGTTCAATTTGGACTTTATTGAATTACCCAATCTGTCTCAATGCACCATTGTAAGATTACGGTTAGAAGTAGAAGTTACGTTAGAAATAAGTGTAGTATTAGGGCTAGGATTTGTAGTATGGTTTGAATCAGAGTTAGAATTACAGTTAGCATTATGGTTATGGTTAGAATTTAGATTAGATTTTTTTGTTAGGTTGATATGTAAATTTAGATTTTCTATGACATTACACTTTATTCATTGTTAGTGAATAATCAACATGAGAGATATATTTTTTTTCTCAAATCATATATTTTGAGTTCATACACAACTGAGAAAAAGTACATGAATTCAAGAGTCTTTTTAAAGAACTGAAATACTTTTAAGCTAAACTGCTTACTGATACATATTTTGGTAGTTAATTGCTCTAGAAGCAGCTCTTATAACAAGCCTCTTTGAATGAACTCATTGCTTCACTTTTCTGCTGCATGAAATGGTTAATTGTTTGGCCAGGTTGAAGATCTATGGCAGTTTGATTAAAAGGTTGATAAGAAAAGCAGCTGTCGCTGGTATTAATGTGTTCTGAGAGAGCAGATGGCCTGCCTATTTATCAATATAAGCCGCACTTTCATTTGGAGTCAAAACGCAAGAGGTAAACTTTTCCCCATTGCACTGATGATGTAAATTGGTGTCTGTGTTTCCAGAATAATGTTGTTGCAGCACCATCTAGTGGCTGACTTAACTAATACAGTCACAGTTTATTTCATTATATTTCACAAGACTTAGATCAATTCTCAGATATTTTTGAATATCTTGATTTTTAGCCAACATTGCATTATGTTACAGATGTAATGTTGGGAAGGATAAACAAAATATCACAAGGACGAAATATGTGAGTCTGGCGTGTGGTGAGAAGGGAATTAATTTGGAATTGTGAGGATTAAACGAGATAGTATTTTATGCAGTTGGAAATAAAAAATTAAATGGTTGGGTGGAAATAAAGTCACAGTATGGAGTGGAAAGGCAAAGCATGTGATTTACAACATGAAGACAATTCAAGGGTAAAACTTAAATATTTGTTTCAGGGCTTAATTTGAAAAATGCTAAGTTCACACCAACCTTAGCACTTCAGAGTTCTTCACTTATACTTCCTATAATTTATTTTATATGTAATCTATTTCATTTGTCCTTTCTCTGATGCAGACTATGATAACCATTTGCCATTTCAGAGTTCAGGTAACAATTTTGGAATTTAAATCAGGTGAGGAACATCAGCCATTGGCATTGTGCTTACCCAACAAAAAAAAGTATGCGTCATGGTAAAGGTAGTCCACACCAGAGCATCTTAGACACAACCTCAAAATCCAGTAAGTCATTACTGGCGCAGTAAACCCATGGAGAAAGAGGTTTGGGCATGCCTCAGAGCCGAATGCCCAAGACCACAATTGCCTGACAAAGTGGCCATTACTCTGGAGTTTGACATATCTCAGGCAGGGACCCACGGAAAGGCATTGAAAAGGGTCTTAAAGCCACGCAAGACAAATTGCTGGATCTCCTCGGCCCTATATCAAAAATGCTTTACTTTGCTGACCTGGCTCTCCCCCAGGGTACACAGCTTGAACATAACTATTTCTGAGAATGGGCCCAACATTCAGTCTGCCTGCTAGGCAATGCCAATGCCGCACTTTGTGCCGAACAGAGCAAATCAGCACTGCTGAGAATTGACACAAAATCGCTGGAAATAGGACCAATAGAGCTCAGGACAATGGCGAAAGGTCTTCTCTTCGGGGAACCTTTCATTGCTGAATTGAAAGTACATCAACCTGTTTACGACCTTAAGTAAGACACAATCATAGCTCAAACTGTTTTTCTGCATCCCATCTTCTACCAGACCACTACACAGTGGTCCTCATACTACAGAGGCTCAGGCAGAACCAGAGGAACCAGAAGCAGAGGTCGTGGACGCTTCTCTACAGGTGAGTTCTCTTTCTGCCCTGCCTGTTTCCAACTGTACCACTCGCAACCTGTCTCTTTACTTCGGAACTGGAGAGTAATCTCAGGAGATGCATGGATTTTACAAATGGTACAGTATTACATCCTAGAGTTCAACTCACAACCGATCCAAACCTCTCCTCCACCTCTATTACACACGTCATGGGAACACGACCTTCATGAGGCCCATTCCCTGTTTGACAAAGGAGCAGTGCAATACGCACCGGACAGGGACAGTTTCTTCAGCAAAATATTTATGGGCAAGAAGAAAACAGGGGACAACCTACCGGTTATAAATCTCTGGAACCTCAACAAATACATTGTTTACAGACATTTCAAAATGAAAGAGATACATCTCCTTCAGGACCTCCTCCTCAAAAATGACTGGTTAACCTGACTGGATCTGAAGGACACGTACCTGTCTGTCGGTCACTTGGGAATGTTAATGCATTCTCCCTATGGAGAGGACAAGCATGCCAGTTCCTTTGGTCTCAGTTCAGCTCCGTGGTGTTTCACGAAGCTATTGAAACCGTTGATGGCTCACATTCTATTCGAAGGCATGCAGTGTCTCGTGTACTTGGACAATTTGCTAATCTTCTGCAAATTTGCGTCCAGGCTACAATTGCAAACAAAATTTGTTGTTCACTTTCCCAGATTACTTGGGCTTTGTAGTGATCAGACAGAAATCGTCACTCTCTCCCTCACAGACGTTCCAGTTCCTCAGTTCAACTCGATGAACTGTGTACTGCGCCTTCCGGCCTCAAAGATTACATCCATCCAGAAAGAGATCAGATGGGTTCTTCGTATGGACACAATTATCCTCAGGTTGCTCACCCGTATAGTGGATCTTCTGTCGTCCTCAATTCAGGCAATATTTCCAGGACCACTACACTACAACGCGTGAAAGTGAACAGCCTACTTTCCAGACAGTCCTACGACCACTGGATACCACTTCAAGCAGACGTGAGGACAGAGCTCCACTGGTGGCTCCTACACATGAAAACCTGGAATGGCAAAGCGATCTTTGGCTCCTCTCCGGATTTCATTGTGGAATCAGATGCCAGCCCCTGGGGCTGGGGGGGGTGCTAACTGCACGGTTTCCGCTACGGGGGGCTTTGGGGGAACAAGGAGGCCCACAATTTACAGTCTGGCCAAAGACATGCTAAATTGCTGCATCCTACTCCACATGAACAATGTCTCTGCGGTGAAATATAGAATTTGCCTAGGCAGAGCCAGATCCCAAGCCCTCACAGAGGCCACCAAAGACATCAACATATTCTCTCGAGCAACATCATGTTGAAAGCGGAATATCTCCAGGGGATTACCAACCTGGCGGCAGACTGGTTCTCTCACTACTGGCGAGACAGAGGCGATGGAAAGCTCAACACATCTGTATTTTAGGAGTTGAAACACCTCAGGAACCCACTTCACCTGGACCTGTTTGCTTCCCGGACCATTCACTAGCTACCGAACTATTACAGCTGGCTCCCGGATCCAAACTGCATGGCAGTGGACGCATTTCTTCAACCATGGCCAACACACAGAGCATATGCATTCCATCCATTCTGGCAAGAGTACCCCGCCACACAAGAATCCACATTGCTTCACTCCTTCTCATAGCACCTCTCTGGCAGAATCAAGCATGGTTCCCGGACCTATTGGAGATGTCCCAAGATCACCCACTTCTTCTCCCATCCTTCCCTCTAATTCTGATGGGACAGAGGGGAGAACTTCACCCCTCATCCTGGAACAGAAAAACCTGGTCGGTCCTGGGCCCAGTGCAAGCGGCTATGGACATTTTATGGGACTCTTGCGCAAATGGCACCAGGCAAATATTTCCCTCCCTATTTCTCTTCCCTCCCTTTTTTCTGTATGGAATGTACCAGGGTTTCTGTGCTCTACTATAATATGTATGGGGAGGGTCAAAGTTCTATAGTAATCAGATGTGCACTCGAACGAATGTTGTTGATATGTTATTATTATTATTATTATTATTATTTATAATGCGCCAACAAGTTTTGTAGCGCTGTACAATGTTCATAAAACTTTGCATAATGTAGTGGTTAAATATATGCAGACACTCGGCCATTTCAGATACCTTTCACTTTTTCTTTCAGTGTAATTGGTTCTCTTCTGGAGTCAAGGATACAGTTACAAGCTTCTTCTGCCATTTCCCCTTCTGGATCTATGGAATTCAGCATTGATTATTTGGAACTTTGCCATCCGTTTGTTGTTCATGGTTTATGTATTTGTTACCTGTTTATTGTCGCTACAAAGAAAGAGGAAGGGTGTGGTTTTACAGGGCCTTTTGTGTAACATCCTCCTTTTTTCTGATTGGTTGTTTGTTTCTGTGTTGCTTGAGATTTTCAGTAAAGAGAGTTATGCAAATATTCGCCTCCAGTCATTACTAAAATTAAGATTATAGGTACACTACGTTAGCATAATCTACAACTATCCTTTTCTTTCAGTTTATATTACTGTTTCGCTTATAAATGTTTGTAATCATCTCTATGATAACCTGATGACTGCAAGTCACTGTAAAATGACTGTTGTGTAAGGCACTGTTTAAATTGTTTATGACTTAGTCTAGTATAATTAAAAAATATAGGTGAATATAATGCGACTACAATATTAATAGTATGTAACGATTGTCAACCAATCTTGTATACTTGTTTTTAGCAAAGATGTCATAATACTTCACCTGCAAAAATAATAGGGATGTGCATGGGAAAAAAATTTGGTTCGGTTCGGCATTCCGAAATTCGATACTTCGGGACTTCAGCACTTCGGAATTGTGACACTTCGGAACTTTGGCACTTTGACACTTCGGAACTTCGACAACTTCAGAACTTCGAAACTTCGGCATTACGGGACTTCGGCACTTCGGGACTTCTCTTGCAGCCGCTTAGTAGATAACTCCCTAATTCCCACGGTATTAGGGAGCTATCTACCAAAAGGCTGAAAGACCTAAATTGGTCTTTCATCCAAATTTACTAATACTAAGTAAAAAGTACTTAGTATTAGTCAATTTTGCCCATACTCGCTATACCGCGTGTAAGGGCGTGTCTATTAAACATGTCTATTAAACCATTTTCCCCCCCCCAGCCCCCACCCCTGAACGGAGGGTGTGGGCCCTAAAGAAGAATAAGGGGGGCCTATTGTCCTCCCCCCGGCCCCCACCCCTGAGCGGCGGGTAGGGGTCCTAAAGTAAACTAATGGGGGGGAACCTATTGTCCTCCCCCCGGCCCCCACCCATGAGCGGCGGTTGGGGGCCCTAAATTAGAATAAGAGGGAGGGGACCTGTTGTCCTCCCCCCCAGCCCCCACCCTGAGCGGCAGGTGTGGGCCCTAAATATCAATAATAATTTATTCTAAATTAGAATAAAGGAGGGGACACGCTGTGTAATTTGACTCATAACAACACTCTGATTGGTTCATTGAAAGTAACTTACACAGCGTGGGAAAAGTCCCCAAAAATTCAAAAATTTCAAAGAACTTTCCCACGCTGTGTAAAATGACACAGAGCACTCTGATTGGCTGGATTTCAAGCTAATCAATCAGAGTGCTGTGACAGGTAAATGTAGAGACTTACCTGTCAGTCTCTTCATTTACCTGTCAGAGCACTCTGATTAGATGGCTTAAACCAACCAACCAGAGTGCTCTGAGCCTAATTGCAGGGCGGGGCAAGGCTTTATAAGCCTTCCCATGCCCTGCAGAGCTTATTCTGCACGGAGCCCTACATGAGTGAACATGGATTATTTTTTTGTAATAGGTCCCCCCTTATTCTAACTTAGGGCCCCCACTCACCGCTCAGGGGTGGGGGCCCGAGGGAAGGACAATAGGTCCCCCCTTTATTCTAATTTAGGGCCCCCACCTGCCGCTTAGGGGTGGTGGCCGAGGGGAGGACAATAGGTCCCCCCTATTAATATTTAGGGCCCTCACCTGCCACTCAGGGGTGGGGTCCAGGGGGGAGGACAATAGGTTCCCCCTTATTCTAACTTAGGGCCCCCACCTGCCGCTCAGGGGTGGAGGCGGGGGGGAGGATGATAGGTCCCCCCTTATTCTAATTTAGGGCCCCCACCGGCCGCTCAGGGGTGGGGCCTGGGGAGGACAATAGATCCCCACCTTATTCTAATTTAGGGCCCTCACCCGCTGCTCAGGGGTGGAGGCCAGGGGGGAGGACAGTGGGTCGCCCCCCTTATTGATATTTAGGGCCCCCACCCACCGCTTAGGGGTGGTGGCTGGGGGGAGGACAATAGGTCCCCCCCTTTTATTTTACTTTAGGGTTCCCACCTGCTGCTCAGGGGTGGGGGCCAGGGGGAGGACAATAGATTCCCCCCCTTATTCTTCTTTAGGGCCGCCACTCAGGGGTGGGGGGGAGGACAATAGGCCCCCCCTCGAAGTATTTAAAAAAATGTTGTTAAAAATTTTGTTGTATGCTTTTCGATTTTTGTTAACTGTTTGGTGGAAGAAAATTCTTTTGTGTGTGTGTGTGTGTGTGTGCTGTCAGAAAAAAAGCCTTTTGCTTTGCTTGGGTCATTGACTCTAGAGTGAGGGCTAGTGTACCAGTACATAATTGTTAATATATATATTTTTTTTTTAACTAACTGTTTGGAGACAGAAAATTCTTCTTTTGGACTTTGTGGTAGCAGAAAAATAAATTTGTTTGGTTAGTCTGGGTCATTGATTCTAGTGTGAGACTAGCCTATTGGTTTACAGTTGCTATAAGTAATTATTATTTTAACTGTTTGAAAAAAAATAATTCTTCTTTTGGACTCTGTGGTGGCAGGGAAATACATTCTCTTGACTAGTCTGGGTCATTGACTCTAGTGTGAGATTAGCCTGTTGGTTTAAATTTGTTATAAGTATTCGTTCTAGCACTTTCAGCAAGATAGTTCAATCACTGTACCATTCCTGCATGTTACTAGTGAAGAGGCAGGTGGCTCAGACTGTAGGTCAGTGGATGCACTTCACCACATTTTTATAAAGTGCTTCTAGTGACCAGCGTGTCTTACTCTCTTTGAAGGCATACTGGTGGCAGCCATTATTTCCTGGTATGATGGTGCAAACCATACTTGAGCATTGCAGGAAGATTGCCGGGCATTCAGAGGCAGTACAAACCATTATCTGGAAATCTATTCATAAATTAGGATATACATAGGACACAAGGTCACACATTTAGCCTGAAAGAAAGGAGATTTAATTTAAGGCAAAGAAAATGTTTGTTTTTTTTACAGTGAGCAAAAAGGAAATGTAATTTTCTGCCTGAACAGGTGGTTTTATCAGAGTTTAAAATGCAATTGGATAAATACTTGCAAAAACATAAAATACAGGGATATAATATCTAATTAGTGGGGCAATAGCTGCATAATCCAAGGAGACATCTGACTGCTATTTTGAGGTCAAGAAGGAATTTTTTCCTATTTTGTTGCAAAATTGGTAGCACTTCAGACTAGGTTTTTTGCCTTCTTTTGGATCAACAGCAAAAACTTATGTGAGGAAGGCTGAACTTGATGGACGCAAGTCACTTTTCAGCTATGTAACCATCTAACTATGTAACTATGTAATTTCTTCTGTAGTGTGACTCTAGCAAACTGTTGAGGCAGAAGCAAGAGATCAGAGGCTTTCTCACACACTGTCTATGACAGAATGTCAGCACACAGTGGAACTCTACTTTCGACATGCTGGAAAAAGTTTGGAACAGCAGAGGGCAAGCCATAATCTAGCTTCAGACAACGCCATTGGATTTGACTCCGCATGGGAGTAAGGATTGTCAAAGATAGGGCAGCTAGTGTCAGTACTTACCTAATTTAGAGACATGACAGAGAATTTGAGCCACAGTAATGCCAGTTCAATTCAGGTCATCCACTTGTTCAAACATCTCATAAGCATGATGATGATTAGTTCCTGGCGCACACTCCACAAGGATGTAGCAGCAGTGGTCAGGAAGATGAAAGATCTGCTCAGTGCTCATTTTCACCAACAAGTGCTAATTGCCCTGAACCAATGCTAGTTTCCCTGTGTGATCCTAGGATTAAGGGGAAAGTGGCACTCTGATCCAACAGTCTGACATACTGAAAGGACATACTTATCAACATGATCTGTGATTTGCAGAGAAAGAGAGACATGCTGGTTGAGGAAGATGAGCACATTACAACTACCATTGTCTACTACTTCCAGCAGTATCAGTGGCAGCATAACCCAAGACAGCAGACTGGAGCAGCTAGGTTTTAACAGCCAAAAGAAGACTATTAATGTGACCTTACCTGTCTGAACCAATTTGACTCCTACTGAAGAGCCAATGAGCTACGGGGATGAGAAGAAAAGTGGGTTACCTGATCTGTGTCTGGTTGCCCAGCAGCTATTGTCAGGTCCACCAACCACTGTCCAAATTGAGCAAGTGTTTTCTGTTACAGGGAACATTGTAAATTTCCAATACTAACAAATAACCATTTCAAATGACTATTATTGTAGTGGTTTTGCCCTGCCTGGCTGACTCTTGGGGCACCTGCTCTCTCTACAGACCACTTTCTTTCCTGGTACAGAAGGAAGAACTATGCTTTCCGAACTAAAATCATCTTCATGCATGACAATGCACCATCTCATGCGACAAAGAATACCTCTGCATCAATGGCTGCTATGGGGATAAAAGGAGAGAAAATCATGGTGTGGCCTCCATCCTCCCCTGACCTCAATCCTATTGAGAACCTTTGGAGTATCCTCAAGAAAAAGATCTATGAGGGTGGGAGGCAGTTTACATCCAAACAGCAGCTCTGGGAGGCCATTCTGACATCTTGCAAACAAATTCAAGCAGAAACTGTCCAAAAACTCACAAGTTCAATGGATGCAAGACTTGTGAAGCTGCTATCAAATAAGGGGTCCTATGTTAAAATGTAATGTTTACAAAGTTAAAATGTTGTTATAAGTTTGATTGAAATAGCTTTTGATTTCAGTAAATATGCTGCAAACACAACAAATGACAATTTTCAGTTCTTTACAACCTATAAAGTGTTTTGAAACTTACTGTGCGTGATAATTTGGAACAGTGCATTGTTTTTTATATTTAAAAAAAATACTGTTATCATTAGGAGGCTTGTTCAATAAAATTTGAATTGTACTCTTAATAGTTGATAACATGAGAATTATGCTGACTGTTATATACATCAATTATTTAGGTAAATGAAAAAAATATCATTTGCATAATAATTTGGAACAGGGTGTAATTTTGGCAACTATTTTTCATATCAGCATAGTTATTATCCCCTTTTTTCCTGCTGTTCTGGCCTTTCTGAATTTTATTTAATAAATCAAAATACGGCTCAATCGAGCAGCTGACTAAACTAGATTTTATTTTAACTTTTTTTCTTAAATGTTTCGGAAAAGTAGCCCTGAAAAAAAGATTTTATGCCAGCCCTCCAGCAGCTGTCCGGGTCCAGTTACTCCTGGGCAGTGGCATACACACAATTCATGGGGCCCCGGTCACACACATGCATACAGACACACATACATACACATATACACACACACATAGACACATACAGACAGACACATACGTACATACACACACTCAAGATACACATACATACATACACACACACACATACAGACAGACACACACACATAGACACACATACATACACACAGACAGACACACACACATACAAAGACACATACATACATACATACACACAGGCACATACAGACAGACACACACACATACATACAAAGACACATACATACAAACAGACAGGCACTCATACAGACAGACACACACACATACATACAGACAGACACACACAGACACAGACAGACAGACACATACATACAGACACACAGAGAGAGACACACACACAGGCACATACAGACAGACAGACACACACAGACACACACAAACACACACACACACATACAGACACAGACACACACACACAACACACATACATACAAAGACACATACGTACATACAGACAGGCACACATACAGACAGACACAAACACACATACAGACAGGCAGACACACACCAACACATGCATGGGGGGCAAAGGTGTACTCAGGGGACTTTGCAGAAAACAAACTGGGGTGTTTTCTGGTGGTAACATATAACCAACTGGCTAAAATCAAAAAGCAGAATTAAAAAAATTACCACCATGCACTTTCTCTGAAATTTTTTTAGTACAATTGTTGGGGGAAGGATATTAAAACACCCAATATACAATACCCTGGCATGTCTACTTTATAAAAAATATTTACTTTCATGATGGTAGCATTCAGGGCCAGATTAAGAGCCCAGTGGGCCTGATGCTGACAATTATGACGGGCCTAATTACAGAATCATATCGACCAAAAACAATAAAACACTCCCAAGCGTCATGTATCTGATGGAGATGGTGCTGGAGAGAAAGAAAACAGCAGCTATAAGAAAACACATACCTTATGCTAATCTCCCTCTAATTTATGTTTTCATCTTTCAAGTAAATCCATAACCCTTAACAGCAGTGTCCAGTCAAGCAGGAAGTCAATGGGCACGGTAAAAGGGTGTGCCACTGACACAAATCACGTGACCTGCCAAAAGGGGCGAACATGCCCAAAAAGAGGGAATGTCTGCCCAAAGAATTAGAAGGCCAGTCTGGCATGAATGCATGTCAGGATGCCTGCCAATCATGAAGCTGGCCAACTAAGGGCATACTATGCAGAAAGCACCCTGAGCTTGGCATAAATGCATCTAATTATGCGCTCACTCAATGCTTTCTAAGGACTGTTTCCTAGCACTTGCTGGTCTACTTTTCTTCTTACCTTCTTACTAGCAGGCAGAAGCTCCTGGTATATAGTCTGGGACAGAGAAAAGCTGTATGTAGTGAGTGTAGAAGAAATGGAACATGCCACAGTGTTAGAGAGACCAAAGTCAGCATTACCTTAAAGGATCACTATAGGGTCAGGAACACAAACATGAATTCATGACCCTATAATGTTAACACCACCATCTAGCCCCCCTGGGCCCCTCATGCCTCCATAAATATAGCAAAATCTTACTATATTCAAGCCTGAAGCTGTAACTCTGCATGCTGTTAGACTCATAAAAACAAGCAGTCTGCTGACATCATTAGAAGTGGTGGCCTGATCCAATCACAGTGCTTCCCCATAGGTTTGGCTGAGACTGACAAAGAGGCAGATCAGGGTCAGAGCCAGCATGATTCAAACACAGCCCTGGCCAATCAGCATCTCCTTATAGAGATGAATTGAATCAATGAATCTCTATGAGGAAAGTTCAGTGTCTGCATGCAGAGGGAGGAGATACTGAATGTTTGGATGCATGTTAGGCAGCCATGATTCAGGAAGGATCTCTAACAGCCATCTGAGTGGCCAGTGAAGTAATCACTAGGCTGTAATGTAAACACTGCATTTTCTCTGAAAAGACCGTGCTTACAGCAAAAAGCCTGACGGTACTGATTCTACTCACCACATACACATACATTCTACTTACCAGAACAAATTCAATAAGCTGTTGTTGTTGTTCTGGTGACTATAGTGTCCCTTTAACTATATTCATTGTCGGCCAGTCCATACAAGTTTGGTTCCCATACATCCCTCTTAAGTTTCCATACTTAAGTAAGAGTATGTGAAAAGTAGTTAGGGTTGCCACCTTTCTTGGAAAAACATACGGGCCTTACTAATTTGCATAATTAAATATGTATGGGTGACATCACATGATGTAAATCACAAGGAGTGACATAAGAGAAAATGCTGTAAAATCACCAAAAACTACTTAGTTTGATTCTGCTGTATAGATGGATTCCTCCCAGTGCCCTCATGACTCAGTGCCCCCATGTGTCGATTACTCCAGGTCTCAGTGTTCCTATGTATCACAGTGTCTCAATGCCCCATGTCTCCCTGTGTCCCCATGTATCCCAGGGTCCCCATGTCACTAGGACACTAGGAAGACGGGGAGACCTGGGGACACAGGGAGACCTAGGGACACGGAGACACCAGTGACACTGGGAGACTAGGGGACTCTGGCTGGGACACATGGGGACAATGGGAAAATAGGGGACACTTGAAGACATGGGGACACAGACACTAGAGACACTGGCTAGGGGACATGGGGACATTGAGACATGGAGGCACTGGGAGACATGGGGACACTGAGACACCAGGGCCACAGACACTAGGGACACTAGCTTGGAGACATGGGGACATTGTGACACTTGAGGCACTGAGAGACATGGAGGCACTATGAGACATGGGGACAGTGAGACACTGGCAGACTGGGGGCACTGGCAGACTGGGGGCACTGGGAGACTAGGGGTCACTGGGAGACGAGGGGGCACTGAGACACCAGGGACACTGGCTGGGAGACATGGGGACACTGTGTCCCCATGTGTCTGTCATAATGTCTCCCAATGTCCCTTAGTGTCTCAGTGTATGTCTCCTTGCAGCCTTTCCCCCCATCCCTCACTTCCTTGAGCTGTAGGCTGTCTCTGCAGGGTGGGAGTTGCTGTCTGGACTCTCTGTAGCTGCACCCCTGCAGATCGGTGAGTATAGATAGGCAGGGAGGGATATGCTGGAACTTCCTATCCCTGCCTGTCTCCACACACAGTGACCCTTACTGGCCAGTGCTGGTATTGCAGAGTAATCTCTGTTTATACTGAGAAAAATACCTGCATTTGTATTGCCAGTATCACTGCAATATTGGCACCAGCCAGGCAGCCTCAAATACTGGCTGTGTCAATAAAATAAAAGCCAGGTGGAATCCTTAAGAGTAGTGTGTGGAAAATTTTTTTTTTTTTTTTAAATCAATGGGCCTATTCCATGGGCCTGGGCCTGGAGCTGCAGCTCCATCAGCCCCTATGTTAATCCGGCCCTGGTAGCATTAACTGGGAGATGCAAAAATACAGCAAACTGAAGATAGGCCAAGCATACCAATATATCAAGTTGAAAAACGGACATGCACAAGTCTAGATCATGGCCTTTTAATCCCCAAACAACCCAACAAGCCTATGCATGGATGGTATCTCTGTACTCAGGAGATGTTGCTGGACATTTATTAGTGTGTTTATTTTGTGTTTAACAATTATTAAGGTGTTTATTAATGACACTAACAGGCATATGTCTAAAATGTATTTTTTCTACATGAAGTCTTTGGAAATGTAGCTGTTTCTGATCTGCATTTGCAATCTCGGATTGCTTGTCATCCCTTAGCTTAGCTATCATGGTGGTGGCACATCTGACAAAGTGATTATTAAAGGCATTTGCTACATAAAGGGGGCATTGCAGGATTTTGTTCTCCATTTTGACAGTGGAGGCTTGGAGTGGATTGTAGGAGTTTGTATGTTACTTCTGATTTTCCAGAAGTTTCTTGAGTTTGATATGTTATTGTTTAAATTTCCATTTAGATATTGGGCCTTTGCCATTTCTGTTTGTTTTCTGCATGCATTTCCCCATTGTCTGTAGGCACCGTGATCGTTCATGGAGACGGTACGCTTGAACTTTGACCACAATGAATCTGTAAACTGGTACATTTGAATAAGGTCAGCTATAACCCAAGGCAGAGGAGCTCCTTTTATTTGCCCTTTACGCAGTGGGACATGCAAATTCCAACCTCGCTAGAGCTTGGACTGAATTCAGTTGCACAGTTTACATCTGGGAATAGACTTAATATGTGCCATCGGAGGTTCTTGAGATCATTTATAAAGTATTCTAGATTAAATTTCTTAAAATATTTTGTGATTATAACTTTGGGAGAGGATTAAGTGGCCTTTATTTTGCACATACAGTACACTAGGCAGTGGTCACTGAAATTGTTAGGGAGAAAGCCAGCTTCCTGGATTCTGTCAGGAGAAGTGGATACTATCTAATCCAGCAAAGTATGGTTAATTGCATTAGCTGCAAAGTCTTAAACAGGAAACATGATTTATTATTTTTAGATTTCAGCTAGTCAATATTAAAATCTCCTAAAACCAACATTTCACTTGTTTGTTTTGAGCTACAATTTCACTAAGGAGCTGGGTTATGTTGGAAGGGGAATTCACCTGAGAGCTAGGTGGGCAGTAGATTCCAACAACAATGATTGGTTTATGAAATGGGATCTTGATTGTACCAGAGAGATAGTCAAAGATGGCAGATGAGCTATAGTTTTGTAAAAGGGTGAACTTTATGAACTAGTAACAATGCCTCCTCCTTTCTTTGCTCTGTCATTTCTGAATCATGAATGCCCATTGTGACGAATGCCCCTTTGCCTGGACATTCGCCACAGGCTTCTGGTGGAGTGTGGACGCTAACCTCCTGCCCACTGACTATGGGCAATGGAAAAGGCTTGCAAAAAGACTTGGTTCGTGGGATTTATTTGTACTGTTCAGGAACCGAACAAACTCACGAACTGCGGACCACCTCTGTGCTTGTTAACCCCTGTTAACCTCTCGTGACACTTTAATCATTGCGTGTTCTAATTGTGCTGCTGGGTGGCTGCCGTTCGTATGCACGAACACATGGGAACTGTGTTGTTGGCCATCTTGTTCACGAGAATGCAGGCGTGTTTGGGCATTGAGTTCATGAAACTAAAATCAGACATTGAAACTCCCGAACACCGCTGAACTTTGACAAATGCCTGCTTCTTTCCTACCCGTCATGAGAGAGTGTGCATTCGGTATTTCTTTCTTATGGAACTCCAAAAATTACCGACCGCTACCACTGAATCCCTGGAACTGTTTTGGGCAGACGCCTCATGTGTGATAGGTCAAAACTTTGCCACGGAAGCGATTCAGCTGTGTTCGTTGGATCTGAGCGCTATTTGAACAACTCGGGCACTCAGATCCAGCCTACCCGGGGATGTAATATTTGTTTTTATGTATTTTCATATTTTGTGTAATAATTGCCTAGTCATAGTGACACTGCAATTTTG
>OW240912.1:341712294-341758752 GCA_933207985.1 Pelobates cultripes
CTGCCCCATTCACACACTACACACACTGCCCCACAAACACCGCCCCCATACACACACTTCCCCCATACACACACTACACACACTGCCCCACAGACACTGCCCCCATACACACACTACACACACTACACACACTGCCCCACAAACACTGCCCCACATACACACACTACACACACTGCCCCACAAACACTGTCCCAAACACCCACACACTGCAACTCTCACACACACTGTCACCCTCACATACACACTGCACCGCTCACACACACACACACACAGCTCTCTCACACACACACTGCCCCCTAACACACACACTGCAACCCTGACCTACACTGCCGCCCTCACGCACTCGCACACACACTTCACTTGGGGAATTGGGAGCTATAACCAATGCTTCACTGGAGATTTGGGAGAACTACAGCGGATATACTCAGCCGGAGTACAGAGGATCCGTTACACCCATGTATTGCAATTTAAGGTTAAACACATTTAATACACACTCTTACTGACACACACAGACATATATTCACTGGCACACATACAATATCACTAACTCACTATCTCGCACTAGCACACACTTTCACTGACATACAAACACTCTCACTGACATATACACACAATGCCATTCACACACTCTCCCACCAGTTTACACAGTCACAATTTATTTACACACACACACACACAAACACTCCAAAGTTAAACACACTCACACACACTTGCAGCAATTTGCATATACAAAATAATAACAAGCCCCTTATCCTTCAGCATACCTGTGTAAACTGTGAGTGGACTAGAAGGGGATCAGTCTGTGGAAAAGGTGCCCCTGGTGTCTAGGGGCGAGCAGGGCTGTCATGCACCGTGAGCACAGGTTCCTTCCTGATCCCTTTCTAGGGCTTCACAGGCAATGGAAAGCCATGATACCAAGTCACGACATGGCATTGCCTGCTTGCAACAAGCAGTGGTTTATCCTTGGATGTTGGGGTTATTGTAACCCCTTGCATTGAACAGCCGATTGTCTGCACAGGGAGCCTAGCAGGGGAAATCGTTGGAGTGGTTAATGACCCACTCACCCAGAGCACTGGCCCCAGACAGGAGTGACCCACTAGGAAGTTTCACAGCCAGCCCCCTCCTGTGTTTAGCTTTTTCTTTTTTTTTTATTTAAATCCATTTTTTGCATCTTTTAAAAGCATCATTTATGAGTCACTGCCAGCAGACTGCATGACTTTAAATAAAAAAAAGTATGTGGAAATAAAAATTATGTAAACATGTATGTACGTAGCGGGGAATGTGGTGCGACTAAGAGTAAGGAGACTACCCCAATTCTCCCCCCCCAATAATGACAAACAATGAATATTGGATGAAACAGGCCACAGCATTTATTAAACTTACAACTGTAGGACTCATCCGAACTTTATTCTTTTCTTTAATTCAAATATAAATAAACAGATAAATATATATACATACCATAATTAACATATAAATGAACATATAAATTACACTTATTGCCCTACAGCCTCCAACTTAAATAACCGTCCTTGCCAACGAACTTAACCAGGTGCCTATGCACCAAAACTTTACCCACTGGTGTCTCGCCTCCCCCCTCGTCCAAACCAAAAATTCCTATCATCTTAAATGCTCTACCACCAGCCGGCTTTTTGCTCGGTGGGCACGTCCTATTCGGTAACTTAAAAGTTTACCTTACAGAGCAGGGGAGGTTGAGACCCACCATGTCCATCTCCTGACATTCCATCTGCTCCCCAACCCTGTTGGCAAGGACACGCTCCCTGCTAGCTGTGACAGAACAAAAACAGAAAATTAGGGTGGAGGGTGGGAAGTTGTTTGCTGGCTAGAATCCCAAAAGGCACTGAGGTAAGATGATCCCTGCCCCACTACAAACCCATAACCACTCCCCTAAACACAAATAGCCCATCACTAGCACCATCCCCACACTCATACATGTGCCCTTGTCCGTTTAGCTATGCTAACTCCCCTGGGCCTAAACCACCATTTTCAGCATGTAGTTCCAGGTCTGTACTGCATGCTCATGCAATAAATCAAGGCAGCTGTTGTTTATTGAGTAAATTGAGTAATAGTCTCTCATATTTTCCATGGAAATAAACACATCCCATATCCAGAGTGGAATTAATTATGAGCTGAGCTGAGCTGAGCTGACATCAAGGCACCAGACTTTAGCCAGTTAATGACACAGAACTTTTTTTTAAATGACACAGCACATAGCAAAGAATTGAAATCACACCTGTCAATACATGTTCAAGCTATGTGAAGATTATCACCTAGCTTTGCCCTTCCAGTTACATACATAATGTCCTTCCACCACTAAATGATTTGATTAGCCATAGCACAGATTAAGAATTGCTGTGATTTGCTTAGGGAGACACATCATAGCGGTAAATAATCCTGTTTTGGAATTCAGATCGTATAGATAAAGACCCGCTACAGCTGATCTCCCCTTTAGAGAAGAGTTGGCACCAAAATATGAGCAGCTGGACCTGTCACAAGGATACACAATTTATTTTTGGCTGAGCTTCACTAGGGGTCATTTTTAGGCAGTCGAAAAATGTTCCAGAAATACTTGCATGCTTCAATTGTGGAAAAGTAAGACCGCAGCATATTGATGACATCTTCTTATTAGCAATTACAAACTAGCCCTGAAAAACAGCTCTACACTTTATCAAACCAAGTCAGCATTGGCAATTTTGAACTCCTTATTTAAATATGTAGAAAGCAAAATTTGTATTTTATGAAGTAAAGAAAAACGTGAATGAATATATCAGATCAGAAGTATTTTTTGTCATATATATATATCCACGTCATAAGATATTTGTAATTTCCCAGTTGATAAAAATATTAGACAGATTGGCAAACACAATACACTAACAGATGCTCTTGCAGTCTTTATTACATAAATATAAGTTATCTCGAAAGAGAGCACTCGGTGGTCTTTCTAAAATTTTCACTTTATTTCACTTTATTTTCACCTTATTCAGTCGTTGTTTGGACTTTTATCTGGATAACCTTATAGAACCCAGAGCAAACATTAAAAGGTTGTGCAAATTATGAAAACACGTAAAAACAGCTTTGGTTCATCAGTCTGATGCAATCACCCCAAACTCAGTAAGTCTCACATAGAAACATAGAATGTGACGGCAGATAAGAACCATTCGGCCCATCTAGTCTGCCCAATATTTTGAAATGCTTTTAATTAGTCCCTGGCCTTATCTTAAGTCTAGGATAGCCTTATTTAACAAAACCTTATGATTCAATAACTTAAACCACATTTAGCAGCAATAATTTGAAGTAACTGTCTTCTGTATGAGTTCATCAGTCTCTCACGTCGTTTTGGAGAAATTTTGGCCCACTCTTCTTTACAAAGTTTTTTGTAGTTCATAAAGGTTTTCTGGCATTTGTAAATGCACAACTGTCTTAAAGGACCACTAGAGTGCCAGGAAAACATACTCAGGGTGCCACTCCCGCCAGGCTGGATGGAGAGGAAGGGAGAAACACTTACCTCTTTTCCAGCGCTGGGCTCCCTCGGCGCTGGAGACTCTCCTCCCTCTTCTTCCGTCACCGGCTGAATGCGCATGCGCGGCACGAGCTGGGCGCGCATTCAGCCAGTCCATAGGAAAGCATTCTCAATGCTTTCCTATGGACGCTGGCGTCTTCTCACTGTGAAAATCCTGGAGGCGCTGAATGCTCCCCATAGAGATGCATTGAGGACACTATCATGTAGCAGCACTTATACTGATATATCAGCATATTGATCCCATTGCTATTTTATTGCATTGCTTTCTATTCACATTTGAATGTAGTTGGTATATCTTTTACCATTGTTGTCTGTCTCAGTGCTGTGGGTTCCCCCAGAAGTATAAAATCAGTGGAGGAGGTACCATATAATAAGTTAGATAAGCTATCTAAGCCTCAGCAGAGCTTTTGCAAAGTAGGAAAGCTTATCCATTAATGGGTCACCTTCACCAAAGATGGGTTATGTTTAAAAATATAATATAATTATTATTATATACAAATAATTGTTTTACTCTTTGTGTATCCCTATAATCTGTTAGATTCAGACTCACCCTCTTTTACAGTTAACTTGCACAGTGCGTCCCTCCACCCATAAAAGAATAAAATAGAGATCTAAAGCATACATTTTCCTGTGATTCCCCAGTGTGGTCTAGTTTTCCCTGCAGCTTAATCTGTCTTTATTGATGTAATTCCCCCTGACTGCTGGTGGAGGGTCTTCCTGGAGCACAGGTTAAGAAGAAGACTAGCATGGCTTTGAGGGTAGACCATGCTTCCATTCCATCATGCTTTGGCAGATTCCCAATATGCACAAATTTAAAATTACCCAGCATGGAGCTCTTGTTCCAAGCTTACTAATGATGTTGCTAGAGATGGAGTTATATGGCAGAACACTTATGGCAAAACAAAGATGGGTAAATATCTGCTTAGGGGAAAAGAAGGGAAACCAACTATTGGTTGGGATATGTTATAAACCACCTAATGTTAATATTGACGAGGAACAACAGCTGTTTGAGCAAATTGAGAAAGCTGCAAATCTGGGTAACACTTTAATTATTGGAGATTTTAATTACCCGGACATAAATTGGGACAGAGGGACTAGTAGCTCAGCAAAGGGAATTAGGTTTTTAAACTTGTTAAATGACACCTTCATGTCACAACTTGTACAAGCACCAACTAGAATGGATGCTTTTCTGGACCTGGTTTTAACAAACAACGTTGATCTTTTGACCAACATTCTAGTAGGTGAGCACTTGGGAAATAGTGATCACAATATAGTGTCCTTTGAAATTAACTCCAAAAAACAAAACACATGGGGTATGCTAAAACATATAATTTTAAAAAGGCCAATTTCAATAAGTTATATAAGGGCAGCTTTACAATATATTGACTGGCATAAACTCTTTAGTGAAAAGAACACTGAGGATAAATGGAACATCTTCCAACAATTATTAGAAAGGTATATTCCTCAGTATGTACCATTGGGTAACAAATATAAAAGAAACAAATTAAAACCAATGTGGCTTAGTAGAGAAGTAAATCGAGATTAAAAATAAGAAAAGGGCATTTAAAGCATTGAAATCAGACAAATCAGATGCATCTTATAAAAGATATAAGGAAGACAATAATGCGTGCAAAAAGGCGATTAGATTTGCTAAACTTCAAAATGAAAAAATGATAGCAAAACCAACCCCAAAGCATTTTTTAAGGACATAAATAAAATAAAAAAAATTGTAGGTACACTACTAACTGAAATGGGGGTGTTAGTTAATGAAGACCAGGAAACGGCAGGAATTTTAAATAACTATTTCTCCTCTGTATATATTAAGGAAGAACCCATGGCAATAGATGTGCAAATGATTGCTACTAAAAACTTGCAAAATAATTGTAATTGGTTAACTCAAGACAAGGTGCTGCAGCAACTAAAGAAAGTTAATATAAACAAAACTCCAGGGCCTGACGGTATCCATCCACGAGTACTTAAGGAACTAAGTGTAGAAATAAGTGAACCTCTGTTTTTAATCTTTCAAGATTCTTTTCTTTCAGGAAGTGTTCCAGAGGATTGGAGGAAGGCAGATGTGGTTCCTATATTCAAAAAGGGTTCAAAATCCTTGCCTGGAAATTATAGACCTGTGAGCTTAACTTCTGTGGCTGGGAAAATATTTGAAAGGTTATTAAGGGATAATATTCAAGAATTCATTGAGAAGAACATGGTTATCAGCAAAAATCAGCATGGTTTTATGAAGCACAGGTCATGTCAAACTAACTTGATTGCGTTCTACGAAGAAGTAAATAGAAGTATAGATCAGGGTGTTGCCGTGGATGTGATCTATTTGGATTTTGCCAAGGCATTTGATACAGTTCCACACAATAGATTAGTGTTCAAACTCAAGGAAATCGGTCTAGATGAAAATGCTTGTTCTTGGGTAGAACATTGGCTTAAAAACAGAGTACAAAGAGTTGTCATTAATGGTAAATTTTCAAGCTGGACAGAGGTGGCAAGTGGTGTCCCTCAGGGGTCTGTTCTGGGACCCCTTCTATTTAACATGTTTAGAAATGATCTTGAAGAAAGCATTGAAAGTCATGTTTCAGTGTTTGCAGATGACACAAAACTCTGTAAAATAATACAATGTGAGCAAGATATTACTTTGCTGCAGAGGGATTTAGATAGACTGGGGGACTGGGCACTGAAATGGCAGATGAAATTTAATGTTGAAAAATGCAAAGTTATGCACTTCAGCGTAAAGAATACACAATGGAAGCGAATTAGGGATACCCACACATGAAAAGGACTTGGGAATTGTTATAGACAACAAACTATGCAACAATGTGCAATGTCAATCAGCAGTGGCCAAGGCCAGTAAGGTATTGTCATGCATGAAAAAGGGCATTCATTCTCGGGACGAGAATATAATTTTACCTCTTTATAAATCACTGGTAAGACCACATATTGAATATTCTGTGCAAATTTGGGCACCTGTTCTAAAGAAGGATATTATGGCACTAGAAAAAGTGCAGAGGCGGGCTACAAAATTAATAACAGGAATGGAACATATCAGCTATGAAGAAAGGTTAACAAATTTAAACCTATTTTGTTTAGAAAAACGACGCCTGAGAGGGGATATGATAACATTATACAAATATATTCGGGGCCAATACAAACCATTGTGTGGAAATCTATTCACAAACCGGACTTTACATAGGACACAAGGTCATGCGTTTAGACTGGAAGAAAGAAGATTTCGTCTAAGGCAAAGGAAAGTTTTTTTTACTGTGAGAACAATAAGGATGTGGAATTATCTGCCTGAAGAAGTGGTTTTATCAGAGTCCATACAGATGTTCAAATGGCTACTAGATGCATACTTGCAAAAACAGAATATTCAAGTATATAATCTTTCAATGTAGGGTAACAACTGCTTTATCCAAGGATAAATCTGACTGCCATTCTGGGGTCAAGAAGTATTTTTTTTCCTAGCTGGTTGCAAAATTGGAAGTGCTTCAAACTAGGTTTTTTTGCCTTCTTTTGGATCAACAGCATAAAACAAATGTGAGGAAGGCTGAACTTGATGGACGCAAGTCTCTTTTCAGCTATGTAACTATGTAACTATGTAACTTAGGTATCTCTGGTTGTGCAACTTTTCAAACCGAAACTCTGAACATACAGACTTCAAGCAACATGACCACTTCAGATGAATGAATTTAAACCATCCAATCAGATTTTACCGCTCTCACATGCATTAAAGCAGCTGCACTTTACTATATATTTGTTAGCATAGTGACATGTAATATTCCAATAGCTTGTTCAATATTCCAATAGTGTAAGCTAAATAGTTGCTGGATGTCATAATTAAAACAAAGATGTTAATAGAAGCAGTAGAAGCAGTTTTTATTATTACCAGAATAATTCCAGCAGTTTTATTGCAACTTTTATTAGCATGGTACTTACATACATCTATCAGTCTTGTCCATAGCATGGTGATGATGAAAAATATTGGAAGCCTTTCACATGGAGTAACTTCTTATTTACAGTTTTTAGTAAAAAGTTGATCACTGTCCCCTAAACCTCTAAACTCAAAATATATAAGGTGTAGGGTTTCATCTCACGCAAATAATCTTTTGGTGCATGTTGTATTTGTCCATAAACTGCAGGAGCTTTTCAGGTGAATATTTAATTTAGTTATTTCATTGTTATCCTTTTATCATTTAAATTGTTTTCATTTTTATCTCTAAATTACATTAAAAGGTGTTAACTTTGACCCGGATTATACCTTTTACCCAATGTGTGTGTTTACCAGTATGTATAGTCCCGTAATATTTGTACTTCCTAATAATGTTATATGACTTCTTCCATTCCAGGTCTAACTACTTTGGATAGGATCCCAAATTTGATTGGATCAGAGATATGTTTCTGTTATGTGTTAGTGTTAAAGTTAAAGTGTGTGTGTATGTATATATAAATATTTTTGTATATTGTATTTTTTGTAATATTGTATCCTATTGTAACAATGCAATGTTTTGTGGACCCAGGACATACTTGAAAACAATAGAAATCTAAATGTGACCTTCCTGGTAAAATATTTTATAAATAACATACCTTAATGCGTAGCTTCTAGTCCTAAATCTTAATAGCATCAAGAGACTTCCAAAATAAACAGATCTTAGTAATTGTATATTTTGTGCTTGTTACGGAATTACTGTTCAGTATTGCACAACTGTTTTACCCAGTTGAAAGGGAAGACACAGAACAAAAGAGTCTGTGCTATTTCATTCTATAACACAGCTATGTTATGTTGCTGCCAGCCATCCCATGTTTGTCTTATTAAGAGTTTATAAGTATGTAGGGGCAGCACCCCTTCCTGTCTCAACAGAGAAATTTGCCTTTTAGCTAATACTAGCAAGGTGATTTGTATGTGTTACAGCCCTATTCAGGGTTAATTAGTATGTAGGGGTTTAGAAAACACCCCTTCGTGTCTCATTAAAGATGTTTACACTTTGTCTGATACCAGCAAAGTTTATTGTATGTGTAGAAGCCCTATAAAGGGTTAAATGTGAAAGGGTTTATAAAATACCCCTTCCTGTCTCACTGGAGATTCTTGGCTGATATCAGCATATCTAATGGCTAGAGTAGGACTCACCGTTTGAGCCTTGCCTTGACGTGGCAGGTGAGCTTAAATATTCAAATGGCCATTGGAATAAAACTAAAGAGCCTCCATTTTGTTTAAATGTACATGGGGATTTAGGCCAGAGCGCAGGTAACGTTCTCTTTATTTAAGACATTTGGGTAATGAAATGTGTAGAAGGTTTATGTTTGACAAAAGTAGTTGTGGTGTTTACATTGATGCTCGCCTTTGGCGTGGAAAGATCCGTATCCACCCTTTCCAAAGATAAAAAAAAATGTTTTTCAAACAACAGTTTTTTAAAGAATTTAAAGCAGCAAAACAATAGTCCAAAACACAATGGTACAGTGCATGAATGCTCAGAAAAAAACAAGTATATCACACACATATTATCTGATGTTGTCAATACAATTTGATATATGCAATGTCCAATATTTTACAGCCATAAAAAGGAGAAATGTAGAAGGAAATCTCCCCTCCCCTTTACTAATCTTTCAATGACAAACCCTCACAATCTGCAATCTCTTTCTGGGGGTCCAGAATAACATGCATCAGCCTGGGGGGCAACCCGATGATGACCACTGGTGCATATAGAGAAATAGTACCAGAATATTCCATGTTTAAAAATGTTTAAAATGTTGGCTAACTAAGGGTTAGGGAGTTTGACTGAAACAAGCAAGACCTGTGTGTAGTAAAAAGAGAAAAAATAAAGTGTAAATAAGGCATACTCACCAAGGACAAATGCAGGCATTGAGCAGTCCAAAGGTTCTAGGCTAGGGCCATATTGAAAGCAGAAATAAAATATGCATTACAAAACTGCAGGTAAAAGGATATATACTCAGCCGGAGCATGTCTCCCAAATATGATTACATTAAATAAATGTTTCTTACAGAGGTAGACAATCCCTTTTGTAATTCATTGGCACACAACAGAGAGTTGTATGGAGTGGTATGGTAGATAGACTGAAGCTTTAGTACCCACATGAAACAGGCAGAGCTGCTCAAATATCTTCAAAGCTGCATTATGTGTCTACATGATACTGTAGAGCTATTCTTCAAAATGCAGTATCCCTGGATTACTTTAACTTTGACACAACCTGGACTGCTTTCTGGAAGTGTAAAATTCTCCAAACACCATGACCACTATAGTGGGGTGTCATTGGCCAGCCAATGTCAAAACAGAGAGAGTGTTGAATTACCTTGCAGCTGCACACCTTGAGTGCGTTAATATCCCTCAACCAGTCAGGGAAGTGTGGGCTGCCATCAACTATTTCTCAGTCATCCTGTTTTGGTTTTTTTTTGGGGGTGCTCTGGGGACCAACTCAGCCCCTCTCTTGTGTCCTGGCATCTTTTGAGGACATTTCCAGCTGCCATGAGTTTTTTTTTATTTGTTGGTGATATAGTGTTCTATTTCAGCCAATTTCTGGCCACAGTTGGTTAATGTCAATTCTGTGTTATTTTGCATTGCATAGAATGTCACTCATTTGCTGAGAGCACATTACCAGACCACAGGGGAGCCTCAAACCCCAGTAGTGACACAGGTAAGGGAATAAACCATTGCTAAACGGGTTTCCCAATCACTGGAGAATTAGGCCAGGGTACTCCTGGCATTATAACCTATTTGCCCTGTTGTGGAGTAATCCTTTAAGTAAAAAGAGGTAGTAATGTTGTTACTTTTCATAGTGTCCTCCACAGATGTCCCACAAACTTGTTTTTTAAATAGACTTGGGAATGGGGGAATTAATTTAGTTAAGAACTGCAATTCGTCTGTATTTGAGCTAATCAAAATGTAGCCAAATCATGAATCTAATTACTCACTCAATGAATGAGCATGTTAATTTTTACTCATGATTCAGAATTGCGTCCAAAAAAAGATCAAGTGAGAAATGACAATTAAAGGGGGGGGGGGGAGGAGTAGTAAAATATATATTTATATATTTAATATACACTGAACAAAATTATAAATGCAAAACTTGTGTTTTTGCCCCCATTTTACATGAGCTGAACTCAAAGATTTTTTTTCTATGTACAAAAAAAGGCCTATTTCTCTCAAATATTGTTCACAAATCTGTCTAAATCTATGCTAGTCAGCACTTCTTTGCTGAGATAATCCATCCAACTCACAGGTGTGGCATATCAAGATGCTGATTAGACAGCATGATTATTGCACAGGTGTGCCTTAGGCTGGCCACAATAAAAGGCCATGCTAAAATCTGCAGTTTTACTGTATAGAGGAGTTCGGGGGCCAGAAAACCAATCAGTATCTGGTGTGACCATTTGCCTCACGCAACACATGCAGCACATCCAGGGCTGCCATCAGAAATGTTGGGGCCCCTGACACAGCTCAAGGTCTGGGCCCCCCGGTGCCTGCACCCAAGTCCGCCCAAAGTGCTGGCCCTCCCCCCCCCCTGAATCCGCCCACAGGGATGCAGTGTCTGCAGGGCCGGTGCAAGGATTTTTGCCGCCCTAGGCAAAAGTAAAGTTTGCCGCCCCCCATGTGACATCACAATGCCCCACCCATATGATCTGCCATGTTAACTAACACCAGTGCTGCAGTGCCGCCGTGTTTACATTAATAGGCCTGCAGGGACAGGCTAGACACCAGAACCACTACATTAAGCTGCAGTGGTTCTGGGGACTATAGTGTCCCTTTAATGTGAGGTAAATTAGAGATTAGTGCCACGAATAATATACTAGATTGCCTACTTACAACCAGATGATGATGATGATGGGCTCTAGCTGCCGTCTGGCTCCACTGGTCTGGTGTACAACAGGCTCTCTGGAGGCGGTTTGTAACTGTGGTCACAAAAATCACTGTTCTGGGAGAACGGGAAGCAGATCCATTTTTTTTGAGGGCCCTTTACACAGCTCAAGGGCTGGGTCCCAGGGTCCACCTTCATGTTCCACCAATGAGTTTGTTCACAGGGAGTGGAGGTGGGTGTGTGGGGGATGTCTTGTGATGTGTGGGTGAATGTATTGTGTGAATTCGTGTTTGTATGTGTAAGTGGCTAAAAGATGAGTTTGTATGTAAGGGATGGTGTGCGGCCTGTAAGTGGGATGTGGCTGAGGTGTGTGGGTGGGTGCATTGTGTGTTGCTGTGTGTAAGGGATGCATTGTTGTGTAATGCAGTGTCTGTGTGTACGTATTGTGTGTTTTTCTGTGTGCAAGGTGTATTGTGTGATGGATGCCAATTCACCCCTACCTCATTACCTCCCCTTCTCCCCCAATTTCCTTCTTTCTCCCTCCCTTTCCTCTCTCTCCAATTTCTCCTTTCTTTCTCTCCTCTCCACTTCTTTCTTTCTCTCCTCCTCCACTTCTTTCCTTTCCCTGTCCTCAAATTTTTCCTTTCTCTCTATCCTCTACCTCTTTCCTTCTCTTCTCTAAATTTATATTTGTCTCTCCTTAAATTTATTCTCCTCTCCTATTTCTATTCTTCCTCTCCCTTAAATTTCTATTCTCTCCCTCAAATTCCTTTCCTCTCTCCTAAATTTCTATATTCCTTCTTTCATATATTTCTTACCTTTCTTCCCTCCTTTAAATTCTCTTCCTTTCCCTCAAATTTCTTACCTTCTCTCTCTCTCTCTCATATTTACTTTCTTCTCCTATTTCTATTCTTCCTCTCCTATTTAATTTCTCATTTCTATTCCACTTTCCTCCTATTTCTTATTCTCCCTCTCTCTCTCCTCCCATTTTATTTCCTTTCGCATATTCGCGCTGGCGTAGGGAGTATCACTTCCTGTGTTTCAGTTCTCGCGCGCCGGGCGTATTTCGATGCTGGAGCTGAAGATGATTTGCCATCTTCTCGGGTATCAGTGGCCGGGTGTGCGCGCGAGGGGGAGTTGAAGAGGGCGCGCACAGTAGTGCTCTCCCGCCCGCCGGGTATCAGCAGGGCCAGCCTCTGGGGGGCCCTGAGGTGAGCGGCTGCTGGGCCCCCCAGGAGAAGAGGCTGGCCCTGTGGGTACATACCGGGTCGCAGGGCCCCCTGCGACTCTGGTATGTACCCACTGAATGTGGGGCCCGGACGACCTGAGCAGTCCGGGCCCCCCAGGACCGCCGGGCCCATGACAACCGTTGCGGTTGTCATGCCCTGATGGCGGCCCTGAGCACATCTCCTTCGCATAGAGTTGATCAGGTTGTTGATTGTGGCCTGTGGAATGTTGGTCCACTCCTCTTCAATGGCTGTGCGAAGTTGCTGGATATTGGCAGGACCTGGAACACACTGTTGTATACACCGATCCAGAGCTTCCCAAACATGTTCAATGGGTGACATGTCTGGTGAGTATTCTGGCCATGCAAGAACTGGGATGATTTCAGCTTCCAGGAATTGTGTACAGATCCTTGCAACATGGGACCGTGCATTATCATGCTGCGATATGAGGTGAGGGTCATGAATGAATGTCACAACATGGGCCTCAGGATCTCATCCCGGTATCTCTGTGCATTCAAAATGCCATCAATAAAATGCACCTGTGTTTGTTGTCCATAACATACGCCTGCCCATACCATTACCCCACCGCCACCAAGGGCCACTCGATCCACAATGTTGACATCAGCAAACCGCTCACCCACACAACGCCACAGACGCTGTCTGCCATCAGCCCTGTACAGTAAAAAATGGGATTCATCCATAAAGAGAACACCTCTCCAAAGTGCCAGACACCATAGAATGTGAGCATTTGCCCACTCAAGTTGGTTACGACAACGAACTGCAGACAGGTTGAGACCCGGATGAGGATGACGAGCATGCAGATGAGCTTCCCTGAGATGGTTTCTGACAGTTTGTGCAGAAATTCTTTGATTATGCAAACCAATTGTTGCAGCAACTGTCCAGGTGGCTGGTCTCAGACGATCTTGGAGGTGGAGATGCTGGATGTGGAGGTCATGGGCTGGTGTGGCTACACATGGTCTGCGGTTGTGAGGCCGGTTGGATGTACTGCTAAATTATCTGAAACACCTTTGAAGACAGCTTATGGTAGAGAAATGAACATTCAAATCACGGGCAACAGCTCTGGTGGACATCCCTGCAGTCAGCATGCCAATTGCACGCTCCCTCAAAACTTGCGACATCTGTGGCATTGTGCCTTGTGATAAAACTGCACATTCTAGATTGACCGTTTATTGTGGCCAGTCTAAGGCACACTTGTGCAATAATCATACTGTCTAACTGTGAGGTGGATGGATTATCTCAAAAAATGAGAAGTGCTCACTAACACAGATTTAGACAGATTTGTGAACAATATTTCAGAGAAATAGGCCTTTTGTGTACATAGAAAATATTTATATTATGTATACAAGGTCTGCCTGGAAACTATCCAGCCATGTAATATATTGAAGAAGATATAAGATACAAGAAACATATTACATAGTACAATGATGCCTCAGTCCTCTTTAACTAGGCACCTTGGACCTCACACATTACTCGCAGTGTCTCTTTCACTGTTTAAAACACTCTGTAAAAAGGTTGGAATTGCCATGAGTTGCCTCGTCGTATTTATCGGAATCTCATTGACAGTCTGAAATCTCTTCCCTTTCCAAGGTGATTTTAGTTTTGGGAGAAGTCAGAAGTTGCAGGGCGCAAAACAGATTCTTGACCATCTTTGAAGCATTGTCCCCGAAAGCCGCCTGAATTATCTGAATAGTTTCCGCAGAGGAAAGTTCAATCTTAATACAAAATTAGATGCAGATTCGTTGCTCTACTCACTCAGTAATTTTGAGTGCAACAATTACAGACTACACATGCTCACTCAATGGCATCTTGCGCCCCCACTGACTAGTACAGTGAAGTCGTTATTGTTCATGCATGTGCATTCCAGCCATACTCCTTGGCCTCCAGGTTACAATGATGTCTCGCAAACCATTTTCGTTCTATTAACAATGGCTGGACTTTTTCCGAACAGACCCCATATATTTTGCAGTACATTTTTTCACATGATTTTGGTTCAAATAATTCCTTTTTCCAAATCTTTTTTTGTTAAAAACAATTCAGAAGGGATGAACCATCATATGTTCAAAATATACCCTCCAAAACTTTTTAGTTACAGCAAATGGATTTAAAAAAATTATTTCCCAAGCTATTGAGGAAGGCTTCCAATCTGCAATTAGTAGAGAATGAGGGCTAGTCCAGACTCCTCAGAATCCAGTCTGGAGATGCAGTTTCTTCAGGAAGATGACTATTATGAGTCTTGGAACAAATCTATTGACTCAGGAAAGATGGATACGTTAATATACTTATACTTGGTCAGATATACCCTAAAGATTCCAGAAGAGTAGGCTGAAACAACTGCATCTGACTTCTATTTGAAGACTTAAGAGCTTCAATATCTACTTTTCCTATACATACCACCATTAGAGATCTAACCCATTCGGAATGGACAAAGCCAGAAAAAAGGCTGACATTCAATCTAAGGTGTCCAGAGGTGTTTAAATCCTGGAAGGTGGTTTTTAAGATAGATGTTACTGTCATAAGATTGGTAAGGAAAACTACACTGCCTATTGGCAGTGTGGCATTCCCCAAGGAGCCTTTGAAGAAAAGATTTGACTCAGTCCTGGTAAAAGCATATCTGGCTTGTGTGTCTGGCCTTCACCCTGTGGTGGCTCTAACTTCAGTATCCAGACCATTAAACATGTTGTTTAATAATCTACGAGAAGACATTGCTAGTGGAGTGAGTAAGAGACAATCAATCTCCAAGACTCACTAAAAGATTTCAAGTTAGCCTCAGATTTTATTACAGAAGCTTCTCTTGACATCACCGACAGATTGAAAAACCAGTCTGAAGAAAATGACAACAGCAACAAGCATGTTAGCTCATCAATACATGTGTGTACTGGGATCCTTAGCATTGTCAATAGGCCTAATCAGATAGGTCAATTGGCATGTGAGACCAGCTAAACTAAATTTCCTGAAACAATTCAGCAGAATCATCTTGAACTGGAACCAAGAGCTCATCTTTCCTCAGACTTTTAAGTTCAAACTACGGTTGAGGGATGTAAACTTGGACAGAGGTTTTTCCCTTAAGGAACCAGCGTGGGAGTCTTTTGCAACAGACATCAGCTCAATGGGGAGCTCCTTACAAAAATCTATTTGTGCAGGGACATTAGAATGCGCGAGTTTATTGAATTCCAACCTATCAGAACTCAAAGCGCTATTCAAAGCCCTTATGTCCTTTGTAGATCACCTAAGAGGAAAGTGGGAACTCGTCAAAACAGGCAACAAATCGGTAGCCACTTATATGAATCATCAGGGAGGAACAAGAAGCAAGAAGCTGTTTCTCCTAATGAAGCCCATCATGTCATGGACCATGTTCTACCTGCAAGGACTCAATGCAATGTATCTTCCTGGAAAATAAAATCTCTTAGCAGGTTACCCAAGTAGATCTCGCATAAATAACAAAGAAGTGGGGTATCCAACAAATAGACCTCATGGCGACATTTAGAAGTACTTAGAGCACCAAGCCAAAGCCCAAGACATCCTGTCAGAGAGATGGGAAATTGACCTTGCATTCATCTTCCCTCCTATTCCTCTTCTGAGAAAAATATAAAAAGAAAACAGCTAAATCATTCTCTAAATTCCACCTCCAACACAAAATAGTGCTGCATTCATTCTTTCCCAATCCTAACACTCAAAAAGAATGTTCATAGAGTAAGCGTGACATGGTGAGATGCCTCCAAATATATATTTTAAAAATCTTTTAAAATATACACTTCAGGTATACACAAATCTGTCCAAAGCGTATTTATCACAGGTTCTACCTGCTGCACTGAATCTCAAGACTCACTGCTCAAGGGGACTGGATGCTTTCTGGACTTCTAGGGAAGAGTTGCCTGTTCATGAGTTATGTAAGGCAACCACTTTGTCCTTGTGCCTCATGTTTATTAAGCACTCTTAGATTGATCTTGCTTCCTCAAAAATTATGGTTTTGGTAAAAGTATTCTGGCCTTGGTGGCTTTGCGTGAATAATAAAGTATGTTTTCTTTTTGCATCATATAAATCTCTTGTGTTTTATTTCCCCTCCCTTGCAGGGAGCTTGGGTACTACCCATAAGTAATGCTGCCATGTTTAACCAGGAAAGCAGATTATGTATACAATACTTACCCTAATTTTCTTTTCCTGGCTATATAACATGGCAGCATCATGCTCCCCCCTTCTGGGTTGGTTTCTATTCAGTTTACTAGCAGACTGAGGAGCTCAGAGAGGAGGGGGCTTTAACAGTTGTTAATTGTTTAATCAATCATTTGTATTTCTCAAGTTAGGAAGGGAGCTACCCATAAGTGATTCTGCCGTGTAATGTAGCCAGGAAAAGAAAATTATGGTAAGTATATCACAACCTTTCTGCTATTTTGTTTAGAGCACATTGTATGGGTGTGAAGGAATACCCCATCACGTTCGGCTCTTTCTGTTCATTTTGATTCATGTCCCAGTTTTGTTTAGTTTATTTTGTTCAGTTCCCAAACCAAGACCACCCCAGAGACCCATTAGAGCGTGGAACGTTATGCATTTTGTACGAAAACCACAAAGAAAATAATAGAATGATCCACTGGATGGCCATTTCATACATGCGAACGCACAAGGTTGGGAAAATGGATGGTAGTCATCTTGTCTCCGGAATGCTGGCATCGGGACCTGGTCGTCGAGTGCCTGGAACTCATTTCGGCTAGGCACTCCTGCGAACACCGATCACCATGGATCTACGGCACATTCTAGTTCCTGTTCACAAAACGGCATTTGGGAGTTACAGAATTCCAGACACAGGGAACATTCTCCACGAACCAGTTTTCCTATACCTTACAAAACCCCACAAATGGAGACCGGCTCTTGCAACAATTTCCATGGAACTATTGTGGGCTTCTACCTCGTGGCAGACCGTTCAGAACTTCCCTGTGATGGCGATCAAAAACTACTGAACGGATCTGGGTGATTTTTGCATATATTGTTCACCCAGATCCGTTCGGTAGTTTTTGATCGCCGGCAAGAGCTGGTCTCTGTTCCTGGAGTTGTTACAAAAACAACATAATGTGTAGGAAAGCTGCTTCGTGGAGAACAGGCTATCCAGGGATGTGACTTTTGTGGGGTTCCCATGTATTTTGGGGGTGCTTTTGGAGTGTTGTAATATTGTTAATTTTTTTTCTGTGTCTGGAGATAATTGAGTTCAGTACAGTTCCGGATTCAATATCTTACAGGCACAGAGGAGGAGTTTACTGACTGTATAAATTTGATGTCTGTACTGACAATGAACAGTCTTCTCCCAGCATTAAGCCTTGGGTCATGTTTGGGGGGATTATTGGTGTGTTATTATGCGAATAGGGTATCCATGGCGGTGATAACTTGACAGACCGCCACAATGGGTATTCAGTGTTGTTAGTTTTAGCAACCAATTTTTGTTAATCCCAGTCTGCTCTGCAAATTCCTGTCTGTGCAATATTTTTCTGTTCTTCTAAATACATTATTTTGTACATTTCAAAGTGAATGATGGCAACTATCACAAACCATATGTCTGTTTTTAAAAGGTAAGGTTTTAATAGAATAATTGTCTATATAGTTAATAAGGTCTTATTCCCTATGTTTTTGTATTTTATCCTTCACAAAACCTGATCATAACACACTTACTGATTGTTAGGCTTTTTTTTTCAGTTCCATTAGCTCTGCACTGGAAAATCCAGCATTTGACATGTATGCTGAATGATTGCTAATGTATTTTTGATGGGAAAGTGGAAAGCCAGCATCACCGATAATTATTGTCACCTGTTTCTTTGTTTTTAACTCCATCCTGGGGCAAAATGTGGCCAGAAACCATGCATGTTACTGAAGGCAGGATATTCAAATAGTACTACAATTCACACTTTTGCCATCAAAAGTGTCTTAACATGACCGTATGATTTTATAATCCATTTTAAAAAAAATCATTAATATTGAAAATGGTAATAAGCAAGGCGCACTTGCACAGTATTTCCTGCTAAATAAAGCATTAACATTTTATTCTGCTTTTTACACTAGAGAAAATCCTTAAGGCCATTCAATTTTGTCAGGTTGTAAATTTTTTTATATAAAGATACCACAGGCGGATCATCTCTTTAAACACTATAATAGCAAACAGCAACACAGTAGAAGACGTTACAAAATAAACTGCAAGAAGAATCATACAAAACTATATTATACATTTATAACAACCACCAAATGGAGATCTCCTGCAAATGGCAATGCCTGTATTTTATTATTGAGCTCCAAACATATAAAAATACATGTACGTAGTTTTCTGATATTAAAAGGAAATTGTCACTTTTTTTGAATTTACACATTCAGGAAAACATTGAAAATCACTGATTATGTGTGTTAACCTTTTTTGATGAGATGCTCCATTTTTTTTAAAAATATATATTAAATATTTAGTAACTGATATTATAATTCAGTTCAGACTAGGCAAATGACAAGGAGAAATAGGATCATTATTTAATTTCTCCTCTTCTCTGTATGCTTTCTCTATGCTGACTAATAAGTTCAAAGAACAAAGTTTCTTACAGTGGCGGATAGGGATCTAAGATGGAGCTGCCTAGTAACAGGATAAAAAGGTGTGGATTTTATTTTTCACAAGCTTTTTTTTTGTTAAATATTGGGTCACGTAAACACATTAGTAATCCAGGGGAGTGACAAATGTATGTTATGGCTGAGTTTTCAAAAGTTAAAGTTATAATAAGAGTGCTGCCAAATACTTGTATGATCTAATGGCTATTTAGAATAAAAGAATAATAGAAGAAATATGTATTTTAAACAAATTAAAAACATATTTAAAATCAACAACATTTTATTTATAAAACACTATATTTTGCACTTAAATATAGCCATATTACACATTGAATAAAACATTGAATATTGCGTAATAATGGATTAGATACCATTTTGGCACACATGTTTACATGTTTGATATTTTTATTTTTGGTGTTTCTTTAAAGATTTTTGATCGATGTTTGTGTTTTATCAGTGACGTCCAACTTATCCAAAATACGTTTACCTTAGGTTTATCTGGTCACATAGATGTGTCCATATTATTATATATGTTTTTCAAGTTTGGAAGATAAATTCAGATTAAAATCCAAAATAACCAAAGTAAAAACAGCTGTAACTCACTTTTTTGGCCATTTTCACTTAAAATGTGCATTTTTTCATACATATTCATAAACTTCAGAAATAACTCTAAATTGAATTTTGATTTAGAATTGCACTGAACGTCATCAATGAATCTTATACATTTTGATTTGCAAAATATCATTCTACTACACAAGTATTACTCCATCATTCTATTATGATTTTTTTTTTAAACTGATACCAGAAACATACATATCTCTACCACATATATAGTATACGGATATGAGGTCAGGTACATTTTCTTGTATATTTATAAGTCTGATAATTGGAAAATGCAGTTTTATTTTTTTATAATCAAGAAGCCAACGGTTTAAAAAAAATATTAGGATTTTATATAATTCCAGACTGTAAGGTATTACTTAAAAAAATATTTGGCTCAGTTGACAATAAATCTAGATATAAATCTGATACTACAAATTATAGAATAGTCAAAAAAAAAAAAAAAGAATAGTCTCAGCATTCTTTAATATCAGTTCTATAATAATTTCTTCTCATTTATGATGCAATACACCCTATAAATTCTTCATAAAAAGCAGAGCAAAAAAACATGCATTAAGGCCTTAATTTACTATTTCTGGATAAGCTTTTCAAAATATGTAACATTATTGGATAAAATGTTAAAATTATTTTGTTCAAAATAGTAAAATATCAAAATATATATAAATAAATATAGCAAAAATATCAAAATATTAACATTTTTGAATATTTTTCAATATATATATATATATATATATATATATTTATGTATTTTTTCAATACTTTCAATCATTCTAAAAGTTTATCCAAAAATATGAAATCATTTGAAAAGCTTATACAAATATCTAAAATCTGGGACAAAATGAATTAAGGGAGTAGAGAGATAATTTTTGATTATGGACTATGTGGGCTATTTAACACATTGAAAATGTCCTTAAATGGAGCAGTTCATTTTCTCCATATATATTACAGACATGCATGGGTCATAAAAAAACAAACAGGTTGCTAAAAGAACAAACAGGAAAACATATTTTTTTTAATTATTGAATATAAGAGATCACGGTTTAGTATTTTTGAGTATTAGTTCATAATGCATGAATATATCTGTTAACGCAAGTTCTCCATGCATCTTCTATTTTTCAATGCTCTGTAATGGCAGACATGTTTAAGCCTTCTGGTTGGAACCATTAGTTATTTGACTGAAGTCGATGCAGAATGTGAATTTCTGAAATCATTACTGGACACTTTGAGATGCTTGGAACATGTGTATGATGTCAGGATTTGTGAATGTGCTCTAAGATCTCAATAACCTGCATGGCCTTGCTCAGATAAGTGGTGCATCCAACAAAAAAGGACTTAAAGATGGCTGCCAAACAGACCATGGCTAAAGCAAGAGAATACACACTAAAAAGATATATTTACAAAATACACACAATATTTTATTTCAATACTAAAAATTTATTTTTCCTTTAATTACAGTACATTTTAGTATTTAACACCTCACTCTAATAATACACTCTGTAAACACTTTATGAGTTATTCAATGCATTGAATGAATGATTTTTCCTTCTACAACACATGTAATGCAACATAGACACACAAACCTACAATAAACAATAATTCATGGCAACAAGTTTCTAGTTTATAATAGGACTGGTCTACCCATAATGCTTTAGTTGTTGTAATGCTCCATCTCCCATCATCCTCACTAGGTTTTGGGCTTGTAGTACACCTCTCAATAACTTCTAAACTCTTTAGCAAACTTTGAAGTTCAGGGAGTAGAGTGTGTAATAAATTACTCTAAAGATTTTCAATACCTTAGTTTTGTAGGCACCAGATATAGATTTATATATGCATATATGTATATAATATATGTATATAATTTTTTTCTTCATGGCTAATAGTCATAATACAATAGTAAAGGTTACTCATATATCTCAAAACTATATCATTCGATTCACAGTGTTACTCAGAAGATATTACTGAATTTGGGTGCATAGGTACAAATCTCTTTAAAAATAAATAAAAAAAAAGATAATCGGAAAACTATAAGCGTTTCATTTAATGTTGCCAGTTGTAATAATCGCAGGAGACAACTAGCAAATATAGTTGATCCTATAAAATTAGAATACAGTTAACTGTCCCTATACAACCATATATTTGGCATTGCAGTAGAAAACACAGAGCAGACCTTCATACAATACAAATTCTCTTATAGACAAGAAATGTTCCTTCTTGCAGAGTCATATTCCTCAGATGGTTGACAATGCTATGGAATACATAGCTTTATATCCATTGACTTCCTGCAACTTTGACATAAATAATGTTGCTTACACATCAAGGTAAGAGTAATTGGGTTGATAGATTTATCTTATGAACATGTAGAGTTTCCACAATAAAAATCGGGTTGTATACATGCTCCCACTTAACTTCAATATGCATAATGTCATTTCATGGTGGGAGATTTTGCAATTAAATCATATTTTTACTAAAGAGAACAGCCGTATCTAAACTTCAGGAGTGCCTTATTATACTGGTGATTGTAAGAGGTTATTATTGGTCAGACCCACTTCTAGGCTTCAGGCTGCTCTTGCTTACAGTAAAAAAAAATCCCAAGCAAACAAAAGGAGAGTCCATAGAGTGCTACATTGAGTAACACTCTCACTTCAACTTCGACAATCACAGAAATGAACGAGAACCGTGATTTTTCTTAGTAGCAGCGGAATACTTCTAGATGCTCAGAAATACAGCAGAGAACTGTGATTCAACATGACATCCTGCTTCTTCGGTCTTGAGTTACTTAATCTTGTGTTTCCTTCAGATTTCCTGCAGAAAGTCTACTGGGAAAAGTCCTACCTTTCGTCCTGTCAAGACTTTGATGTAACCATTTAATTCTTCTCCTTTCTGCACCACGATCTAGCATTGGAAGACAATGAAATTAAAATAATTCTAGAAAGAGCTTCTGTCAGCTCTCTTAGAGGGAAACTAACATGAGACCTCAAAATTGAATTATATAGTACAATATATTGTAGTTTTCTATTAAATATGTGCATAATATGTGATTGCTGCACCTTTAAGATCAAGTCATCTATGTCCTGACATTTTACTTTTCTCACCTTCCTGAACAAAATCCAGTTAATGCCTCTTAAATATTTTACTTTTCCTGAATACTATCTGATTAAAAGCTTAGGTGGCAAATTTCCTTGGCTTGTTTCATGTGCAAACTGATCTGGCTTTCAGAGGAAGAAATGCACGTTTTACGTTCAAAAACTTTCTTCATAGTAGCAAAAATGGAAAATATTGACATAATTGTTTCTCCACTTTAAAACATATTGCAATCCAGAAATAATTTTAAAATAAATTATTTTGGTAATAGTAGTATAATAAATGCTAACTTTGTGAAGTTATGTACTAAACTGCAATAGGACTCACTTCATCATGCTGGCCCTATATTTCAATTAAATAGGTAAATAGAGAAAGTGAGTGTGAGGCTAGTGAGCGTTACCGCGTGGCAAACTAGGCAGCTGCGAAGGGCGCACCGGCTGGGGGGCACAATCTTTGAGTGACCGGCAGTAGTCAAGTGTACTATACAGCACTCACCCTCTTACCAGTCACTCCATGTAGCATTGCTGAGTGGACCGCAGTAGAGGATCTTCTGTATCCTCTACCTGATCTGACAGGAAATGCTAAATGAGAGCAGAGATAGCTTCCTGTCAGACCAGGTGGAGGAGACAGATGATCCTCTACAACAGTCCGCTTGGCCGCTCTACATGAAAGTAAACAGGTGGGAGGTAGAGACCATAAAAGTATGAGAAGATGGGGGGGTGAATGAACAAAGAGACACAGAGAGGGGTTAGGAGGACAAGAAGACACACAGAGGGCTATGGGGACAAAGAAACACACAGAGGGCTAGGGGGGGACAAAGAGATACACAGAGGAGCTTGGGGGACAAAGAAACACACAGAGAGGCTGAGGAAGGGTGCACAAGGGGCTTAAGAAGAAGAATAAAGAAACAGGAAAAGGGCCTGGGGTTAGAAAGAGACACACAAAGGCCTGGGAGAGAGAGACACACACAGGGACTCAGGGGGAAGAGACACAGAGGGCCTGAGCGAAGGGAAAAAGGAGACACACAGAGGGGTTTGGGAGAAATAGACAAAACAGTTGTCAATTTTTGTTTTGGGGGTGCAAGTAGCTGTTCTTGTTTAGGGCATAAAATAGTCTAGCCCTTGCTCTCTGTAACTATAATATTGGGGTTAGTAGACATCTGTACATTGTCCTGCCATATCCCAAAGCCCAAAGCTAATATTAAGGTGGCTTCTGATTCACAGGTGAGTGGTGAGTAATAGTGATAACATAAAAGTGTAAGAGCACCAGTAATCTGTTTGATAAAAAATGTTTTAATGGACCATGCAATAACAAAACTCTTCATCACATTGGACCCTCCGTAGTACAGAGCATTATTTACCAACATGGAACAGTGTATGAATGTAGATGAGATGATTTTACCTGGTCTTTTTTCAGTGTGATCTGTCCAATTTCTCTATTTCCTACAAAAGAACGGGTTACTTTGTATACTCTTTCCCCAGCTCGTACTCGGATAATGAAGTTAGCAGGCATATAGCCAGCTTTCTCGCCAATTTTGCCCTGAAGGAGAAATTATTAAATTAAAATCCTCAGAATAGATGTGGATTCATTGATAATGAACAATAAGGTTTCAATGTTACCTTGCTTCTTAATATCTGTTTCTCTGTCTCTATTACAAAAAAAAACAAAAAAACTTTCCATTCATCAAAGCAGGTGTAACTAAGGTGCTTTCTGTATTAATGTAAACCATCTGCATCAATTATTGTACATAAATCTGTACTTTTTTGCACCAAAGTATTGGTCCCTCCTAGTTGCCTTGATGTCCCTTTAAAGGACAATTGTCATAACATTTTCACATATTTTTAAAAGTTTATTAAATTCAACCAAACAATAATTGTTTTTTATGACATATATTGAAGCCATGTTGGGCAACATCCTTCTGTTATCTGCCAACTGCTGCTCAACCTAACTTGCCTGCTCCTAGAATTTGTTCTGAAAGTGCATCCACAGGCAAGTTAGGTTGAGCAGCAGTTGGTAAGACAACAGTAGAATCTGGCTCAATAGGAATGCTCAGCCAGATTCCTAAAAAGGAAGATTTTCTAAAAAACAATAAATAAATTATATAGCATTGTATATTGTGCATGCTTTACTAGACCTGAGATATTAAAAATTAAAAATAGATTATTTCCATCAATCTCAGATCTCATATTTTTTTGCACTTGACAAATAGGAATGTGCTCCAAGACCTGGAAAGTTACCCAAAATCTCAGTGGATAGGTCCCCAAGTACCAGATTACACTGTTAGATTGATACCAGCAGAAATTTGATGTCAGGACACTTACCCTCCACCACTCTTCATTGGAGTCATCAATAACTGTGATTCTATCCCCAGCTCTGCAAATAAAAAATGCAGGAAATTTAAAACCAAGATACAAAAATGGTTTACAGGTGAAGCAGAGAAGAACATTTAACCTGGCATGAAAGGTCGTACACGATAGTAATGAAGATCAAAGCCTCTCCCTTTGTGGATGATGAAATGTACATGAACAAATGAATGCAAATCTGTGACAAATTTCATTGACTAAGCATGGAATCAGTCAGTAAAAGACAAAGAGGTTGCTCATCAATAATTGAATTGTGTAGGCACCAAGTATTCTCCTGATAAAATGAACAGACTATAGAGATTAGTTAGGAAATAATCAGAGAAGTTAGAAGGAGTGCAGAGAAAATACAAACTTCTCAAGATACCTTGTAATGAGGGCTTAACTTCAAATTTTCAAATAGGGACTGAGTAAAAAAAATATGGAAAGTCTATCAATGTAATAGGCTAAGATAGAAAAAAATATTGCACTCAAATAGAAACATAGAAACATAGAATGTGACGGCAGATAAGAACTATTCGGCCCATCTAGTCTGCACAATTTTCTAAATACTTTCATTAGTCCCTAGCCTTACCTTATAGTTAGGATAGCCTTATGCCTATCCCACGCATGCTTAAACTCCTTTACTGTGTTAACCTCTACCACTTCAGCTGGAAGCCTATTCCATGCATCCACTACCCTCTCAGTAAAGTAATACTTCCTGATATTATTTTTAAACCTTTGTCCCTCTAATTTAAGACTATGTCCTCTTGTTGTGGTAGTTTTTCTTCTTTTAAATATAGTCTCCTCCTTTACTGTGTTAATTCCCTTTATATATTTAAATGTTTCTATCATATCCCCCCTGTCTCGTCTTTCCTCCAAGCTATACATGTTAAGATCCTTTAACCTTTCCTGGTAAGTTTTATCCCGCAATCCATGAACCAGTTTAGTAGCCCTTCTCTGAACCCTCTCTAAGGTATCAATATCCTTCTGAAGATACGGTCTCCAGTACTGTGTACAATACTCCAAGTGAGGTCTCACCAGTATTCTGTACAATGGCATGAGCACTTCCCTCTTTCTACTGCTAATACCTCTCCCTATACAACCAAGCATTCTGCTAGCATTTCCTGCTGCTCTATTACATTGTCTGCCTACCTTTAAGTCATCAGAAATAATCACCCCTAAATCCCTTTCCTCATATGTTGAGGTTAGGACTATCAAATATTCTGTACTCTGCCCTTGGGTTTTTACGTCCAAGATGCATTATCTTGCACTTATCCACATTAAATGTCAGTTGCCACAATTCTGACCATATTTCTAGTTTACCTAAATCATTTGTCATTTGGCTTATCCCTCCTGGAACATCAACCCTGTTACATATCTTAGTATCATCGGCAAGAAGACATACCTTACCATCAAGACCTTCTGCAATATCACTAATAAAAATATTAAAGAGAATGGGTCCCTGAGGTACCCCACTGGTGACAAGTCCAAGCTTCGAATATATTCCATTAACTACAACCCTCTGTTGCCTGTCACTCAGCCACTGCTTTACCCATTCAACAATATTGGAATCCAAACTTAAAGATTGCAGTTTATTGATAAGCCTTCTATGTGCAACAGTGTCAAAAGCCTTACTGAAACCTAGGTAAGCAATGTCTACTGCACCACCCTGATCTATAATTTTAGTTACCAAATCAAAAAAATCAATAAGATTAGTTTGGCATGATCTCCCTGAAGTAAATCCATGTTGTCTCTGATCTTGAAATCCATGTGTTTTTAGATGTTCAACAATCCTATCCTTTAACATGGTTTTCTTCACTTTCCCCACTACTGAAGTAAGGCTTACTGGCCTATAGTTGCCCGACTCCTCCCTATTACCTTTCTTGTAAATGGGCACAATAGGATTACAATATAATTACTTGAGTCATTATACACAACATACCATGTATGTAAACCAATTTTACAGTTTAATCAATCACTCATCCCAAATAACTTTATTAGTGGGAAGATTAAATTAAATTAAGGAGCAGTCTGTGCGTTTGAATAAACAGTATAAAGGAATGAGTTTCAAAGATTTAGCTTGATCTAGTAATTTTTTTTTAATTGAAACTCGGTTTTGAAATTTTAAAGGTAAACTCTGGGCATCAAAGCAACTTTAGGTTAATGAAGCAGTTAAGTGTGTATACATAATGCAGCTGCTCATGTCTTTGCCATTTAGGAGTTAATTCACTTTTGTTTCTGTTTATACAGCCCCAGCCACACCTCCCCTGGATGTGACTCACGCAGCCGGCATGAAAAAAAAAAGTTACATTTTCAATCAGATGTTAACTTTGTTTAGAAGTTTTTATCTCTGTAAATTGAACTTTAATTACACACAGGAGGGGGTGGGGCCTGACCGCCGACGGGATCAGACGTGCTCTGTCTGAGCTCCCGCTTCAGGGCTGAAAAATTGGCACTAACTGGAGGCCAAACCTAAGCAGCAAACCTAACCGGTGACCAAATTGATCTCCAGCTGATGGGGTACGCGGGGATACCTCCCAAGACCTTGTCTGGCAACAACAGTGACCCGACAAGGGCCTGAAGCATGCGGGAGCTGGAGCCGGGATGAGACGGCCGCACTCCTGGGTCTCCGGCCGGCGTCTGGCTTTCCCCCCCCCTGGACCGGGGGGGGTGTCATCCCAGTCTACACGGGCAGCCACTGGGGCACCAATCTGGGCTTAGAACAACCACCCTGCCGTGGAACACCTACCGAGCAGCACCCCTCAAGATGGCCGCCGCACGCAAGCCATGTGCGCGACCTGCCAGCATGATTGAGCTGATCGCGGAGGAGACCATCCAACTAGTACAAGGCAAGTCCAGGGACGAAAACACTTCTTACAACAGCCGGGGAGAGAGTGTGGCTGGAAGAGTTCCTGAACCCTCTGTCAGCAACTGACGACCCCTGGGTGAGCTATGCTCTCATGTCAAAAGGCATCTCTACCAGGCACCCTTCCCAAGCAACAACAAGCTTGTCAGCTCTGCACTCGGCAACAGATCAAGCCTGAGAGGAGAAGCTCAACTGCCACCCAGATGAGTACCCGAGACACCTGTACAAGCATGTGGATCCCTATCATTAAGCATTGAGCTGGACTACTGTGTCTCTTGGTCACAGCCCACAAGTCTTAAGTTACGCCATCCTATATGCTAGCACAGAAACAACCACAGCCCAACATTACGCGGGCTCTACAAGGTACAGCAGTTTTAAGTTTAACTCTTGCCACCTAAGATCCAGTATCCCTTGCTATACACTGCTATACTATTGCCTTTCCTACCTACTTCACCTGCAAATGTATGTCAATTGGCAGCGATATGCTAGGCTCCAGTGGTCCTAACTAAGCTTTGTCTAGCCAGCATGTTATACAATATTTACTACTTAAAACGTACCAATCGAGTTTTGCATAACATAATTGTAGCATATCTTCAGAGATTTCACTATGTGTGTCTAACATGATTCTTCAGTATCAGTGAGTTAGACATCTATGCAAATTTAATATTATCTTGTCTAGATACAAAATGTGCAGTATAAGTCTGTTATGCCCTTTGCCATGATAGACACACTAGTATAGCATGGTCCTAGCCTACATCGTATATAGCATGTTTACCTTATCGCATGATACACCCAGCATGTATTATTAATCTGTTGTATATTACTTTAAAAAAATGTGCAGTTACTCCACATACCATGTCAAAGTTACACAATGTTTGATGCTTGAATTACTTGCCAATACTGTTGTGGTATCGCAAGTCTGTACGTAAACGCATGCACAGCAAAAATAAAGCATTTTTTAAAAAAAATAATAATTACACACAGGAGGCTGCTGCAGGGTCTAGAAAGCTATTAAAACAGCAGAAGATAAGATGTTGTAGATGAAACAGACTGTGCAATACAGGAACCTAAAACGTCTAAAATATCATGAAGGGAGGTGTGACTAGGGCGGTATGAACAAAGTGATTTAACTCGTAAACGGCAGAGAATTGAGCAGTGAAACTGCAGGGGCATGATTTATACACCAAAATCTGTTTCATTAAGCTAAAGTTATTTTGGTGCCTATAGTGTCCATTTAAGCCAAAATATCCAAGTAAAATAGGTTACATTTCAGCCAAATTTACTAATACTAAGTAAAGATTACTTAGTATTAGTAAATTCAGCCCCTTCTGGCTATACCGCAAGTAGGGGCGTGTATAGTAAACAGTGAGCAGACAGTGGCTGCTCACTGTAAAAAAAAACAAAAAAAAACCTATTGCCCCCACCCCTGTGCGACGGGTGGGGGCCCTAAATAAGAATGTGGAGGGGGGGACCTACTGTCCTCCCCTCCAGCCCCCACCTCTGAGCAGTGGGTGGGGGCCATAAATAAGAATGTGGGGGGGACCTACTGTCCTCCCCCCCCCGGCCCCCACACCTGAGCAGTGGGTGGGGGCCATAAATAAGAATGTGGGGGGGACCTACTGTCCTCCCCCCAGCCCCCACCCTTGTGTGGCGGGTGCGGACCCTAAATAATAATGGGGGGGGCTACTGTCCTCCCCCCCATCCCCCACCCCTGCGCGGCGGGTGGGGGCCCTAAATAACAATAAGGGGGGACCGACTGTCCTCCCACTGGCCCCACCCCTGCGTGGCGGGTGGGGCCCCTAAATAACAATAAGGGGGGGGAACCTACTGTTCTCCTCCCCGGCCCCCACCACTGCGCGGCGGGTGGGGGCCCTAAATAAAAATTGAACCCCCCCCCCCGAACCTCTAGTCATCCCTGTCCCCCCCAAAAAATAACCCCTACCTACCCCGCTCATCCTAAAAATAATGAAGGGGGACCCTTATCTAAATTTGATGTCTTCTTTCTTCTAAACTTTTTTATCAATTTTCACCCATGGATGGCTCCGCACAGACTGAGCTCTGCAGTGTGGGGGGAGGCTTATAAAGGCTTGCCCCACCCTGCAATTAGGCTCAGAGCACTCTGGTTGGTTGGTTTAAGCCATCCAATCAGAGTGCTCTGACAGGTAAATGAAGAGATTGACAGGTAAGTCTCTACATTTACCTGTCACAGCACCAATCAGAGTGCTCTGTGTCATTTTACACAGCGTGGGAAAGTTCTTTGGAATTTTCCCACGCTGTGTAATTTGACTCATAACACTCTGATTGGTTACTTAATCCACCAATCAGAGTGCTCTGTGACATTTTACACAGCGTGGGAAAATGCCAAAGAACTTTCCCACGCTGTGTAAAATGACACAAAGCACTCTGATTGGATTTCAACCTAACTAATCAGAGTGCTCTGTGTCATTTTACACAGCGTGTAAATTCTATTTTGTTACAACAGTACACACTATGCTTTGTTTTATATTCACTGTATACAGGATCCACAGTTAAATTACTGAAAATAGGACCCATTTGTGAATACTTAGCAAAAAGGTAAAACTATAACCTTGAGTTTGCGCTATCACTTTTTTCCCTTTCACTATGTCTTTATGCACAGTGTATGAAGTGACAATACACTGAGGTGGTTTTAAGCTGCACTGGTTTATATTTTTTGGATTTTTAGCGCCTGTTTTCCTCTTCTATTGTCTGTACTTTTTTGCATCAATTACATGTGTGTCTTAAAACCATTCATTAATACAAAGAAAGGTACAGGCACAAGACTTCTGTCTTCAAGCATAAGTTAATTGAATCAGAGATAAGGAAGTGATTTGACTCTGCTGTAGACTTTTTATCAAGGCTTCATAAAGGCTTTATAACAGTGCCAACATGTTGCCTTCCCTCTGATTCAAAGACAGTAGTCATGTGACCAGTCCTTTCTGTGTATCGCTGGATGAGTTGGATGATTTGCTCAAGTTTGTGTGACAACCTTGATGCTGTCATTAATGGTGGACATGTGCAATCCTTTATTTGCTTATAACAAATCATTGGCTGAGCAGTTCTTCAATGGCACTATAACCACTGCATCAGCATGTAGTGGTCATGGTGCCTTGACTGTCAGTTAATCTAAACTTCCTTTCTAAGATGTCAATGAATGCATTTGTTTTAAACTTCCACAGAGCAGCAAATGCATTTCATTTTCACCTTCCTTGTGTTCTAGATGCTTTAGCCATCCTGCAGCCAACAAGATAAAAATTTTATTCCAGGAATCTTTATTGTCCTATAAAGAGTCTCCAGAGGACATTCGTTAAAATTAAATGATTCAGGTCAGTGGCATTATTATAAGGTGTATGCTCCTGAGTATTATAAGGTGTATGCTCCTAAGTACCAAAAGATCTCATGGACCCTTCTGCATCCGTGCCATTCTAGTTTGTAACTTACATGGTTGCATTTTATTGAATCGCTTGCTTTATCCCCTAATTCCTGAACCTTATTGCTCTACATTGTAGCCATATCATCACAAAATAATAATTAGCCAAACAGGTCACATTAATAGCAATTCAGATATCTATACTCACTGGAAATCAAGGTCATCCTTCTCCAAAGCTTTAAAGCGATAGAGGGCCACAAAGTAATGAGATTGCATGAAACCACCTCTCACTCCTGGCTGAGTCTTTTTATTCTGCAACCACAACAAGGAAGAGGTTCAAAATTTTTGCTACAGTGAAAACATGTAGTAATACTGTAACCATAGTTTGAGATATTGCACCATTCGGTAATCTATAATTATTTAAAAGAAGAAAAACTACCACAACAAGAGGACATAGTCTTAAATTAGAGGGGCAAAAGTTTAAAAATAATTTCAGGAAGTATTACTTTACAGAGAGGGTAGTGGATGCATGGAATAGCCTTCCAGCTGAAGTGGTAGAGGTTAACACAGTGGGGGAGTTTAAGCATGCATGGGATAGGCATAAGGCTATCCTAGACTTAAGATAAGGCCAGGGACTAATTAAAAGTATTTCTAAAATTGGGCAGACTTGTTCGGCCGAATGGTTCTTATCTGTCGTCACATTCTATGTTTCTATGTTTCTATAACAAGTTGAGATAATATAATGTGATATCTAAAATGTATTAACCGTCACAAGGAGTTCTATAGCTCTCTGCTCTTTTTATAGACCTAACGAGCAAAGTGATACAGTAGTGCTGGATACATAAACAATTTATCCTTACTGGACATTATCTCTTACAATATATCACTATATGCATTATAGTACATGCCATTTGATGTTCTAAACAGATATGTAGTATGTTTCCTGACCTGCACTGTTTGATACAACAATTGCATTTTATGATGATGATATTGTATGATGATATTCACCCTGCCCAGGGGAAGTAGATAGAGTGTATCAGTTGATTGATATTTAGGAGGGGTTTCCCTTCACAATGAGCCATTTTGTTACACTGTAACATTAGGCACGATACTATGATACTCCTGTCCAATTGGACAAATAGTTACAGTCCATCAGGGTCATGGTCGTAGGAACCGGGGGGGATGGGGGGGGCATCCCCCCCAGCAAATCATGCGGGGGGGACAGGTTATGAGGAAATTCCCCCCAACTCCGCCGCCCCCCCCCCCTCATGCTGCAGCCGCCCAGGCGCAGCATGGGGAGAGGGGCTGACAGGAGGGTGCACTCAGCGCTCCCTCCTGTCACTCCCTCTCTGTAGCGTTGCCGAGCTCTGTATCATGGTCCGCGGGTACAGGGAGCATCTGTCTCCTGTACCCGGCCGGACTAACAGGAAGTGCACACTCAGTGTTCACTTCCTGTTAGTCCGGCCGGGTACAGGAAACAAAAGCTCCCTGTACCCGCGGACCATGATACAGAGCTCGGCCACGCGACTACAGAGGTAGGGGGGGAGGGGAGAAAGAGAATGACAAGGGAAGGAGGGAGGGAGGGGGAGACAGAGTGACAAGGGAGGGTGAGAAAGAGAGTGACGAGGGAGGGAGGTAGAAAGAGAGTGACAAGGAGGGAGGGAGGGAGAAAAGAGTGACAAGGGAGGGAGAAAGAGAGGACAAGGGAGGGAGGGGGGAGAAAGAGAGTGACAAAGGGAGGGAGGGAGGGAGGGAGGGGGAGAAATAGTGAGACATGGGAGGGGAGAAAGAGGACAAGGGAGGGAGAAAAGAGTACGAGGGAGGTAGGAGGGGGAGAAAGAGTGACAAGGGAGGGAGGGAGGGGAGAAAGAGTGACAAGGAGGAGGGAGGGAGGGAGGGAGGGGAGAAAGAGTGACAAGGGAGGGAGGGGGAGAGAGAGTGACAAAGGAGGGAGAGAAAGCTGACAAGGAGGAAGGGAGGGGAGAAAAGAGTGACAAGGGAGGGGGAGGGAGAGAGTGACAAGGGAGGGAGGGAGGGAGGGGGAGAAAGAGTGACAAGGGAGGGAGGGAGGGAGGGGGAGAAAGAGAGTGACAAGGGAGGGAGAGAGATTGACATCCATCACACACACACACACAATTGCACAATCATGCAAACCTTACACACACAGAAACACACAATGCATTCCTTACACACACTAAATGCACCCCGTACACACACTCAATGCACCCCTTACAGACGCACACTGCATCCCGTACATACACAGAAACACACCTTGCAGCCCTTACACATACAAACACAGATTCACACAATGCATTCCTTACACACATATCAGGACATCCCCTACACACTCCACCCCTTGTGAAGAAACTCATTGGTGGAACATGAAGGTGGACCCAAAAAATGGAGCTGCTTCCCGTTCTCCCAGAACATTGATTTTTGTGACCACAGTTCTACACCAGACCAGTGGAGCCAGACTGCAGCTAGAGCCCATCATCATCCTCATCTGGTTGTAAGTAGGCAATCTAGCATATTATTCGTGGCACTAATCTCTAATTTACCTCACATTAAAGAAACACTATAGTCCCCAGAACCACTGCAGCTTAATGTAGTGGTTCTGGTGTCTATAACCTTTCTCTGCAGGCCTTTTAATGTAAACACGGCGGCACTCCAGCACTGGCGTTAGTTAACATGGCAGATTATATGGGTGGGGCATTGTGATGTCACATGGGGGGGCAAACTTTACTTTTGCCTAGGTTGACAAAAATCCTTGCACCGGCCCTGGCCGAGTGTCACGTGACTACCTGGCACTCAGTCTGACACTGCGCCTGCCAGATGTCCAGAGGTCCTCCTGCTATGTCAGGTAAAAGGGGGGACAAAGGTAGAAAAATCATTGGAAGGGTTTAGGGGGGCTACTAATATGGATGGGGGGAGGGGTAGGTAGAAAAATAATTGGAAAGGGTTAGGGGGCTACTAATAAGGATAGGGGGAGAGGGGTAGGTAGAAAAATCAATGGAAGGGTTTAGGGGGGCTACTAATATGGATGGGAGGAGGGGGGAGGTAGAAAAATTATTGGAAGGGGTTAGGGGAGTACTAATATGAATGGAAGGGGTAGGGTGGGTTCTAATATGCATGGAAGGGGTTAGGGGGTACTAATATGCATGGAAGGGCTTAGGGGGGTACTAATATGCATGGAAGGGGTAGAGACGGGAAGTTAAATGTATGGAATGCATTTCTGACAGTGTCACTGAATGGCAGTTAGGAAATGTGGTCACCCTAAGTCAGGGGCAGTATTACACAATCTGTATATGTATAAAAAAATATAAAAAGTAATCTGCAAAGTACAAAATGTTTGTGTCATATGTCGTGCTAAAAATTAAGCTAGGAATGTGCATTTTTTTTTTTTTTTTAAATTGTATTTTATTGGTTTTACAACGAGTGGGCAAAACACCGTACACAGTCGCATGTACAAATACAATAACATATTAGTAGTGCAAGTCGCAGCTTGCTTACAACATAAGTAAGTATTTTAACACAGCCTAACATATTCATAAGGTTGTAGTTCAATAACTTGCCATCATGGCGTGTCATATACCTGCAAATGGTCGCGGGATAGTCCTGCATGCATCTGTGTATAGCATAGACAGAAGGGGGGCAGTAGTAAACCGGGGAAGGGACGGATATGGGGAAGGAGACGGGAGGAACAGAACAGGGGGACAAAGTGTAGTCTGCTTGGTGGCATATTTCCCAAGATTGTTGATCAAACCTTTAGGGGTCTAGAGGTCAGTATTGGAACCCAGTATGTCATCTCACGTGGCTTGCTGGTTTGTCAGCTGAGTCCACTTGCACCATGTTTCTCGAAACCTAAGGGCTTGGGAGGGGGAGCCCAGAGACATTTTTTCGTAAATATAGTATTGTTGCAATTTATCCTTTAATTGTGACATGGGTGGACATATCGTGCTTTTCCAATTTGTCGCTATGAGGTTTCTAGCTGCTAACGAGGTTATCACTACTAGTTGGTGATAGATTGATTTAACCTTGGTTTCGGGTAGCAATAATATGCAGTTGGGAATGGACGGGGAGAAAGCTGAAAGTCCCAATTGCCTCAGAAGTATTCCCACATCTTCCCACAAAGGTGTGATGCCGGTGCAGGACCACCAAATGTGCATCATCGTGCCCTCCTCCACTCCACATCTCCAGCACAGGGGAGACACAGTCGGATATATTTTGTGTAGCTTAGTTGGGGTAAGGTACCATCTGTATAGTAGTTTTTTGTGGGCTTCTATGTGGGAATAACATTTTGTCCATTTGGACAAGCCGTTCAGGGCACCCAACCAGGTACCATCCGGTAGGTCCGTACCCAAGTCTCCCTCCCATTGTTTTTTGCACAGCGGCGGTACATCTGGTTGCATTGCTAGCCATGTTCTGTAGCAAATGGAGAGGGCTTTAGGTTTGTTCGGTGTGTCCCTACATCTAAGCATAATCAGAGAGGACATTAATGGGTTAGTCATGCTGGTAGGAGTTGGCGGGGGCAAAGCATGGGAAGTCAGTATACTCCTGACTTGCAAATATTTGAAAGTGTCCTGGGCAGGCACATTCCATTTCCTCCTTAGTTCTGAGAAGGGTATTACCTTACGACTGTCTTCCAAGAAGTGCTCAAGTCTGTCTAAACCCATTCGTGTCCAGTGCGAAAGAGAAAGTGATTGGGTTATGGTTTTTAGTGCCGTTAGGGGGGGCCTTGGGATGCAGCTTATGTCTGTAGCCTATTTGGGCCATAAAGGAATCCCACATCAATATAGTCAGCCTAGTGGTAGGGAAAAGAGGTGTGTGCGTGTACCGAAGGCGCTTTGGAGTCCACAGATAGTCCGTCATGGAATTGTCTTGAAATTGGTCCCTCTCCATATCCACCCATTGTGTGTGGCCTTGGGGTGAGTGTGCCGCGATACATGTTGCCAGGGCGGCTGCTTTGAAGTAGAGGTGAATGTTAGGAAGGCCCACTCCCCCTCTGTCAGGTGTATTTTGTAGTAGCTTAAGTGGTAACCTCGCTTTTTTGCCCCCCCCAAACGAATGTGTTACAGGAGGATTGTAGTACCTTAAATAGTGCAGCGGGTATCGGGAGAGGGAGCATGCGAAACACATAAAGGAGTTTTGGGAGAGTCATCATCTTGAACGTGTTAATCTTACCTAGCCAGGATAGGTGGGTTGCTTTCCAACCTGCCAACTCCTTCGTGCATAGCTGTAATAGAGGTGTGTAATTGTGTTTTATAATTCCTGCTATTGTAGGAGATATTTTAACCCCCAGGTCCGTTAAGGTGCTAATTCTCCAGTCGAATTGATAAGAGGATTTTAAGGTATCTAAAACGTCTTGGGGTATGCTAACAGGTAGCGCCTGTGTTTTGTCTCGGTTTAATTTGTAATGGGAGACGTTCCCAAATTGTGTCAGCAGATCGAGAATATGAGGTAGCGCTCGTCTTGGGTTTGAGAGGGATATTATAACATCGTCCGCAAAAAGAGAAAGTTGGTATTCTTTTCCTTTAACGGTTATACCTCGTATATGTTCGTGATCCCTAATCTTTTGGGCCAGGGGTTCCAGGGAGAGGATATACAACAGGGGAGAGAGTGGGCAGCTCTGTCTAGTCCCATTCGTTATATGGAACTTCGAGGAGAGGAAACCACCACAGGACACCTTGGCAGCCGGGATGGTGTATAGTGCCATGATTTGGGATATGATAGGAGGGGGAAAGCCAAATTTGTGCAGAACCTTTTGCATATAAGCCCAGTTGAGCCTATCAAAGGCCTTCTCTGCGTCAAGCGCCAAGAAGAGGCCCTGACTTTTGGTTCTTTCTAGTTCTGCTAAGAGATTCAATACCTTCCTGGAGTTGTCTGAACCCTGCCTACCTTTGATAAAGCCGGTTTGGTCATTGTGTATGAGTTTTGGCAGGAATTTGGCCAGTCTGTTACTGAGAATTTTGGCGTATATCTTTGCATCACAGTTGAGAAGGGAGATGGGTCTAAAGTTTTTGCACTCTGTCGGTGGTTTCCCCGGTTTAGGTAACGTCGAGATATGGGCTAACAACAATTCACCCGGTAATGTCCCTTTTTGTATGCTGTGATTGAAAAGGTTCAGTAAATGGGGGGCTAGTGTTGTCTGGTACGTGCGGTAGTAGGCGTTAGGCAGACCATCTGGTCCAGGCGCTTTCTGTGCCGGGAGGGATTCAATTGTGGATGAAATTTCCTCAATGGTGAGAGGGGTGAGGAGTGAATCTGCGTCATCCTCGCTCAGAGACGGGAGCGTAAGGTCTGATAGGAACCTGTTTATTTCTGTGGTGGAGGGAGTGGGCACTTGTGGATCTGTGTTGAGATTGTATAATTTACTGTAGTAGGTAGCAAACGTGTCTGCTATGTGTTGCGGGTCTAGTATTTTCCCTCCTTTAGCATCCAGGAGGTGTGAGAGTTTAACGGCTGTGGAACGTGTTTTTAGCTGGGAAGCCAGTTTGGCTCCTGCTCTGTTACCCGAAGCAAAGAAGCTATGTTTCATACGTCTTAGCATTGTCGTCGACTTGGACAGTTCCAGGTCGCGCAATTGGTTCTGCAATCGTAAGATAGTGGCATGGTAAGTGGGGGTTGGGGTTAGTTTGTTTGAGTGTGTGGCCTCAGCAAGTTCCTTCAGGATGTTAGTGTAATTCTCGAGGCGTTTCTTTTTGGCATAACTAGCGTGTTTAATGAAGCACCCCCTAATTACCGCTTTGTGTGCTAACCAGATTTGATCCGGGGTGGAATTTTGTTCTGTATTGTCTTGGAAGTAGTGCTGTAGATCTTGTTTAACCTGGTCCATTACACTCGTGTCTTTTAATAGCCAGTCATTTAAGCGCCAGCTGCCTCGGCCTTTAGTTGGGAATCGTTCTTTTAGGGACATAGTAACTGGTGCGTGGTCCGACCAGCTAATGAGCCCGATGTGGGTACTTTCTATTTTGGGGAGCATCCTTAAGGGAACCAGAAATCGATCTATCCTGGAATAGCAATTGTGTGCTGCTGAGTGGCAAGTAAAGTCCCTTTCGCTAGGGTGTTGTATGCGCCATGGGTCTACATAATCGTGCGCTGTAAGGATGTGTCTAATGCGAGTGATTAACTTCCTCCTGGTTTTGATGGTCTAGGTCTGTAGGGGTTTCTGGTGTGAAGAATCTAGACAATCATCTAACAAAAAATTCGTGTCCCCCCCCCACTATCACCTCTCCAAAGGCGTGTTTGGTACATAGCAACAAAACCAATTCCAAGAAATCAATTTGTTGATCATTGGGGCTATACACATTAATAAACATATACGGGTTGTTGTTAACATAGCATTGTAACACTATATATCTGCCTTTTTTGTCTCCAAGTTTACGAACTAGGGAGAAAGCCACATCTTTGCTTATTAAGATGGACACTCCTCTTTTCTTTTTTGCATAGCAAGCATGATAGTCTATGGGGTATGCTATGGAAGTAAATTTTGGACGTTGGCCCCATTTAAAATGTGTTTCTTGAAAGAATGCCACATGGGCATCTAGGGATTTAACCTCCTTTAGCGCTAGTCGCCTCTTGTGCGGAGAATTGAGCCCCTTGGCATTCAGGGAACAGATATTAAGCACCATGGTGTATGTTCAGCGGTCTCATGTTACAACTGGGATTGGGACCACCAAGCCCCCCCTTCGCGAGTCTATGAATCTCCCCCCCATCTGCGGGCGTTGCCCGGGGACCAAAGGTCCAGCATATATGTCGGTCATCCCAATTTATACCTGGTATATAGGGTATATGTAGTGGCCTGATATTTAGGTCCCATGGGTGGATAAAGTGGTGAGGTGATACTGGTATCCCTAGGATCTTTAGAATAAGCCAAGTCTGTACACTAAAATCATGGTTGTCAGAAAACAAACACAAAAAAGAGGGTAAAAACATAAGAAAAAACATGCAAACTATGTACATAAAACCGTTGGTCAGACGAAGTCGACCAAAAGGTGGAAAACGGTTAATGATGCGGCTCAAAATTAAGCCACTTTGGGGGGTAGGTGACCAGCAACAGATTAGTGGGTCTACGCACATAAGAGACCCGTACTGGACGCAGTGCTCCGTACGGTGTTACAATTGCTAAGATCTTGACAAGGCATACACGATTTGGTATATACAGGCAGTGTTGTTATTGATTTTCTTTTTTTTTCATTTTTTTTTTTGTTAGTTGTTTTTCTTTTCTTTTTTTTTTTCTATCAACAGTAATATAGCAGTGTGACATGGGTTAGGCACATCAAATGAGTATACTTATCGTCCCTTTGTAGAGGTCATGTAGGTTCCTGTGGTCGGCCGCGTGGCACTTGAGTCCAAACTCTATTTAATTTCACTGGTGATTTGGTGTGTTGTGGTGCGGGAGTCGTCGTGGTAGTGAGAGGAATGTCCCAGGCCCGCAATATTTTCCTTCCTTCTTCGGGAGAAGCAATACTGGAATCTGTCCCATTGCGTTTGATTAAGAGTCTGGTTGGGAAGCCCCACTTGTACTGAATATTTGCCTCTCGTAGTGCTGCAGTGATGGGGGCAAAGGCTTTCCTTTTCATCATCGTCGATGCAGATAGATCAATAAATAGCTTAATTTGATTGAATCGCCCCGGTGGGGGAGGGTTTCGTCGCGCTGCATGCATAACTCTTTCTTTAGTAGTAAAGTAATGTAACTTCGTGATTACATCTCTGGGGGTTTGTGGGCCCAGATGTTTTGGTTTGGGCAACCTGTGGGTCCGATCGAGTAAGAGCTCTCCATCCGTTAATTCTGGCACATATTCTTTAAAGATGCCTTGTACGTAGGATTGTTACTGATTCTGGGATCCCCCTCAGTCTGATGTTATTACGCCGATCTCTATCTTCATGGTCGGCCACTTTGTCTTCTAGCTTTTTAAGTTTGTCTTGTAGTTCAGTATAAGCGTCTGCCAGAGAGTTATGGGCGTCTGTTATTTCATCTGCCCTTTCTTCTAACTTTGCAGTCCTGTCTCCCACTTGTTGGATGTCTGACCTGATGTCTGATGCTATTTGCATGAGGTCTGTGTGGAATGTGGATTTGAGGTCTGCAAGTAAGGATTTGAGAGTGGCAGTTGTAACTGGGGCAGAGTAGTCAGCCATGCTGTGAGCAGGGTCACTTACTTCCGAAACGGAGGTTGGTGAGCTCGGGCCGTCGGCGCCATCTTGTCCCGCCATATCCAGCATGGTGGCCGAGGTGAGGTGCATTTGAAGCGTTTTCTGCTTCAACTTCTTGCACGATTTCGCCGCCATTTGTGCCTGTGGTATGTGGCAGGTGTTTACCCGCCGTTCTGTTGGTTTTTGCGGTCGGGTGTACGCCGTGACTATGCTGCGAACACCGTACAGCAGAGGAGCTCAGCACTCACGCGTCCGTCCTCGTCCGCCGCTAGGACACGCCCCCTTCTTTTAAATAATTTTTAGAATAATGATACAGACATTTTATTTCTTACATTTGTGATGATTCTTTTTTCCTCTCTATATTCAAGGGACACTATAGTCACCAGAACCACAACAGCTAAACGTAGTAATTCTGGTGTCTATAGCATGTCTTTACAAGCTTTTTAATGTAAGCACTGTCATTTCGTAAAAAGGCAGTATTTACATTACTGATGAGGAATACCTCTAGTGGACACTCAGATGGCCACTGGAGGTGCTTCCTAGTCGAGACATGAATGCCGCCCTATGAAGTATCTGCGCATGTGCGGCAAAGCTGCGCATACTCACCAGAGAGCAATGACGATTCTGAACAGAAGCGTTTTATTGCTCCCTGCTCGCACCCTCAGGACAGGGCCAGATTAAGAGCCCAGTGGGCCTGGTGCTGACAGTTATGACGGGCCTAGTTACAAAATTTTATTGACCAAAAGTCCTACCTCCTAAGCGTCATGTATCTGATGGAGATGGTGCTGGAGGGAAACTCATAGGATGCAGCTGTGAGAAAGCACAAACCCACGCTTTCATCTTTCAAGTAAACCCATACCCCCTAACCGCAGTGTCCAGTAAAGCAGGAAGTCTATGGACGGGGCAAAAGGGTGGGCCACTGACACAAATCACATAACCAGAACTGCTGAAAGGGGCGAACATACACAAAAAGGGGGCATGTCTGTGTCCCCATGTCTCCCAGTCCCTTAGTGTCTGTGTCCCCATGTCTCCCAGTGTCCCTATGACACTGGGAGAGACATGGAGACATGGAGAGACATGGGGACACTGAGAGACCTGGGGACACTGAGACTATTGGGGACACTGGGTAACTTTGAGACATGAGAGGACACTGGGAGACATGGGGCACTGAGACACTGTGATACATAGGGGACACTGATATATAGGGGACACTGGAGACTTGATAAAGACCTGGGTACAGGTCAAAATGTTGTGGTGTCCAATAAACCTGCTTAAATCTATCACAGTGAGTGCCTGAGATTTTTTTTCTTTTATACTAGGGGACACTGAGACACTTGGGGGCGCTGTGAGACATGGGGACACTGGGAGACTATGGGACACTGGGAGACTAGGGGACACTGAGACACTAAGGACACTGAAACACACCAGGGATACTGGGAGACATGGGGCACTGAGACACTCTGATACACAGTGGACACTGTGATACATAAGGAACACTGGAGACTTGATAAAGACCTGGTTACAGGTTGAAACATTGCGGTGTCCAATAAATCTGCTTAAATCTATCACAGCGTAATAATAACTACCTATTTCCAGAGCTAAAAGACTCTGAATGTCGGTGTTAGCTGGAAAAGGACACAAGATGAGGAAATGTATGCTCTTTGATAGAACGCTGCACACCACTTTTATTAATGGTCAGATAGCAAATCCAAAGCCAACTGGCTATACCTCTACCTACTCAGAAAAAATAGATGATATATGCAGAAATAGATAAAGAATATAAAGTCGTCCAATTGTCCTAATCTCTGACTTTATTGAGTGAGGTCTCTATCAGGAGCTGGATTTTCTTATATCACACTGAGTAGGTGTCCAGGATACAGGGAGCAGATGGCTGATGTCATTGATTCTACAATATCATAATATAGAACTAGTAGAAGGTTGTTTGTAATTACAAATTGTTGCAATCTCTCTTCTCCTAATTTTGGTTAATGCAATTCATTATAGGAGACAGTTTGAGTGAAGAAACTGAGCCAGATAGCTGTCAGGTTAGGACTTCTGTATTAGCACAGTGTTGCAATATTGTTGCAAAACGGAGAGAGCATAAAGAGGATACTAATTAGCTACAGTTGCTTTAACCCTCAGTTGTCTGGGCTTGGTAACTTGTTTCAGATTGCAGCCCCTATCTACTGCTCTTATCTAATGCCTGTCTTGAATAAACTTGAAGAATTAAAAAATAAGTGAAAAATCTCTCTGTGAACTAGAAATGATTGAGTAATTATGAACTCATAAGGCATTCACAGGCAGAATAGAGACAGGAGTAGAAATATAACAACTTCTCTCTGATTGCTCACTAGACTTAAATATATCACAGTGAGTGCCTGAGATTTATTTTTTATACTAGGTGACACTAGGAGACATGGGGACACTATGGGACATTGGGACACTGAGACACTGGAAGACTAGGGGACTTTGGGAGACTAGGAAACACAGACACTGCGGACACTGGCACACTGCGGACACTGAGAGACACCAGGGACACGGAGACAAGGGGATACTGAGATACTAGGAACACTGGCTGGAAGACATGTGGACACTGGGAGTGCCCCATGTCTCCCAGGTCTCAAAGTCGCCCAGTGTCCTCATGTCTCTCAGTGCCCCCTAGTGTCTCAGTGTCCCCATGTCTCCCAGTGTCCCCTAGTATTTGTATCCCCATGTCTCCCAGTGTCCCTTAGAGTCTGTGTCCCTATGTCTCCCAGTGTCCCGATGTCACTAGGGGACACTTAGAGACATTGGGACACTGGGAGACATGGGGACAATGAGACACTGGGAGAGACATGGAGACATGGAGAGACACGGGGACACTGAGAGACATGGGGACACTGAGAGACTAGGGACACTGAGAGACACATGGGGACACTGGCTGGGAGACGTGGGGACACTGAGAGACTAAGGGCCACTGGGAGACATGGAGCCACTGTGTCCCTAGTGTCTCAGGGTCCCCATGTTCCCCAGTGTCTCTATGTCTCCCAGTGTCTCAGTATCCCCAAGTCTCTCATCATCGTATTGCAGAATAATCTCTGTTTATACTGAGATAGACATTTGTATTGCCGGTATTACTGCAATACCGGCACCGGCTAGGCAGCCTCAAATACCTGATAAATACTTCTTAGAAATACCTGGCAACCATAAGAAATACATGAGAAATACCTGGCAACCCTAATAGTAGTGTGTTTAAAAAAAATTATTTTTAAAAAAAAAATTTTAAATCAATGGGCCTATTCCATGGGCCTGGGCCTGGGCCTGGAGCTGCAGCTCCATCAGCCCCTATGTTAATCCGGCCCTGCCTCAGGAGGATCCCGGCGCTGTATCCGGGTAAGTAAAACCCCATCCCTGTAGTGACCCTTTAATGTTATTATTTAATCATTTATATAGCGACTGCAAATTCCGTAGCGCTGTACAATGGGATAAACAACTCCTAGTTTACGGAATAAGAATATACCCGGCGAGTAAAAATGCTATCCCCCCAGATTTTTTGGGGTTCCTACGCCCATGAGCAGGGTTTTCAAGTTGCAGTCTTCTACCCACAGGGATTATAGCCTGGCAGAGTTATTAAGTAAGAGCTCGCCATACACAGTGATCTGGGGTGTATTAGGTTGCTATACACCCCATTGATATATGTTGAAGATGAGAGCTCTATAATCAGTCTTTACTCCTATCAGTCTGAACCACAGCTATCAGTGTTCAGGATGATTTTCCCTGGACATTGTTAGGCTTGGTGATTTATCTATTGGGGAATAAACCCTGCATAAGAGTCAAGGTGATAGGGTTCTATGTCTGCTTACATTGTTTATTTATTATTATTTTTATTTTTTCATTTTTGGGTTTATATTATAGGCATTAGTATACTTTTTATCTACTTATATTAAAAGTTAAGTTTTAATTTGTGCAGGTATTAATTAAGGACCACCTGCAGGTTTTGGACCCTTGAAGTATTTTGTCCTCTTTGGGTCCTTCCTTTTCTTTTCTTTTCCTTTTTGTTGTATACACATATGTAAGTGTTATCCCCTATAAGGTTGTCCTTGACACACGTTCAAGCTAGTTCCCCCATGGGGTCTCTAGCTTTCTTTTCTGTAACAATTGCATTTTAACCTAGACTAATGACTTAAATACAAGTACTGATCCCTTTATTTAACTGTAAATGATAGCACGCATTATGTTTGACACATTACAACATGTTTATTTAGGTCATGGAGACTTTACTAACTGGCAAACACAGGTGAAAATGTTTATTATGAATTGTTGATATGTGAAATAAAAATGAAATTCTGGCATACAGTTTTATTTATAGCATACAAATCCAAAGGACAAGAAAGACTAAAATGATAATGTCAATATCACATGTTCCATTCAAAGATGCAACTAGCAAAACTACGCAAACTAGCAATAATAGAAAATGGAAGCATGTATCTTCATGCTATGCTTAAAGGCAATTAGGAGAAACTTAGCGGTCTCTTTAAAAACCACAGAGAAATTACAAATAACTTGCAAAATAGCAGAGTAGAAAGATATCTTGTCTCCCTTGAAGGTGGTTTCTTCCTGCATGATTTTGGACTCAGTAGTGCAAACTGGGGGTTTGTGAATAGGACCTTTAATGATCACTTTGTTTCAAATTTTGTTTCAAGTCTGTAGCTTGCAAAAAAGAAAATGTAGAGGATTTGCCATTCTGAAGCATCTGGAGCTCTCACTTGGACATTAACAGAGTAGTTGATGAGAAGTGAAGAGCAGATGCAACGGGAGATACTACAAATAGCATATTAAACAGCATATTAAACACAACTAGTAATTATGTATACTTAAAAATGGTTTAAAAAATGTAAAAAGTCAATTTGGTCTGTGACAGAAATTGCAAATATTGCTATAAATATTGCTAGAAGAAGAATATAGCTTGTGAGAAACAGACCAAATTGTCAGAATAATGAATATCATGTATAACAAAACAGTGTTTGTGAATTTTGTATTCTGACAGCTTGAATTAGGGTTAGGGTTAGAGCTGGGGTCTTGAGGAGAAGGACAGACTCTGTGGAGGTCTAAAACACATCAGAAATTGGTTTATTTGACTGTAGTGTTTAATGCAGTTGAGGTTTTTTTAGTGAAGTCCATCCTTATTGTCCTTTCGCTTTTACATGCATCACTGATGTAAGCATGTGGAGCACCCGAGGAGAGCATTGGAATTTAACATAATCATTCAGTAGCACAGGAATAGGTTTAGGGTAGTTGTTAGTGGAAACCCAGGTAGGTGCTAAAAGTTGCTAGGTTTACAATCAGGTGGGGCTTGTGGTTGGTGTCTTCAATACATGAAATGTAACTATCTGGCTGAGAATGACAGAGTAAGATCACTCTGCATCTTGAAGGCAGGTAACCTCAATCAAAATCCTCTCCCCAGCCCTAAGCCCTTCTAGCTTTACCTCTCACTCTAAACACTCAAAATCCAACTGCAATTCATCCCTCACTGAAAATTGCATTATCTTCATTTATCTTATGAGCCAAATAATGAAGTAAAGGTAATATAGAGATCAAAAATGCAATGTGTGTAGAGAGAATTAAAGACGGTAGTTAGAAGAAGACAATGGTTATGGTTTATGGTTTACGGTTAACATTTTTTCAAAAATATTTTAGATGCATGGAAAAGCTATCCATCAGAAGTGGTACAGACAAATAACATGGCATACTTGAGATAGACACATTAGGCAATCCTAAACTGGAAATAGATCAATAAGGCTTCATTAGGTGCAAATACTTTTTATCAGCCATAAAGAAAATGTCTAAATTTGTTTAAATATTTTT
>OW240912.1:341768168-341850668 GCA_933207985.1 Pelobates cultripes
GTAGAAAGAGGCAGATACTGTAACTTCTTATCCCTGCCTCTTTCCACACAAACAGCGACCCCTACTGGCTGGCGCTGGTATTGCAGAATAATCTCTGTTTATACTGAGATAGACATTTGTATTGCCGGTATTACTGCAATACCGGCACCGGCTAGGCAGCCTCAAATACCTGATAAATACTTCTTAGAAATACCTGGCAACCATAAGAAATACATGAGAAATACCTGGCAACCCTAATAGTAGTGTGTTTAAAAAAAATTATTTTTAAAAAAAATTTTTTAAATCAATGGGCCTATTCCATGGGCCTGGGCCTGGGCCTGGAGCTGCAGCTCCATCAGCCCCTATGTTAATCCGGCCCTGCCTCAGGAGGATCCCGGCGCTGTATCCGGGTAAGTAAAACCCCATCCCTGTAGTGACCCTTTAATGTTATTATTTAATCATTTATATAGCGACTGCAAATTCCGTAGCGCTGTACAATGGGATAAACAACTCCTAGTTTACGGAATAAGAATATACCCGGCGAGTAAAAATGCTATCCCCCCAGATTTTTTGGGGTTCCTACGCCCATGAGCAGGGTTTTCAAGTTGCAGTCTTCTACCCACAGGGATTATAGCCTGGCAGAGTTATTAAGTAAGAGCTCGCCATACACAGTGATCTGGGGTGTATTAGGTTGCTATACACCCCATTGATATATGTTGAAGATGAGAGCTCTATAATCAGTCTTTACTCCTATCAGTCTGAACCACAGCTATCAGTGTTCAGGATGATTTTCCCTGGACATTGTTAGGCTTGGTGATTTATCTATTGGGGAATAAACCCTGCATAAGAGTCAAGGTGATAGGGTTCTATGTCTGCTTACATTGTTTATTTATTATTATTATTTTTTTTTTCATTTTTGGGTTTATATTATAGGCATTAGTATACTTTTTATCTACTTATATTAAAAGTTAAGTTTTAATTTGTGCAGGTATTAATTAAGGACCACCTGCAGGTTTTGGACCCTTGAAGTATTTTGTCCTCTTTGGGTCCTTCCTTTTCTTTTCTTTTCCTTTTTGTTGTATACACATATGTAAGTGTTATCCCCTATAAGGTTGTCCTTGACACACGTTCAAGCTAGTTCCCCCATGGGGTCTCTAGCTTTCTTTTCTGTAACAATTGCATTTTAACCTAGACTAATGACTTAAATACAAGTACTGATCCCTTTATTTAACTGTAAATGATAGCACGGCATTATGTTTGACACATTACAACATGTTTATTTAGGTCATGGAGACTTTACTAACTGGCAAACACAGGTGAAAATGTTTATTATGAATTGTTGATATGTGAAATAAAAATGAAATTCTGGCATACAGTTTTATTTATAGCATACAAATCCAAAGGACAAGAAAGACTAAAATGATAATGTCAATATCACATGTTCCATTCAAAGATGCAACTAGCAAAACTACGCAAACTAGCAATAATAGAAAATGGAAGCATGTATCTTCATGCTATGCTTAAAGGCAATTAGGAGAAACTTAGCGGTCTCTTTAAAAACCACAGAGAAATTACAAATAACTTGCAAAATAGCAGAGTAGAAAGATATCTTGTCTCCCTTGAAGGTGGTTTCTTCCTGCATGATTTTGGACTCAGTAGTGCAAACTGGGGGTTTGTGAATAGGACCTTTAATGATCACTTTGTTTCAAATTTTGTTTCAAGTCTGTAGCTTGCAAAAAAGAAAATGTATAGGATTTGCCATTCTGAAGCATCTGGAGCTCTCACTTGGACATTAACAGAGTAGTTGATGAGAAGTGAAGAGCAGATGCAACGGGAGATACTACAAATAGCATATTAAACAGCATATTAAACACAACTAGTAATTATGTATACTTAAAAATGGTTTAAAAAATGTAAAAAGTCAATTTGGTCTGTGACAGAAATTGCAAATATTGCTATAAATATTGCTAGAAGAAGAATATAGCTTGTGAGAAACAGACCAAATTGTCAGAATAATGAATATCATGTATAACAAAACAGTGTTTGTGAATTTTGTATTCTGACAGCTTGAATTAGGGTTAGGGTTAGAGCTGGGGTCTTGAGGAGAAGGACAGACTCTGTGGAGGTCTAAAACACATCAGAAATTGGTTTATTTGACTGTAGTGTTTAATGCAGTTGAGGTTTTTTTAGTGAAGTCCATCCTTATTGTCCTTTCGCTTTTACATGCATCACTGATGTAAGCATGTGGAGCACCCGAGGAGAGCATTGGAATTTAACATAATCATTCAGTAGCACAGGAATAGGTTTAGTGTAGTTGTTAGTGGAAACCCAGGTAGGTGCTAAAAGTTGCTAGGTTTACAATCAGGTGGGGCTTGTGGTTGGTGTCTTCAATACATGAAATGTAACTATCTGGCTGAGAATGACAGAGTAAGATCGCTCTGCATCTTGAAGGCAGGTAACCTCAATCAAAATCCTCTCCCCAGCCCTAAGCCCTTCTAGCTTTACCTCTCACTCTAAACACTCAAAATCCAACTGCAATTCATCCCTCACTGAAAATTGCATTATCTTCATTTATCTTATGAGCCAAATAATGAAGTAAAGGTAATATAGAGATCAAAAATGCAATGTGTGTAGAGAGAATTAAAGACGGTAGTTAGAAGAAGGCAATGGTTATGGTTTACGGTTAACATTTTTTCAAAAATATTTTAGATGCATGGAAAAGCTATCCATCAGAAGTGGTACAGACAAATAACATGGCATACTTGAGATAGACACATTAGGCAATCCTAAACTGGAAATAGATCAATAAGGCTTCATTAGGTGCAAATACTTTTTATCAGCCATAAAGAAAATGTCTAAATTTGTTTAAATATTTTTTTTTATTTGATCATCTATTCTAACAAAAAGCAATAGACAAAAAAAAAAAAAGCTCAGCATAAGTCAATTCTCCTTGCGGTGTCGAACGAGCCGAACAATTACTATGAATTTATTGTGATCAAGCAAGTCCTCGGGTTAAAGAATACATTGTTTTTAATGTTTGCATCAATTACCTTTGCATCCTGTGCGTTCTTTTCACCTTTCTTGTCACCGTCAGGGGAATCTAGAATTAAACAGTTCAACAGTTGAGGAAAATGACAGCTCGATGCGTCCACGTTTTATTCCTAGACCTTAAAGCACTTTTCAGAAACAATTAAAACATTGGGCGTGCAATTACTATTACTCATTTATAATTGCTGCTCATTATCTTCCTCGAGAGGATAAAAGAATGACTTGTTCTTCAGAACACTGACCTTTATACCAGAAAAAATCTTGCAGAGAGCATCCATTGCTACATGGGTTGCTCAGGAACAAGCGCCAAACATACTTACAGAGGGGGCTGGAGAGGAGAGTTTTTCGACCTACACTAGGCGTACTCCATGATGTAGATCCAAAAGGCCAATTAGGAGTTTTAGCAATGGTTTCATTCAGGACATAATTATATGATGTTTTTATTGAACTATTGTTATTGCAAGTATTTGATTAAGACAGCCATGAACTTTTAGCACTAGATCCTCTTAGCAGAGTAAGAGTTTACTCTATTTACTGAATATCAGTCCCCACATTGAAGTCTATGGGAAATGTATATTCCATAAATTGACTAAACCCTTAATCTGCTAAGAGAAATCAGCCCTTAATTGTTGATCTACAATGTCTTTTGCCTGGAAGAGAATTCTAGGACATTTAAAGGCACTATCACCACTTCACATCATTGAATTGGTTATAGTGCCTGGAGTTCTCTGGCATTGTCCCTCCATGCAGTGTTAAACAATTTTCAAGCAGTGTAACACTTAATGAGAGTATCTGGCATCCCTCAGACCATCCCTTACTGTAGAAAAGACACACTCCTCTAGCCATACCAACTGATGCCAGCAATGGGTGGTGTGATAGCTGATGGTGTGACACACTCAGCCAGTTACAACCACCCATTGTTCCTCAGGATAATGCTTCCTCATTAGCCCAAGCAGCACAGACGGGGCGAGCTGCTGGGAACTCTTGTGTAACATTTAAACATTAAAAATGGTTTAATACGGAATGGAGGGACAGTTTCAGGGGACTCCAAATGCTATAAAGACTTCAATGAGATAAAACAGTTACAGCGCCTATAACAGCAGTAAGCAACTTTCAGCACTCCAGATGTTGTAGACTACATCTTCCATGACGCTTTGTGGTATTATGGCTGTGAAAGCATTATTGGAGATGTAATCCACAACATCTGGAGTGCTGAAGGTTGCCTACCCATGGCCTACAGTGATCTTTAAATTCAGCAACAGCTGTAAGAACAAATATAAGAAAACCATGGAGTAAAGGGTATAATACTGAGAGAAAAAAAAAACAGTACTTTTTTAAAAGAACTGGGGACGGAGATATTTCCTCACCTCCTTCCTGCTTTCCCTCCTCTTGTTTGGGTGGCTCTGGTTCCTCATCAATCATTGCAGCAGGCTATAAAAGCGCATAATGAGAACAAATATCAGTCACACATCTCCAAGCAGATACACACAAGGACAATTTTAATGAAAAGGTGGACTTTTCATCCCTAAACATCATAGGATATTACAGATATAATTACCATATCAGTGTTCAGATTCTACCCTTATCAAACATGGAGCATGGTTTCATGGGACTAAAAGCCTGAGGAGCCATTTCTAAGTTCTGAATCCGGCATCAATTCATTATATTAAAGAGACAGTAATGCTTTAACTAACAAACTTAATGCAAGCAAAAACGTTTAGAAAAGTTCAAATGTTTAAAATTGATGGGAAATTAACCTTTTTTAACTTTTTTTTTTAAATAAATGATTCGCTATAAGTTTTATTATTTTATAGACCAAGTGTTTACTTCCTACAGTTTAGTGTAATTCAGATTAAAAGCATTGAATTCAAATTTGTGTAAATCAAAACGGTACAGAAATCTAAGCAATGTATTGCAATACACAAATACATAACAAAATAAAAAAAATCCAGGGTCAAAGAAATCATTTTATAACCATGAAATACCATTGAGTAACTGCTTTTTCTCTGGGGGGAGAGGGTAGGAGGCAGGGGTGGGGGGGTGGGAGGGGAGGGGAAGGTTGGGTTATAAAATAACCTAGAGACAAAAGAGAGCAGAGGTCTTTCCATTGCTTGGTGGGTAGGAGAGACATTAGAAATATGCTTTGAATCCTTGGTGGTGAGGTCAATATAACTAAGAAGCTGTAATCGCCTCTCAGGGATCCTTCCCCAACCCCATGAAGCTACAAGACTAACTGAGTAAGTGACAGGTCCCCTGGATTCCTTAAAACATGGGAAACTCCATCATTAAAACGAATTGGTTTATATTATAATCTGTAACTGCAACTTTGCTCCTTCACACATGCCTGTGTGGAATAAAAGCGTGACCTCATTTCTTCAATAAACTGACCCATTCAAATATACAATTGTATTAATAAGGTGTAGCTTTGCAATAAAATGAAAGACATATAGATACGTGTCTCCAAATTTTGTTGGTCTACATAGGTTTACATTGACTCCGAAATATACCACATTAATGATATTATATAGTTAGAAAAGTTAATAAGTAAAGATACAATAAAAGTAAAGTAGTAACTTTTCTGTAACAAAGCTTCAGACAGACACAGTTTCCTTACATTTTTCTTGTCATCTTGTCCTTTTTTTCTTTCTTTGTTGGCCATGATAACTCCGGTCCTCAGAGTATCAAAAACAGGATCAGTACGATTAGCCGCAGCTGTGTGATAGAGGTACCAAATACACGCAGTTAATGGGAATACTATCTTTAACACATAGACAAATATTTACGTAGTTCCTCAGATGCTTGAACTTTTTCCATACAGCGGAATGAAGTAGAGAAAGGGGGGAAATAATTTGGTGACATTGTGTGTGGTATTTATAGTTAGTTAATGGTCTGAAATGTATTTAAGTGAATTTTAAGGCCAGTCCTTCAAATAAGAAACAAAAAAACTAAAGACTAATTTATTAAAATATATACTAGTTTTTCTTTGCATGAAACACTATAAAATACATGTGTAAAAAAAAAAAACAATTGGAGAGACATTCATATATTATCACCCACTTCCTGCCATTAATTACTATTATTATTGACGTTTATATAGTGGCAACATATTCAATAGCACTTTCAATTTTTAAAATGGGGGTATTAGAGAAAACAACCAGAAATAAATAAGTTATTAGGGACTCTTCTCAAATGACTTTACAATCTAGAGGAGGTGACGTTTGAAGATGAGCATGAGATCAACACGCATGTGGGAAGAGTTAGAAGGAACAAGAGTGAAGTAGACTGTGCAGCCATTAATTAAGTTAGAGAGTGGATAGACATATTTAAAGAATGAAAGTTTTAATAGACTTTTTCCAAGGATAGAAACTAGGGGAAAATCTGATGGGGGGGCTGGCTGTTCCATCGGAATGGAGCTGCCTGTAAGAGATTCTGTAGGAGAAAATTAGCAGAACGATAGCAAACAGAGGACAGGAGAAGGTCACTATCAGAGGGTGTATCTATGAATAAGTGAAGAAATGTAGTAGGGTAGAGTACAAAGTCCAATGGTGCCTATACAAATGCCTATACATACCAGTGTCCTATATTGCTTACTTCTTCTTTCCCACAAATTGCCAAAAATAGAAGACAGATAGGGAAAGCAAGATTGCACAATACAGTAGTATAATATCTTTTAATAAAACCAGGTATTTATTACAAAAAATTGGACCATTACGTTATTAATAGTGATGTCCCGAACGGTTCGCCACGAACGGTACGCCACGAACGGTTCGCCACGGACTCATCATTGAGTAAACTTTGACCCTGTACCTCACAGTCAGCAGACACATTCCAGCCAATCAGCAGCAGACCCTCCCACCTCCTGGACAGCTCACTAAGAATGCAGCTTCAAAATGGATGCTGTCCAGGAGGTGAGAAGGTCTGGGAGGGAGGGTCTGCTGCTGATTGGCAGGAATGTGTCTGCTGACTGTGAGGTACAGGGTCAAAGTTTACTCAATGATGAGTCCGCGGCGAACCGTTCGTGGCGAACTGTTCGCGAACCGTTCGTGGCGAACTGTTCGCGAACCGTTCGGCGAACCGTTCGGGACATCACTAGTTATTAACATAAAATAAAGTGCATATTGACTTTTTCTGAAAAGACTAACATTGTAGAAGAGTTGCCTGGTGTAGATAGGTAATGATGCAAGCAGCCAATCATTAATAAAGTTTACTGGGTGGATAACAATGAACATCACTAACTCAAAAGAGCCAAGCTCCAGCACTCCCAAAATACACTTGGCTGCTTGATGACACACAGGATTATGTACTAAAGTGAGAATACAAAGTGAGTTTAAAGTGATTTCCAATTTTTAGGACAGAAAAGCTGATATGAAAGCATAGTTGACTTAGATTGACCTTAAATTTGAAATTCACTTTGATTGTTCATTCCAGTGTCTGGTCCTGCGAGAGATAAAAAAGGAGTGATCGTGGTAGATGAGTGATGACACCTATGTATGTACTTTATCTTATGTTAAAACAGTCCAGTTTTTTGGTAATGATACTTGGCCTCTATCAGGGTTATTCCATAGAGTGAGAATTCAAAGTGAATTTCAGTTTTAAGGCCAGAGTAGACACACTGATAGCATTGCTGAATTTGTCCAGTATGTACCTTGAATTTGAAATCCCCTCTGAATTCAATTTGAATACTTACTTGAGTGAATAATCCTGTGTATGTGCAGCAAGATTAAAGTCATAGAAGGAGGATCGGGCTGCAGGGATAACTTGGCCTCGGCGTGGGATTTAGGGTGAGGTTGTGGTTTTAGGATGGGGAGGGAAGTACCATGGCAGCAAGGTTACTCCAAACAAAAAACATTGTTTTATTGCATCACTGTTTTTGGTTGGAGTAATGCTTTAATTAAAAGTCTAGACATATGGAGCATTTTAACAAATGGGACTAAGACGTGTTTCTATTTTCACTTTTTAAAGTTATTATGAACAAAAGCATGAAGAACTGTTTTTTTTTTTGTTTTTTTTCATTGTCATAATTTTTTCATAATTAGTTTATATTAAGTATAAAAAGAAAGTGATATTTGTCCTTTAAAAAACAATATATATAGTATGTATGAGTGCATTTATATTATGGAAGAATGAAAACACATAATGGCCTTTTTTATATATGAGTTAATATTTTGGGGTAAGTATGTATAATTATTTATCATTTTAATTTTTTTAAATATATTTTTTTAAATAGGATATTTTTTTTTAATTTTTACATTTTTAAAAATGATTTAACATTTTATACAAAAATATTAAATAATTTAAAAAGCTTATATAAAAATATTAAATCAAGGCCAACGTCAGAAAAGCATCAATCGTGAAGCAGGGAATTACATTTCAGTAGAAGATTGCTTTGTGTGATTGTAGAAAAAATAAAGAAAACAAAATGATGAAGAAAAAAAATAGAAAGCAAACTGTACAAATAGTATTTCAGTAGGGAAAGGATGAAATAATACCTGGTGAGTTGGTTCATATAAGGACCAAATATCCTATGCCTTGTAAGAGGCTCAAACAAGAGATAGTGCAGCCATTTTGTCCATCAGTTTAAACTATGTTTACAAGAATAATTTTTAGAAAGGGAAGTGTTATTTTGATAAAGCGTTTATGGCCTACTGTCATAAATGTATAAGAATTAGATAAACTGATCCTATATATTTGTTTACTGAAGAACAGCCAACAGTTGAAAAGAGACAGAAAGCATGTGAATCAGTGAAACTCAGTAGGGTGGGAATGAGAAGTATTGTTTTAATGTAAGTTAAAGTTACATGATGAAGAAGAAGGCTGAATAATAAGATCTCGTGAAAATTCCTTTATTTTGAATATTTCTTGTTGAATTTTAAAGGGCATTCTCCTAATTAATAGCCTAATTTTTGTAACAGTCAGAATGGCGATTGAAGAGAGCAAAGTAATGGTCTTCAACTCTAGTCACATTTAATGCGAGCTTTGTGATGTGACATTGCCACCTTGTGGTTAAAACTAAAACCAGATATTGATCGCAAACTGCTGTGCAATTGACTTTATTCTTTCATTTATCATGGTTACATTGGCCTGTGCTTGTAATACTAAACAATCAGAAGGAACCTTTGTATCCCACCAACAAACGGGCACCATCTGTGCGAATAACATGATTATGTTTCTCTATAATTTATTTTCCTGCTTTCAGATTCTGAAACTATCTATACTATAAAGTGCAGCAGACAGAAAAGATTTATGGGTGACTTCTGCTACCATTAACCAGAAATTCACTGACAGAAGGAATTTACTCTCTTCTGCAGATATTCTCTTATTAGAAAGTAATACATTTAACCCAGAGGCAAAAGGGAACTGTGGTTCGTTCATTAAGTAACTTCTAATACAAGATAAAACACTGTAATGAAAAGCGGCCAAACTGACCTACGACAATCCCATTCAAAGGTACAGACTGCAGAATGAAAATAAATGGTAATCGATAGCCTTGTACCTGTAATATGATGAAATATCCTAGCTTAACCCAAAACATACGATAGATAAGTGTTATCATACATTATATAGCCAAGAATCCTATTTCTATTATTATTTAAATACTTGCACTAACATTTGGGTTTCACGTAAGGCAGTAATTTGCAGACTTGAGCAATAATTTTAAAGGACCACTCTAGGCACCCAGACCACTTCAGCTTAATGAAGTGGTCTGGGTGCCAGGTCCTTCTAGGGTTAACCCATTTTTTCATAAACATAGCAGTTTCAGAGAAACTGCTATGTTTATCAATGGGTTAAGCCTTCCCCCATTCCCTCTAGTGGCTGTCTCATTGACAGCCACTAGAGGCGCTTGCGTGCTTCTCACCGTGATTTTCACAGTGAGAGCACGCCAGCGTCCATAGGAAAGCATTATGAATGCTTTCCTATGCGACCGGCTGAATGCGCGCGCAGCTCTTGCCGCGCGTGCGCATTCAGCCGGCGGGGCGTAACGGAGGCGGAGAGGAGGAGGAGAGCTCTCCGCCCAGCGCTGGAAAAAGGTAAGTTTTTACCCCTTTTCCCCTTCCAGAGCCGGGCGGGAGGGGGTCCCTGAGGGTGGGGGCACCCTCAGGGCACTATAGTGCCAGGAAAACGAGTATGTTTTCCTGGCACTATAGTGGTCCTTTAAGGTGAATGCATATTTGTTTAATTCGGCCATTCTTCAGAATGGCGTATGGTTGAATGCAGAATACAACGGAAGAAATGATGACTAAATACGGCACGTGTTATTTAGTCATTCGTTTAATCACAAGGATGGAGCTTCTCTTGAGATAAGTGAGACGTGCCTGCCAGAGCACTCTGATTGGTTGGCTATCAAGACAACCAATCAGGGCACTCTTACTGATATGTATAGCAAAATGTGGGAAAATGATTAGAGATATCATATCTAAGCTTGTATAGGTGGCTTTTTTATTTTCCTTTTTTGAGCTGAAGACAAAAAGTTTTAAGAAGAAAAAAGACATCTGATGGCTAGAATAATTTTGTTTTCACAGGAATTTCGTTTATTTGGTCCCTATCACTATCATTAGACTAAGTAAGGGTAGGTAGGTGGGGTATGATATATTTTGGTGGTGGGGGCTATGCCCTAGCCACCCGTACCACAAGTTAGTGATGGGGTCTCAACACATTACTGTATATTTTGTTATTAGCCCCCACCTGCTGCCAAATGGAAAGGGTGGCAATAATTCCCTCCCTTGTTATTACATTTAGAGCTCTATTACACCGGCAATGTGTGGGCCTGGATTGTAAGCACACTTGGCGAGGCCCTCTTTAGCTACTGTTCCCTTAAGTAAAACTTGTTTTGTCAGAATTGTCTTGGTTTATCTATTTACAGCACGGTGGAATATGTTGGCACTATATTAATGATTGTAATTGCACAATGCATTATAATTGGGGATGGCATATAAAAGATTTACATAGAACTGGGAGTTGTTTGCACCCATTGGACTTAGTAAAAACCAGAACTCACCTCCAAAATACTGACTGTGTGGAGGTAAAAGACTAGACATGACTTTCTCCCCTCAAGAAAATTATTCATTTTATCAGGACATTAGTGTAGACAAGAAAGAGCAAGCATGGGTTTGGACAAGATAATCAGAACATGAGTGATCTAAGCATACTTAACCACAGGTAAATAAATACAATTATACCACGACATCATATCTGTTTTATAGTTTTTTTATAATATCCATTTCAAATAATAATAATTCCTTTTTTTACTGTCATCATAATGTTTTTCCATAGCTAAATAGTGATATATTTCACTTTTATTGAGTAATGTTCTTGCCATCTCCCGTTATTTATGTCAAATTAACTTTTTTCTTTACTAAATGTGCATATTCTTCCTCCATTTTGCCTTTATTTCTACATGGTAGTATGTCCTCATTCCCTCTTCCTTCACACCATGTCTGCATCACAGTTAATGTACAGTATATAAGGCAGGCACATCAAGCCAGCATACACTGATCAGCCACCTGCCTAATATTGTGTAGGTCCCCCTTGTGCAGCTTTGATGTGTCGAGGCATGGACTCCACAAGACCTCTGAACATGTCATGTGGTATCTGACACAAAGACATTAGCATAATTTAAGTTCTGCAGGTTGCTAGACAGGAACTCCATGGATCAGATTTGTTGTTCCAGCACATCCCACAGATGCTCAATCGGATTGAGATCAGGGGAATTTAGAGGCCAAGGCAACACCTTGTCATGTTTCTCAAACCATTCCTGGATAATTTTTTCAGTGTTAGAGTGCATTAACCTGCTGAAAGTGGCCTCTGCCAACAAGGAATACCATTGTCATGAAGGGTGTGGTCTGCAACAATATTTATCAAAGTAACATGCTGGCCTGCCTTCTTCACATAGTGCATTCTGTTGCTATCTCTTTACCAAGCCATCCATCTGATCTAAAAGAAAATGTAATTAAAGGAACACTATAGTCACCTAAATTACTTTAGCTAAATAAAGCAGTTTTAGTGTATAGATCATTCCCCTGCAATTTCACTGCTCAATTCACTGTCATTTAGGAGTTAAATCACTTTGTTTCTGTTTATGCAGCCCTAGCCACACCTCCCCTGGGTATGATTGACAGAGCCTGCATGAAAAAACTGGTTTTACTTTCAAACAGATGTAATTTACCTTAAACAATTGTATCTCTTTCTCTGTAAACTGAACTTTAATCACATACAGGAGGCTTTTGCAGGGTCTAGCAAGCTATTAACATAGCAGGGGATAAGAAAATCTTAATTAAACAGAACTTGCAATAAAGAAAGCCTAAATAGGGCTCTCTTTACAGGAAGTGTTTATGGAAGGCTGTGCAAGTCACATGCAGGGAGGTGTGACTAGGGTTCATAAACAAAGGGATTTAACTCCTAAATGGCAGAGGATTGAGCAGTGAGGCTGCAGGGGCATATTCTAAACACCAAAACTGCTTCATTAAGCTAAAGGTTTTCAGGTGACTATAGTGTCCCTTTAATTAGGCCAGGAACCTTTTTCCATTGCTTCATAGTCCAGTTCTAATGCTCAAGTCCCTATTAAAGGCAATTTTATCAGTGGACAGGGATCATTATGGGCACTTCGGCAGGTCTGTGGCTATGCAGTCCCATATACAGCAAACTGCAATGAACTGTGTGTTCTGACACCTTTCTATCATGGCCAGCACTAAGGTATTTTTTTTAGCAATTTGAGCTTCAGTAGCTCTTCTGTATGATCAGACCAGAAGGGCTAGGCTTTGCTCTCCACGTGCATCAATGAGCCTTGGGCGCCCATGACCCTGACGCTGGTTGTCCTTTTGGTAGGTACTAACCACTGCATATTGGGTACACTCCACAATACTTACCATTTGGAGATGTTCTGATCCAGTCATCTAGATATCGCTTTTTGGCCCTTTTTTTCTTTTTCCAACACATGAAATTCAATAACTAAATGTTCACTTGCTGCCTAATATATCCCACCCTTTAACAGGTGCAATTATACCAATATAATCAATGATATTCTCTTTACCTGCCAGTGGTTTTAATATTGTGGCTGATCGTGTATGATCTTTATGGTGCAGATTGTATTAGGTGCATACAATGATCTTGTTTTATGGTATTGGAAAATCCTTTGCAGTTTGTGTCTTATCAGATGTAATACTCACAGAAAGGTAGAAGTTCTTTCACACAGGCATATTGTTGATTGCTGTATAGTGGAGAACTATATGCACGCCGAAAACCAGGTGGCTACACAAAACAATAAAACAAAAATACTTATATACAATATATTCACAAAGTGATTAAAAGCATTTGTTTGGAAAAATGTAGACAATAAATATATATGTATATATAGAGTATACATTGTATTGAAAAATTGGCTAGAATTTCTCTTTATATTGTAAAGAGAAACTAACTATCAAACTTGTGCCCGACAAGAAAATATTTTCGGCTGAACTATTTTTGGCAAAAAATTTCTGGGATGCCGAATTTCAGCCATATACTGGTTCAGCTTGGTAGAATTATCGTAGTGAAAACCCAATTCGGACAAACCAAAAGGGCATAAAAATAGTCCAATAAGTGTATTGATAATACATTATGTACAGACTTTGCAGTACCCTGCAATGTATATTTTACCACCATTAGGTTCACAGATCAAGTAAGGGCCTATAGAGGAAAAAAAAATTATCTATCTTTATGTAGGATATATTTGAAAATATAGATATAGATTTTATTTTATTTTACTCTTTTTTCCCTGATCTGTGAATACAATTAAATAACATTTAGTGACTGTCCACTAGCCATTAATCTATTCTTTCCAATTAATTATCTATGTTTAGCTCCACATGTGGAATTAAGAATCACAAATCAAAAGGAACATGTTTGGCCATCTCATTTGGTTCGGGATTTGGCTACATTTCAGCTCCGAGTTCAGGAGTTTGACCATTCACGTTCAGCCTAAATTCAGACAAATTACAGTTCCAACCAAAATAACTCTCCAAGTTTACTAATTATTTGCAAAGGTATGTCAAATGGTGAACACACAAGGGTCTTTTGCAAATACTGCTAAATTTACGCATTGGATTTCTCATACTGCTGAGCATGGAGGAATGGAAGCCAAAGGCAGGCTCTGAAGCCTAGCATAAGGACTAGAAGGAGGAAATGCTTATAGTGGCTGTCTGAGTGACATCTAGTAGATGCATTCTTACAGTTCAATGTGAACATTATCTTTTCTCAGAAAACTCATTGTTTACAAATAAGAGGAAGCAGGGACAGGCTTTTCATACCAGTATAAAATGTAGTAGTTCTGGTACTTAGATTGTCCCTTTAATGTGTGGTGTAGTGTGTTAGGCTAGTGTAGTAGTTTAAGTGGAGGACTTACTTCTGCCTGAATTTAGTGGGAGCTCTAGTTACTCCCCACTAATTTCATGCAGACCATGTATGTCCTGGGTCTGTTTAAGATTAGTGACTCTCAGACAGAGCAGAGAAGATCTGGGCATTGTTCCCAATTCATTACAGGGAATATTTGCATGGATTATGTCACCATTCATAGAGTACAGCATTGAATACCATGATCTAGCTGAGACGGTTTATCAATACATAATGTACCATGAGCCCTGTGAATATGTTGATTAATATCTAATGCAGGTTTATGTTAATAGTAAAAAGTGTTTGTGACAGTAGGGAATGTAGACATGACGGTATAAATAGCACACTGCCTCACTATTTTAAAAATAGATTTTCCTACTCTTCTACAGGGCACCATGTTAGACTGATTTATTCCCCTCAAAATCCTACCTACAGCTTCATAGGTGCCACGTGTCGAGCCACAAACAACTTACGTTCATTGGACAGAGCATACGAGTTTATTTATACATTGTGCTAGCAGTTTTGAGAGTAAATGTATAGATTAGGAGGAAAAAAAAAACTAGTTAAAAATTGTTTTTTCTCGTAGCTCTCAGTCAATGCCTTGGCATGGCATTGACTGACAAGGGAGGGCAGAAAAAAACTCCCACAGGAGGTCCCTCTGCTCTCCTCCCATAGCCACTAAAGTACATGCACTGCAGTTACTATGGAAACTCAGTTCCATCACTAAAACATGCAATAAAGCCATCGTGCTGACTTTACGAGATTTGTCCTGCTTGAACTGCTTGGACTAACCGAAGGGCAAGCTACTGAGTTTCTCTAAACTTTTGCCCACTCTCATATTCTCTCAAATTCTCTTATAAACCTGAAAAGATAAAAAGTGCTATATAATACACAATAGATATCTGTATATTCATATGTGCCTTATAAGTATCTTAAATAATTGCAGCCTCCACTCAATATTACAGTGATATAATTGTAATGTTCTTTCACTCCAATTATATCACTGGGGTTCTACCCAGGCATCTCTTATTCAATGTAAGAGAATATCTGTGGAGAAGCCTTCTGTCATTCGAGATCTCTGTTTTGTACTCTCGACACAATAATAACATGCCAGTCATCATATCATAATGCTATCACACGCGTATTTTTCCTAATGACTGGGCTTACGCTTTTTCTAAAAATAAATTGAATTCTTTTTTAATTCAAATGTGTTAAAACATTTGCAGATTTATTCACTAAGCTCCAAATCGTACTGAACGATATGGTAAATAGCTGCAAAATTGCAGATGAGCTATTTTAGCCTTAATGTTGCCATTTGGAATTCCAAATTTGCCACCTTTCAGAGTATAGTAAATAACCTTGCACAATTCAACTAGACCTTATTTTTCTTTATTATTACTTCCATTAATATCCTCTAAATATTTCCTTAATTCACAAAAGATGACTTTAAAAATACTTTTTTTAAACTTACTATTTTCCCAAAACATTTTTGGAACTCCACATAGGACTGGCAGTGATGGTGAATGTTGGTTTTGCAGTTCTTGCATCGTAGTCCAAATTTGTTATTTACTAAAATCAGAAAATAAAGATAGGAGATTACATTTACTGATGAATTTCTGTTGATGTAGGTTGTTGTGGCCACCTTAATAAGTATCAACATATGCTCAAGATATAATAAAAGTGTCTATATACAACTGAATTACACAAGTATGCCTTCTCCAGGGTCCTATTATGGATCTGCGGCAAGTGCAATCACTTGGAGTGCATGAAGCATGAAGCACAACCTAACTCTCAGACATGATGTCAATTGGTAGAGTGCTGTGTTGAGGAAAGCCCAAGAGCCTTCATGCCAGGGAAGAGTTTTCTTGGGAGTTTCTCATTTATGGAGCCAGTCAGCACCAGTAGAACTTCCAATTCCAAGACCACTTCCTTTTCACATTATTCAGTAACATGCTGTGTAAAATCCTGTATTGAAATGAAAATACATCATATTTACTGAAACACTCTAAACTCTATTTAATTCATTTGAATAAGCTTTTTGAATGATCACAATCTCTTAGAAAAACATTTCAAATTATTTATCAGAAGTCACCATTATAGTCTATGGAAATTTTAACAGATTGTGATAATTTAAAAAGCTTATCCAATAGAATTTAATAGAGGCCTCTGTTCTATATTTGTATGCATGTTATCATAGATCAAAATGAAAGGAATTCTGGCCACATAACAACTTTGTCCCAATGAAGTTGTTTTGGGGGTCGAGTTCCCATGTGCTGTCTTACCTCACATTGTCCCTGGGTGCCAATCACACTGATGCTCTTAGCATACATACTTTTCATATTTTGGGCAATTATGTCTAAAACATTTTATATTCAAATATAGTTTATTAAAAAAATGTTGATTGATATTTCAAAAAGTGCCTATTTTTCATGAATTTTCCTCTTATTCATTATATCTCCCTCATAATTAATCAGTGCTCCTATATGATAATTACTTTCAAGATATTCAATAAGTTAACACTGAGATTGATTCACTAAACTGGAAATTGTGGAGAATTGACAAGGATTGTAGATTTTAGAAAAAAGTAGGAAACTCAGAAAGTTTTCCAAACAATCACCAACAATTATTGTAATTTGAAACTGAAATTGCATAAAACTTGCAATTCCTTTATAAATTCTAAAAAATTCCCAATTTGTGCACAAACCCAAATGTTTAAAAAAAAAAACACAATGTAGGTCTCTGAAGATAATTATTAATTATGAAAAGTGATTATTCCTTATTTTAATATTTATAAAAACTGGTTAATTCTAGTAAAGTAAGAGATAGCTGCAAGTCTGTCATAAACCTGTGAGTATAGTATGCAATATGCCATAATCTAATAATGCAGGTTTATTTTTGTTCTGGTTTTCCTCTTTTGTGCTGAAGTTGCTAGCAGACCAGCAGATGGGAATCGAGAAGCAGAATCCAATCATTCTAACAGTGCTGACCACAAGATATTTACTCTGCATTCTCAATGAGATGTCAGATTAAAGATAGCTGTCTCCTGACTCACAAAAAAACAACAGGCTCTCTCACACTTTCTATTTCCGATTTCATTGAGCTCAGCCCGAAATCAATTTGCATATTCATTCTACTAACATTATCAATGTACCTGTGTCCCTATAGTATGTTAGTTAAGTAATTTAAAAAAAAGGATAAATAGACAGACAGACACACAGACACACATACAGATAGAGATATATTGATGTGCAAATCCAGCTGGGAAAATATATTTGCCTGTTTAAGCCTGCTTCAGAACCTTCCTAGCAAAGTTATTCAATCTCAGTCTGCCCTTGCTCTCCCCTCTGCTGCCATTTGTTGACCACTATGGATTGGGCTGTAGAGGTCCATGCTACTGACTGCATGACAGTCTGATAACTTGGTTCCATTGTGAACACATACAGCATGGACAACAAGCAGATGCACTATGCTTAATGACTTACTGTCTTCTGCTCGTATCTGTACTGCTAATTCATTAGACTCAAGTCTAGTCTTCAATCATTTTAGAAGTCTCTAAAAACCCACCTCTTGAGAATAACCTTGGACTCCCAGGATAACTGTCATTATTATCTCAACTTCCTTAGTGAGTCCATTCTCTACTTAACTCTCACCTTCCAATTCTGCTATTTTTCCACCTTGTCATTTGGTTCCCCATGCTTTTCATCCTATTGTGTTGTTATATTCCACCTCCTCTAGACTGTAAGCTCATTTGTGCAGTGTCCTTATCAGTAGTATTGTTCCTATCAAAACCTGTAATAGTTTGTCTCATTTGTTGTTAAATACACCTTAATAATTTTATAAAGCATTGTGGAATATATTGGGGATATATATATATATGTTTGTAGATCTCAATTTTTATTAAAGGGATTCTCCAGTGCCAGGAAAACAAAGCTCCCTCCCTCCTACCCCCCATCCCATGTTGCTGAAGGGGTTAAAACCTCTTCAGCCACTTACCTGAATCCAGCACCAATGTCCCTCGGCACTGGGTCAGGCTCAGCCCATACTTCCCCTCTCACCGACATCAACCAGCGGGGGAGACCTAATGCGCATGTGCCGCATTGGCTGCGCGCGCATTACACCTCCCCATAGGAAAGAATTATTCAATGCTTTCCTATGAAGAAAATTCTGACGCTGGAGGTCCGTGATTCCTGAAGAGCCCCCAGTGACTGTCTGGTAGACAGCCACTCAGGGCAGATTTAGAGCAGCAATGTAAACATTGCAGTTCTCTGGAACTTCAATATTTTACATTGCAGCACTAAGTGCAAAAGGGTCACAGCACCGAGACTACTTCAATCAGCTGGAGTGGTCTGGGTGCCTACAGTGTCCCTTTAATGTTTTTTTTTTCTATAGTGATAAAAAACACGTAACATCTTACATTCCTACGTTCACAATAGGATCTTTAGTGATTTTTTTCTTATTTTATCAGTAATGTATCTAACTGCTTAATTATTCCTCTTATTTTTCAAAAATACAATGATGTAAAATATTATACAGCTAATGTATTATAACTAACAAATACAAACATAAATTCCAAAAACCACCCTAATACACAGAGTCGTCTGGGGGGGGGGAAAGAGATGGTTTCCAATGCAGGCTTTGATCTATTTTTTTGGGCGACAATATTTACCTATTGTAATTTCTTTAATTAAACTCTAGTTTTCCTGTTCAGATTTCCTTATAAACTTTTAAAAGATTTAAGTTTTTATAGATCGGCTTTTCCGTTCTATGTTGGTAATTTATCTGATATTCTATCTCTGTCCAGGTTGGAGTATCTCTAGTTCTCCAATATCTTGCCAGGCAGATTTTAATTGCCATTAGAATGTGTATTAATAATATTTTTTTTTAGATATTGAAAAGTCTACATGAAAGACGTATAGCTGGGGGGTCATTTCCCAGGGGTCACTAATTATTTCTGCTGTCTCCTTCTTAATATAGTTTCTTTAAAAAATTTAAGGGAGCAATCCCACCAAATATGTTTTGTGAACCAACCTCCTTAGTGCATCTCCAGCATCTGTCTGTAATGGACGAATGGAATTTTGCTCATTTTGATGGGACTAAGTACCATATATGTACTAATTTTAATTGTAATTTGTATATGTTTAAATAATGGATGGCTTTTCTCAATAACGTGAAGGATTCCAGCCATTGCTCCAAAGGGAATTATTTCCCCATCTCTTCCTCACACCATCACATTGAACCAATTTTATCTTTATGATATTGTCTGTATTCTGTGTTGTTTATTTTTTAAATACATTTTTGACCACTTTCCATTGCTAGAAAAGGCTCCAGACAAGAACCCGAAACTATTTTCTTGGATTGCATGAAGTATTATAGCGGTAGATTCAAATGATTTATAGAAGGATGTAGTTAGGCCATCTGGGCTTTCCCTATCTTTAAAGTTTAAATTGACTTAGAAATCTTGTTGATATGTATAGGAGAATTAAATTATTTTATTTAATCTTCATTTAGAGTAGGAAGATTATATTTAGTTAACAATTTGTCTATATCTTCTATCGATACGTGTTACTTTGGTAAGTTATATAGGGATTTCAAATTTGTTCCAAAAGAACTTCCAATATCGGATGGAGAGAGATATACTTTTCCTCCCTCAATAATTTTTTTAATAATTTGATTCTTTTTATTTTATTTTAATTTATTCAAAAATATATTACTGGTCCTGTTTTCTCCATAGTACCATTGCTGTCTTAACTTTGTTATTGCATTATTAACTTTTATTGTTATTTTATTTTTTATTTCACTTTTAACTTCTTTTATTCTGGCTAGTCTTTGAATAGTTATTTCCTTTTTTGTTGTGCTGCTCTAATTTAGCCAGTTCGATATTCAGGTCCGATAAGTTTTTACCTTGCTCTTTTTTAAATTTTACTCCTAATTTAATTAAATTACCTTTCATGAAACATTTATATGTACACGACAGAGTGCCATAGGTTACTTCTTTGTTATTCTTAATTATAATAAATTGTTCCGCTTGTTCATTCAAATATTTCAGATTCTGTTGGGAATGAAGAATGTTTTCATTCAATTTCCAGGATGTCCTGCCCGACCTGTCCAGCCCTTTTTTTATTTCCACGTGAATTGGTGCGTGGTGGGACTATGAGATAACATCAATACATGAATTGAGAAATCTTTCCAAGTTATTAGATTTTTTTAAGTATAAGTCAATTCTTCAATATGTTTTATGAACTTGAGAAAGAAATGAATAATCTTTTTCTCTTGGGTGTTGTACCCTCCATATATCTTATAAGTCGTATTCGAGCAAGACATCTTGAAAATAATTACTTTTCCTTTTTGTTCTTTGGATTAAATATATATTTTTTATATTAAGAGTTCTATCCATTTTTCGCTCAGGGGTTATATTCATGTCTCCGGCAATCAGTCACGTTCCCTTCTTAATTCTCTCTAATTCATTAAATGTTTTCTTAAAAAATTTACGGGAGTATTTGTTTGGCCCCATATATGTTCACGAGTGTATAAATTTTGTCATTTAGTTTGCAAAAAATAATTAAATATCTCCCTTCTTTATCTTTTTGTTCCAGTATCAATTCGAATTTAATTTGGTTTGAGAAAACCAATGCTACTCCTATTTTCTTTTTGTGTGTGTGATTTGATTCAAATATTATTGGAAATCTTGCAAATTTCCATCTAGATATATTCTCCATTTTCCAATGTGTCCTATTTTTTCTAATTGTATCAAAAAGATAGCCTCTTTTTTAAGGGTACTTCAGGACCTTGGCATTCATGGATAGAACCCTAATCTGCATTCTTCTCTTTACATTTCGCCCCTAGTTACTCCTTTTGAAACCACATTTTTCTTTCTAAACCCGTCCTCAGAACTATTTCAAAACAAACAAACCATATACACCTAACAAATGTTGGCGCTATATAAAAGTCAATAATAATAAGTATGCAGGATTAGAGGGGAAACTCCTAGCCTATATATAATCTGTCAGTTTCCACATTATTTATATTTATGATTCACAGGACAAGTCAAAGAGAACCCCTGATGTCCCAAGCTGACCCTCATAGCTGCTATGCATTTGCCCTGTTTGGCCAAAGGCTAATGGGCAGTCTAGACATACTTTGGTGTAAATAAACATTGAAGGGTGGTGCTGTGGGTTTAATTAACACTGTGTACAAAAAATGATTTGTGTGTCAAGTAATTTGTTGATTAGAGTAATAATAACTGACTGAACTGGGTTCATACAAGGTAAAGTGTCTGCCACTTATTTCACAATCACTTTTGTGGTTTATGCAGTTGTTGTTTGACGTGGACTTGCAAAACACGATACATAATGTAGTTTATTCACTAAACATCAAATCGGGGTGAATGTAAAACCAGATGGCCAAATTTAGCCTTAAATAGCTAAGCAATGATTATAGTTGGGTTGGATTGGTTTTGCCTGACATTTGCAATTTAGTTTTCAGTTCACTAAAATTATGTATTTGGTGAATGAACCCCAAACTGTTTTCTTTAAACACATGTAACCATCATATTCCATTTCATATTTTGTTTTCAATGAGATCTTTTGCTTGTCTCAGACACAGGATACCCATAATTATCTTTCCTTAGAGCCTATTAAAATATAGAGCCAGCGGAATACAACTGCAATAAGGTACCACTATTGGTAATACAAATAAAACAGGAACATTTTGATGATTAAATTATCAATTTGTAGCAAATATGAGATAAAGTTTATGGAAAATTATTTAATACTAGCGTCTGATTGAATTTATTGTTTTAGTATTTAGTAAACTCCTAATTGATCTTATTTAATCCTGAATTGAAACTTCTCCAGTTTTCACATTTACTGGATCAGAAAAGGAATGGGACTAAAGGATTAGACCCTGGGGAGATAGCACAGCTAAGCGGACAAAGGCACATGCATTAGTGTGGGTATGGATGCTTGTGATTAGGTGTGTGTTTGGGAGTGGTGTATTGATCATCTTACCTCGGTGCCTCTTGGGAGTCGGGTCAGCAAACAACTTCCCTCCCACCCTCCCTCTTTTCTGTTTTGTTGTTTGTTCATGTCACAGCTAGTGGGGGGCATGTCCTTGCCAATAGGTTTTGGGGCTATTACAGGAGGAGGGAGAGCATGGTCTGCACCTCCTGTGGAGCTTTGCTCCTTCTACAATGCCAGAGCATTGCCAAGGGTTACTACAGCAATGCTCAAAAACATTCCTCAACAGAGATCGAAAGGAGAAGTCCGCACCACCAGCATTCCCCTGCATGGCCCAAGGTGAGCAAGAAGGAAGAAGTGTTAAGTTAAATTGTTTATTATTTTTAATGCCTTCTTCCCACAGACTATATCCCCCTGCACTCACCACAACTCCCATGCCCCTTACACCAACCAGAGCTACAATTCCCACCCCTACACCCACCACAGCCCCCCTGCTCCCCCTGCATCTACTAGAGCTCCAATGCCCTCTCTGCACCCACTACAGCCCCTATAGCTTCCTGCACCTACTACGGCCCCCATCGTAGCCCCCTTCACCTACCACAGCATCTATGCCCCCCTACACCTATTACAGCCCCACTGTGCCTACGACAGCCCCTCTCCCCACTCTGCCCCCTCTAAAGCCTATATGTCCCTCAAGCACACACTACAGCCACTATTCTACTTACACACGTACTGCAGCATTTATAACCCCTAAACCCATATTCCATACAAACAAACACACTACAGCCCAATTAACCCTAAATGCCTACTACATTATCTATCCCACATACTGCAACACAACCAGTCCTCTCCACTCACCTACTTCACTGCAAACAGCCTCATACACACACAAACCCACAATGAGCCTCACGGTATACACACAATCCCACAAGCAACTTCTACACACATGCAAAACCACATGCAGCCTCCCTACACAGGCTCATCACAAGCAGCATCCCCACCATTGCAATACTGCATTTAGCCTTACACACATGCTCATGCAATTATTACAATCACTTATATAGCACCATCATGTTCTGTAGAATAGGTAAAACAAGACAATTTTTTCATTCTAACAGAACACATTGACATACAGGAACGCAACATCCCTAGCAGAATTCCACACACACAACCCCACAAGAAGTACTTGTATGGTTGCACATGTGGGAGATGTGGCATGTGATGTCACTAGCAAATATAGTGTAAGCGTGTAATTAAATTTGCTTTATTTCTTTATTTTAAAGGGGGAGGTGTGCCAGCAAGGGTTACTCCATCCAAAAACAGTATCTTATTTAACACTTTTTTTTGGTTAGCTTAACCTTTTAAAAGTAAATCTGACCCTGTTTGAGGATCCTGCAGGTATGGGAGTGATGACTGTGTGGCTCTCACACAGTCATTCTGGGTACTGGGCAACACAGACATAATATCTGTGTGAGAGCCGCACAAAGAATGGGGAGAAGAGTAGTAGCAGCGAAAAAACCCTGCACCCAGTGGGGGAGGTGGGCCTTGATCCCTCATTGCATAGGGCCCTGTGAGTTGTCCATCCACCCTGCCTCACACACTCAATATGGTTCAATGCCCATGTGCTATGGCATATAGCTCCCCATATACCATAGTGCCCATTATCTACACACACCACAGTGTCTTTCCCCTATATACCATAGCCCCTGCCCCCGTGCACACACAGCCACCATCACGCACATACCGTAGTCCCCACACCCCACATGCCACCACCACCCCCCATTTAACACACACAGACATACTACAGTCACTGTACCCTTACACACACTACAGCAAACATAGGACTTTTGCCTCTTGCAAGAGCTCTTCAGCAGGGGTCCATCCATGGGATGCCCTGGAGGTGCATGAAAATGACATGCTCACTTTAATAGGTGCACATGTGTACTGGGATAAGAGCCATGAGGGGAGCCTTTGATCTTTAATTGCTTCAATTTAGGTGTCAGTTCATCTCAGTTCACCCCTTTGAATCAAGTTAGAAGAATAGTCTTCTACATTTTGTAAACTGGAGGAATACAGATCTTAGTACATTATTACCCTGCATGAACCTACCTCAGTGCATGTACTTTTAAGATAACGGTTATGCAGGTAGGGTGTGTATTTTGCTCAATATTCTCGAAAACATACTGGTGTATATTAATGAAAGTATTCAGTACATGCAATATTTTACCAATACTAACATTCACTCATTTTCATTAAGATAATGCATTCTAGGACTCTTTGAGGAAACAGTTTAACAGTACAACAAGTTATATAGGTTTCAAACTGGCTAACATTTTAGATCTGAATCCCATGGTGTACTAGGCTAAGACTCATATGCTATATGCCAAAAACAAATAGCAAAATAAAAAATAACAGACAGCAGAATATTGTCTGAAGAGAGCTATCTTTAGAATATATTCTTGTGTTGCCATAATGTTTTTAATTTATTTTTTTCCATGGGTTGGTCACTCATATTTTTAAATATAGTGCTAGATATAACTGTGATAAGATGAAGGTACTTTCCCCAAATCAAATTAAATCTAATCATACATAACCTACAGACAATCATCCTGGCACACACATCACAGAATTTTGGCTTCTTCAGGTAGTGATCTTTGAACTTATGTGGTTTGTCATTGACTGGCCGAGGAGGCTCTGGTGGGGGTTCATCTTTCTTATCATCATCATCATCTTCCTCTTCTGACTCGTATATGTAGTAAATAATAGGACCTGAGTTTGGAAGTTCTCCATTTGGCTGAGTCTCTGGTGTTACAGTGTCTTTTTCCTCTTTCTTCTTTTTCGTAAACATTTTCTTTAGTTTCAAAACCTGGAAGGTATGCCCAAAAGAGTGAACGGTTAGGATACTAGAAATGGATGGAAAGAAGGAAAACACTATCACCAACAAAGATCATATTGGCTTTTTGCCAGGTCGTACCTCCACAGATACCAGACAAATTTTAGATATCCTAGCTTGCGCAAATAGGAAAAAATTTCCCTTGGTCTTGATGGCCGTGGATGCTGAGAAGGTTTTTGACAGGGTCGGTTGGGAGTTTTTAAGTAGGGTGCCTTTAAAGTTTGGTATGCAGAGACGGATGCATTGGGCAATCCTGTCACTCTATTCTTGCCCTTTGGCAAAAACGATTGGACCAAATATTTGTTCTGAATGGTTCACCTTACACAACGGGACCAGACAGGGTTGCCTGCTATCTCCAATCCTATACATTATTACAATGGAAATCAATATAAGACATAATGATGGTATTAAAGGCTTTGCAATAAAACATAAAGATGTTAAATTAAACCTCCATACAGACCACCTGCTGATGACCCTAACCGACCCTGTCAATTCCCTGAAAAACGTTATGAAGGAAATAGAGACCTACAGCGCTATTTCTAATTATAGAATTAATGTAAATAAGTCAATACTTATGGATATTAATGTAAGTAAAGAGAATAAGAACTGGATTCAAAATAATTATGATTTTGCATGGGCAAAATAATCGCTCACGTACTTACGTATAGATCTCACATGAGATGTAGCAAACACAATGCAGACTAATTTTTTAAAAACATCCTAAAGCTATGAATTTATCATAAAAAAATTGAAACATGCTGAAGTTACTTAGTGGGGGAGAATGAATCTGATCAACGCCTTCATTCTACCTAATTGGTCCTACTTATTCCGTAGGCTTCCTTTAAAAGTACCCAAATCATTGCTAGATATGATCCAGAGTTCTTTTACAAATTTCATTTGGAAAGCTAAAAGACCAAGAATCAATAAAAAAAATATTGGCACAGAAAGTTAGAGCGGGGGGATTAGGTTTTCCAATTATTGAAAGGACATATCATGCTAACCTACTATATCATCTATATAGTTCTCAATTAGAGAGCGTTAAAGATGTAAGTTGGTACATCTTAGAGTGGGAGGCATGCGGAATTAAAGACTTGGAAGCCCTTTTATGGCAAGGGAGCAATAAGTCTTGGGTAACTACTGCTAGAAATAACAATGCATGTTTAGATGCCATATTAGACAGGTGGAAAAAAAATTCAACGAATATGCAGAATAGAAAATACGTTTCCCGTAAACATTTAATTATCATATATAACATATTATGTAAAAGATCTTAATCTAGACAAGTGGTTACAAAAAAATATTGTACGAGTAGATCAGTTAATGGAGCTAGATAAAATTAAATCCTTTCCTCAAATAGCTCAAGATTTTCAACTATCTAATACAGAAATATTTTCATATATCAGAATTAAAAATTTTCTTAATCAAAATATTCTTTGTAACAACTCAGAGGGGGTCAAAGACATCTGTTCATTGTTTATAAATGAGCCAATAGATAAGGTGGTCTCAAAAGCTATGAGGACTATGTTCATGGATGTTCCCAAAACCATTCCAGCATGTAAAAAGTGGGGAAAGGATTTAAAAATTAGAATTGATAGAGTCAATAGATGGTGATTCCTTATTCATAATCAAGTCAAATGTTTGATGTTCAATGTCCTTACACATTTAGTGAGGATGTTATATGTCCTCTCAATACAATGCAGGCAGCTCAAATGATTGTTTACAAAAAACAAAATGCATTGGAGCATATTTCACACACTTTTCATCCACAATGCTTTTCTACAAGAAGCATTTGATTGGAAGAGTAGTCATTAGGCATAATAATTTAACAAGTGGATAGGGCTGCTGGAACGACTGTGTCTTGATGCCAGAAAAAGGTAAAAAAAAGGGTTATTAACATTTTTAAAAGTCAAAGGTCACAATGATGCCAGGGGCATATTAAATAAAAACAATCGATGTTTGACACTATAGTTCCTTTGTAAAAACTACAGAAATCTGAAAGTATCTATCTGGTGAAATACCTTAATATTATTCTGAGTAGTATAGGAAAGGAATATGTCTTTTAGTTCCACGGAAAGCTAGGAACCAGATCAAATGGACACTTGGGCTATGGTAGTTAACACAGGAACTCATTGGAGACTAGCACAGAGGGTTTGGGTTTTTTAAAACTTCAAGTTCATCTGAGTGTAGCAAAGTCTTAGAAAATGATACTTATGTTAAAAAAAAAGTGCATTTTCTGTATACTCTGCAAATCTTAAATTTTGAAGAAGATCTGTCATTAGCTATCAATTATCAAACACATTAATGTATTTTTTCAAACAAGTCGGTAGGTGGAGCTGTAGATAATGTACAAAGTTAAAAAAAATACATTTGTTTTTCATGAATCAACTCTCTGGTTTTAACTCTTAGTTTGTAATTCTGTTATTCTGTTTTAGTCCCCTGAGTTTCATTTTACCAGTAATGTCATTCATTCGAATCCTGCTCATCTCCTTTTCGTCTGTAATTTTTGACCAAGTTTGCCTTGACTGCGTTCTGCTCTCCTGCCCTCTTGTACTCACCCGGTTTACTTTTCTGCCTGCTTCATGTTCCAGTCTTCTTGACTTGTCTGACTACCTGGCTTGTGTACCCATCCCTGGCTTGTTTACTGACATTACTCCTCTCCATGCTCCTGACCCTTGCCTGTCTTGACTATGCCTTGGTTTCAGGGTTTCTGTTATCTGCCTGTGTCTGGTACTGTGTATGTTATCATTTTTGTTTTTTATGTTTTGTATTTTATGTACATTCTTCCTCTCCTGGCCTGTAACTTTCTCTTAGTCCAATCATGTTATTTCATAGTTCTAGCTTTACATTACCTCATGAAATGTCAATGATAACTACCCTCTTCTAAATAATAGTTCCAATAGTTCCCAGAATATCTCAGGACAAAGAAAATAGGCAATCATAGTGCAGTTCCAATTTACAGGAGTACAGTTGTTATGGTACTTATTATACTCCCAAGTGTAGAATCTGTGACCTGGCTCAGTATAGAGGCTTTGTGTGGTTAGGGACAACACTCCCTTCTTTAAAAATGCAGGAATCCAAATAGGTATTATTAAAAATTACTTTATTCAATGTATATATAAAAAAATAAAAGTGTTGCTCCTCTGCTGTATTGAAGAGGGGAATGGTCGCCCAAAATGGACCAACCGGTTCTTCCAACCACAGCTAGGTTCTATAGATCTGGATTTTGTGAGAGTTCAATTAGCACTCTAATTTGGAAAATTGTGTTTTAAGGTTTTACACTATTTGCACTTTATTTTTGTATTTAAAGGTATATATTTAAAGGTATATAGAGCAGACAGGTAAAAAACAAATCAAAATATCAGTTTAGTGTTATTTTTATGAACTAGGCTATACATAGGTATTGCACTTTTATGAAAAAGAAGCGCTCCACTGTTTTATTGACATATTATGAGGTTTTGTGTTTTTGGAGGGTTACACATTCAGTGTGGTAGCTGCTGTAATAATAAAGATATAAGACTGTAGATATTTTATTTGAAGAAAAACATTAAATTATACATATTTTTTTTTCTATACTAGCTTTATGTTAGCCTGGACATTCTAAGGTCTATTAACACACCTCATCCAATCCCTCTGCCTTTGCCATGTTAGATCGCTGACTCTCTGCCGAGGACCCTCTAGCCAACCCTGACACTTAGATATAGTTTGAGAACCTATGTGAGTAGATTAATATCTATCTTGCTAATATCCCTTATTGTAGATTCAGTACACAGAGGACAACTATTTATTTCTACAGGGCTCATTGCTAAATTGGAGCTCTGATTCCATGAGCAGGTTAATTTGTCACAGTGACATACTGAACCGATTGATGTGAGATCACATATCAGTTTGGGGTTAAAAAGAAACTTATGAAACCTGACCAGTTGACCAGTGTGATTAATACAAGCAAGCAGCCACCACTCCTAGTTCTTATTTTGTAATGTCATTAGGCTCACTCCTTTTAAACTTTTACTGCTGCCAAATCTTAGAATCTGAAGGTGAATTTCCTGATTGAATACACAGCTAAGAGTCTGAAAGCATCATATACTGTGCAGGTTCAAGGTGCATCCCATGTGTATCCATGTATGTGAGATTAAATATTACACGCAAGGGAAAAATTCCTTTGGCAACAATATGATAATCTATAATCTCATGGGACATGATCTCATGGAGCATGATGAACAATTCATACAGGTATATTTTGCAATGTATATGTGTGGATATTATCCTATGTAACAATAAACGTGCTAGCAATTTCACTAGCACAATGTATATACAGTTGCAAGAAAAAGTATGTGAACCCTTTGGAATGATATGGATTTCTGCACAAATTGGTCATAAAATGTGATCTGATCATCATCTAAGTCACAAAAACAGTCTGCTTAAACTAATAACACACAAAGAATGAAATGTTGCCATGTTTTTATTGAACACACCATGTAAACATTCACAGTGCAGGTGGGAAAAGTATGTGAACCCCTAGACTAATGATATCTCCAAGAGCTAATTGGAGTGAGATGTCAGCCAACTGGAGTCCAATTAATGAGATGAGATTGGAGGTGCTGGTTACAGCTGCCCTACCCTATAAAAAACACACACCAGTTCTGGGTTTGCTTTTCACAAAAAACATTGCCTGATGTGAATGATGCCTCACACAAAAGAGCTCTCAGAATACCTACGATTAAGAATTGTTGACTTGCATAAAGCTGGAAAGGGTTATAAAAGTATCTCCAAAAGCCTTGCTGTTCATCAGTCCACAGTAAGACAAATTGTCTATAAATGGAGAAAGTTCAGCACTGCTGCTACTCTTCCTAGGAGTGGCCGTCCTGTAAAGATGACTGCAAGAGCACAGTGCAGACTGCTCAATGAGGTGAAAAGGAATCCTAAAATGTCAGCTAAAGACTTACAAAAGTCACTGGCAAATGAGAACATCCCTGTTAGCGAATCTACAATACGTAAAACACTAAACAAGAATGGATTTCATGGGAGGATACCAGAGAGGAAGCCAATGCTGTCCAAACAAAACATTGCTGCACATTTACAGTTTGCACAAGAGCACCTGGATGTTCCACAACAGTACTGGCAAAATATTCTGTGGACAGATGAAACCAAAGTTGAGTTTTTTGAAAGAAACACACAACACTATGTGTGGCGAAAAAAAGGCACAGCACACCAACATCAAAACCTCATCGCAACTGTGAAGTATGGTGGTGGGGGCATCATGGTTTGGGGCTGCGTTGCTGCGTCAGGGCCTGAACGGATTGCTATCATCGAAGGAAAAATGAATTCCCAAGTTTATCAAGACATTTTGCAGGAGAACTTAAAGCCATCTGTCTACCAGCTGAAGCTCAAGAGAAGATGGGTGTTGCAACAGGACAATGACCCAAAGCATAGAAGTAAATCAACAACAGAATGGCTTAAACAGAAGAAAATACGCCTTCTGAAGTGGCCCAGTCAGAGTCCTGACCTCAACCCGATTGAGATGCTGTGGCATGACCTCAAGAAAGCGATTCACACCAGACATCCCAAGAATATTGCTGAACTGAAACAGTTCTGTAAAGAGGAATGGTCAAGAATTACTCCTGACCGTTGTGCACGTCTGATCTGCAACTACAGGAAACGTTTGGTTGAAGTTATTGCTGCCAAAGGAGGTTCAACCAGTTATTAAATCCAAGGGTTCACATACTTTTTCCACCTGCACTGTGAATGTTTACATGGTGTGTTCAATAAAAACATGGCAACATTTCATTCTTTGTGTGTTATTAGTTTAAGCAGACTGTGATTGTCTATTGTTGTGACTTAGATGATGATCAGATCACATTTTATGACCAATTTGTGCAGAAATCCATATCATTCAAAAGGGTTCACATACTTTTTCTTGCAACTGTATTACAATTTATTGGTTCGTTGATGGGGTCTTGTTATAGTCTTTATACGAATGATAGACCTAATTTAAGCACAGGCAAGACATTTTAAACTCTAAAGACTCTTAAAGCAGCACTGTCTTTCCAAACTTACCTTTCTTTTAACATTTCCTTTTCTCTCCCTCTCTCAGGATCTGTTCTTCATTTCTTCCTGTCCGCTCTAGCTTTCTTTAAAACATAAGACAAAGTAGGGACTACTTGTCTTATGGAGGTTTCCTATGCCTGACCAGCTATGACCAGCGGAGGGGCAAAGTGTGCTTCATTTCCGGCGGTGAGAGCAATTTTCCCACAATTCTCACCTTTTTTCCATGTTCCTGCGAAACCTCCTTTCACTTTTCTTGAACGTCCTGTCACTTAGACAGAACGCCGGCGAAACTGCCGAATTGCGTCCTAACAGAATGAGAACAGTTTCTCCATTCGCGTTAAGACGCAATTTGGGACTTTGTTCATATCGGAATTTCATTCATATGAATGAAACTCCGATCCTATTCGTAGATAATAGATAAATCCCTAATTCCCACGGTATTAGCCACTGTTATCTACCAAAAGGCTGAAAGACCTAAATTGGTCTTTCAGTCAAATTTACTAATACTAAGTAAAGATTACTTAGTATTAGTAAATTCTGTCCCTACTCGCTATACCGCGAGTAGGGGCATTTCTATTAAACAGTGAGCAACCTGTGGCTGCTCACTGTTTAAAAAGAAAAAACCCTAGTACCCCCCTCCCGAGCCCCCACCGGTGCCTGGCAAGTGGGGGCTATTAAAGTGAAGGGGAGACCTAGAGCCCCCCCAAGCCCCTAGTCACCTCCCCCCCACACTCTGATTGGTTGGCTTGAAATCCAACCAATCAGATTGCTCTGTGTCATTTTACACAGCGTGGGAAAATTCCAAAGAACTTTCCCATGCTGTGTAAAATGACTAGCACTATGATTTGTTGAACTCCAAGCCAAGCAATCAGAGTGCTCCGAGTCAAATTGCAGGGCATGGGAAGGCTTTCTAAGCCTTTCCCCGCCCTGTGGAGCTCAGTCTGCCCGTGGGAAGATGGATTAATTGTTTAGCGTCTGGTTTTTTCATATTTTGTCAGATTTTTTTTTGCACTTGGGTTTTTAATTTTATTTTTTACATGTTCGAAGGGTATTATGGTTTTTACTTGGCCTTTTTTGGCGGCTGAAAAATGAAGACATCAAATGATAAGTTTTATTTTTTTTTTACAGGTACTTAGTTCTTTTATTCCCCCCTTTACTATTTGTAGGGTGAGGGGGGTAGGTAGAGGTTTATTAATTTTTGTTTTGGGTGGGGGGTGACTAGGGGTTTGGGGACCCCTAGTCACCTTGGGGGTGGACATTTTCATTTAGGGCCCCCACCTGCCGCTCAGGGGTGGGAGCCTTGGGGGCAGGACAATAGGTCTCCTCCCCTTATTGTTATTGATGGCCCCCACCCGGCACTCAGGGGTGGGGGCCAGGCGGGAGGAAAAAGTTTCTAGAATATCCTTATTACTTTTACTGTAAAGAACCCTTTCCTTTGCCTTAGAAAAATTAATAATTCTATTTGTATAGATGTAACCCAAAACTGTCAGTGTAGATAACAAAAGGGTCAGAATGAATTGGATAGATAGATAGATAGACAGAAAGACAGACAGACAAATAATTTGCAAAAAGTGCTAACATGTTAATAAACGGCAACCAACCAATAAACAACCAAAAATACAGGGTTATTAACTATAACCAATTGACAATTTAGTGATGAGTGCCATTAGAAATGCTATGAAGCAAACTTATTGTATTGTGTGCAGCAGGTGTTAGTTTTCTTAGAATAGAAAGTCCTTTGAAGTACAAGAATCATTATTAAAATGTATAAAGTTTCGTTTTTTGAAACCTAAAAAAAGTTTTAAAAAAACTTGTGACATGGCAAGAAAAGACTAACTGGTATAATAAAAAAGAAAAACAAAACAAAACAAGATCCATTCTTACATTTAACACTAAAGAGTGTATTCCAACTGCATTCTTATGGATGTCAATAATCTTTAACCTGTTGGACCTACTGGTTCATTGGGAACCTGGTTTAACTCCAATACATCCACTATCACTATATATTAGGCTTGGGCATGGAAAACATTTTTGTTTCTTCCGAACACAATTGAACGTTTGTCTGATTCGAATTTAATCCTTTTGTTCATCTGTTTTTATAAATAAGGGCGGTTAAATCCTCCCTTCTGCCCCTACCTGCTGTGTCGTGATTAACTGCTTGACAGTGAGCAACCACTGGCCACAGTCGGGAGCTGGAGGTCCCCATTTATTTTAATATCCCCATTTGTGGGACATGGGTTGGTGAAGGGGGGATACTTTGACCCCTCCAAAGTTAATTATTTTGGCACATAACCCACCATGGGAGCATTTATTGGATTAACAGCTGAGCAATAAGAAAGGACTAGTGACTGGGCAGCTATTTGTTTAGTAGACATGCCCCTACTAACGACATGGCAGGTTTGAGCAGAAGGGAGGATTTAACCTCCATTATACTAATATGAAGGTCATATTGACCCCATAGGTTGAGGGAGAGCATGGGAGGATTTTTAAATATTACAAGGAGGGAACCGCGAGCCAGTAGCTCCCTCCTTGTAATATAAAACAAATGAATTGCTGCACAAGATTTCATCCAACAAGCAATTCGTTCTTTATTCAATTCAGGTAATTAAGTGTTCTTGCATAGCAAAACCACTTAATGTTACCTCACATATATATTATATATATATATATTATTATTATTATTATTATAGCCAAATTTACCACCCTAACTCCTCCCACAGTTTTTACACTACATAGACAGTAATACCGAAACGTGCGGATTTTTCCCGATTGGTGTGCTATTACTTTGTGGAACGTTTCGCTGAATGGTTCACGGAATATCGTCGTTCTTGTGGTGAAATTGGTCCCATAGGAATGAATGGCAAAATGTTCAAAACTAGAGTTGGAGCTGGCAAAAGCTGAAAAATCAGGACATGATTTCTAAACTGCCACCACTCCCTCATTTTCAACCCCACCTACACAAATCTTATATCAAAACGTTCAGCTATCCCTGCTGCCACTAAAAATGTCCACGGCTAAGCCATAGACCTGATCGTTTTCACAATATGACCATTTGTTTGCAACTCACGCTGTCCATTGACATTCATTGAAACTCCACTTTAGCCAGCTAAAATTTGAAGGGCAATTTCTAAACTGCGAATGTGCCTTCATTTTTTATATTTCAGAAACATACTATGTAAAATGTAGGTCTGGGTCTTGTGATTCTCACAATATAAAGCTCTTCCCTGTAGATTTTATAGTTTTTAAAATACGACCATTTGGAAATGGCAACCGCCAAAATACTCTGACCTGTGCCAGGCTGGAGCAGCAAGTGATGTCATAGACAGAGCCTTTTGTACATGACAAAAGAGTGCAATATATACAGTGAAGACGATATGAGTGTGATATGTCACCTGAGTGGGAAATCCCTTATACCACTCAAACATAAACACAAATGCAATACATACAGTAGGTGGATCATACTCCTAGAGATATTTGGGGAGAAAATTCCATCTGAGGCTCTCTGCAGTACAAGGCTAAATAGAGACCTGGGATGAGGCACCTGTGACAGGGAGGGGTGCAAAACCTTTTTACACCTGCTAATGTTTTTATAAATGTATGTTTTAATGTAACTGTGAAGCACTGTGGGCATCAACGTTGCAATTAAATGTGCTATATAAATAAATAATAACCATCAAGCTATGGATTTTTAAGTTACAAATTGGAGAAAAGTTTCCCCAGAGAGAGAGAGAGAATGTATCTAACTTTTATTTCATATTACCTATTGTTGCAGCTTATACCTTGCTTGGTGCTTCATAAAAGACTTATTAAGTATATTCCACAAATGTTTACATTTTTTGGTTTTGTTGGCTTATGCAACACCTATTTGACAACTCTATCATGTACTCATAAGAGTGCGCAAAGGGCGTGCCCAGGCACATTGTAATGTCTTCCCTCTCCCCTACTTAGTTCTATGTAGACAGTTTGAGACATGGAATTAACTTGTTCGCCCACTCCAGTTGTAGACTTACTGGTGACTAAGTTAACTCCATGAGACATGGAGTTAACTTAGTCCGCCCACTCCAGTTGTAGACTACTGGTGGAGGCAAGAACACTTCACACAATTTCCCCAGAAATTGTAGCTTTTCTAGTTTGTATTCTTTCATTGGTTTTTTTGGACGAATAGCAGAAATTCGGACCAAAATGTGTGCATCTGAAAACGAATGCCCAAGTCTACAAATGCATTTTGTATCATTATTTGTGAGTGTTAACTGTCATTTTGTTTTTATTATCTATTTTATTCAAATACCTTTCTTTTTATATGTTTTCATGCTTTCTAGCACATGTATGACACGTGGAAGATATTTTATGTTTTATTGTGTTTTTTTTTAAAATAATTATTTGGCAGTCTACATAACATCCTAGAAAAATCTAAAATAGTATTGAATGGATGTACACTTCATTAAAGTTTTTATAAAGTTTATAGCAAGAAAAATGCTTAGCTTCCAGCAATTTTTAGAACATGAGGATATAGTTAGATGAAGAAGAGTAGTACATTGATTGATTTTTCTTAATATTTACTAGTTTAGGTAAATTATGAATATTGTTATAGAATCTTTACAAAATACTTTTAAATATAACTTAAATTTAAAAAATTAGTTACAAAATAAAGTTCCTTTGCTCTAGTAATAATCAGGCATCAGATATAGTAATAGTAATGATTTATCAGAACAAGTTAACTCCATGTCTCAAACTGTCTACATAGAACTAAGTAGGGGAGAGGGAAGACATTACAATGTGCCTGGGCACGCCCTTTGCGCACTCTTATGAGTACATGATAGAGTTGTCAAATAGGTGTTGCATAAGCCAACAAAACCAAAAAATGTAAACATTTGTGGAATATACTTAATAAGTCTTTTATGAAGCACCAAGCAAGGTATAAGCTGCAACAATAGGTAATATGAAATAAAAGTTAGATACATTCTCTCTCTCTCTCTGGGGAAACATTTCTCCAATTTGTAACTTAAAAATCCATAGCTTGATGGTCTAGATCAGGGGTAGGCAACCTATGGCACTCAAGGTGTCTATGCACGGCACTCAAGGATTTTAGAGCCAAACAGGCTCTGGCCTATCAGGAGTCCCAGCAGATATCTGCTAATACGAAAAGGTGGTGAAGGACAATCCTCAATTTATGCATTGCAGCAAGTAGAGGAAGTGATTTGAGATCACTTCCTCCCAGCACTTGTGAATGGGAATCCACACTGGAGTAGAGCAGCCCGCAGCTGCTGTTGCAGCTCCTGTCCTTGACCTGTACCTGGCCAGCCTGGTCCCCACTGGACCCCAGGGAAGCCACACTACTAGATATACACAGAAATGCAGAATAACCCTCCCCTCATATAAATAATACAAGCAGTTGATACACAAACATGCTCACCATTCACAGAAACGTAACCTGCTAACAATGCACATACATGTGCACAACCCCACAAGCAGCCTCTCACATGCAATACCCCAAACAGCCCCACACATACACACACACTACCAAACACACAATGTGACATATCCACCAACACACACCATTCCACAAGCAGCCCCCATACACAGCCCAAATTCATGGGTATCATACACAATACCACAAACTACTAATGAACATATACAATATAACAACCCATATATGCACAAATACAACGATACAAAGCAACTGCAGTATATATAACAGGAGAGGAGTACGGCAACCCTCACACCTCAATTTAAAAAAATAGGACCGGCACGCTACAGGACATTACAATCCTATTTCGGCACAGTGCTGCTAAAAGGTTGCCTACCCCTGGTCTAGATCATTCTGTAAAAAACATAATTTTATGATATGAAATTCTATTTCTCAAGTTGCATCCTCTCTATTTGGAAACCTTACTAAGCCTAGCGTCACATTATTAACTTGATTCAATTGTTACATTGAAAAAAACAAAATTGTTTTCACTCTTGTAATTCTTTCAAGCATCATCCATTTAAAATAATGAGGAAGCACGCAGCTGCCTCTAAAAATATTTCATTCGAGCATTCGGTTTGCTACCACCTCTCTGCTCCCACGGCTTGCTAAGCCATTCTATATCAGATTTCTCACAAACCACAATGGTTGTAGCTTATCTAAATAGAAGAGTTCTACTCATCTATCTAAAAAAAGTTGTTAGTCTAAGAATTAAGTAAATAAAAAGGCTACCTTTTGCATGATTAGGATGTGTATCTTCTTCCCTCTAGGTGACTTACATTTGTATTCGACAGTTGTCTGCTCAACAATAATAGTCAATCCTTTGTCCCACCCACCTGGTTCATGTGCCTTTACAAATAGAGGCCAAATGATCAAGGGATTTTAAGAGGCTAAAAATACAGAACAGGAACTTTTTGTTCCAGTAATGATTGGCATTACTCAGCCTTTGTAGCTGTTAGTGTTACTGCATTTAGCATTAATAAGGTGACCATCGCTTGGTCATGTAGTTTGTTACCAAAGATAAAGAAGGTGGCGTTCTTTAATCTTGTGTGGTCACGAACTATGACGATCTGTGAAAGTCAAGCTGCACCCCTGCAGTTCCGAGAAGCAGAACAGCGCAGAACATGTAATATATATGTGCAAAATGAGACAAGGCTTACGCATGCCAGTGAGCTGTATCAGCACTGAGTGTGAGACACATGGATGTAAGCAGAAGATGGAGTGAGAGCTGGAGAAGATGCAGATGGTAGTGAATAGCCTGCAGAAGCACAGAAATGGCAATTTGCACTTCATCAAAACTCTTGGAGACAGAAGAATTACTTACAGGGCTTTCACTCTCCCCAGCCTCGTTAGAGGAGGAAGGATCAGGAACCTCGATTTCTGTCATTCTAGAAGCATTCAAAGATAGACAAGGTCATCTTAGCAGTTTGGTGGAGAAACATCAATCATTCCAACCACAAGGTGGAACAATAACATGATTCTGGCCTGTTCTAGCTGAAGAGCAGTATTTATATTACAAATACTAGTCAATGGTGTATTAAATAGAGATGCAATAAATACACCTCATACACACAGAGCAGGGTTAACCATAAAATGACCTTACACAAACACCTATGGCCCAGGGGTGAGATAGGAGCCCAGAACCTTGAATTTTCTTGGCCAGATTCAACATCTTTAGGTGAAAAATAAAGGGGTTCACCAACTGGAATCTTAGTCCTCCTCCGTGTTAACAACACATCTCATGTTGGCAAATTAGAAAAGAACAGTTTATATGGTTAACAAGTATAAATATTTATAATCTACTTGAAGGTCTAATATTCAGATAATATATGTACCTTTATGCTGGAGAAATTTGTGGTTATATCCAAAGTATTATACACATATGTACAGAACCCCATACTGCACGGATTATGATGTAATGAATGGGTAATAATGTATGGATCACCTACATGTATTCTGAAGCAGTAATTGTCAGCAGACTGGGACTTATATTTCCCAGTTTGCCCAAGATTAGTGGGAATCACACTGATATCTAAATGACTACTCCAAGCATCATAACTACTACAGCCTGCTGTAATGGTTATGGTGCTAGGAGTGCCCTGGCACCCTCCCGGAGTAATTTGTCAGAGAGTTTAAGAACAGTTTGAGAATTTATCTGGGTCCTCCTGTGCATCCCCAAGTTTGCTTTGAGATTCTCCAGCCTGCTCCACTGAAATAAGCAGAGCCACGCAGGGTCCCTCTTAATGGTCCACTGTAATCCTAAAGGCTGTGAGAGTTATTCTAACTCTAAACTGAAAATTTGTGAAAACCCAACAATGAAAATGCACATTTTATGTCCAATTACTTTAAATGGTAACACATCTCCAACTGAGCTTCTTTTCCATCTCAACATAAATAGAAAACATGAGAACTCTAAAAATGGACAGAAGCTTAAAGAAACTTATTAGCTTGCCCTTCCGTAAATCCCCGATTAGGTCTCAAAATAGTTTTTGCTCAGGTGTGCCATTACAGAGTAAACCAATACCATTTGCATGTCAGACTGATCCCACCCACAGGGGCAGTCCAGAACTGAGCTTGGACCCATCAAAGGATAAGCTATTTGAGCTGTCCTCTCTATTCTCTTGAACCCTGATTTGGTTTTTAATTTTGCTCTGCCTAAGGTCAAAGGGTAATCCAAACTCTGCCAAGTTAGGGCTATACCTCCCTGACGAAAACTACCAAGGCTAAAACGATTATTTGGGGTTTTTGTATCTCTCGTGCAGAGGGAGCCGACCTTCATTTTGGATTTCTACCACTCGTTTGGGTGGGATCAGTTTGATATTCAAATAATTTAGGTTCTATCTGTAATGGAAAACAAAATACTACATGTCAAAAAATTGTGTTTAATGAGTGTAGATAGAATAGTCAAATGGTTGCAGCTATAACACTCTGTGGATACTCCTTTAAATGCCACAGGCTGTTAAATCCAAAGATATTTTTGTGCAAAAAAGGGGTATGACATTGGATTGATAGATAGAGTAATGGATCTAGATAGAAAATCCTTACTTACATACATGCCAAAAAAATATTGTTAACAATCATTCACAAATACATTTTATTTGTAGTTTTAATTAGAACAGTTACCAAATTAAAATATTTTAACAAAATTCTGGCCAACAATTAATCTTAAATTTAGTTTTGTATGTAAACATATCAGAGAAAAAAAGAAACACACACACTTTTTTGCATTAAGAAGGGTTCTTTGGATGTGGCTCTTGTTCAGCCTGTAAAAAGCCATCTGACCACTTTTACAGATCCACATAACAAAAAGAAAAATGATAAAATAAAAAATTAAATTACTTGTTTTGCTAAAAATTGTAACTGTCCATGCCAGCCACCTACATAAAAGAGTTGAAGAACATGTCAGAAGTATAAAAAATGACTTTGAAAAACATAATGTTTCTTCCCACTTTAAAAAAAAAAAAAACACATAACAGTGATCAACAAAATTTAAAATTTCTGGCCATCCAAAAAGTATGTATCAGCTACGTCAGCAAAGATGGGAAGTGATGTATCACTGCTATTCGGAGGAGCCCAAACGAGTTATGGACTATATAGTATCACTTGGATATCTGGTGTGATGTATTGGGGAGAGCCGCGATATGCCACATCCACTATAGAGATTTCAGTTCTAAGGAAAAGATTATATCGCTTCCCATCCGGAGAGCTCTTCCGATTGGCCGACTATGTTATACAGATTAATAGGGAAACAGGGAAAGTAGTATACCCACTGAGACTCGTTTCACCTTGTGCAGGCTTTCTCAGAGGGAGGAATCTCTGGTATTTCTTTATATGCTTTTAATTGTTTTTAATTCTTCTAAATAAATTGATTTATATTTTACATCTACTGATTACTTCCAATACTGCATCCTAGGTGTGACACTATACCTGCAATACTTGGAGCCAGTAGTCTATAGACTCTTATTAAGGTGAACACATATCCTTATATTATATACAATGTTGTGGTATATAACATTGCACCAAGATCGCTCTCCATTTTTTGAGTATCTCCATCTTTCAATATTAGATACCATATTCATCATTTGTTAGTATCAATCTTTATTCTTTTTTACCTTTACTTCACTTCATTATTTCAATGTTCTATTTCTACCTAAAACAAAAATTACGCTCTCCATTTTTTGTCTTTTTTTCTCTGCCATTGCTGGAGGAGTACACCATACAGTTGTTCCATAAAGTAGTGCTGCCTCCTTAAAGGTACAGAAGCCCATTTGTTTAGAGTTTGATTCTGTAAAAGGCTCCTCTAAATGTGAATGTTCACTACTCTTCACTATTTTCTAGCACATATATATTATGAAAAAGAACACTTTACTTGTCACTTTACTTATTTTATTTTTATTTTTCTGTAGTGTGATTCTTGGTCACACAGTAAATATATTGAGACCATACTTGAAAGGATATTACATTCATTCCAGACAGCACGTATTCACATTTTGTGAATTAGGTGCTCAGTATTAGTAACACATACTGCAGTATTACTTGCTGTTTCAGTTTGTTTTCATATGTTTATGGTACCCAAGTGTATTTAAGGGGTAAGTGTCACCTCATTTATTTTCACTTCACCCATACTTTTTGATTTCTGGCAAGGCTTATCACCTAAAGAATAAGATATTGGTCTCTATGTAATGGCACAAGATGAGTTAAACAGCTTAAGAACTGAGCAGGGAGTGGGACCCATTAAAGGGCTAACTATTTGAGCTATTTTCCATTCTTAGATGGGAAAAAAAAAATACAGGTTGAAAGAGAATACTCTGATCCCTTGTCCTACAATTTAAAATTCCATTACAATTCACTTCATATAGTTGAATTTAACCATGCACCTAGACCAGTGATGGCGAACCTTTTTGAGCCCGAGTGCCCAAACTGCAATACATACCAACTTTTTTTCCCTCAAAGTGCCAACACGGCAATTAAACATGAATACTGAGGTTTAAGTTTAGAAAAAAACTACTCGTACAATTGTCCGAACTAGTTAGCATCTTTTGTTTTAAAAGAACACAACAGAGAGTTAAACGATACAAATTTTAAATAATGATATAAATAGATAAAATTAAGTTTATATTTATTAGTAACTCCAAAAAATGCAATACATACACCGACCGACACACAGACAGGCTGCTAAATACACACACACAAACATACACACAGTCCGCTGAATACACACACACACACACACAGTCTGCTGAATACACACACACTGCTGAATACACACACACATATACTGCATTGAGGGGTGCAGTGTATGTGTAAGGGAATGGAGTGCTGTGTGTTTGTGGGGGGTAGGGGTGCTGTGTGGGGGGGCTGAAGATACATTATAACATTTTTTTTAAAGCATGTGTAGGGGTGCTGTGTGGGGAGGGTAGGGGTACTGTGTGGGGAGGGTAGGGGTGCTGTGTGTGGGGGGTAGGGGTGCTGTGTGTGGGGAGGTAGGGGTGCAGTGTGTGGGGGGGGCAGGGGTGCTGTGTGTGTGGGGGGTAGGGGTGCTTTGTGTGTTGGGGTAGGGGATGCTGTGCGGGGGTGGGGATCGGGGTGCTGTGTGTGGAGGGGTAGGGGTTGAAGATACATTAAAACATTTTTTATTTTTTAAAGCAATATTAAGTCAGTATCTCCCCTCTCTTCTTCTTACCTTTGGTGAAGGGGAGGGGGGGGACACAGCCATCCCTGGTGGTCCGGTGGTGGTATCTAGGACAGGAGGACAGGTCCTGCAGCATTCCTGTCCTCCCGCGCAATGCTGTGTTGAGCGTTGCCATGGTAGCGCGCGCCAACACTCCACACAGCTCGCGGGAGGACAGGAGAGCTGCTCTCTCGATCCCTCCCCCTGCTCCCGGTCCTGCCGACACGGAAGCAGAGTAGGCGCCTGCCATTTGGGCAGGCAGGTGCCTACTCTGCATTGATGGCGAACCTATGGCCGTGTGCCCACAGAGAGGGCCCAGCGTGCCATAGGTTCACCATGACTGACCTAGACTGATACATGGCATTTATTGACACAACTCACTATGTACTCTAGGCTATTGGATGTTATAAAACCTCGAATTAAATGTTTCATCTATTACCGCTAATGTTTCTCAGACAGTTTTATTATTAAGAATAGATTCAATTATATACTAAAACTGCCATAATCAAATTTAAAATCTTATGTATGTGACCGTTTATCTTGTATGTTATGGACAGAACATCTCATATGGAAAAGCTCACACAACCTATAGGATTAAAGAAAAAAAACAATATTGAAATTCAAACTTGTACAAGCAGATACTATGCATTGATGCAAAGCATCTGTGATTGTACTGGGCAATATATGGGAATTCCAGTTACTAGATGAGTAAGATAACAGCTGGATGGAGTTCCAAGTAGAACTTAAAGGACCACTCTAGGCACCCAGACCACTTCAGCTGAATGAAGTGGTCTGGGTGCGAGGTCCAGCTAGGGTTATCCCATTTTTTTTATAAACATAGCAGTTTCAAAGAAACTGCTATGTTTATAAATGGGTAAATCCAGCCTCTAAATACTCTAGTGGCTGTCTCATTGACAGCCACTAGAGGCGCTTGTGTGCTTCTCACTGTGAAAATCACAGTGAGAGCACGCAAGTGTCCATAGGAAAGCATTGATAATGCTTTCCTATGCGACTGGCTGAATGCGCGCGCAGCTCTTGCCGCGCGTGCGCATTAAGCCCATGGGGCAGAACGGAGGAGGGTCGGAGGTGGAGAGCTCCCCGCCCAGCGCTGGAAAAAGGTAAGTTTTACCCCTTTTCCACTTTCCAGAGCCGGGCAGGAGGGGGTCCCTGAGGGTGGGGGCACCTTCAGGGCACTATAGTGCAAGGAAAACGAGTATGTTTTCCTGGCACTATAGTGGTCCTTTAATGTCTAATTTGTGGCTGCAAGACTGACTGTCAATTCAAAAATGTTGTTTGATGAGTTAATTAAGTGTTTGTTTTAACAATTGTCAAGGAAACTATATGGAATGGTAAAAGGATCACCTACATACTGTATTGCGTGTGGTCCAGTTGGATCAGCATGACTACCTACTGTGCCCAGGTTTCATCTATCCTGGACTTAGCAGAGCAATGTCATCTGATAACAGTTCCTGTAGTTGCACCCCTTAGACCAAGCATGTCAAAGTCGCGGCCCACGGGCCACATGCAGCCCACAATGAACATCTTTGCAGCCCAGCGAGCCGCGAGTACATGCTTAGTGTTAAAGCAGAGTAGGCACCTGCTTTCACCACATTTTCTGTCTGTGTGTCTGTCAGAAAATGTGTGTCTCTGTGTGTCTGTCTGTGTGTTTCAGTGAGTATGTGTGTGTCTGCATGTCAGTGTGTCTGTCGGTCAGTGTTGCGATGGCCGTGGCTGGACAGTGAAGTACCTGGAGGTGCACGGAGGCACGCCACGTCACATTCCGACGTGATGTCGCCGTGCTCCAACTTCACAGGGTTTCATGAAGTAGCGGGAGGATCCGCTTTGGCACTGGATGGGGTATACCAGAGGCCGGACTTCGGAGTCACATACTGGCAGCGGCAATGTGAGTGGAGTCTGCTTGTTGGCTAGAGGGGGGTGCTGGGATTTAGTAGAAGGTGGGGGACTGAGATTTAGAATATGTTGGAGACTGGGATTAAGTAGGGGGGGCTGGGATTTAGTAGAGAGGGGGGACTGGGATTTAGAAGAGAGGGGTGCTGTGGTTTAGTAGAGGGGGATGCTGGGGTTTTTTTTATACGGTACTTTTCAAAATAAACCTATGTTTCTATGAAAATTTAAGTTTGTTTTTTTTTGCTGTCCACATAAACTTAAACCTTGTTTATTTGGCCCATGCTAGACTTTGAGTTTGACATGCTTGCCTTAGACCATAATCTAATGCCCCCAACAGATTGCAGGTACCTTGCCAAGTGTTTTTGTTTCTATTTTAAAATTAATAAGAACAAATCTCCCCTTCCATATGGTCTACTTACCTCTTCCATTGACTTTGCTCCTTCTCCAATTTTTCTGCACCCATGTTCCCACCCCATGTGATACGCCTGTCTCAGAGCATGGCTAATCTCTTCTTACCTGGAATGTGCTATGTTCTCCTCTCTAAGCCTCCTCCCATGCCATTCCAGGGCACTGATCTGGTGCTGTGGGGTTATAGAAGGTGGGGATACAATGTTTCATTATGTCCCTGCCTTTTTCACACATAGGATAAAATGCACAGACTGCACTCGAACCCTGCATCTGCAGTAATGATCCCAAACTGTGCTCTGTTAATGCCGAATAAGGTGCATTCAAGTGTCACTGTTGCAAATTATGCAATTATTTAATGATTTGTGTCATAATTTTTGAGCAGTGTTGTTGGCATTCAGTGTTAAGATTCAGAATGGTATATTAATGAAGATGTTTATCTTCTTTATCCTCTTTCTCATCTATTTCTCACCTTATACTATCCTTCTGTTTTTGGTTTAAAAAAAAAAAAAAAAAATATATATATATATATATATATATATATATATTGATAAAGATATAAACACATTAAACATAGAATGTGACGGCAGATAAGAACCATTCGGCCCATCTAGTCTGCCCAATATTTCAAAATACTTTTAATTAGTCCCTGGCCTTATCTTAAGTCTAGGATAGTCTTATGCCTATCCCACGTAAGCCTAAACTCCCTCACTGTGTTAACCTCTACCACTTCAGCTGGAAGGCTATTCCATGCATTCACTACCCTCTCAGTAAAGTAATACTTCCTGATATTTTTAAACCTTTGCCCCTCTAATTTAAGACTATGTCCTCTTGTTGTGGAAGGTTTTCTTCTTTTAACTATAGTTTCCTCCTTTACTGTGTTGATTCCCTTTATGTATTTAAATGTTTCTATCATATCCTCCCTGTCTCGTCTTTCCTCCAAGCTGTAACATGTTAAGATCCTTTAACCTTTCCTGGTAAGTTTTATACTGCGATCCATGAACCAGCTTAGTAGCCCTTCTCTGAACTTTTTCGAGAGCATCAATATCCTTCTGAAGATACGGTCTCCAGTACTGCGTACAATACTCCAAGTAAGGTCTCACAAGTGTTCTGTACAATGGCATGAGCACTTCCCTCTTTCTACTGCTAATACCTCTCCCTATACAACCAAGCATTCTGCAAGCATTTCCAGCTGCTCTATTACATTGTCTGCCTACCTTTAAGTCATCTGAAATAATTACTCCGAAAACCCTTTCCTGTTTTCCTGCCTCTGTAGGATGCCTTTAACTAAACCTTGCAATGTAAACATTGCGGTATCTCAAAAGCGACAATGTTTTACATTGCATGGTTAAAAGGACGGGGACACTGCACCCACATGAAGATGTCTGAGTGAATTCAGCCGATGACGGGAAAGGAGGAGGAGAGTGCCCAGCGCCGAGGGAGCCCGGCGCTGGAAGAAAGGTAAGGGATTAACCCCTTCCTCACCCTAGAGCCCGGCGGGAGGGGGGCCCTGAGGGTGAGGGGGGCCCAAGGACCCTATAGAGCCAGGAAAATGAGTATGTTTTCCTGGCATTATAGTGGTCCTTTAACTTGTCTGTTTAGTCTAGAACATACTAAATAGCTCCCCAGTTTACTTCACTCTCCTACCTTCCAACTCTACTGCCTTCCCACACAGAACTGTTAAATCTCCCATGTTGCTCTTCACATACCTCATGTCCCCTAGATGGCAAGCTAGTTTGAGCAGGGTCCTCAATAACTCTTGTTAACACTTAATAGTGTGTTTCTTAGTTGTATTCTGTTATATCGCTGCAGTAAACCTGTAAAGATTGCTTACATTTTCAAATGGTCCTTTCTGAATTGAAAACATAGAAAGGGAACTCAGAACAGGGACGGTGAAACTATAAGGAGGTATTGGTGGCCACCAAGAGCGCAATCTCCAGGTGACCGACAGGAGGGGAGCACACAGCACAGCATTCCCCCTCCTGCCAGGCACTTAATGTAATGTAGTCCAGGAGGACTGTGGGAGAGGAGTTTCTGTATCCTCTACCCAGTATGACAGGAAGTGCTCACTGGGGGTGGTGCTCACTGGGGGGGCGGGGTGTAGCAGAGAGCTGGTATCTCACAGACTCTCTCTGCTGGTAATCCAAATAAGGCTCAGGAACAAGTAATAAAACCCAAGAGAATAATATCCATGATTAGTAAAGTAATCCAAAAGTATCCCACATGTTTCCCAATGACTGGACGACACACAGCATTAGGAACAGAACTGAACTGAGGTTTAATTTCACATGCCTGCTTTTAAGCAATTCTCCCATGCAAGGGAGACACCCACAGTAATTAATACAGTAACCAATAAAATACATGCTTCCTCCCTAACATCTCATCCTCTCAGCATGACACATAATCCACTTAATCGGTGTACAGTATTTCCCCAGTTTCTGGATGTACCCCAAATACATGGGGTACACTCCTAAATAGGGGAATCCCCTGATAGCCCTGATCTGGGTGAGTAACATACTCAAAAATCACCCAGATTGGACCAGGGGTTCGGGAGTTATCGAAGATTAATGTTTTGACCAACTGCACAGGTAACAGTAGCCAAAAATAGTTCCATACGTTTTGGCCTTGCGGTCGGTCTCAGTTCTTGGGTATAAACGGATGAAAATACCGAATGAATTAAATACCGAATGAAATGTCTTTCTACCGAACGGCGTCTCGTTCTGTTGTTTCAGCACAAAGCTATGGAAGTACGGAGGTCTCAGCGGTGTTTGCTTAGTCGAGTGTCCGATTTGGGTTCCAGACACTCGACGACCAAACACCGCTGTTCGGGAGTTAAGATGGCCGTCTCCACGTGTTCGTATCCCGAATGGTGGCCACCCATAGACAAAGTACCGAATGCCAATTAGGGGATGTGCAACATTGTTGCGAACGGTAATGAGAGGCACACTTATCCCTGGGGTGGTCTGATTGTTCGGTAGTTTCACTTGTATAGTTTTGAATAATTTCATATTTTTGGATAAACTTTTTAAATGATTATTTTCAAAACATTAAACATCAATAGATATTCATATACAAAATATCTCAATATATGAAACATTTTCAAAATAGTTTTCAAAATATGAAATGATGACAAGAATTTATACAAAATTGTTACATTATTTGAAAAGCTTATGCAAAAATATTAAATCCAGGCCTCAGTCACAAAGTATGTGACTAGTCTTAGAACTCCCAACAATGCCACTTGCCTCTTTCTCTGTCAACATTCCACCCATAGTTGTAGCCTCCTTGAGTATTCTGTTCCTGTCTAACAAAATGTTCCAAACACCACAGTGCACTCCCCCAACATGTCTCATTTCAGAACTCATTGCTATACGAGATACTTCTCTCTCTTCAGTTCTCTGCTGTGTGTCCATTACTGAGATTTACACACGGAAGAAGAAAAGTTCTTAATGGGATAACACATTACAGCTTTGGATTGGCTAGTTTTACCTACCTACACGTATCCAGACAATGGAGATGATGTTGATCAAGTTTAATCTTAAAGTGGACACTTGAGATGGTATAATTTTGAGTCTTTAAAGGAACACTATAGGGTCAGGAACACAAACATGTTTTTCTGAGCCTATAGTGTTTAACCCACTATTTAGGTGGCTTGCCCCCCCCACCCCCCCCTCCTCACCCTTTGTCCCCATATAAAAGTTTAAAACTCACCTTATTTCCAAAATGGATGATTTTTAGCCAATCTAATGCTTTCCGATAGGGAAAGCATTGGGTTTACTAAAATTGGCACGGGGGCAGGGCCAAATGCTGTTTTGGCCAATCAGAACTTCCTCGTGAATCAATGCATCTCTATGAGGAAAATTCAGCGTCTCCATGCAGAGCGTGGAGACACTGAATGTCAGTGCTGCACAATGCACACTTTCTGAGGAGTGGTCATTGGAGGTGTCCCTAGAGATCAATGTAAACACCACCTTTTCTTTGAAAAAGCAGTGTTAACAGTAAAAAGGCTGCAGGTACTGACTATACTCACAATACCAACTTCATTAAGCTGTAGTTGTTCTGGTGACTATAGTGTCCCTTTAATGATTATACATTTTTAAGGGTATGTCTGTCGGAGCACCATTTCCACTGTTGTGCTAATGCAAGAATCAGTGGTTTAATGTTTATCCTCCGAGAACATATGGTGGGCATTTCATGCAAACATATTTCTCATTGAAAGACTACATCTTATGTGCAGGCCATGAAGGAGACTGTTTTATGTAAGAATACACCTGCTAAAAATTTCACTAGCACAATATACTTATGCACAATGAGCCCAGTGGACATTTGGATCCCTTTAGATCAGATACAGGTTAGTAAATACAGAGCCGTATATACACATATATTGTTTCTTCACCAAAATAAATTAATAAATGATGAGTAGGGAGTTGCCAACACAATAATCTGTTTAACCCCTCTGACAATCCCATTTCACACCTTCCTGCTAGCTGCAAAGGCAGATGGTAGCAGGCATTGTCACATCACCAATTCAGTCAGAAAGGGGGAAACAAAGCCAAAGAGGGAGACAGTTGGCAACCAAAAGTGTTTTCAGAGGTGAGCTACTCAATCATTTCGGCATGGAGGAGGAGTGATTGGTACTTTTACTGAGCTTCTGATCAACCTTTCTGCCATTACTAGAGTTGCCTGCTGCCTGCTGCTCCCTTACCTCTAATAACATCGTCATTAAATACTATGGGCTGCCACCAGTATGCTGTAAGGTAACAAAAAGCATTCTGTCAATCAGGAACAGTTCATAAATCAGTGATGTAGTGCACTCCCCTTTTAACACTGCCACATTGGAGTGATAAGGTGAGGGGGCACCATTCGTGTTAACGTGCTGTCTGAAGGTGGTAGTAGGGTGGGGGACAAAGGCCTCACTCAGCTGCTTAAAATGCTCTCTCTTCAAGCATGGCAAAGGAAACACTGCTGACCAATCAGTTGGGTGATTTTCCTGGTAGTTTCTTCAGTTGTTGTACTACATCTGTTCTTGTCGTGCCACAGCTGGCCCCAGTTTCCTCCCTCCCTGCCTGCTGATGCATGAGGAGATGTTGTTCATCCCAATCCAGACTAAAGATTGCAGTTGCTGTGCTGGGAATAAGTGTTATATCACCACCACAGAAAGTTAGGGACACTTGCTCAATTCCATCTTTTTCATGAATCCTTAGCACAATGGAAAGGTCGACTACTCCTCGATAATCTGTGTTGCTGCTACTGGTGGTAGCTTTGATGGTGCGATTAGTAGGTCTGCACACTATCTCCTAACATCCTCTAAGGATGTTTTTATGGACCTGGAAGAGACAAACTCTCAGACTGACCTAAACCTGGCAGCTTTGCTATAATGAAGCACAACTCATTACAGAGGTGGAATGAGCCGTTGTCAGGCTATCGGTGGCATTAACATTTGTGAAGATGGTTTTGTGAGGAGAGTCCAAAAACAGCCAAAACAAAGCAGGCCTGCAGATAAAGACCTGGACAAGACCAGTTGACTCTGCTTTCTAGGTGGTGAAGCAAAAGCAATGGTACTTCTCCAACTTCTCCAGCCATCAGACAAGAAGCAGCCACAGACTGTAATGTGGTAGTGGTGGTTTTGATAAAAGAGCGCTGGTGGATGATGTCTGAGTGCAGGATGTTAAGACCACAGTTCTGGTCCTGCTGGTGGTGACAGTGTAGGTGACAGGTACTAAATACACAGACAGAAATATGAACATGGCAGAATATGAACTAAATCCAGCTCAAGATCTGAGCGGGGACACACTGACGGGCAAGCTTCTTGAGATGTTGTCAATTCTCAGAATTCTCTTACACCCTGTTCTTTGGATACCCTACCTATTTTATTGGAGAAAACCTATGGGTAGGGCTTCTTCACAGAGAAAAGATTTCACGTTGATTGAACTCAAAGAGAGAAGAATGAATTTATCTTCTTCACCATGTTCTGCAACTGTGTCATGATAGGACATTGTACACTGGAAAGAGGAACAGATTGATGCCCTGTACATCATTGAAAAGAAGCAGATTAGCCAAGATACCCCTTCTTCCACCTCCCCTTTCATTTTTACAGCCAGAAATGAATTGAACAAATCCATTTGTTCAAGTCATTATTTTCTTTTTGTTCATTTTGCTGGTGCATCCAAAAACAAATGTACATGGCACATAGATTGACAATATACTATATATATATATATATATATATATATATATAGTTATCACAGCAGACAATGGCATTCGTCAGTATACATTGCAGTGTTTAACAAAAGCTGCACTGTGTGCTTACATCAAATAGACACTTCATTTAATAATGACAGGGGAGCAGGGTACACAGCCAATGGGTAAGTGCAAGCCCGTCGCTACCAGGCAGGCAAACCAAGCAACTGCTTGGGGCCCCGAGCTGGCCTGGGGCCCCAAGCAGGGCCGGCGCTTCCTATAAGGCTGCATCCACCTGAGCGCTCTATAGAGAGCCTCAGGTGGCTGCAGCACTCCTCTCTCGTCACCTTCCCTTCACTGTAGAGCGGCCAAGCTCCGCTTCCTCTTGTCAGTCCAGCCGGGTAAAAAAAAAACATAGGGAGGGGGATGGAGGAGTATAAAAAAAACATAGGGAGGGAGGGAGTAAAAAGGACACAGGGAGGTGGGAGGGGAGTAAGAAGGACACAGGGAGGGTGGGAGGTGAGAAGAACATAGGGAAGGGAGGGGTAGTAAAAAAGAACATTGGGGAGTAAAAACATAGGAGAGGGAGGGGGAGTAAAAAAAACATGGGGGGGAGTAAAAAAAACAGAGGGTGGGAGGGGGGAGTAAAAAAACATAGGGAGGTGGAGGGGGCAGTAAGAAGGACACAGGGAGGATGGGAGGGGAATAAGAAGAACATAGGGTGGGGGAGGGAGGAGTAGTAAGAACAACTTGGGGGCAGTAAGAAGAACATAGGGAGGGGAAGGGGGGAGCAGTAAGAAGAACATAGGGAGGGGGAGGAGTAAGAAGAACATGGGGCAGTAAGAAGAACATAGGGAGGGGGTGAAGGAGTAAGAGTTTGAGTTTAAGGAGTTTGTGAAAACTAAAAAATGTTAATGTGAGTGTGTGTTTTAAGTATGTTGGATTTAGTTATTGTGCACTTTTTTAATGTATATTTGATTTTATGGTACAGTGGTGTTTTTTTTACAAATGTTCAATTGTTGAAAATGTTCATATTTTATGCACAGTACATGCAACAGCAGTATTTGCACTGTAAACCTTTTTTATTTATATACAGTGTGGGTGAACTTAAACTGTATGGCTATGCTGTGGTTCCTGTAGGCTTTGCGTGTGTGTGTGTGTGGGGGGGGGGAGATGGGGCAGGAGGCCGGGGGGGCCCCCCAAATTCCTTCAAACGGCCCTGGGTAAGTGAATAATTGAAATGTTGCTTAAATATAATTTGTGGACCTGTGTGATTAGATTACTTTGGCTGGTAACCCTTATTGTAGATTCAGTGCACAAATGATAGCTATTTATTTTCTCCAGGCCTCATAGCAGGTTAATTTGTCACACTGTCAACCTGAACACACTAAAGTGAGATAATAAATTCTATTAGGGTTAGAATTATATTAAAGAAACCTGACCACTTGACCGGTGTGAGGAAAGCAACTGAGCAGCCACTCATTATTATTGGTAGTGACATCAGCTGGTATCAACGGTTGCACTCCTTTCAAAGATGCTAGATTTCAAGTTGTGAAGATGAACTCAGATCTCTTATGGTCCAAGTCAAGTTACATTTAGGGAACACAGTTGAGTTTCAAAAAGCAGTTCTCTTTTTAACAATTGGCATATACTCCTACAGGCATTGTTACGAGATGGTGTTATGCAGGGGTCAAGTCCTGGGGAAAAAAGTGTGGGAACTCCTCCCCCTCCCCAAAAAACCCCAAAACACTTGTATGTGTATATACGCGTGCACACACACATACACTCACACAGTGGTGTATTTTAATTTTGTGATGCCCTAGACATGACTATAGAGCACCCCCTAATCTAAATTTACCACTCCTTCATGTCAAGGGTGCACCGCTTCCTGATTAAGAACCCACCCCTTCCTCTTTAGACTCCACCTTTTCCTGCTCCTTTTAAAGAAATACTATAGTGCCAGGAAAACAAAGTTGTTTTCCTGGCACTATAATTCCGTATAGTGCCCCCCTTCTCTCATGTCCTCCCCTCCCCCACTCAACACTGAAGGGGTTAAAATCCTATGGGTATATAGCAGATGCTGGATGTCCTCATGCACAGGGTGAGGACGTCCAGCATCAGTTAGGTGACTTTTGGTCACCTAACCACCCGAAAGTCCCTCTAGTGGCTGTCTGATAGACAGCCACTAGACTTGGAGTTACCCCTCAGGTAATTATTGCAGTTTCTGAGAAGGTTTAAGGGGACTGGGACACTGCACCCAGACCACTTCAAGGAGCTGAAGTAGTCTGGGTGCCTATAGTGTCCCTTTAAGCACACTCTCTGACAGACACCCACACTGGCAGATACACACTGACAGTAACACACACATTCAATGACAAACACACAGACGTCACTGATTTGAAACACACATTCACTGACACACTCATTCATTGACAGAGACACACACACTAATAGTCACACACACACTAAATGACAGATTCTCACTGATTTGACAGAAACTTACAATAACATATGCACATACATGCAAACATACACATGCATACACTAACAGAAGCACATACACATGTACAAACGCTAACAGACATAAATACACTCCTACACACACTGAGACAAACACACACATACACTAACAGACAAATTGACATACACACACATACATACACAAACACACATCCACTAACAGACATACATATATACAAATTAATAATATTATTAAAAAAGTTACATTTCCCACCCACCCAGCATCCCTACCTTTCCCTGGGGTCCAGTGGGGCTGCAGTGAGGACGGCTCTCTCCCTGTCACACGCGGAGAGGGAGCTGTGTGCTCTCTGGTCCCTCTCGCCGTGCGGGATGTCTGCTGATGCTGGGAGCCAGAATATGACGTCATATTCTGGCTCCCAGCATCAGCAGATATCCCGCGCGGCGAGAGGGAGCAGAGAGGACATAGCTCCCTCTCCGCGTGTGACAGGGAGAGAGACGTTCGCAGGGGGGCAATCCATCAGGTGGCCCCCCATGACAGGGGGAACACAGGGCATTTGGGGGCAGCATTTCTTGCCGCCCCCTGAGTGCCTGCAGGGGGAACGCCGTTCCCACGCGTTCCTGCAGGACTCGAGCCCTGATACAGAACAATAAAACAATTACCTTGTTAGCTTAGACCCCTTGTTAGTTTCAACTCCTGGTTTTCTAACTCCTACATGAAAGAGTCTGCTTTCAAGCAATATGAGCAAGCTCAGTGAGCTATGGGTGTGCCTTTATGGAAATACATTCCCACACTGGTGCAATTAATGAACATTCCCTCAATCAATCAAGCAACAGCACAAAAGAGGGGGAAAAACCCGAACAAAATTATTATTATTTTTTTTTTAAACTCTGCTAATAAAACAGATTAAACAAAAATAAAATACCAACCACTCTCCACAGTATACAAACCACTCCAAGTAACTCCTGGTTTTCTAACTCCTACTTGAAAGAGTCTACTTAATAGAGTCTGCTTTCAAGCAATATGCAGTATACACCGTTGCCATACATTGAAAAGCTAAACTGATCAACACAGACATTATAAATATCCATCTCTCCTAACAATGGATGATATGTAATTTGGAAAGAAGGTGAAGAGACTATTGTTCAGTTACTATGGTGCTTACTCACCAAAAAAGCATGGGTCAGTCTGGTGCTGCTGAAGTGCTCTTGTTTGGTCAGAGTGTCCTAAGCAAGCATGTGTTATGATGCTTTTACACCACTCTTTCTGTGGACTTTTCTCCGGTTTCCCAAGAAACCACACACCAGGGTACCATCTCAGAACAGAGGTACAGAGAGGCCCAAATCCTGCTGGATTTTGTACACTTTGGGACGTATGCTCTTTTAGCACTTTTTTGGAATATGTTTGTACTTACAAGGTATAGATTACCATGGTAACAGTAAGCATTGAAGCATCTGATGAACCCAGTTTCATTCTCACCACAAACTAGTAAGATGTATTTTAATGAGTTGATGTCAATAACTAATAGAAAAGTTCAAAAATAGAGCATGAATCGTTTATACGAGGTGTTGTCTACATGGATCAGCTTGTTCTTTGTTCAAAATTTAGTAGGCCGAAATCTCCACATGGCATATGCTAATTAGTATCTGATTACAAACAGTTGGATGAGTCATCAGTATACTGAGCATGTGTGGAAGTGGATAGTACATTCCTTTGTCTGTAAATGCCATGTGGTCTGCCCATATAAGGTGATCCTGAATATCCTGTGTGCTGATTGGTCGGAGGAATATAGGAGGGGTTATACTATATGGGAGGGGATATACTGCTAACAAAAGGCCTCTGCACCATGCTTTCAGTCTCTCAGATATTTTTGGAACAGGGAGGAACTAGAACAGGTCACCTCTTGTGCGCCCACCATGGGTATCGGTGGGGACTTTAAATTAAATGGGGGATGGACACATCACTGTCTTCTATTTTTAACCCAGGGAGTGACCTGTGGCCAGCAAATAGGGGATAATAAATAAATAAAAATAGATAGGATAACCTTGTGTCCCCTTGCCCCCACTCATGGTCAGTGGGTGGGGGCTATTCATCTAATAGTCAGGAGGGACCTATTGTCCCGACCCATAGACAGTGGTTGGGGGCTATTTATTTAATAATACACGTGGGGGAACTAATGTCCCCTCAGCCCCCATTCATGGGCTGTGGTTTCTAATAAAGCATTAAAGGGTAGTGGACATACAATTGTTCAAAAAACAACACAATTTCCAAGTGTCTGAGAATAGTCCCATGGCAAGTCTTAACAGAAGTGAGACTTGCCTGTCAGAGCTCTCTGTATTGTTAGCTTACTGAGATTTCAAATTGTGGGAAAGCCTTTATAAAAGTTTTTCCTACGTTGGAAGATCATTCTGTCTGGAGCCCTTACACAGCTCACATAGATTTATTTTTGTTGCTTCATGGTTTTATTCTTTTGTGAGCTTTTTGCATCTTTTCAACTTATATTACCAGTAATGTCAGGAATTCAAAGGTATAACATAACAGGTATTCGATTTTTGGGGCCCCTTTTGCTATTATTAAAGTTAGGGGGTCTGCAAGATTTTTTTTATTGGGAAGGTGGCTAGGTCCTTGGGGACCCCTAGCGACCTTGAGGGGTTCGGTGGTGGACAATGGGACAATCTCCCCTTCTTTATTTTATTAATAGCCTCTTATTAATGGTAGACATTAGGTCCTCCCTCCGGTAATTAAATGAATACCCCCCACCTTCCACTGATGAGTTGGAGCTGGTGGGACATTCCCCCACGTTTATTTATATAATATAGAGCCCACTCCTGTCCCCAATGGCTGGGGCTAGGGGGATAATAGGCTGCCCTGTTATTTTAATAAGTAGCTGCCACCCGATGCCCACAGCTAGGTGCACAGGGGAACCTTTTCCAAATCCATGCTATTATTATACAGATAGGGCCTTTCTAGTGAACTTTAGCTGCTCAGTCGCTGGTTTATAGTTATAGTGAGCAGCCAAGGGTTGCTCACGGATTTTCTAGATATGGCCCCATCTACAGCATGGCAGGTGGGGGTGTCTGGTTTAAAACCTACCTAAAAGCCAGCCGTCACACCATTAACCCCTGCAATTTGCAAATGTGATTCCTGCTGGATGCATCTGGTCCTGGTTCAGTTTAAACTCTATTATATTGTACATCTTCTGATTCTTATACTTTATATAATGTTGAGATGTAAAAAGCACTGTCTTTAAACCAGACACTGAACATTACGATTGAATGAAACAGATTTAGTTGGAAAAAATGAATTTTCAGACAAAATCTGTTCTTTTAACAAAAAATCTTGGTAAATGTGTGCTGCGGTTGGCTATTTTCGGCAGTAGTGAACACACCGAGCAATGTGCTTCCCATGGTAATAACACCAGCTGGGGCTAGAGATGTCTGAGTAAAGTACAAACTGCTCCTCCTACGATCAGATTTTATGATAAAGTGAAACAATGAAAACTCATCTTGAATAGAAAATATATAGGAGACCTATGAGCTTTCTACCTGCAACTGCACATAATGAACTATACATCTCTCCTACCTGGATTATGGTATGTAGATTATATATAACAACACACATATTATTATATTATTTCTTCATATTGTTTTTTTTTCCATTTGGTAATATTGTGTAAAGGATGTGGATAGTAAGTTATGCATGATTTTACTAAAACCGCCATAACATTCTTAGGGAACACATAGGATAATTTGTTATGTACGTAGGTCATTTTGGTCAAAAGAAGAAAAGACAGGTCTAGATTACAATGATAATTTTAAGTAAAATGTTTTCTATTTATTCTTAAGCCTGTTTGCTGTATTTACTTAGAACACGACACCTATTAAAACAAAACAAGTGCTGTTTTGTTAAAGGATCACTCTAGGCACCCAGACCACTTCAGCTTAACGAAGTGGTCTGGGTGCCTGGTCCAGCTAGGGTTAACCCATTTTTTCATAAACGTAGCAGTTTCAGAGAAACTGCTACGTTTATGAATGGGTTAAGCCTTCCCCTATTTCCTCTAGTGGCTGTCTCATTGACAGCCGCTAGAGGCGCTTGCGTGCTTCTCACTGTGATTTTCACAGTGAGAGCACGCCAGCGTCCATAGGAAAGCATTATGAATGCTTTCCTATGTGACCGGCTGAATGTGCGTGCAGCTCTTGCCGCGTGTGCGCATTCAGCTGACGGGGAGGAGAAGAGGAGAATCGGAGGAGGAGAGCTCTCCGCCCAGCGCTGGAAAAAGGTAATTTTTAACCCCTTTCCCCCTTCCAGAGCCGGGCGGTGGGGGCACCCTCAGGGCACTATAGTGCCAGGAAAACGAGTATGTTTTCCTGGCACTATAGTGGTCCTTTAAGTCTGGTTGGATTTCGAGCTGCTTGTTAAAGGACCACTCTAGGCACCCAGACCACTTCAGCTTAATGAAGTGGTCTGGGTGCCAGGTCCAGCTTGGGTTAACCCATTTTTTTTTTATAAACATAGCAGTTTCAGAGAAACTGCTATGTTTATAAATGGGTTAATCCAGCCTCTAAAGCCTCTAGTGGCTGTCTCGTGGCTGTGAAAATCACAGTGAGAAGACGCCAGCATCCATAGGAAAGCATTATGAATGCTGTCCTATGAGACTGGCTGAATACATGCGCGGCTCCTGCCGCGCATGCGCATTCAGCTGAAGAGAAGGAGAGGAGGAGGAGAGCTCCCCGCCCGGCGCTGGAGAAAGGTGAGTGTTTAACCCCTTCCTCTCCCCAGAGCCCGGCGGGAGGGGGTCCCTGAGGGTGGGGGCACCCTGAGGGCACTATAGTGCCAGGAAAACGAGTATGTTTTCCTGGCACTATAGTGGTCCTTTAAGTAGCTGGACATGAATATATTATACCTAGAGTTACGCAGGTTGCTAAGATTCATGCAAATATGATCTGCCATTTCTGTTATGAAAAACTGAACATTGTATTCATTCCATCTAGTTCTTCATCCTAGCAAATCACACCATGTACATGTTATACACTGCTACACACAATCATAGGGCATATGCATGTTTTGCTATAGTCAGTTAGTAACACACAGAATATGCTTGTTGATTGACTGATCAAGTGAGCTGCTGGCAGCTGAAAACAACTCAATCAATCATGTAGTGTAAGGGGACACTACAGGCACCCAGACCACATCAGCTCATTGAAGTGGTTTGGGTGTGCTGTCCCTATTGCACTAAGTCTGCCTCCAGTGGTTGTCTACCAGACACAGTCACTGGAGGCGCTTCCTGGATCCTAACACATTTTTGGTTCGGTAACTGATCCTGGATGTCCTCACGTGGATTTGTTGAACATAGGTGCAGCACTCTGTGCAGCACTGGACTAGAAAGCACCTCTAGTGGCCCGATGGGTGACTGCCAATGGAGGTGTCCCTAGGCAGCAATGTAAACACTGCTTTTTCCCTGAAAAGGCTATGTGCTCAGTGCTCAGTCTCCAGGGACATGCTATAGAAGCACTACATTAAGCTGTAGTATAGTGGTTCTGATGACTATCGAGTCCCTTGAAGGCAGATCTATATATATACTATATATATATTCACACCTGGATTCTGTATTTTGTATGTTGTATATTTGGGCCCTTAGCAGCACCCTATAATGTATGCATGTTCAGGTGAGTGCAGCCCTCTTGGTTTCATGTATATAGATCTATCTATATAGCTATCTGAGGAGTAGCCAGTGAAATTATCACTAGGCTGTAATGTAAACACTGCATTTTCTCTGAAAAGACAGACAGTGTTTACAGCAAAAAGCCTGAAGGTAATGATTCTACTCACCAGAACAAATTCAATAAGCTGTAGTTGTTCTGTTGACTATAGTGTCCCTTTAATCTACAGACTCCAAGCACCACTGCATCATATCACTGAAGTGGCCATAATGCTTGAAGTAACCCTTTATATATAGAGGATAAACATATAACAATATTAAAAATCCTGGAAAGTAATAGTTCCCTTTCATAGGCCAGCCTTACAAAGATGGTCTACAGAAGGATTAAACTGAACCAGGAGGATCTTAGCAGGAAGATCCACTGACAGCACAGCAGGTGGCAGAGTTCCTTGAGGGTGAAGAGATGCCATTGCTGTTACTGTGCACATATCAAAGTACAGACAGTCACAGGATATGGATAATGTACACCAAAGGTTTGCTTTGCACCAGGGGTCAAGTCCTGGGGAAAAAAGTGTGGGAACCTCCCAAAAAACCCCAAAACACTTGTGTGTATATATATATATATATATATATATATATATATATATATATATATACATATATGCGTGCACACACACATACACTCACACAGTGGTGTATTTTAATTTTGTGCTGCCCTAGACATGACTATAGAGCACCCCCCAATCTAAATTTACCACTCCTTCATGTCAAGGGTGCACCGATGATTAAGAACCCACCCCTTCCTCTTTAGACTCCACCTTTTCCTGCTCCTTTTAAAGAAATACTATAGTGCCAGGAAAACAAAGTTGTTTTCCTGGCACTATAATTCCGTATAGTGCCCCCCTTCTCTCATGTCCTCCCCTCCACCACTCAACACTGAAGGGGTTAAAATCCTATGGGTATATAGCAGATGCTGGATGTCCTCATGCACAGGGTGAGGACGTCCAGCATCAGTTAGGTGACTTTTGGTCACCTAACCACCCGAAAGTCCCTCTAGTGGCTGTCTGATAGACAGCCACTAGACTTGGGGTTACCCCTCAGGTAATTATTGCAGTTTCTGAGAAGGTTTAAGGGGACTGGGACACTGCACCCAGACCACTTCAAGGAGCTGAAGTAGTCTGGGTGCCTATAGTGTCCCTTTAAGCACACTCTCTGACAGACACCCACACTGACAGTAACACACACATTCACTGACAAACACACGGACGTCACTGATTTGAAACACACATTCACTGACAGAGAGACGCACACTAATAGTCACACACACACACTAAATGACAGATTCTCACTGATTTGACAGAAACTTACAATAACATATGCACATACATGCAAACATACACATGCATACACTAACAGAAGCACATGCACACGTACAAATGCTAACAGACATAAATACACTCCTACACACACTGAGACAAACACACACATACACTAACAGACATACATATATACAAATTAATAATATTATTAAAAAATTTACATTTCCCACCCACCCAGCATCCCTACCTTTCCCTGGGGTCCAGTGGGGCTGCAGTGAGGACGGCTCTCTCCCTGTCACACGCGGAGAGGGAGCTGTGTGCTCTCTGGTCCCTCTCGCCGCGCGGGATGTCTGCTGATGCTGGGAGCCAGAATATGACGTCATATTCTGGCTCCCAGCATCAGCAGACATCCCGCGCGGCGAGTGGGAGCAGAGAGGACACAGCTCCCTCTCCGCGTGTGACAGGGAGAGAGCCGTTCGCAGGGGGGCAATCCATCAGGTGGCCCCCCATGACAGGGGAAACACAGGGCATTTGGGGGCAGCATTTCTTGCCGCCCCCTGAGTGCCTGCAGGGGGAACGCCGTTCCCACGCGTTCCTGCAGGACTCGAGCCCTGATACAGAACAATAAAACAATTACCTTGTTAGCTTAGACCCCTTGTTAGTTTCAACTCCTGGTTTTCTAACTCCTACATGAAAGAGTCTGCTTTCAAGCAATATGAGCAAGCTCAGTGAGCTAGGGGTGTGCCTTTATGGAAATACAATCCCACACTGGTGCAATTAATGAACATTCCCTCAATCAATCAAGCAACAGCACAAAAGAGGGGGAAAAACCCGAACAAAAATTTTTTTTTTTTTAACTCTGCTAATAAAACAGATTAAACAAAAATAAAATAACAGTAACACACACATTCAATGACAAACACACAGACGTCACTGATTTGAAACACACATTCACTGACACACACTCATTCATTGACAGAGAGACACACACTAATAGTCACACACACACTAAATGACAGATTCTCACTGATTTGACAGAAACTTACAATAACATATGCACATATATGCAAACATACACATGCATACACTAACAGAAGCACATACACACGTACAAACGCTAACAGACATAAATACACTCCTACACACACTGAGACAAACACACATACACTAACAGACAAATTGACATACACACACATACATACACAAACACACATCCACTAACAGACATACATATATACAAATTAATAATATTATTAAAAAATTTACATTTCCCACCCACCCAGCATCCCTACCTTTCCCTGAGGTCCAGTGGGGCTGCAGTGAGGACGGCTCTCTCCCTGTCACACGCGGAGAGGGAGCTGTGTGCTCTCTGACGTCATATTCCGGCTCCCAGCATCAGCAGACATCCCGCGCGGCAAGAGGGAGCAGAGAGGACACAGCTCCCTCTCCGCGTGTGACAGGGAGAGAGCCATTCGCCGGGGGGCAATCCATCAGGTGGCCCCCCATGACAGGGGGAACACAGGGCATTTGGGGGCGGCATTTCTTGCCGCCCCCTGAGTGCCTGCAGGGGGAACGGCGTTCCTGCTGTGAAAAAAGTGCAGGAACGCCGTTCCCGCAGGACTCGAGCCCTGGTGTTATGGATGCATAATACTAGTCATATACATACATATATACATATATACATACATATATACATACATACATACACATACATACATATACATATACATATATATATATATATATATATTTGTGCTCGGAATTTAATATGTAATGGATAGTGTCTGAGATGAAAGTTTGGTTGTGGTGTGCCGAAACCAACACTTAAACTTGAACGTCAGAGGTGAGTAGGGGCTGGGAGTTTAAGTAACTCCTCCCACAAATTCAGGCCTAATGGCCTTTCTACATACATACACACACACATATATATATATATATATATATATACACACACACATACATACATATATATATATATATATATATATATATATATATATATATATATATTTTATTTATTTTTTCTTAAAAAAAGACAGCTACTAATCAAAGCATCCATTTCACAGGTACAAAGAGCAACACTCATTTTAAAGTTGTGAGTAGGGATTCTGCCAGGGGCGGGCGTGTCCTAGAGAAATTTTGTGACTAATAGCAATTTATATAATTAAAGTGTAATTTATAACAAGAACAATGTATCATGTACTTTCAATGTAGTTTAAAGACACATTACTTTGACAATTATTGCTATGAAGCGAAGTTGTACACACTAAAAAAGTGCACAATAACTTGTACATTAAAAATATGGAGCTCCTAGAAAAGAGGGACATTTAGGATAGACAAGAGGGGCAGAGGTATTTGTGCCAAAAATAGGGACTGTCCATATTTTTAAAATACTAAAATAACAAAAAAATCAAATCAAAGCATATCAAAATATTACAAAATTAAAATATTTTTCAAATGTATGCAAAGTTTATCTAAAAATATTAAATCATTTGAAAAGTGTATCCAACTATTAAGGTCAATGTAAGCCGTGTGTAGCAGAGGAAAGCTAATGAGGATGAAGAAGACTCATGAAAAAAGAAAGAGAGAGACTGGCAAAATCGAGAAACATGAGAAGTGAAAGATAGTTAGAGTGACCTAAAAGGAGATGTTATAAAATGTAGGCAAAAATAGCTGGAGAAATTCCTCAACCCTGGTCACAGGTTGCTATTTAGTCTAGATTTTATAATTTGGATATAATTAGCTAAAATTCTGAGTTTAGTGAATGATGTACCACTTTGTTGGTAAGTTATTAATATGGACATTAGGGTGAAGAGACTGGGCGTAAAGAAAGTATGGGGCTAATTTAGTCACACCCACAGAAGCAGCAAAGAAACACTTGAGTCATGGAATCTTGGCTTACCCTTGATGGAACTTTTCCATTAGAGCAATATCATAAACTATAAACTCAATGAACACGATCACATGGATTTAAGTATCTGACAACTGGAAGTATGAATTATAACTCAAACAAAATTTAACACATTCAAAGATAAATGAATCAGAAGGTTCAATTTTGATTGACCTCAAGTATCTGTAAAGCCAAAGGGTCTTTTACTATATAATTGAAATGCAATGTGTAAAGATATCATTACAGGGATGTGTTAAGCACCAAAACAACTTTTGCTTAATGAAACAGTTCTAGTGTAAACCATGTAATGATTATAGGTCACTCCAAAGTAAATCCTAATTTGGGTGCTGGAGACCTAGGTAAACCAAACTTCTTCATTCTTATAGAAAAATAGAATCCTCAGCACAGAGGAATGGATAAGTCACCATTTCAACCCATTCCGGTGTGCTGAGGATCTATTGAAAGTTGTAAGAATGTAGACGTATCCATGCTTAGCTTAATTTATGAAAAAACATGAATAAAAAATTTCATGCAATTCCGCCCCCCTCAAAGAAATCAGATCTATGAGTATCTTCTATTAAAGGTGCACTCCTCCAACCACCATACACACTGATTGTGGTGCTAACGTATCTTGGTCCCTTATATCGGATTTGGTTTTCACCTTCAACCAATGTATTGGTTATGGTATTTGTAGTGTTCCTTAAACTTGCTCAAGTAGATTATTTATGTTTTTTATGCCTAATGCTACTTGTAGACCGGTTTGCCTAGGGTGTGCATGTTTGTTGAACAGCTTGCAAAAGTCTAGTAAAACGTTTGTTAAGGTGTGTTATGGACATTCATGTCAGCACTGATTACACGAAGTCCACTAATGTGCAAGTTGGCATACTTGATGTGCTATGATGTCATTTACTTCCAAAGATTGATGGTGTTACTAAAGCTAGTCACTAAGTGCCATGTTAGCCAGCTGTGAAGGTCACTGCTGGAACATCTTGTTTGCCATGACAAATTATTTACAGCTTTGGCAATTCCCAGAGAGAAGACATACATAGCACCCTTATGGAATTAATTTTATAAGTAGTTAGGTTCCTGATTTTTACAAACAGTTTAATAGCTACTGACTCTGCAGACTAATTATTGGTGACTATTTAGCTCCTGAGCTCATGTCGGCTGGCGTTTTCTTTCCCTTTATTATAAATAAGGAGATGAAATACAATGCAAAACACAATATCACTCATTAGAAAGCTGTATACTGTCTTGACAAAAGGTTCTGCATGTCCTGGAGCATCTGTGTTTTCATTCTGTGGCTAAAATTTCAAATGTAAATCATAGATTTCTCAAACTAATTGCTTGTGCAGTAGAAAGATAGGATGAGATGGTTGAGGGTCATAACATTTACTCAACACAGTACTTCTGCTTTGGATGATCGGTTCACACTATTTTTGTTGGCAGTGTAACTGAAGACTGAGATATTAAAAGCCACGTTTGATGACTAACAACAGCTGTACTGACGGAACATGGTACGCAGCCGTATTAACTCATCCACACGTACTGCACTGCATTTGGAAGTATGATGTGCCTGGGAAGTTGGAAAGGGTTAAAGGAGTGCCATTAGACTATCTCCGGAAAGTAGCAGAATTTGACAATGGACACCACTCAGTAAGCTATTTGTGTCATGCCAGTATTCGCATCACATTCCACCCTCCAAGACTTTCTGTATTAGCAACATCTGAGAGTATGTTCAATAAGTCAACAACACACACAACAATTCCTCAAATGAAACAGCTTTTCTTGTATTAAACCCATGGTCAACTGTACAAAACTTCAACACAACCCCCACTCTTATATCCTGCACCTCTAACAGGTGATTGAATTATGGCCTTGTGTATCTTGTGTAACACAATACCATCTCATTCTGTTATTATTTATATAGCGCCAACAAATTCCATAGCGCTGTACAATGGGATGAGAGTATTCCATCAGGTAATAAGGTAACAACTCCACCATCTTGAAATATAGAAAGTTCCTTTCTTCACCAGACCAAACAGAGCAAATGCAACTAGATTCGTATGGATTCCAAAAACAAATGATACATATACTTGGTGATCAGTAGGTAAAGCTTTGCACCTGCTGATAATCTTACATACTAAAGGGTTAGTGTAAGCCTGTCTGAGAGAAAGCAACAAGATTTGGAAATTCAATAAAATCTAAAGAGGTTGATTTTGACCAGTACGTTTGCTACTTATTCGTAAGTACACTTTGATAAAAGTAGCATAACTAATGCCACCAAACCTTGATATATTATTCAAAACACATCGGTTATATTATTATTATCGAGCCTTATATTTGCCTGTGTTTAGTTGTTTTTTTCTCCCAGAACCAGCAGGTGCATCTAATGTTTGATCTATTACAGAATGTTTTGGGGTGTGATTCCAAATACAACTTACACGTTATTATGCATTTTAACTCATAGGCACCTATTTTCATTAACATCACGCTTATCTTGGATCAATATATTGCAAATTTCCTTTAACCCCCTAAGGACACATGACATGTGTGACATGTCATGATTCCCTTTTATTCCAGAAGTTTGGTCCTTAAGGGGTTAAACATTTCAAATGAGCAAAATTGGTCATTTGTTCTGTTCTAACTATTGAACTTACATTTTTGTAAAATGAAAACACTCCAAGGCATCCCATCACTAAACATTGAGACACATACTCATTTCAACCCTTGTCAAATTTGTTCCTCCTTTTTAGCTTAACCATTTGTAGAAGAGGAACTGGTTAAGCACATGACTTAATACCTCTATTTCCCTTATAGCACTCAATTCAATTTAAACAGGCTCAGATATGAAATAGAACATAAAAAGTAACATGTTTTAGTACAACAGTCTAAACATCTACTTTTAATTTATATAATCCTTAAAATACTAGTAACGTTCACCAGATAGTGTTTAATATATTATCAATAAAGTATATATATTTATATATATAAATATATATATATAAAACTACCACCTAGTTTTGATTCTCTTACCTCCTGCTCTTTGATAAAACACAACTAGATCCTTTTTCTCCAACGAATAGACTTAGATTGGGGATAGAGACATGTTCCTTACTTGACTCAGATACCGAAACGATAAACTGCTCCTTGAATGAGGGGGTGTGACAAGTCTAGAGGTGACAGGACAGCTGAGATGCTAAGGCTGACACACAGAAATAGGAAACTTCATAATCTAGAAGTTACATGGTTGATGGAGGCCATACCATGATTTAGATACATAGAGATTTAATTTATTTTCATACACTTTTTTTTATTTCCATCCATTAAAAGAAAAACAAATTACAGTAATCAGGGATGATATCAGTTGCATAACAAAAACGAGACACTGGCAAAGATTTCAACTACATTCTAAACTTTATGAGCTTGCTAAATAATGCAGTCCACATGCTTGACATTCCAACAGTAGAATGCGTGAAAGAATAAATGAAATTACTCCAAAGAGGACCTGCTCCAAAGTATGGCCCAATGGAGAATGCATTCTCGAAATCTGTGAATCTGTCACTCATACCAGCCTAATAAATATACATTTAAAAAAAAAAAAAAAAAAATAGCATTAAATGAAAAATATCTACCCCTGCATATGGTTTTTAAAAATTATTATTGGTATTTATATAGTGCCAGCTTATTCTGCAGCGCTTTACAATAAATATTTTATAAAACATTCTTTGCTGTAAATCAACTGTAAAAAAACACCTAAAAAACAAAGCCCCACAATCCCTTACCCTAAACAAAACCAGATTTCATGCTTATCTTGAAATATAATTTGAACAGTGTCATTTTATTCTATATAAGTAAACTACTTCATAAAATTCAAGTTCTCTGCGATAATGAATTTGCAATGATTTTCTCCACTCCTGTGGAACAGCTCTGTGCAGAGACGATGAAAGATCATGACATCTCTAGGGTCTTAAAACACCTTAAAATGTATAATTTCCCAACAGGTAGGTTTATTGAAAAATTTAGGCACAACATCATAATCATACCTTACAGTTTTAAAGGGAAAAGAGCAAAAAAAAAAATAAAAAAATATCACAGAGCCTTAAGACGAAATGGTCAGACCTATCAAAACAGACAAAATATTTATTATCCTTATACCATTATCTTCTACACGTCACGATTAGATCACAGACATTGGTAGAGTCGATCGGTTTCATTCCGTCGCTAATATGATCCCGATGGCCATCTTTTAGGTTGGGGTGAATATCATATGGACAGGAAACACATGTGATGCACGCTGAGATGGATAAGTCCTGATTGGTGGGAACTTTTGATTATTGGGGATTGAGCTCTGCCTTGAGGAAGTCCAGTGAGAAGAAACCAGTCGGCATTGAGAGACTACATTCTCCTATTTTCTTCAATTTGGTGCCATCTACTTCTGTATTTTGTTTTTCCCCCACTCGAAGAAATCCAGACCCAGTACAGGAGGGTGGATGGAGGATGTAATCAGTTTCCAGGGACCAACCTGTGACCTGTTACAGGGCTTTGATTTCCCTGTTATATGCTCAACTGACCACTTATAGTGGTACTACGTTGGTGAGTGCAATATTCTTTCGTGATTTTAAGTGATTAAACGATATGGAAGATTTGATCCTACACACCAGATATGTACATAGTTATTCTGGAACACCAGATAGAAAATGGATAAGTATTGATATTGCATTATACCTGGATTTCTATTTGCACTTTTATCTTTATCACAGGACACAATTTCTGCTTTGTTTTGTATATATCTACAATTATCTCTGGTAGTGTGCCAACCACCCAGACTTCTTCCTGGTCCTCAGATGCCATTCTTCCATAAAAATTCCAATTGATTTTGGGCATATGAATTAACTAGGTCATTCTTTTCAACGCTATATAATGTGCCTTTCAAAAGTATTCACACCCCATTGACTTTTTACCTATTTTGTTACATTACAGCCTTAAGTTCAAAGTTTTATTAATCTGAATTTTATGTGATGGATCAGAACACAATAGTCTAAGTTGGTAAAGTGAAATGAGAAAAATATATACATAAAACTATTTTTTAGAAATAGAAAACAGAAAATTGGCATGTGCGTATGTATTCACCCCCTTTGTTATGAAGCCCATGAAAAGCTCTGGTGCAACCAATTACCTTCAGAAGTCACATAATTAGTGAAATGTCGTCCATCTGTGTGCAATCCAAGTGTCACATGATCTGTCATTACATATACACACACTTTTTTTGAAAGGCCCCAGAGGCTGCAACACCTAAGCAAGAGGCACCACTAACCAAACACTGCCATGAAGACCAAGGAACTCTCCAAACAAGTAAAGGACAATGTTGTTGAGAAGTACAAGTCAGGGTTAGGTTATAAAAAAAAAAATTAAATCCAAATCTTTGATGATCCCCAGGAGCGCCATTAAGTCTATCATAACCAAATGGAAAGAAAATAGCACAACAGCAAACCTGCCAAGAGACGGCTGCCCACCAAAACTCACGGACCGGGAAAGGAGGGCATTAATCAGAGAGGCAGCACTGAGACGTAAGGTAACCCTGGAGGAGTTGCAGAGTTCCACAGCAGAGACTGGAGTATCTGTACATACGACGACAATAAGCCGTACGCTCCATAGAGTTGGGCTTTATGGCAGAGTGGCCAGAAGAAAGCCATTACTTTCAGCAAAAAACAAAATGGCACGTTTTGAGTTTGCGAAAAGGCATGTGGGAGACTCCCAAAATGTATGGAGGAAGGCGTTCTGTTCTGATGAGACTAAAATTGAACATTTTGGCCATCAAAGAAAACGCTATGTCTGGCGCAAACACAACACATCACATAAAGAACACCATCCCCACAGTGAAACATGGTGGTGGCAGCATCACGCTGTGGTGATGTTTTTCAGCAGCCAGGACTGGGAAACTGGTCAGAGTTGAGGGAAAGATGGATGGTGCTAAATACAGGGAAATTCTTGAGCAAAACCTGTACCACTCTGTGCGTGATTTGAGGCTAGGACAGAGGTTCACCTTACAGCAGAACAACGACCCCAAACACACTGCTAAAGCAAAACTTGAGAGGTTTTAAGGGGAAACATGTAAATGTGTTGGAATGGCCTAGTCAAAGCCCAGACCTCAATCCAGTAGAAAATCTGTGGTCAGACTTAAAGATTGCTGTTCACGAGCGCAAACCATCCAACTTTCAGCTCATAGAGACTTATCCAAAGCGACTTGGAGCTGTGATTGCCTGCAAAAGGTGGCTCTACAAAGTATTGACTTTAGGGGGGTGAATAGTTATGCACATTGACTTTTTCTGTTATCTTGTCCTAGTTGTTGTTTGCTTCACAATAAAAAAAAAAAAAAATATCTTCAAAGTTGTGGGCATGTTCTGTAAATTAAATGATGTAAATCCTCAAACAATCCATGTTAATTCCAGGTTGTGAGGCAACAAAACATGTAAAAATGCCAGGGGGGGGGGGTGAATACTTTTGCAAGACATTGTATATATTTTGGTTTTCAAAACCGCCTCCTCTTTTCTGTAGGTCTCTGACCAATGCCGTTCCTGACTTTTAAAGTCATTTGTTTCTACTCTAAAATAATTTTTTTTTTTTTGTGATTTATATGTTTGAAGAAAAAAAAAAAAAATCCACATTTACCTGGTTGAGCACAAGTTGGATCAGATTCTACTATTACCCAACTTGTCTGGGGTTGTGATTGAACTTTTGAACCTACAGCAGCGGGGAAGCTAGGCTGACAAGCAGTTGCCCAAATAGCTGTAGAATGTCACCCAATATGGCTGCAAAAAAAAAAAAAAAAGTAGAATTATCTTAAATAAAAATGTTAAAAAAAAAAAAAAAAAGGGAAGTAAAAGTTTTGGGATGGCTTTCTTTTAAGCTCCACCCATTGCCAAAGATTATACTACCCCTATTAAAAACCAAGGAGCTATTCAAAATGATAAACATAGTCTGCAGGGACTTTCTTTTGGTGTTGGGTGGAGGAGGGGTGTAATACATTTGCTTTTATTTCCGGTTTTTATTTAGATTTAGGAGATAGAGAGTCTAAATAAAGAGATCACTATAGTGTTATAAATAAGTTTGTATTCCGAACGCTATGGTTTTCCTTTAAAGGAACACTATAGTCACCTAAATTACTTTAGCTAAATAAAGCAGTTTTAGTGTATAGATCATGCCCCTGCAATTTCACTACCATTTAGGAGTTAAATCACTTTGTTTCTGTTTATGCAGCCCTAGCCACACCTCCCCTGGCTATGATTGACAGAGCCTACATAAAAAAACTGGTTTCACTTTCAAACAGATGTAATTTACCTTAAATAATTGTATCTCAATCTCTAAATTGAACTTTAATCACATACAGGAGGCTCTTGCAGGATCTAGCAAGCTATTAACATAGCAGGGGACAAGAAAATCTTAATTAAACAGAACTTGCAATAAAGAAAGCCTAAATAGGGCTCTCTTTACAGAAAGTGTTTATGGAAGGCTGTGCAAGTCACATGCAGGGAGGTGTGACTAGGGTTCATAAACAAAGGGATTTAACTCCTAAATGGCAGAGGATTGAGCAGTGAGGCTGCGGGGGCATGTTCTATACACCAAAACTGCTTCATTAAGCTAAAGTTGTTCAGGTGACTATAGTGTCCCTTTAATAAACTTCCTTTATGTAAAATGTTTTGATCCAAAAAAAATAAATAAAAAAAAAATAGCAAATCAGAAATCAGCAACAAGGAATTCCAGGTGGAAAATGTATTACTTGACAGCTGACTGACGAAATACTCACATACACAGCAGTTTGTGAGGATTCTGTAGTTAGATGCACACAAGCTGGTTTCCAGAAAATGCTACTATGTAAAAATATCCAAAGAACTCACAAAGACAACTGTACCAAACTATTCTTGGAAGGACTCCAGGAACTTTTATTTGACCACAGCCTTAATTTAGCTTCATCTTTTGAAGGTGGGAGATTTGCAATATGGGTATGTTTTGCAAGACTAATTTATTCTGTCTTTTTCTTAGGTTATGTACACCAACATTTATGTTAAAGGTTCTATAAATATTTAGTTAAATTTAAAATGTGTATATGAAACCTGCTAATTGAATAAGTCAACATAAATCACATCCTGAACTATAAAAGATATTAATTCCACAGCAAGTGAGAATAGCTAAATATATTTTACATAAACACAAGCAGTAATGTTGTTTCACACGCTATGCATCATAAGTACTACATAATGCCATAGTGGCTAAGGGGCCATTGCGTACCCTGGCACAGCCGGATTTTAACCTTATGCTGGATGACCACTCTAATTGGCTGCAGGGGGGCTGTCTGTATTGCCAAGCAGGCCTCCAGCTATGTAATCATACCCATCATAAACCTGCCAATAATCATAAGTTTTCTATATTATATGGAAATAAAATTATATTAGATATACATATAGAAATAAATTAAACTAATCAGAAATACCAATGCCCTTCATTTGCAAACCCTATATTTGACCTGGTAGCTTTCCAAAAAGTTGAACGTATTTAATTCACAGTTAAAATGCCATGCAGAACTTTAAAATCTGTAGTGTAAGAAATATTATTCTTTATTTTCATTCATATTAAATTATATTCTACATAAAAATATTAGAAGTGAAATAAAAAAGGCCTAGGTCTACTGCATTAAAATATATATATATATATATATTCCTTGCCTAAAGGATCCATGACGGAATAATTCCACCATGTACTAAAACTAATGCCAGCCATGATTACGGTGATCGTGGAGTTAATGCTATTGCTGGATGTCCAAGGCAGATCAGCAAACACTAACAACCAGTCACAGCGATCACAGTGCTGCTGGGATATCTGGTACAGGTCCTTGTGAAGTGGAGAGAGATGGATCAGAGCCTTACAATTTAATCATTAGCAGCACACAAAGTATCAATAATATTAACACTCCTTTTAGCTCTACCCAAATGTAACCCTTTCCCTTGATCACTGCTTGCAATGATCAGAATACAAATCATAGTACCTTACTGTGATCGGTTTTGTTTCTTACCCTCAGGGGTTAAACTTTTTTAAAATTTATTTTAAATTCGTGATTTAGTTAACTGGGGTGGGTAAAAATTTGTGGTGAATTTAGTGTTAGGGGGTGAAACCCTATAAAAGTCTGTAAAGCAAATAAATAACAAAATGTATTTATAATTGTTTAGTTGTAGTTTAAGTTCAGTCTGGAAATGCTTATTGCCAAGAATAGGTAACACACAGCACCTCAGAGTGATGCAGGTGACTTTGAATATATGCCTAAACTAGAAACAAGCACAGATTCCTGCCCAAGACGTAGATGACTGGATACCTCAATATTTTATCCCTGGCATCCCCATCTTTACTGCAACTCCAAGCACATAGGCTGACGTGATTTGCTATAGCCCAGTGGCGTTTATGCAGTTGTTCCTGGGTGATGTTGTAAGGGAATATTGTAACACAAACCAATCTCTACGCTAAGCAATATCTATCCAAGAATCATGTGTTATTTACTGCCCAGAATGCATGGTACCCCACCAGTGTACAAGAATAAAAACAATGCTGTGCACTCAAAGTTAGTAGTGATCATAAAGAAGCCTATTTGCTTGCATTGGTCAAAGAATCATATGTGCTGTACCCCCATTTTTCCACTAACTATGAAGAGATAGAGATCTGAAACATTACTGCAGTTTATATATTTTAATGAGAATAGCAAGTGCCTACAAAGCAGTAATCTGCAGTATGATAAATTGTCATCAGAAATTTGAAAGCCTATGTAATTTTAGATACAATAAGGTGTCTTCTTTAATACATGGTAGGCCTTTGTGGGTTAGTTTGAAGCAGCTACCGGCTAGAATGCTCCAATACGGGACATGGACACAGCATCAAAAATCAAAGTTTGAGGAAAAAACTAAAACTAAAATTAGCTGTGTCTCATATTAGCTGGTTAAAAATCCACATATACCTAGCAAAAGTATAATGGGGTATTGCGGTACACAGAAGACATAGCTGAGTGACATATTGGGTACTATACTGCCGTAGCACACATAAGGATTACAAAATATGCAAGAAAATCTCAATGTGCCTGTCGAAGGCAGACAAAAATGCATATTCCCACTATACTAGGTAGAAACTAGGAAATAAAACATCCAAGGATCAAATTATGCCAGTTGACATACCCTGAGGTGTCTTCTTTAAGAAATGGTAGGCCTTTGTGAGATAGTTTGAACCCGCTAGAATCCTCCAAAATGAGACATAGCTCCATTAAACTGAAATTTTCACGTCTTATATGGCACTGCAACATCACAAACTGTTGACAAATCCGTACAATGGGGGTATAATTGTACTCTGAAAATATGGCTGAGCATAATTTGGTGGTTTTCATCACAGTGGCACATATCAGATTTACAAAATATCCAGCAAAAACACAACATGCATGTACAAAATGCAAAATGCAAAAACTAATAAAAAGTATTCTACAAACTATGACATTAACTGATAGAAAAATAGTGAAACATTTTGGTACAATACATACCATTTGAGATACTGTAGAGTGTCTACTTTTACAAATGGTAGACCTTCATGGGGTAATTTGAAGTGTCAAATTGTTAAAATGCCCCAAAAGAGACATAGACCTAGCAAATCCATGAACATTCACACCTAAAAAGCATAAATGGTGTGGTCTCATATGGCACGGTTAAGTGCCATATAAGAGTGTCTATGGCATACACTGGAAGTATCGTTGTACTCAAAAGATAAACTTTTTTTCGCCCATCACAGTGGCACACATCAGATTTACAAAATGCCTAGCAAAAATGAATGTAAAAAAATCAAATGATGAAAAAATGGTGGCACATTAAAGGACCACTCTAGGCACCCAGACCACTTCAGCTTAATGAAGTGGTCTGGGTGCCAGGTCCTTCTAGGGTTAACCCATTTTTTAATAAACATAGCAGTTTCAGAGAAACTGCTATGTTTATGAATGGGTTAAGCCTTCCCCCTAATCCTCTAGTGGCTGTCTCATTGACAGCCACTAGAGGCGCTTGCGTGCTTCTCACTGTGATTTTCACAGTGAGAGCACGCCAGCGTCCATAGGAAAGCATTGTAAATGCTTTCCTATGCGACGGGCTGAATGCGCGCGCAGCTCTTGCCGCGCGTGCGCATTCAGCCCAGGAGGAGGAACGGAGGAGGAGAGAAGGAGGAGAGCTCCCCACCCAGCACTAGAAAAAGGTAAGTTTTTACCCCTTTCCCCCTTCCAGGCGGGAGGGGGTCCCTGAGGGTGGGGGCACTCTCAGGGCACTATAGTGCCAGGAAAACGAGTATGTTTTCCTGGCACTATAGTGGTCCTTTAAGGCACTATACATTTGGCAAACTATGGAGTGTCTACTTTTTCAGATGTAGCTGAAGACAGTATTTGGTTTTGTACAGGAGTAGCACACATCAGGTTCACGAAATACACGTTTAAAAAAAGCTTGTTGTATGTGTGTATGTTACAAATCAGAAAAAAACAACACAATTTTACTACAATATAAAGCAGAGATTGGCAGTTAAGTAAAAAATTTAAAAAAATACCCTTATGTCAATAACCTGAGATATCTATTTTATGTAAATATAACACATTGAAATTGTATTTTGTGACCTGTAGCCACCAAAAATAAACTGAAAACTTAGACATGATGTACTCTGTAAATCAGGACAAATCAGTTAATTTATTATAATGACTTTTCGTAAGCTGCACTAATTATGCACACATTAGTATTTACAAACCTGTGGAAAAATATGTTTGTTTTTTTTCATACGAATATGCCACATCAAATTTTGTCCATTAAAAACGGTATATAATATTCATTTGTGCAATAAATGAAAAAGATGGAAATTGTGGATGAACACACACATAGCAAAAATTGCTTTGGTCCTTAAGTGAAAAACAGGCCAATTAAGCTAGGTTTCCTAAAGGAACATTCCAGGCACCAAAACAACTTCATCTAAATGAAGTTGTTATGGTTCTAGGAAGCCAGTTTAGTGAATGAGAAGTCGCTGATCGGCACTCCGTGCTTCCTAGAGGGGAGTGGACATCGCCACTGGAAACATGTTAATGACACATTCGAGATCGGTTTACCCTCTGGAGGTAAGACTGCCTCCAGGCACGTCCTGGCACCATAACAGCTTCACTTTGATGAAGTTGTGTTGGTACCTCATGTGTCCCTTTAAGTAGATATAAATGTTAGTGCACTTAATATGAACGAGGCAAATTATGGTTGAAGAAATATATAGCTCAAATTCTAGGTTTGTTTTAGAACTTGGACAATTGCCTCCATCATTAAAGAGTTACACTCCTCAAGTAACCAGGTAATATAACACCCACACCATTATTTTAAACCTAATAACTTTTCTGTTAGGATGTCAAAAGAATGGCATGAAGCAGTGTGATACTCATGTTTAAACAGAGAGAAAAAAATATATGTAAGAGTAGCATGTGCCTTTGTTAAATTATTAAACTATATGTTATGTTTAAATAGCAGCAGACACTTGACAGAGTATATATTTATCATCTATCATTTGCAAGACTTCAGGGCAGTACCTGTCCCAAGTGATTGTGATGCTTAGAGTGTTTCTTTAACATGTTTTTAGATCAAATCAAATACTCAAATTAAATAGACCAGGAACCAAATATAGCAAGTTGACACTGGAATTGTATATAGCAACTCTAGAAAGAAAAGGACACATGTGCTTTAATGTGACACATACTTCTTTTTTCCATATTTAAAAACAAAATTGGATTAAATAAAATTTACAGTGAGTACAGCCCATTTGTGCAAATAAATATCCATTGTTAATGTACTCTCACAAGCATCAGAAAAAAAAAACCCTAAAAAAATAAAAAGAAAATTAAAAAGAAAAACAAAACAAAAAAACAACAAAAAAAACACAAACCTTTACAATGTTCAGGGACAACCAACTCCAAGAAGAAATAAAAAAACAACAGAGTTTTCACTCAGGGCAAAAAAACAAAGGAAAAAACAAATTATTTTGTCCATGTTATCACCCTATGGCAGCTTGATACCTTCAAAAGAGCTCCTTTGCTCTCGATCAGCAAATAGGTTAATGTCTATATCAACAGAACAGTAGAGGGGGGAAAAAATCTGACAATAGGAAAACAAAGATATAAAGGTTTCATCCCTTTAGAAGAGCCTGTTACTGACTGCAAGGTAAAATGCAATGTATGCTGGATGTGCAAGAAACAAAAAGATAGTGAAAAGCAAGTGTATGGCAGAAAGGGTTAAAAGGGACAAATTGAAAGTCAAAAGGGAAAAAGTGGCAAGGAAAGACAAATTAAACATATAGAAAGGGAAAAGGGAACGAGAAACAGACTATTCGGCTCATTTGCTAACCCAAGACTTGTGGAGGAGTGATCAGAATGAAAAAGTTTGGGCTATAATTCTAAATAGAAGAGATTTTCCAAATTTATGGATTAGTAAATAAAACCGAAAGAAGATCATACGACTCTCAGAAGTGGTAGAGATGAAAAATAAAAAGATTCAGACATGGAAAGCTAAGGATGATGAAAGGTAAGCATCACAAGACTAAAACTGAGTGAACAATGAAGCCATGCTAGAGACAAAAAGAAATTAATCTGTGAACAAATTAGATGTTTTCAAAGAAACTGCTCCAAAAATATAGCTGACAGAAAGAAGGGGAGCTAGGAAAGGAGAGGCTGTATTTATAAGTCCAGTGTGCTTCTTGTTTGGGGCAGGAAGGGAAAAGGAAAGAGGAGGAGAATGGTGAAAGTTGAGGGATGAGTCTTTCATGTCCCTGAATCTCACTTCAGTCCTCTTGCTCCCCTCACACCCACCCTTCCACCCTTTTCCACGCGCTATTGTGAGCTGGCACGTTCCAGTATGCGCAAGTTCTTTTTTATGCTGCGCAGTCTAAAGCGACTTATTGGGCTGTTGATCTGCAATGAGGCATTCTGTGCTGCCGTGGTGCTGGGGAAGACTGCCACGATGGTATACAAGGCTGCCAGGTCATTGTTATGGGTTTGACGGCCATTTTCGGCATGTCCATTGTTGTCGCCACCAGGCCCTGTGTTATGACTCTGAGCGTCCCTCAACCACTGGATTTTGGCACCAGACATTGCCAACTGGGTGAAAAGTTTGCATGCTTCTGCTCGTGTAATGCCCTCAGGCAGGTCTGTTATCTCCAGGACCCGGCCAAGCACTTGGAGAGAAAATAAGAAGAGAGGCAGGTAGAAAACATATCTGCTGTAGGGTTGTAATACATTTGCACGTTCAGCTGTACACAAACTGCTATTCTAAAACAAGTCAAGCATACATTCATGATCAAAAACACACCATGTTAACCCACCCATAAGCAAATAAAGATAAACTAGAAATACTCTTCCTTAAAAAAAAGTTGTACTCTCCAGGACTCTTCAATTCTTTATAAAAAAATGCAATACAAAAAGGGGATATAATAAAACATGAAATAAAAAATCATAGGGAATTAACCATATAAATGAACCCTAAAGGCTGCCTAAGTTGCACGCTTAGGAAAGTAGAAATAGAAGGCTTACTACTGTCTTTTGCTGCAGACAGTATTTCATGTATCTTTAAATCACCATGCCAAGCTAATAGTTTTTCATTTGTTCTAACAGGCAATGTTGTAAGGTTATACACTTCCTGATCAGCCTCCTGATCACACATCCCATTTTATTCTCTGCTGTAGACAGTAGGGACAGCACAGCAAAGAGAACCGTGATGAAATAAATGTATATAAAAACAAAACAAAATTATAAAATAAAAAATAGATGAAATAAAACAGTCCCAGTGTTACATATTTCATCTGTATAGTCAGACTTCATCAGTGATAATTGAAGGCATTGCTGCTAACAATTGTCTCTTAGGAAGCCTGACTATACAGACAAAATGTATACGTATAGGACGGTTTTATTTTGTCAACTTTTATTTTATCATTATTTATATGCACTTCTCTTTGCGGTTTTGTTTGCTGACCTGTCTCTACAGTCCACAACTGAGAAACCGTAGGTGGTGTGTACAGGAGGGCTGGTCAGCTGTACAGATCTATAGTACAAGACAATGGGTAGTGTTTCAAAAAGTGAAATCTTTAAAAAAAAAATATTGAATAAAGAGAGATTTTAAAGTCAAAAACAAGTCTACAGAGTTTAACCCCTTAAGGACCAAACTTCTGGAATAAAAGGGAATCATGACATGTCATGTGTCCTTAAGGGGTTAATGAGTCATTTGGTTAGTTAAAAGTTGTCTTTTACATTATTACTACAAACTCCTTTTTCATCAGGGTGACTCAAGAATTACTGCACACAATATATTAAAATTGGAATAACCCCAAAAAACATAAAAAAACAAACCGCTAGATCAATAGCACTTTAGGCTAGACCAGGCATAGGCAACCTTCGGCACTCCAGATGTTTTGGACTACACCTCCCATGATGCTTTGTCAGCATTAAGGGTGTCAGAGCATTATGGGGGATGTAGTCCACAACATCTGGAGTGCCAAAGGTTGCCTATCCCTGGGCTAGACAGTCCATTACCTTATTGCTATTGTTGGTGAGCCTGCCTGTTCAAAGGCTACCCCACTCTTTTCTACATTTCTAGAGCTTACACATACTCTATATGTTAAACAATACTTGCTAACAGGTTAAACATTACTTACCTATGTCAGCTGTGCCCAAGTCCGTGGATGCGGATTTCAGAGCTTGCCTCTTTCCTCGATTTCCATGTTTCATCCCTGTCTGTACCGTAGGAAGTATGAAGGGGAAAAAAAAAAATCACTGTGAGATGCCTGAAAAGTTTGCATACAAACAGACTTTGCCATCTCATTTCACACACTTTGTCAACCAATGTGGCTGCAACACTAAATGAGGTTAAAGTAGAAATTTTGAGCAAAAAAGTTAAAACGTAGGTTTCCGTCTTTGACTTTCTTAATTTTCAATGCAATGTTTTTCAAATGTTTAACCCCTTAAGGACCAAACTTCCGGAATAAAAGGGAATCATGACATGTCACGTGTCCTTAAGGGGTTAAAATAGTGAAAGGAGGGGAGTTTGAGTTTCTCCAAACCTTTATTTTTCATAGAATAATGCACTAGTGGCATTATTACCTTATTTAAACCCTTAAGGACCAAACTTCTGGAATAAAAGGGAATCATGACATGTCACACAGTCATGCCATGTGTCCTTAAGGAGTTAAAAATGCCCAAAGGGCATTTTTAAGTAAGATTTTGCTAACCTTAAAAATCCAGCGCCAGGAAAAGCTCATCTGATGTCATGGGAGCCATGCCAAGGTCCAATCAAAGGCTTCTCGAAGAGAAAACTTTGACTAGAAAATTTTATGGGCTCAGAGTGCATGCATGTGCTCTGAGCTCACAAAGGAAGGGAAAAGGGGAGGGGCGCAATCAATGTGGGAAGGCGGGCAGATAAGTGCTGTTCGCACTGACGACAGACTATTATGCACAGAATTGACATTAGGCAGGATGGAATTGAGTTCCAGGCTGCCTACATTATGTGTGCTAGGGGTGCAACTTGCCCCTAGCACACAACTGCCAGTCTTTCAGGATGTTCAGTGTTTTAACCCCTTAAGGACCAAACTTCTGGAATAAAAGGGAATCATGACGTGTCACACATGTCATGTGTCCTTAAGGGGTTAAGCAACTGAAGTGGTCATGGTGATTGGAGTAAACTTTTAAGTAAAGCTCAACTCCATTTCACAGACATGGGTTAAAATGTGTTAAACTAAACATTACACATATACTTATGGTAGCATACCATTTGTGCTGAATAAGGTGACTGGTTGTGCAATAATGGAGGACAGACAGAGAGGTTGTACTGCAGTGGTTGTCCAAGCAGAGAGTAACGAGCATCACCTGAAGGGGGGGGAAAATCTGGAGTTTTATATAAAACAAAGCAGAGCTGTCAAGAGAACAATCTATCTGCATTACTTGGTATGTAGAAATTCGATGTAATATTGTGCTTCACTATTCACAACTAAACACAATATTCCACTGAAATAGTCTCATTTAGTTAGATACATGCAATTTGTATTTTTTTGTCCTAAAAATACTTTAGATAAATTATATGAAGGTAACATCTTGAGGCACCAACCAACACAACCTTCATATTATACTTGCTTATTTTCCAAGACATAATACAGAACCACAGATAGATTTTAGAATTTTCTTTAATTTTACTCTATAAAATGACTTAAATTCTACTTATTAATGAAACATTAAAGTGTACCTGTCATGACAAAAATAATGTAATTTTACATAAGTAATCAGATTTCATCTATACATTGTGCTAGGGGGATTGCTGGCAAATATCTAGTTTTCTATAAAATCAGAAGTTCGTAAAACAACCCTTCCCTCCTCCTGCTAGTCAATCCAGTCTCTGACATAAGAAGGCTGTGATCTGCATATCTGATCAGGGAAACCCTCCTCTGGGTGTCTCCCCTGCTTGCCTTTGGTCTAAAGCAAAGCAATTCCTGCAATGGAAAGGAGGGAGAAGGGACAGGCAGACCAGGTGTGAGAGTAGCACCATAGAGAAAGGAGAGAAAAGGCCAGATTTATTGCAGCAGCTTTGGACAGACAAAATGAACTAAAAAGTTTTAATTACATACAACAAGACAGCATAAAGTGTTAGGGACTTTAAACCTGTACTCCCAAACAGGGGTGTGCAGAAGGGATGTATCTTCTAGAAAGTGTAACACCCACTGAAAACATGATTGATTCGGTCAGCAAAAGGGTAATGGAAATAAATTTAAATATGAGCTTTTAATAGTATTAAGAGAAGAAACAATTGTATAGCATGTGTAAAGCCAGATAGTAAGAACACTGCAAACTGGTAGCTGTCATTACAGGTTCAGTTTAATTTGGGAAGAAATTTAATGGCTTAAATCATTTATCAACATAGGAGAATTCTGGTAGGAATTCTGCTTTCAATGCCTGTGTTCAACATTTAATTGTGTCTTATTGTTATGAACCCAATACAAAAGTTAAAAATACAATTACCCCCCACCCCCTTTTTGTTTTGTTTAAAGGAAAAATAAATCCGCAAATAAATCTATACCATTCCTTTTTTTAAAGTGCTAGACATAAATATTGCCTTACGTGTGTTCCTGTAACTCACTGTTGGGTCTTCAAGGGAATTACTTTTCACCATTCACCTGGTGTACCCCACCCCTCCCCCCATATCATTGCAAATGCTGACTTCTTTTAAGTTTTTCCCATTTTTGATTGCATGATTATTAGCAACATTTATACAGCACCAACATATTCCACAGCGTTTTACAATTAAAGGGGCTATTTAGGGGTGAAGGTGGTCGTGTTTAACCGAGCTTACAATCTATCCAGTTAATTCTGCCAAATAAATAAAGAAACTATGTCTGAGCCACAAGCTAGTAAATTAACATGTTGGAACTATTTTATTTTCGTTAACACACAAATATAATAAGCTGACACTTTCACATGTTTTACCTTGTGCTGGTCCCACTGGCCGGGGGAACTGTGAAATCACAGAGATTGGCGAGAGCCCAGTGCACACACTATTCATGTTGGAGCCTGGAGATGGTGTAGGTGACTGTGCTGGGGATGTCATGGGGCTGCTCATCAAGTTATTGGCCTTCAAATTTAAAAAACAAACAAAAAAAAACATAATAATAATAATAAGCAATGTATAATTTTTATATTATTAATGCTGCATAAGAATAGTGTCTAAATATAATAACTGTTAGAGTGATATTCATTTTGACATAAAAAGCGTGTAAAGTAAAGAGTAACAAAAATCTTTTTTTGCCTACCTGAGTATTGGCATCTGGACTGTAAAGATGCTCAGGTTTCTGACCCCGCTGGTCAACACTGAAATATTTGCAGTGGTTCCACTGGACCATTGGTGGGTTTTGTGAAGAAGACTGAGGGCCATTTGGAACATTTAGTTGCATTACCACCACACCAAGACTTGAAGGATTTACTCCTAAAATGCAAAAAGATCCGTGTAATAAAAGATTTTTGTTAGAGTAGGACTGCATATCGCTTTATATATTTTCAAAGTAGCGGGTTAGGCTCCATTCCCCCTACACCCCCCTCCCCACACACACCTGTACTTTTAATTCTCCCCAACAATAAACATCCCAGCAAATTTAAAATATTGTCATTAACAACCATTAAGGAGTGT
>OW240912.1:341855668-341915089 GCA_933207985.1 Pelobates cultripes
TCATAGCACATAACCCAAATCTGCTAATTACACTATATAATGATGCAAATCATCACACGTTTTTACATAAGGGTTTACAGTGACATTTTGTGTTTAAAAGTTAGCCATACTCTAACCTATTTTATATCTCATTGGAAACACATCCAGAAGCAACACATATAAAAATCATCCCCTTCATTTGCCAACTTCAATTATCTGGATGTATTTGCATAAAAGGTTAGAGAATATTTAGTATCCTCTTTCTCTGTTCTAATTAGGTGCTACACTGTGAAAACACACATATTTGAGGCAAAAAAAAAAAAAAAAAAAAACCTTTATCTAGATCTGGCTGCAATTATCCTAGTATAGATATTAATAAAAGTTATCTAAACCTTGGTATTTATGGTATAAAATCCCCACCAACAGCGCTTGAGTTTTATGGTTGTTGTCATTCAGAATGTCAGGGAGGTTTTCTTCTGCTTCCATTATCTGCACAGAGCTAACGGAAGCAGCAGGTACACTAAACTACAAAAAGCCATGCCTGCCCTCTTCTCAATAAGCTGTACTCATCGACAAGCACTGGAAAAAAATGATTGTGTATATGGTACTTGCAGTTCCAGCAGAAACTTCTCAATGAGAACAGTAGGTGTCACGGAAAGAGGGACAGACTTGCAAATGCTGCAGAGAGCACATCTCCCCACCGCTCGCCCAATTTTTAAAAACACTTAAAATAGCAAAAAAAGGATTTGGGATGTGTGGGGGGTGATTTTGTAAGGAAGTAAGGCCAAGAAAAGAGGAATGGGATATTTAAACTGGACACTTTACTCCATAAGCTTCTTAATGAATTTGAGTAATGCCATTAACTGCAAACAGCCATGCAGGCTTTAAAATTGCTCACATTAACAGACTCCCGGGCATGTGAGCATAGTCATCTCTTATACCCTTAGTTAACTACATGGAGCTTACAGCACCATATTTTTCTCTTTTTCCTGTGAGGCCACCTACCTTATTTGCAGTGAGGAGCCAAGAGGCACATAGAGGAAATGAGTCGCTCTAAAGAGGCTTCAAAGCTCTATAGAACAGGGTCATTCTCATAGGCTCTTGGAAATATGAGTTGTCACTCCTCCGCTACACCCAGGTTGTAAAAAGTCCAGAATATTACATATGTATTCCTTGGTGTAGGCGCAAAAGAATACATTTGTATCATTCGGCACTTGTTCTATTATCTGCACTATTATATATTGGTCTATTTCTTCCTTGAGGTATTTCCCAAAATTGATTTATATATAGTAAACCCAGAGTGACTCACTGAGCGTGGGGAAAGCATTTTGCACGTTTTTGAATTCTAACAATACTTACCTGAATACTGCTGTTGCAGCTGTGGAGGACTGCAGGGCGAAGGAGATTGAGACATCTGGTACTGCTCGGAGCCAGGAGGTGGGAGAAAGCCAACTGAAGGACTATAGCAGGAGACAAAATGATGGGAGAAAAAAACAAAAAAGCAATAAGGTTTGCAATACAACATTTAATTCCACATTTAAGGTGTGGAAGTCATAAAGATATGTTGTATATTATATTACAAATGCATGCAGCAGATATTTACATCTAAACAAATATTTAAAAAAAAAAAAATTAAAAAAGGAACCCATAAAGTAAAAACTCACAATACTTTCAAGACTATGCAAATGTATATCAAATAATCACTTTTCGCAGAAAGAAAGAAAAAAAAATAATATAAGGCTTAAATAAGACAAACAAATCATGCAGGAAGCACACCTGGAACCATTTTGCTGTGTCGGTGGTATAACACTGTAATATACTGGCATCCCTCCAGCAGGCATTGTTCCCTGAACAGACTGGTTTGCAGGTACCAACACAGATTGCGGATACGTCTGCGGCACTACTCCCTGGGATTCATTGCCCACTGGAACCTGCAAATCAAAAAAATTTGAAATTTGAGTACAATAATTTATGTGAACAAGCTTGAACAATTTACACTAGATGCATAAAGAAGTTTTCATAAAAAGAGGCATTTACCAAGACTGAACAGTTCTTTGCCTACATATTGATGGGCTATCTTATGAGGACAACCTCATAGAATCCCAACATAAAGAACCACAAATAAACAAAATCTAAAATTGGGAAAGGAGTTCCAGTATGCTAGAATTATAGACCTGTATGAAAACAAAAACAAATTGTCTGATAGGTGTATTATTATGTCTATATTGAAAAGAAGAAAAATTACCACAAGAGGACAGTCTTAAAATTAAAGGGGCAAAGGTTTAAAAATAATTTCAGGAAGTATTACTTTACTGAGAGGGTAGTGGATGCATGGAATAGCCTTTCAGCAGAAATGGTAGAGGTTAACACAGTGAGAGAGTTTAATCATGTATGGGATAGGCATAAGGCTATCCTAGATTTAAGATAAGGCCAAGGATTAATGGATGTACCTAGAAAATTGGGCAGACTAGATGAGCCAAACTGTTCATATCTGCCGTCACATTCAATAATCTAAAGTCTTATCACCTGCCCTGATTGCCAAATATACGTTCAAAAATACTTAATAAACAAAAGGATTGTTCTCATGACACGCACTTGATATGACGGGAGTGGAGTGTATTGCACCATCATGCTCTGCATTTGGCTTCCAACACTGGATCTCTGGTTGTTAAGGATGGCAGAATTCTGAGACTGCTGGACTCCCATCATGCCCTGGTAAGCAGCAGGCTGGTTGGGGATTACAGACTGAATACCTGTCATTAAAAGAGGCATATTGTTCAGAAGTGGCAACAGAGGCTGAAATCACTGATAGAGACCTACGTAGGGCATAATTTTACAATTCTATTGTCAATTCAGACGTGGAAATGTTTTTCCAATCTATCTAGATATAGCAAAATGTTGTAGTCATGGTTTATTACAGTAATATAGGTATAGATATTTTGAAAGAATAAAGAAAACTTTCTTCAAATCTTGTTATAAAATAATTAAAACAAACGTCAGGCTTTACATGAAAAGAAACGCCTTGATCCAGTTCATGCCCAATTGTGGAGTTTCTCATCATGTGAAGTCTGACTTTTGGTGAAACCTCCTAATGCCACTCTCTGCATTCAAGGCACTATTTATGAACTGTGCTCAAGTGAAGCTTTAACTGGCTAACTGATCTCCGGCTTGGAGATTTGTCTTTGCCTTTAAGCAATAAAGGAATGACTGCTGTTTTGGAAAGAGTATAAGTTCTTTAATACAATCTATCTTTACCTGTAATTTTGATGAAAATATCAGACATAACCAATTAAAGAAGAGCCCTTTTACCATCTCACCTGCTTGCTGAGACTGTTGGGTGACCTGCTGATTGCGTTGTGAATTGTAGGCCCCTGGGTGTGATAGAGGTCGGTATTGCTGGCTAGAGTTTGGGTACTGCCCCGTGGGGTAATACGAGACCTGAATCTTCAGAAAAAAGATGAAAAGTTAACATTTATTCTAAAACCTCTGAATAATGTCTGCATATTACAACATCCATACAAATAGCTTGAAATGTTTCAGGAGAATCAAAACCACTCTTAAGTTAATGTGGGGTTTTCGGGTTATCTACAACATATATCTGGGAAATAACCTGTTTTACACAATATGTCAAGATACAAATGTATTAACACCGTCACAAATATATGTATTGTAGAACACGCGATGATATTTGTTAATGAATATCTTGCTATGTTTTCAAAGCTGTATTTTTTCCCCATAAAAGTAAAACAATGAAATGGCAGATTCCACTTATACTCCTTTTAAAAGAAGGTCCTGGCAATAGCTGAATTCAGCAGCAAAAGCCTTTATTACATATTAAAGGGCTTTCTGCTTGGTGGTGTGTCATGCGTCTGTCAGAGACTCTGGGTGATTTTTTTTTCTGTTTACCTCACAGAAAATGATCCCTTCATAGGCTTGCAAGCCTCGGAAAACATGTATTACTTCAATTTCAGTACTTTATACAGAATTTTAATACCATTTAATTCCAATAGGGTCAAAAACATATACATGTGTTTCAATGCATCTTTTGTCCCATGTGTATTTCATGTTATTACTTTAATTTAAGTACCGTATATACTCGCGTATAAGTCGAGTTTTTCAGCACATTTTTTTGTGCTGAAACACCCCAACTCGGCTTATACTCGAGTCAATGTCTGTATTATGGCAACTTACATTGCCATAATACAGACCAGCACAGCCGGGCTCATTTCAAGCCCGGCGGTCCTGTTGGGGGCTGGCAGAGAGCTGTAACTTACCTTTCCTGCAGCTCCTGTCAGCTTCCTACTCTCTCCTCTGGTCCGGTCAGCTCCCCTGTCAGCTCCACTGTAAGTCTCGCAAGAGCTGGGGGATCAGAGCAATGCTCCGCGCGGCACTCACACTGCGAGACTTGCAGTGGAGGAGAAGGGAGCTAACCGGCACGCAGGAGAAGGGCGCTGACAGGAGCTGCAGGAAAGGTAAGTAAAAGCTCACTGCCAGCCCCCTCCTACACAGCACATCCACTGGACCACCAGGGAATGAGAGCCCCCCTCCCTGGCCAGCTAACAAGCAGGGAGGGGGGGACGAAAAAATAATTAAATACAAAATTACAATAAATAAAAATAGTAATATAAAAAATAAATAATAATTTTAAAAAAATAAGTCTGTCACAAAGGCTCTGCATCACAAACACACACACTGCATTCACACACTGCATTCATTATATACACACACTGTAAATAAATATTCAATAAATATAATTTTTTGGGGATCTAATTTTATTTAGAAATTTACCAGTAGCTGCTGCATTTCCCACCCTAGTCTTATACTCGAGTCAATAAGTTTTCCTAGTTTTTTGGGGTAAAATTAGGGGTCTCGACTTATATTCGGGTCGACTTATACTCGAGTATATACGGTATTTAATGATCAAAGCATTTACAGGCATCTATTTTCAATTCTTGCACACATTATCTTTACATGCGTAAAGCACTCAAGAGATAGACACATCAAAGTGAACATTAAAATTCGAAATATAGGAACATACTTGCTGTGGAGGTTGCATGAATCCCTGTGGAGGGATGACCTGCTGAGTAGGAGAAGGGTGCCCTGAGGAAGGGTAGCCGGTTGTGGGGATTGTTTGTCCCCCTGATGCCATGATGAAACCGGCTTGCTGGGGATGCTGGGTTATCAGGGAAGGCTGGTACATGGCAGAGGCTGGATCTTGTGTCTCAGTGGAACCCTGCCGACTAAGAGTCATCTGCCCAAAGTGACTGTTTAGATCATCAGCCTGCAATAAAAAAAAAAATTTAAAAAATTAAAATACAAAAAAAGTGATTAAAAGATCTTAAATTTGCTGCAAATACTTAGGGGAGTTTAATCAGGTACAAACAAAAAGTGCAATAATGTTAACTTGTCTTTCAAATTAAGTTTGTAAATATTTGATTTAAAAATCACAATATAAAGACATAAAATATGCACTTTTACATTTTGCAAAATTGGTGTAAATATAGCCTAAAGCATCCCTTCAGTATTTTGGTAAAGGATAAACAAATATTTAAAATTTACATAATTGTAATCTTATATGTGTCTTTGAAAAGCAATATACACACACTGTATGGACACAAGTATTGGGACACCTGACCATTACATCAAAATGGACTTTTATGACATTGCATTCTAAATACAAAGACATTAAAGGGACACTGTAGTCACCAGAACAACTGCAGCTTAATGTAGTTATTCTGTAGTATAGTTAGCCCCTGCTGGATTTTTGCAGTAAACACTGCTTTTTCAGAGAAAAGGCAGTGTTTACATTACGGCCTAGGAACACCTCCAGTGGCCACTCCTCAGGTGGCTACTAGAGGTGCTTCCTGGGGCAGTGCTGCACAGTGTGCAACACTGACATTCAGTGTCTCCGCCCTATGCATGAAGACACTGGACTTTCCTAATAGAGATGCATTGATTTAATGCATATCTATGAGGAAAAGCTGATTGGCCAGGGCAGTGTTTGGCTATGCCCCCCCGGCCACGTTCTTGGCGGAGTTCATCAGAATTGAAAATCGCAGCCAATCCAATGCTTTCCTATGGGAAAGCATTGTGATTAGCTGAGATCTTCACTTCAGTCAGCCAGGAAGGTAGATCAAGAGCAGAGCCAGAAGACTAAGATAGAGCCAGAAGACTAAGGTAAGATTTTACTATATTTAGGAGGGCAAGAGGGTGCCAGGAGGGGCTAGATAGTGTTTTAACACTATATGTTCAGGAATACATGTTGGTGTTCCTGGCCCTGAAGTGTTCCTTTAATATATAGTTGGTTTACCCTTTGCAGCTATAGCAGCTTCCACTCTTCAGGGAAGGCTTTCCACAAGATTTTGGCATTTCTGTGAGAATATGTGCCCTTTTATGCAGTATAGCATTTGTGAGGTCAAGCACTGATGTTAAATGAGAAGGCGTCGCTCTCAATCTGCATTCCGGTTCATCCCAAATGTGTTTGAAAGGGATGAGGTCAGGGATCTCTACAAAGTTGGATGCATTGTTTAAAATGTCTTGGTATACTGAAGCATTAAGATTTATTTTCACTGGAAGTAATGTGCCTAGGCCAACATCTAAAAAATAGCCCCATACCATTATCCCTCCGGTACCAAACTTTACAGTTGGTATATTACAGTCAGGCAGGTAAAATTTACACCACTTAATCAAACGATTGGAATTGTACTCTGTGAAGCCAGCTTTGAGTGCAGCTGCTCAGCCATGGAAACCCATTCCATGAAGCTATGCCGCAGTTTCTGTGCGGATATTAATGTCCGTGGAAGTCGGAACTATTCAGCTCAGGAAACAGCAGAGCATGGGCAACTTTTACGCACCATGTGGCTCAGCACTCCGCTCTGTGACTCTACATGGTCTTTCACTTCGTGGCAGAGTTGCTGCTATTGCTAAACGCATGCACGTTTGAATTATCCCATTTACAGTTGGCCGTAGAATATCTATCAAGGATGACATTTCACAAAATCCTATCACAGCACCACCCTTGAATTCAAATGTTTATAAATGAAGATTGCATGGCTATGTGCTTGATTTTATACACCTGTGGCAATTGGTCGGATTGAAATACTTGAATTCAATAATTTAGAGGTGTGTCCCAACACTTTGTCCATCTAGTGTACACACAAATTTGCCCCTTAACTCTATGTATGTGTTCGCTGTTTCAAATAACTATTAGAACAATAATTCTGAAAAAAAAAAAAAAAGCAGGTTTACTTTAATTAAGAGTTTAATTGCAGATTAAAAGGGACACCGTAGTCAGCAAAACAACTTCAGCTCAATTAAGTGGTTTCGGTATATAGATCATGCCCATCTAGTTTCTCTACAAAATGTTAAATCAAGTATTTTCTCCTGCACTGTTAATTACCTACTAGATCCTACAGGAGCCATGTATACAATTAAAGCTTAATTAACAGAATAGGATATAAGAACTTCTGAATTAAGCACAATATCTGAGTAAACATAAAACGTTTTTTATGGAGGCTGTGTGATTTACAGCCAGGTAAAGTGTGGCTAGGGCTGTATAATCAGAAATAGAAGTGATGTAACTCCTAAGTGACAAAGAATTGAGCAGTGGGACTGCAGAAGCATCATCTATACATAAAAACTGCTTCATCTTATATATTTATTATGACCCTCTTCGTATGTTAGAAGCCATACTTCTCTCTATACACACACACACATATATATGTATATGTATATATATATATATATACATATACATATACATATACATATATACACACACACACACACACACACACACAGTGTGACTGAATTTGACACGCTACACTACACTACACAGACCCATATTAAATCAATACAGTTGATGAACATTTTAGTAATAGACTGAACAACTCTTAATGACACAATTTAATTGTGATATTCCTATAATTCCCAACAATCAAATAGAAATGTTTAAATTTGAAGCAACAAGTAGTATCATACCACTACCCCCAATAGCCAAGATTTCGAGAGCATTATCGGACTAATCAAAAGCCAAAGATGTATATAGCCAAAAATGTATATAGAACTCTTTACACTGGGCACAAATCCACTTAAAAACAAACCAAGTAAAATGCTAATCATATCATGAAGTCCCTAAATACTCAAGAGCATCCAATACACTGGAATAGTGGTTTAGAACAGGAGAAAAATTCTACAATTAGATTAAAGATCATGCCATTTCAGCAAAAAACATATGGATACGCAGGCACTAGGAATTATAATTAAGAGTTAATGAAATAAAAGGATCTAATGCTAGTGAAAAACAACTTGTGCAACTAAATGTAAAAATGTCAAGTCCTATATGAGTAAGATCCATGAATAGGATGGTATGGACAGGAATCACACAACATTCCAGACCATCAGCAGAGCCAACTCAGGACAGTAGTAAGGTGGCCAAGCAAAGGCACAAGTATCCATGAACAAACCAACATGCATTTAAGGGACTCACCAAGGAAAGAAAATTCTTAAAATATGTCTTATGGCTTACTGAGCACCAAATGAAATATAGTTCACATACAGAAAGTCAAGCTTAGTCATTCTTGCATTAGAACAATGGATAACCTTGACACTACTAATATTTGTGAACTTCATTTTCTAGGATGCTTAACCAGATTTCATCAAATGTTCCATTTTCAGACACCCATGGTCTAAAGTTTTTCTCTTTCTCTCCGAAAAGATAGAAACAAGTTTATTTCAAAACATGAGCAATCCTAAGGTAAAATGTTAATTTTAAACAATCAGCATGTCTAGATCACTAGTTTCTATGGTGATTGCTCCATCAGTAGGCACTTTGCTCTGGAATTGCTCCAGTTCTGTTTGATGAAAAAAAGGCCTATACTGCTAAACTGAGAGTTCCATTTTTAGAATGTAGACAGGAGACAAAGCTGACAAGACTAGCAGGAGCAATTACTCATCCTTCTCCACAGAAATACTCAATCTTGGAACAAAAGACTAATTAGTAAGCAAACCCTCACACAAGTGATTCCATAAAATAAGAGGAGGAGGGGAATGGTTAATAGAATATACCAGATTGAACTGCTGGGGAGGTGAGACTGGCAGAAGGACTTGGGGGCAGGAGCTGGCGGAGTACTGGACCGGTTGTGGTGAGGGCTGAAGGGTCTTGGCACCAGCAGAGCAGCATGCAGAGAATAGGACAAAGAAAGGATGGGTACGGAGTGAGAAAAAGGACAAACAAAAGGATGGGGAAGGGAGTTGGGGAATAAAAAAACAAAAAACAGTATGTTAGTACCACATTTTTAAAAGAAGCACATCTAAATACCTAATCTAGAAGATATAAAATAACTACAGTTTTTATAATCTTAATTGTGGTGCAGAAATTTTATGGATACTACAAAACCAAGAATCAATTATTTGGACACATTATCACAAAGAATAGAAGTTCATACTAAGAAAGGGAAGCATAGTATAAATTTTGTTTTATTGCCAATTGTAATTAAACAATTGAGGGCCTCAAGGGTCACAGACAGGCCTAGTATTTTATTATCTTAGTTTAAACCTAAGTGAGTTAATCCGTTATTTAGCATGATCCACCTGTGTGTCAAACTCCTGACCTGCATGCGGCCCTCGAAAGCTGGAGTTTGGTGGCACACCATCTCAACTGTATGGATGAATTTACCTAGGCCTTGCAAACAATCCTTTCACGTACATCTCATTTGCAGTCGGTGGCTCAAGCTACTGCTGTAGCCCCTGTACGTTAGTCCAACTCCAGTAGCTGGTAATTACCCACCTCCGGTACATATGACTACTCCACAGTTACAGTGGGGATCCTATGTTGCGTTGTGGTTTCCTAAACCAAGTTGACATACACTTTGAATAGAACCCCATGCGAGATGCCCTGTACACATCTGTCTATTGACTTCATTGTTGAGTTGCCACCTTCTAAAGGCAACACTTATCCTAATGGCGGTTGACCGGTTTTCAAACATGGCCCACTTTATATTTCGGACGAAATTACCCACTGTGGAACTCTTGGCCAAAGTATTTGCAAAGGAGATATTTAGGTTGCATGGAAATCCTATAGAAAGTCTCCAGCAGGGGATCCCAGTTTATTTCTAGATTCTGAAGGCGTTTTTGCTCTGAGATCAGAATCCAAATTTAATTTTCCTCAGCGTATCACTCTCAGACAAACTGAGCTGCTGAACGGCTAACCAACCACTGGAACTGTACTTGTGCGGTTTTATAACTTATTCTGCTCTCATGGGCTGAATCTGCTAGAAGCTCAGCTCATCATGTTTCTACTGGACTAAGTCAGTTCCTTGTGGCTTATGGTGTACAACCTAGTGTCCTAGTATGCCATCCAAGATATTTTCTGAAAGACTCGCTTTGGATACAAACCTTCTTTCCATGCTTTGTTGGAGCAGGTTCAGAACACCTTGTCTCAAACAGAAAAAAAAATGCTGATTGCCTTCAGGCTTTGACTCTAATCTACCTATTTTTGCTCTATTTTGGAACAAATTTCATAGAAGATCCTCTGAGACATATGGCTTTTTTTCGCAGACAACTTGCTCCGAAATACATTGGGTCTTCTAGTCATTCGGTGGATTAATCATGTATCTTATGCTTCAAATCTGTTTAAATCTCATCATTAATATGTTTCCTCGCCTTTTACCCTGTTGTGATTCTAATAGCCCAAGAACACGTTCCTTGTAATTCCAATTCCTGGTTTCGGATTTTGTCTGTTTACTCAATTCTCCTGATCTCTTGTATCCTTTGACCACGGCTTGTTATAACGTTTATCCATATCTCTCCTGTCCTTGACCTCTGCATTCTCTCTGACTCCTACCTTTAGCCTGGCCACTCTGAGGGCCAGTATACAGCTTGTCTATTTATTGTGTTGGAGTCTGCATGTTAAGGTTCCAAGCCGATCCGGACAGTCACCAGATATTGGCGTAGAAATGAGGTAGGTGCCACCTTAAATCGTACTTAGGCTCTTTTGGAAGCCTGATTCTTATTATTTTTCCCCATTTGGGTGCAAAAATAAGTATAGATACCCGATTTAGCTGTGTGTCAGAGGGGAGCTCAAGCTCTATGGGGCCATATGCATCATGTCCAAGCCACACCCCTGTATAAAATTATTATTAGAAAAGTTGTATAATTATGGCGTTTCTAAAGTGGAGAAATCACTATAGAAATCAATGTATTCAGCAGAATCAATTTGCTCCACAATTTCACCTCTGTCACAGGTCACTTTTTATACATATCCCTACTGAGTTCTGCATTTTTCTTCAAGTAAGCAAAGATGATTGTAGCTTGAGAATAACCACAGCTGGACACACCAACCATCAGAGAGTATGGCTTTGCCTTCTGAGACAAAACAGTTAAAGGAACACTATAATGTCAGGAATACAAACATGTATTCCTGACACTATTATGCAACAATCACTGTTTAGGTCATTGGACTGCCTCTCGTGGAGATTAAAAGTTTAAAACTTACATGTTTAAAACTCTTCATGGCTAAGATCATCAATCTTGATGATCTCAGTCAATACGTTTTTCCATAGAAAAGCATTGGAGGCTACTGTGCACGCGCGGCATAACGCTGCGCCAATCGGCATCCCCACGTAGAGAATTCATTGTGCAGCACTGTCTAGGATGTACTGCCTGAGTGACTGTCACTAGAGGTGATCTTAGGCAGCAAAGTAAACACTGCCTTATCTCTGAAAATTTATTTGATATGATTTACAATGATTTTCTTTCATTTGACAAGATTTTCTCTGCATATTCAATTAAAGCTGGTCCAAAAACCAAAAATTTGGCTAAATGGAAAATAAACCATTTTTTATTTACTTCCTAAAAGTAAAACAAGTACTTTTTTATTTAAAGAAGTATAAATTCTGACCCTTTCTACTATACTGGAAATTGTGCTATCATTTCATTAAATGTAAGCAGAGAACATAAAATATGCACGACCAACTACAAGGAGAGAAAAAAAGTTGAGAACAAAGGTTTGATGTCAGAAATATCAGTGGAAACAGCAACAGGGAGAAGGAGGAGATGGAGAAAACTAGGAAGGGAAAAACAAGATTGACACAGGTTGAAGAAAGAGCGAAAGCACTAGGCAAGTAAGCAGTGAGACAGATGCAGTGACATTATATAGTAGATGGACTTGATGACAGTCTGGTGACTCACCTGTGACATTAAGTGGTTACTCATGGATTGATGCTGAGGAGTGGGTGGAAGTGCCTGGTGAGGATGGGGATGCGGTTGCTGTGCCGTGCAAGATATGACACTTCGAGTGGACTGTTGTGAGGAGGAGGCTTGGCTGCATACTTCTGGAGTGCCTACCGGCAAGCCTGCCAAGAACAAACAAATAAAGCCTCAACGCGCAATGAAAGTGGTGAGAACGTCAGAAGAAAAGGGTGCACAGCATTGCCAAATACACCAGTATGTATCAATATCAACAGCTGAAAAACAATCTTTGAAATGGAAGGAATGCAATGAGTCAGTGAAAGCTGCAAAACACTTTAGGCTCTGATTTAACAATTTTCTTTAAATATACATATGCACAGAGATTAATGACAGAGGAGAACAGAAGGGTGTCGATTATTACAGTAAATCAAGATTGCAGCAGTGAAGGACATGGAAACAAGGTAAATCTAGAATACGCACAGGCTTCCATGAAGTATCATTACAAAGCATGTGAACACAGTTTGTTTGTGTTCGCAAATGTAGTTGAAATGGAGGTATGCTGCATAGGTTAATAATATTACCTGGTCTGCCAGATCGGTTAATGGCATTCTTATTGCTGCCAATACTGTCTCCTCTACTTAGGATTGAGATGCCACTGAAGCTGCTGGCTTTGGTTACAGGAGGACGCATGTTGCGGCAAGACCCATCAGACTCTGTGCTGCTCCAGGGTCGAGGATCCAGAGACTTCAATTCGCTTTCAGTGCTGCTCTGCCGACTGCAAGAGCCTCGATTCAGCAAATCTCTGTTACCTCTACAGGAAAAGACACTGCTTACATCAAGCTGTATTATTATACAAAAGGAGAGTACTGTGCAAATATCAATATACATAAACACTATTAAAAGGGGTTTACAAAATTAGGCACAATGTTCCCATGGAGACAAGAGGCGCATCTAGGGTCCCAAATTTATTCCCCTTTTAAGCAGGAGGGATCAAAAGATGTCCCTTAAGATAGACCTTTGGTGATATTACGTTTTTTTCTTCTGTCCTCTGGTGCCAAGAAAAGTGATAAAAGGGAGGTCTCCAGCTAGTGCCTGGGTCACTGAGTCAGTTAGGATCTGTCTGACACTGCATGATATGGTAGCAGTGGCAGCTTTCCTTGCTACCCCTCACTTCAATCCAGGCAGCATCTCGACAGCATTGGGAGGAAGTAATATAGTGTTACGTCCATTTCGTGCTTTGCTTGAATACAGCATTTAAAAGTAAAAGAAAAGAGAGGGAAGCAGTCTCTGCTAAAGCTTCATATAGATCCACTTCCCAACTAAAAACCAAGGATCAACACACTGGGCACACAAAAGCAAACTCAGAATGAACCATTAAACAAACACACCTAGTTACAGTTCTAGTGCTGACTGGAACGCACGGAGACAACCACGAGCACTCTAAGACATGGTCACCCACGAAAGCGGTATATACTGCCTGGTGGTCGGCCATCTCAGAAAGCAACCCAAACGGAGGTAAAGACAAACATGCATTAGCTGAAGTAGTGACCAAGGGAAGGGAGACCCAGGACCGTAAGACAAGCCCAACACAATGTACAGAACAATAAAGATGCACAAACGAACCACAGTATAACACACAACGCTAAAGAATAAAATGCAAGAGGTAAAGGTACATAGGACACTAGTATAACCGCCCACACCGGACATCCGGCCGAAATCCGACACAGATAGAAGTCCAGAAAGTAGGGGGCTACCAATGTCCAGAGAATGTGCCAATGCCCGGATAAACGAAACGGACCATGAGATAGGGATCCCCATAGCGGAAGGAAATAAACCTAACCTCTATAGTTAAAAGAGCGCCCCATGATCCAGAGAACGCAAAAACGAAGGGGAACAGGGAAAAGGTGGAGGAGGAGATGGGGAGGGGAGGTAGAGAAGGGAGAGAGACAGAGAAGGAAAGGGTACAGGAGAAGAAGGATGAGAAGAGGGGAACTACAGGATGGAGGGGAAGGGGGGGAAGGAAAGGAGAGAGGAAGGGAAAGGGAACGAAGGAGATAGGGAACCTATAGACACATGAGGTTAATAAAGCCTATAAGTATCTAGGAATACTGGGTAAATGTTAAATACTTAACTAATTGTCACTGTAAGTGAGACCTGCGTGTCTCCCGATCCACTATTGCATGTTTGATTGTATATGCTACAGCAAATCTATACAAATAAACTTATATTTACAAAAAAAAATAAAAACCAAGGATCAGATTCAGACCTCCTATCTACTCATCCTCCTTGCACACAAGATTCCTGAGCAGTGAGAAGGCAGGGAAGGATTTTACATATGCATGAATGTATAAAGAAACAGATATCTGCATTTATGAATGAATGTCTGTACAGTTGTCATGTATGTGTGATTGTCTAACGTGGTGTATGAATGCATGAGTGGCTAACTACACGTACATGCAAATATAGCCAAATTTAAAATGTCTATATTATAGTGTATTACGTGCTATGATTGTGTGTATAATTATTTAGGTATGTGCGAGAGGAATGGTTTGTGTGTTAATGAAACTATGCCCGCCCGTCTTCTAAGTATTGGCCCGGGATTTTAACGTTAAAGAAAAAAAAAAAGAAAAAAAACTGTCAAGCCTTGATCTAGAAAATTGTAAACCAAAAACAAGTATGACTTCTGTCACACACAAAAAATACAATTAAAAAAAAACCTAACAGAGAAAATCTAGTAATACCAGCAGAATCCATTTGGTGCAGCCATGCTGTAAGAACTGGGCCGGTTTAATGTGATAGCAGTTGCACATCAAATCGCCTTGTTAGAAGTTTATGCCAGTATGGGCACATTGAGAATTGTGAACCTGACTGATGTCCAAAAGGTGATTTCCAGAGGCATCAGCTGTTAGATCCTCAACATATAGAAAATGAACCGAGCAACGCAAAAAATTTAAAAAAAATACTGTTAAAGTACAATTAAAATGCTTGATATCACTGCCATACACACATTTACAAACCGATAGACCATGCATATATTTTGCAAGTAGGGAGAGATTGCAATGGCCTTATACAAGACTGATTATGCCCATACTATCATAAACGCAAACAAAACTTGCAAGGAGGGAGATTTTTGAGATGTAACTCCAATCACGAAGACTGAATTGTTAATTGCTGAGAACATAGGAAAATGAGCCTACCATAAAAACTTTGATTTATGTCTGTTGACATATTCAAAAGAGTTCTTGCAAAACAAAACGGAGACAAGTATATAATTTTTACTAGATAACAGTAAGTCTCCCATCACCAGAGACACATTACCCCATAAACAACCAGTTTGATTCATCAACAAAAGTAACTTTTTTTAAATTCTGTTGCAGCTCTTCAGTGCCCTTAAAATACCCAGCACACAGTTCTAGCTTTTCAGACAATGAAAAAAAAAGTTCTAGTATTAATCAGAAGTAGACACTGGTGGTAAGTCTTACCTTCATGAAATACTTTCAGAGCCTACAGCTAAATAAAAAGTCACAGCACTTGCAGTTCAGCAGAGGCCACAAATGTTACACAAGATCAAAAACGTGCTTTTTAGGAACAGGCATGCAGTTACCGACTCCTATAAATATCTTGAAACTTGGCTAGGCTAAACTACATGGCCTAACAGTGGTGCTCTGTTCAAAATCTGATATGAATAAACTGGTAGTACAACATAAGGTAATGTCTGAATGACTTTCGGGAGGCAGTAAATACAGCATGTCAAATTCCTCTCCACAAATTTACTAGATTATTTACTAGATTAGAAACTGTATTTGAATGGCAAGATAAAGGCTAAACTAGCAGATTTGAAGAAAGTTTCCAACTCTGCTACAGTCACAGCTCGGCTAGTCTAGCCTGGAGTTTTCCATTTCAATTAGCTAGAATGTGAAAAATAGTGAATAAATCACTACAAAATGGTACACACAACTAAAAAGAATAACACTGATAAAGATATACCCTTTACTGTTACATTGCCCAGTTCATAAATTGCATTGCCAGTAAGCTCTCACACCAATAAAAATATATGTTCAGACCTGCACTCCATACTCTTTGTAAGGTCCACTTTCAGCACCTTGCTCTCCCCATTACCTTTACAAGAAAGTGAGTTGTGCTGTATTCTCATACAGAACTCTTGCAATTCTAAAATAACCTACCAGAAAACATTACATCTCCACAAACCTACAGCCAAACAAAACTGTTCTTCCATATATACATTTTTAGGTTGAAATAGTGCATGTGTGGGAATGAAAAAAAAAAAAAGTAAAAGGCAAGAATAAAAGGAAGATTATATTATATATATATTTATTTATTAAAAATACACTTCATAAAAGCGTATCAATTAAACGGTTAATAGCTTCCTCCTCTTCTGCAACTGTCACTAATCTAATACTATCCTTACCTTTTTGTGTCATTTTACCCCACTCCCTCTAGCATGTAAGCTCATTGAGCAGGGCCCTCAACCCCTCTGTTCCTGTGTGTCCAACTTGTCTGGTTACAACTACATGTCTGTTCGTCCACCCATTGTAAAGCGCTGCAGAATTTGATGGCGCTATATAAATACAATAATAATCATAAAATTATATATATATATATATATATATATATATATATATATATATATATATATATATATATATATATATATATATATATATATATATATATATAATGTTTTTTCCCCTAGATAAGCCTGATGCAACAATTACAAAACCCAATGTGAATAAACTGCCTGGGATATTGGAGCCACTGAAGTATTGCAAACACAGTAAATAAGTAATTAACTTTTGAGGAAGGACTCAATTCAGAATCATGTACACGGAAATGCAGTGTAAGGTGCTACACTACCTACCTAATCTGGTATAATTATGTGCAGTGTGGCGTTTTCCCTCATGTTCTTCTTAACGTACATTGCATGTCATATGTTAGGTTGACAAAGAAAGTGGAGCTTGCCTTAAGCCCCCATCCTTTGCCAAGATTGATAAGTGTAAGAAAAAAACCAAACCATAAAACAAAGTCATCCCTACTTTGTCTTATATCTTAAAGAGAAATAGATCAGAATTAAAGAAACAATTCTGAAAGTAGAAGAGAAGAAGAAGAACCAATATGAGAAAGGTAAATTTGGAGTAACAGTCACTTTAAGTATTAAAAAATCCACACAGGTCTTTCAGACCTGAGAGATTCAGAATATCAAGGTACTCCTGGTGAAGACACCACCAGAGTAACAATACAGTTAGAAATGTGCACAAACTGGTGGACTCACTATACGGCTATTGTCTTACATATGTTGTGAACCTATCCCCAGAGACTATTCTAGAGCCGGTCTTATTTTGCTAGTTGGAATTTGATTTTCTGTGTTACGTTTATTTTTTTCTGTATATCCTTATGATGGGTGACAATACTTATTTAAGAACCCTAGAACTGCAAAGATTATGTAAAATATTAATTCTCCTATGTGAGGAAGTCTGATATTCTTCCCTGTGCTGCATTGCCATTATATTCCCCTTTTTTTTTTCTTAGTTATTAGTGTGCCCACCTGACTGCTTCTATCACATTTTTTTCTGCAGTCTAATTTGGGTTAATTTTCCCTTGAAGACACAAATGATTTCAAAGAGTTCTCATTAACTCCTTAGTCCTTTTCAATGACACGCCAGGCTTCTATTTAATACCCGATCATTAAAAGTTATTGTTCAATTATATACAGGGATTGAGTTCTTTCAGAAAATTGGCATGAAAACAAAGTGACCATATAGCATCAGTTGCAAGGAGCAGCGACAACCCATCTAGAAGCAATTACCTTTCCCAGTAGCCCTAAAGTCTAGTGCAGGGGTGCCCAGAAGGTAGATCCCAGATGTTTCAAAACTACAGCTTCTATGATGCTCTGTCATTCTAAAGGCATGCAAACCAAGTGGGATCTACCTTTTGGGCACCTCTGTTCTTGTGTGATTCTGTTCTCTGTATAAAAAGTGTGTTAAACTAAAACAGATAACCTTTTTAGTTTTAACTAGTATAAGATTATGAAGCAAGGAAATGTGGGAAAATAAATGCAGAATTGTGGGGAGTCCCAAGGGTAAACAAAATGTAAACCGTCGAGATGTCAGAAAGACAACAAAGGAACACAGCCAGCAGGAGAAATAACGTTATTATATTAATCATATCTGAAGAAACAACCACACAAACAACAAGAATAAGCTGACCTAAATTCTACAAAAAGCATGCCAGAGACACATTCTGTTACAGCTACACTTCCTAAATAATTTAGATTTACCCCATAAAAACAGGAAACCGCAATACGAAGACGGCAACATTTATAACATTAACAACATAGGAACACAAAGTATTTCCAAAATTATCACCATACTATTATAATTTCCATTTATATTATTTTAAATTTTAAATATAATGCAGTGTTTAACATGGTGATATCCAGCTAGATACATTCTGTATCTCATCTGATAGCACAGTATGTTTGTGATTTAATATAAAATATTAACAGAAAAGAAAGACCACCATGTAGAACAGTCAGTAAGTTTTCAATGGGACTAAAAACTGAAGTACTGAATTGAAATCAGCTGAAATAGGACTTAAAAACAAATTTATTATGTATTTAAATTAAATTGTTTACATTTTCTATAAGACAATGTCTAATGAAATGATTACTCCTCCCAGGTTGAGACTACCAGATTATTATTATTATTATTACTGGTATTTATATAGCGGCAGCATATTCCGTAGCACTTTACATTATCAAAGGGGGAGATTTAACAATAAATGAGACAATTACAAAAACTTACAGGAACAATAGGTTGAAGAGGGCCCAGCTAAAGCAAGCTTACAGTCTATAGGAGGTGGGGCGTAAAATACAACAGGACAGGAGGTAGCAATCAAATAAGGTGGAGTGAAGCAGAGCTGGAGGAGAGAATATAGTGCTGCCCTTTAGGAGAGAGCAAGAGACATGTATGTAAGGCAGAGGTTACTCTGGGAGGCCACATGCTTTCCTAAAGAGATGGGTTTTAAGGCACTTTTTAAAAGATTGAAGACTAGGGGAGAGCTTGATGGCATTAGGCAGGCTATTCCATAGGAAGGTAGCCACCCACGAGAAGTCCTGCAAGCGTGAGTTGGCCGTACAGGTGCGAGCAGCAGACAGGAGGTTGTCACGGGCAGAGCGGAGAGACAGAGAAGGGGCATACCTGCAGATCAGTGGAGAGATTTAGTAGGAGGGGCTAGAATTGGTCAGTGCTTTATAGGTGTGAATTAGTACCTTGAATTGATGCCTATAGGATACATGAAGCCAATGTAAGGACTGACAGAGGGGAGAGGTGTGAGAGGAGCGACAGGAGAGAAAAATCAGTCTAGTTGCAGCATTCATTACAGACTGTAGCGAGGCAATATGACTTGTGGGAAGACCCATTAGGAGAGAGTTACAATAATCCATGTGAGAGATTACTAGAGCATGTACAAGATCCTTAGTAGCATCTTGTGTAAGAAAGGGGCAGATGAGGGCTATGTTTTTAAGGTGGAATCTACAGGATTTGGTAACAGACTGGATGTGAGGCTCAAATGTGAGGCCAGAATCAAGTATAACGTCAAGAGAGCTCGCTTGCAAGGATGGACTGATGTGGGTATAACTCACTTGAAGGGAGAGCGAAAGAGGAGGATCAGTATTAGGAGGAAAGACAAGGAGTTCAGTTTTAGAGATTGAGTTTAAAAAAGCAGGAGGACATCCAATAAGAGATGGAAGAAGGCAAGCAGTAACACATTGCAGGACGGCAGGGGATAGGTCCGGGGAGGAGAGGTATATCTGAGTGTTATCAGCATAAAGGTGGCATTGGAATCCAAATGAGGTATTAAGATTGCCAAGAGAGGCAGTATAAAGAGAAAATAGAAGGGGACCAAGGACAGTGCCTTGGGGGACTCCAACAGAGACAGGAAGAAGGGAGGAGGTATCATTAGAAAAGGAGACACTGAATGAGCGTTGGAAGAGAGAGGAGAAAAACCAAGAGAGGACAGTGCAGATGCAGAGTGATTGAAGAATTTGGAGAAGGAGAACATCGTTAACAGTGTCAAAAGCAGCAGAGAGGTCAAGAAGAATTAATATGGAGTAGTTGCCTTTGGTTTTAGCTGCCATTAGGTTGTTAGTAACTTTGATAAGAGCAGTCTCCGTAGAGTGGAGGGGGCGGAAGCCAGATTGAAGAGGGTTAAGGAGAGAGTTGGAATTGAGGAAGTGAGACATACGGGTCTTTCCAGCCAAGACAAGTCTCTCCAGAAGCTTTGAGGAAAAAGGGAGCATGTTTAAGGTCAGCAGGGACAACACCAGAAGAGAGAGCAGTTGAAGATGTGTGTTATGGAAGGCACAGGACAAGACGAGAGAGATCTGAACAGGTGAGACGGGACAGGATCAAGCAGGCAAGTGGTGGGGCGAGAAGAAAGGAGAAGCGCAGCCACCTCTTGTTCAGTAGCTTAGGAGAAATTCTGAAGGGTAGGAAAGGCATGGCCTATGTGTGGTTGAGAAAGAGAGGGGCAAGGTGGGAAGAATTCTTTCTTTAGCTGTTCAATCTTGTCTGTAAAGTAGCATGCAAAGCTATTGGCTGTAAAAGTTAGTTTGGCGGATGGCAACAGGAGGGCAAAGCAGGGAGTTAAAGGTAGTAAAAAGACGCCTGGGATTGCGGAAGCATGAGCTAATGAGGGAGGAAAAGTATGACTGTTTGGCAAGGGCTGTGCTGTATGAACGCAACATGAATTTGTAGAGGAGGAAGTTAGACTGGGTGCAATGAGGCGAGAGCAGAAACCCTACACCACAACCTATGCTTACATGCACATGATTTTAAATGTACAGTTATGTGTTCCAGTAGATATATCTGATGCACCTATTACTGAGATTGTAAAGTGTGTGCTTCTTTTGTGAAGATAATGTGAATTCAGACTGTCAAAACATCCACTTGGTGATTTTTTATACTTTTTTTTATGAAAAAATTAAATACATACGATAAACAGCTCAAGAAAGCCAAGCCAGCTTGGAATTTAAAGGTATCATGAAAATTTCAGGATGGTTTATGGTTCCTTGACGACAGCTGAAGGATAGAACTAACACTGGTTTCCAACTACTGTAAGGCTTACTGGTAATTAAGATTGAATTAAGTACTCTTCTACTGAAATTCCATGAAAGCCAGCCAAATAAATATTAAAGTAACACAAAAAAAAGTGTGCGCACTCTCTCTTCACCCCATGCCCCTCACCAAAAAAAACAAAAAAAAAAAACACCTTTTGCTTAATGAAGCAGTTTAGATGTATAGATCAGGGGTAGGCAGCCGGTTCATAGTACTGTGCCAAAACAAGATTGGCGTATGAGATCTATGAATGTGAGTTGTGTATGGGGGGATGCTTGTGGAATATATATCATATTGTGTATTTGGTGGTGTGTGTGTATGTGTGTGGCTGCTTGTGATTGCAAGTGGTGTTGTGTTTGTGGGGACTGTGTGTAGGCTGTTTGTATTATTTGCATGAGGGGGAGGATTATTTTGCAGCTGTATATCTAGCAGTGTTGTTTGGGGTCCAGTGGTACATCAAAACCACTTAATTACGCCAAAATAGTTTTGGTGCTTATAGGGTTTCCATTTATTGGTTTTACATTGCTCAAACACCCACATGGACATTAAAAAAATAAATGAATTAAACTCATTTGTTCCAGTGCCAGGAGAGTCTTCTCGCTGCAGCTCAATCGGTCTTATGTGAGGTCAACAGTACTGATGACTTGTATCCAATCAAATACAACTGATGGCACATGTGCAGCAATCAAATTGCTTAAAACCAATTCTTCTGCCTGAGAAGCACTCTTCCACTTTGAACTATAGTTCAAAGCAAGTAAAGCAGGAAACACTCGCAGACTGAAGAGGAGAAATGAAAGTATTTGGAAGGCCAATGAGTAGAGCATTGCAATAGCCAAGATGGAAAATGAGTGCATGAACAAGTGCCATAGTTGAATCTTGAGTTAAAAATGGGTGAATGCAGGCAATATTTTTACGTTGGAAGCTATGCTATTTGGATACAGACTGGATGCGAGGAGAAAATGTAAGACCAGAGTCCAAAGTAACACCAGGGCAGTGAGCTTCAGCAGGTGGGGTAATAGGCATCCCATTGACTTTCAGGCAGATTGATGGAGGACGACTATTGGAGGGGGGAAAGAGGAGTTCAGTTTTACAAAGACTATGTTTTAGGAAGACATGCAGTTATAAATGGAAGAGAGGTACATTGAAGAAGAGAAAGATAACTCAGAGTATCGTCAGCATATGATGGTGCTGAAATCCAAAGGAGTTAATAAGGTTACAGTGAGAGGTAGTGTACATTGAGAATAAAATGTGACCAATTGAGAGAGGCAGCAGGGAAAAGGCAACACCTGAGGAGACACTAAATGAGCTTTCAGAAAGATAACATGACCATGACAAGTATCAAAGGCAGCAGAGAGGTCGAGCAGATTTAAAAGTGAGCAAAGAAACTGCCGTGTTTACATTCCAGTGTTAAGACAGCTTTGGATGCCGTTTACCAGACAGCCAATAAAGGTGCTTCCTGCTGATTTACAGAGTTTGACTCTGAAACCACGCTGGATGTCCTCATGCTTTGCATGAGAAAGTCCAGTGCCTTGCATGTCTCCACAGGAAAACATTGTGTCATAGCTTTCCTATGGGGAAGGCCTAATGAGCAAGCGGAGCTCACCACGCGTGCACATTAGGTTTTCCTTTCCGGCTGATGTCACCGGAGGAAAAGCCTTAGGAGGAATGCTATAGAGCAGAGGATTCCTATAGTGTTAGGAATGCAAAGCTGTATTCCTAACACTAGTGTTCCTTTAACCCCTTAAGGACACATGACATGTGTGACATATCATGATTCCCTTTTATTCCAGAAGTTTGGTCCTTAAGGGGTTAAAGGGACACTATAGTCACCAAAACAACTACAGCTTAATGTAGTTCTGGTGAGTATAATAGCTGCCATCTAAATGGTGGGTTTTCACTATAGGGTCAGGAATACATCCTTTAACTAGTGTATGTTTGATGGAAGAGAAGAAGATGCCAGTAGACAAGGAGAGGTTGAAAAATGCATTAAGGATGGGACCAGACTGGGGATAGAGAATGAAGGATGAAATGAGACTTGAACGTATGTGTTGGACGTTTGGTTTTAGCGGCGGAAGGGGAGGACAATGATGTGTGAAAAAACGGCATGGAATGGAACAAGGGGTGAACAGCTTTATAAAGACTGCAAAGGAGATGTTATGTAGGGTAGCAGTCTGATAGCAAGGCAGGAATAGTTGAGAATAAAAAATGGCGAGTAATCAATGTTGAAGATTGTAAGAGTGCTGTTTGCAGAGAAGAACTAAAAGCTGATGACTCCCCTAATTACTCAAATATGGTCAATATCAAAACATGATGCCAATGTGGGTGGATGAGGGAAGGATGGGACAGAAGAGTGTGTTGTTGTCAGGCTTTCTTGCAAAAGACTGAGGCGGTAAAAGAGAGGAGATTAGAAGGTAAAATAGTTGCAATTTGGAATGGGTCAATAGCACTGAGGTGAGGTATAGGCACGGTGACTGATACTATAGGAGAAATATTCTATATGTAAGCATACAAGTTCTACAACATAAAATTTTAGTACAAAAATATAAAACAGAATAAATAGCAATTGGCAAAAAGAGAATGATTATATATTCAATGTAAAATATTTACATTGTGTTGCTATCTTCTGAGCTTTGTTACACTTCGTAAAACACTAATCCCCGGGTCCATCTTCTGTTCCTCCTATGGTCTGCTTTTTGGAAGAGCTTTTTTGCTGTCGCTTGTCAGTCAAATCAGCATTTGACTTAGAAGTGGTAGAAATATGTCATTTTAAACAGGTTTTTCTCCCAATCTATACATTTGCTAGTATAACTACTAGCACAACCTATGGGTGAAATATCATGCTCTTTAAAAAGAGTGGGTGGGGCATGACAGGTCCCATTTAATGCATTTGTCCTTGGTCTCATTAATATATATTTTTGTATGCTTAAATCTTGTTTGTTTTTTTGTGAAAAAATACATTGCAGAATTTGGCACAAAAAGTCTGCCTTCTTGCCAACTCCCCCCTGATTACTGAAAAAGACCTTATAATTATGGGTACACAGCTCAGCTATCAACCAATCTGAGTGAGCTGGAAGCCAGACTGGCTGTATTAAAAAGAATGGACACCAAGGCAGGGTATCAATATGTAAGGGTATCAATATATGTCTGTCTGACTGCAGGATGGACGTAGATTGAACGAAGCAGCTACACTCTATATTAGAGTGGAAGGGAACTGTAGGTTGTGGTTGCTCGTTTTGCTCAATGTAAGAACAGCAAAGCTTGGAATCGCCCTGACTAGTAGCAGAAGTGCAGGTGTGAAGAAAAAAAACACTTAAAAAGGCATTTAGAAGATCTTTATTTAAAGGACCACTCTAGGCACCCAGACCACTTCAGCTTAATGAAGTGGTCTGGGTGCCAGGTCCTTCTAGGGTTAACCCATTGTTTTATAAACATAGCAGTTTCAGAGAAACTGCTATGTTTATCAATGGGTTAAGCCTTCCCCCAAAGCCTCTAGCGGTTGTCTCATTGACAGCTGCTAGAGGCGCTTGCGTGCTTCTCACTGTGAAAATCACAGTGAGAGCACGCAAGCGTCCATAGGAAAGGATTATGAATGCTTTCCTATGCGACCGGCTGAAGGCGCGCGCAGCTATTGTCGCGCGTGCGCATTCAGCCGACGGGGCGGACCGGAGGAGGAGAGGAGGCAGAGAGCTCCCCGCCCAGCGCTGGAAAAAGGTAAGTTTTTACTCCTTTCCCCCTTCCAGAGTCGGGCGGGAGGGGGACCCTAAGGGTGGGGGCACCCTCAGGGCACTATAGTGGTCCTTTAATGTTTTGCTAATGCCCATTGTTTTACATTTTTTAACTTAAAGGGACACTATAGTCACCTGAACAACTACAGCTTATTGCATTTGTTCTGGTGAGTAGAATCATTACCTTCAGGCTTTTTGATGTAAACACAGTCTTTTCAGAGAAAATGCAGTGTTTACATTACAGCCTAGTGATAACTTCACTGGCCACTCCTCAGATGGCTGTTAGAGATTCTTCCTGGGTCATGGCTGCCTAAATTTGTGTTTGAATCATGCTGACTCTGCCCCTAAACTGCCTCTTTGTCAGTCTCAGCCAAACCTATGGATCAGGCTACCACTTCTGATGATGTCAGCAGACAGCTTGTTTTTCTGAGGCAAACAGCATGCAGATCTACAGCTTCAGGCTTGAATACAGTAATATTTTGCTATATTTATGGAGGCATGAGGGGCTAGATGGTGGTTTTAACACTATAGGGTCAGGAATACATGTTTGTGTTCATGACCCTATAGTGATTCTTTAAAGAACCACTATAGGCACCCAGGTCACTTCTGCCCACTTCTGGTCCCCCGGTTTTAACTCTGCAGCTGAAAACATTGCAGTTTCAGAGAAACTACTATGTTTTCATTGAGGGTTAATCCAGCCTCTAGTGGCGGTCTACGTGACAGCCACTAGAGGCCGCTTCTGCGATTCTCAGTGTGAAAATCACATTGAGATGACGCTGACGTCCATAGGAAAGCATTGCGTAATGCTTTCCTATGGGCGGTTTGAATGCGTGCGCTGCTCTTGCCGCGCGTGCGCAGTCAGAGCTGATGTCAGCAGGGGGAGGAGAGGTTACCAGCGCCGAGTGAGCCCGGTGCTGGATTAAGGTGAGTGGCTGAAGTGGTTTCAACCCCATTCAACCTAGAGGGAGGGGGACCCAATAACCCTATAGTGCCAGGAAAACAAGTTTGTTTACCTGGCACTAATGTTCCATGCAGTTAAAGGATCACTATAGTGTCAGGAAAACAAACTAGTTTTCCTGACACTATAGCATCCTTAGGCCCCCCCCCCCCTCCCCGAGGCACTGAAGGGGTTAAAACCAATTCAGTTACTTACATTAATCCAGTGTAATATTTAGCCTATTTGGCTGCTTTCCTCTGCTCACTTAAACAATTAAGCTGTATCAATCCACATCCAAGCTGCAGATGGTAGTTGAAACCGATATGTAGTTAAATCCTTACTGGGTCTGCCTGAGTATCCTCTTCTCATGCATGTTACTTTGGTTGCAGCAGTTCAGCTCACTCAGTGCAGTCACTAACTGATCTCTTGTTAATGGAGAGTCTTGTGTGAAATGGGAGGTGGAGCATTGCAAAAACTACAAACATTTGAGCACTAAAAAGAAAACAAACAGTATACCAATGAGGCCAAAAAAAGTTATGTTGGTGCCTGGAGTGTATCCTTTCATACACTGCACACATTGCTTAAAACTCTTACTAAGAAGTTTCCACACACCAAAACAAAAAAAATAAATAAAAAATTTTATAACAACGTGAAATTGGAAACAATAAAGCCATTTTAGTTACCAAGCACAAATAAAACAAAAGACAATTTAAAAAAAAAAAAAAAAAAATTAACAGCAGACATCAAAAGTCAGATTCTGACAAAAGCTGTGAAGAAATGCAGCAAGGATCCCTGGCCACAAACAGAAAGTGACACTTCAAACAATGTACACTGCAAGAGTAACTGCACTAGCAGCCATGCAAGGGGGAGAGAGGTATCAATGACCTTGACAAAAAAATAAAGATACTTCAAATACATAACATAGAAGGTACCTAAACAATTGTCTCCTTTTGTGAGAGATAGAGGTAAAGCCTTCTCTGTAGACTCTGTTGGTTACATTAAGAAGGAAGGAGGAAAGACATTTAGCAAATATTGCCCTTTTAAATTTTATCAGGAAATAAAAATGACACCTGCCCTGCTTACTAGCCAAATTAATATATGGACATTTTTATCATCCCCCCAAAAATGTATTTTTGTTTTAGTTTTTTAAACTTTATTACTTACTATGCATTATCATTTTTATTTTCTGAATTAGTGATATTAAGAATAGGAAGCAACTTAATTTGTTAGAATCCAGTTCTGTAATTTTAAATAAAATAGTTTTTTCAATTGTAGGAAAAATAAAAACATTTGGAATTGTATGAAAATATTGACTTACCTATCAACAACAATATGGCCATTCTGTGCAGACTGATGGGAAGGAAAAGAGAAACAGAGACTTGTTAGTGACAATGTCTAAGAACACACACCATCTATTTTCTTCACCAACACACCTAAAATGTATTGCCTGGTATGTGCTAATCAAACTGCTTGTAAAGTACATGCTTTACTAAATGCTCCAGATGTGGCATGGTTGTTATCAAATATTTGAACGAACTTGCATCTTTCCAAAAAATAGCTGCTCTGGTGGTTTCCAATTGCTTAGATAACACACTGCACTTTTCAGGTTGCAACTACAGCTTAAATACATGTTATATTTGTGTTGCACAGTGTATATTTCAACAATGAATTTTAATAAAACCTGCTATAGTTATAACAAATTGAAAAAAGTTATCCCCCAAATATAATATAAAAATTACCATTCAAGGCACTTACCTCTCGTGCAAAAATCCTTTCCCGTACCCGTTGATATTCTTCCTCGCGCTCTTCTATTGACTTGCTCCGCCTTCCATCTTGTAACGGAACTCTGATCTACATTAGATTTACAGAGAAATATATAAAAAGTTGCTATGAATAGCAGTGATATTTAATGCTATATTATGTGTTAGATTTTAAATGTTTATTCAGATCTCAAGAGATCCATGCTGGAGATATGCAAAATGAAGGTGGAAAGGAACAATAAAGCTTGGAAAAATAAAATACTACCATGTTACAAAGAGGTAGACAGCTCCTACACATTGTAAAGCTTTAATTGTGAAACTGACTTAGTCTCCTCCCAACACAAATGATAAAGAGTGTCCACCGAGGTTCTGATTAACTCAAATATCGTGGCCCACAATAAATTTATTTTTGTCTGAAGTAAGGTCTATCCTAACTAGGACATTGTCAGCATCTTATCAAGACTTAACAGTCCTTAGAACCAGCCTCTGAAAATGTAACTTTTCATTCTTTGCCATTTCTGAGTTTATCCTCACTGATCAAGCTGGGCTGTACCACCTACCTAATGGAGCCATCCAATTACCTTGCACAGTACTGGGCTGGGGATCGTGCTATGCGTTTGAGTGATCATGATCACAGCTCCTGCATGCAGTGATCATGCCATACATGTACTCTGACAGCTTAATGGAGAGTTATTGTTTTTACATGTTGTCAGTGGAAAGTGTGGAGGTGCCTAGACACTAGAGATGAAGAGGGAAAAAACCCACATCCACTTCATTGCAAAAAAATAAAATCCAACACATCATAATTATCTATAATAGTCAGAAACGAAAGCAGATATAAAAACGGTAAATAAAACAATTGTAATATTACAAATTAATGGGGGGAAAAAATACAAGAAACCTTACCTGATTATCATCCCTGTCCATGCTGGCATCATCTCTTTTAAGGATAAACCTTTGTTGGAAGTCACAGCTCTTTTCATCTTTGATGTGCTCTGAAAATCGCTGTTCAGGACTGAAAGCAAATGTTTGTCACAATTATAAGACATGCTATTCAAGCAGGTAAATACTGTAAGGCAAAATATTTTTCTGGCTCAGTTTTATAAAGTCCTCCTTCAGGACTATTGTGAGACAGAGTTTGCAAAACAGATGCCAGACAGTAAGAAAAGTAATTAAGTAACATCAAAAAGAAAAATCAGTCAGAAACACCAAGCACCTAATTATCAAATTTTATACTTGCCATCAATACAATCTGGTGGCAAAAGTTATTTTGACATATTACTGTTTGACAAACAGGATTCAGCAATGTTGTGGTTCATATAAAAGCTTCAAAAAGCTGAATCGTTGTATCCTGGTTGGGAATAAAATCACATTTTAACTAAACACCTGTGTCATATTTTATGCATTACACAAGATTGATAGGAGTCACGCTGCTGGGCAGCAGCTGCTAACAGTCTTTATAATTTCCCCTTTAAGATGAAATGTCACTTATATTGCATTTGGGTTTAACAAAACCCAAATGGAAACTGAAAATTAGCTCAAATATTATATATTGTATTAAATAATATATATTATTTATTTTCTTTAATTTTGATTTAAATTTGTCAGACATACAGCCTTCCTGGATACAATGTAGAGCGTGCATATGCATTTTTGTAATTTCTTTATTAAGAGGCATCAAGGGAAGTTGCTAGAATGTAGAAGTACAGCAGAGGTAGGTTTTTCATTCCAGTAATTACTGCAATAGCATTAGCCAATGTGAAGGAACAGCATCTATTATATATCTCTGGATGCAACTGTTCCTCTTGTGACACTGCAAAAAAAGAACCTGGGGACAGAGACACACAAAGGGTCTCGCTCTCTGTCCATCTCACCTGGCAAATTAGTAATATTAACAGAAGGGTAGAATTAATGATGGCATGAGCAAATGGAGGCTATTTTTTTGCCGTCTGAAGTTTGCGCTTTGCTACCCCAAGATTGATAGACTGTGTGCCACAATGTTGGATCACACTGTGAATTTGATTTTTTTATTACATATTTTGAAAACATGACCTTCCCAATGAAAATACTGCCAGATTATAAAATAGACCTATACTGATAGATATACATATGTGCAGGAGAACTTCATGGCATAATATATATATTCAATTTTACAATTTATCTGAAAGTTATTAGTGCATTTTATTGAGGACTAGTCCAGTTAACAGCTTGATTAAATGCCTATTCCATATATATATATATATATATATATATCAGGATCACAGCGAATATCAGTCTCTTTCTAGAAATAATATTGATCTAGTATGTGGCACACATGGTTTACTACAATGGCTTGTGAAGTATTGCCTTACAAAAAGAAAATGTTAAAAATGGATATAAAACCAGTATAATACTGACAAATTCAATGGGAATTTTTTATTTTTTTTGGCAAATATATCTTTAATTTTAAAATCATCGATAAGATAACCATCTCCTGTTTAATTTTTCTCATCTTTTTTTTTTTTAAATTTGTATTTTATTGGTGTTTTCACAATGTAAAATACATCTGGTACACAATATGAAAAGTTATAAAGTTTACACAGCAACTCTAATGAGCTGAAATAACGATAGGACAGCATGTTCACTAGTGGCTGATATTTGGATCGCTGAGTGGTGTTGTTTATATTAAGCTATATGGGTTGAAAAGCAGGAGTACCTCTAGTGCGGTCTCTGCTTGGCCCCTCCATTATATCATGGGAAGTTATCTCTGTGTTTAGGTCGTTGAGAGGGTTTAGCTGCTGCTTACCAGGCATCAAATGGGTACGTATTTATGAAGTGTGAGCAACTATTGTGTGTCTCGCTTCTAGTTATTAGTAAGGTAACCTCGGGGGGCCTCTATGAGTGTGGTGTGTCTCCAAGTGGCGTGGTTTGGCTAGGAGTCTGGCCTGGGGGTTTAATGGGTGAACTCTGTTGGGTCCCTGTGTATCTATTTTCGACTTCTGGGCTTCCACTGGGATCTTTGCGTTCAGTTTCAGTCTTTGGAGGAAAGTCTCTTTGTCCTCAGGAGAAGAGAGGGTGAGTACGTCGTTTCCTTGTGTTACCTGCAGGGAGCCATCCACCCCCCACCGATATCTGATCAACGCCTCTCTCAACTGTCTGGCCACCGGTGTTAACTGTCTCTTGACTGCGAGGACGGCAAAAGGGATGTCCCCGTATATGGCTATGTCATAGCCTTCGAAGTGTATGGTTCCCAGCTCTCTTGATTTGGCCATAATCGCCGATCGAACTGCAATGTCCTTGGTCGCGGCAATTATGTCTCTTGGTGCGTCTGTAGGGGCAGCTGCGGCTTTGCGGACCCGGAATGCTGATGTTAGTGCCTCTGAGCCTGTGTTGCCTCCTATTCCCAGCGAGGCAATGAAGCGTCGGAGGAAGGGCATTGTTGCATCGCCGTCGACGTGCTCTGGGATGCCGCGGAGGCGGATATTCCTCCTTCTGTGCCTGGACTCCATCACTAACATCGACTTGGTGAGTTTCTGTACCTGCTCTGTTAATTCTTGCAGATTGTTGTGGTTGTCCTGCACTTTCTGGTCCCTAGCTACTTCTTTTGTTTCGATCTCTGTGACCCGTTGTTTGAGGGTCCCTATCTCCGTGCGCGTGTCTAGGAGGTCAGCTTTCCACACACGTCGCATGTCCAGCAGGAGATTTTTAATGTCTCTCTTTGTTGCCGGCGAAGAGTCTTCATCTGACTCTGACTCATTAGAGGGGGTCCCCTCCGATTGTGAGGCCGGGGTTTCCTCCTCCTCCTGATAGTTCTCTAGTGCCTCATCCTCGCTAGGCAAGTCGGGCGCCATTTTGGCTGGGCCCCGCGGTGTAGGCCTCTCAAAGGATAGTCTGATATCCTGCATTTTTGGTGCCTCTGGAAGATGAGGTTTCCTGTTTTTTCGCCCCATTGTGTCTTCTGAGTGAGGGTAGTTGTCGCTCAGCGTGTTTTGGAGTCTGTTTTCCGTATTTAAAACGGGTTTTTTGAGATTCTGGGACGGAGCTCTGTTTAAACACGTCTTCTCTGGTGCTCGGTTGGCCACGCCCCCTCAATGGGAATTTTTAGACCTCTACAAAAGCCATATGAAACAAATCTATGGTGTAACTAACCAAATATAAAGCTGTAATATAGAAGAGCGGGGAAAAAAAATATAAAACACATAAAAACAGCCATTATGTCTGAACCATATTTACATAGCTACAGTTTGTTTGGGGGATTTTTTGGCACACAAAAACAGCCATTAATATATATATATATATATATATATATAAAGACTAATATTCTAACTTTAGGCTATCACTTTCCCAATGCAGCAAAGAAAAACTCACTTAAAGATGATAAAAAAAAAAAAAAAAGTAGACTATCGAAATGAATAAATAAATGATACAAATATGTCATAATAATGTGTTTCTAAATAATAAATAGCTACATATGAATAGAGGCCATATGCAATATCTATGCATACATTACAATTCAAATAGTGATATCAAAAGCTAAATAACTCCATAAATATAATGTATGCAATTCTCTTCTTTCAAAGCTTCCACTTATGAGTTCTACATATTACAAACAAAATGCTATAGCCTACTGCGCAGGGTTCTCTATCAAATTGTAAAAAACAAAGGCGCCTTATTGTATAATGTTTATAGAAACATAATATGAAGATTAGAAGGGCCTCTGAAAAAACGGTTTGAATTACTGCACAATAAATAGGGTGAAAGCCCTGTAAAACATGTTTCAGTCTACCATACACCTAATGTATAATTGCTGGTATTTGTACCAGGTTTGTATTTGGAAATGACAAAGAGCAGCATGTTTTCAGAAGATTATTATAGTCTTTTTTAGAAACATACTTAATTCCATTAATCCACATATAAGCTAATGCTGTGGAAAAAAAAAAGATGAGCAAAGAGGTATTTTAAATAGAAATTAAACAAAACGATAAAATAAGTTACAAGTGCCTAAACAAAAAAAAAAAGGTAGCCTTGGGTTGAAGCTTACATTCGCGTGTTACTGGTTTTATTGATGATCACGGCTTTGCCCGTTTGATCTACATTATGATCCATGCCAAAGTATGCAGCAGCACGGTGTAAAAGCATTCTGTGATATGAGGTCATCTGTGGAAACTTCTTAAACTGATTGCTAGATGGAAAAAGAGATACAGAAATAGATACAGTAACTTGAGACGGAAAATAAGGCTTTCACCAAAACAAAAAAACACTTGTAGGTTCAAAATATGAACACACACTATATGTTTATGCACAATATATTATACAATGATTGTTTTGTAATGTTATCCTAGAATAGATGGTAGAATAGGACGGCTGTCACTTACTAAAAGCTTATTATAAGACTATTTGCACTGTTTGAGAAAAGCAGGTGCTCTGGGCATTTCACCATACAACAATTCCTATATTTGCTGTCTGTATTGCAGGAAGTCTGATTAACAGCTGAGAAGGTCTAAATGTTTATTTATAAAAAAAAGCAGATTTGTATTAAAAAGTTCAGCTTTTTTATAAAATGGAGAAAAAAATAAAGAACATATGTTTCACATATACAGCACTACCGCAAGCAAAAAAGTGTTCCTTTAAGATAGCATGTAAAGCAGTGGTGAGTGGTTAATAGACAAGTTACACACACACATACAGATATTTATTTTACAGTTAAGACCTTTAAACGTCAGGGAGAATCCAACACAGGGTAGAGCGTGAGTGTGCTTCATTTCAGCTTCAGTAAATTATCTAATTGAAGTCACTATTTGCCACTGTTCAGTTAATTCACTTAATTACATATTAGGATTAATTGTCAAATTGTATGACTTGCTACAAACTGGATTATTTTTTACAAGGTGGAGTTGTATTGATAAAATACTTACACTATAATCTGTTGTGAGAAGGAAAAAATAGCAAGACAATATTGGAGTACTCATGTCAGATTTCACTACACATCTTGATGGGGACTTACCTATTGTCATTAATAAATTCAAGAATTTCTTGTTCTAATTTTAGCAGCATCATTCTGTCCCTACAAAAATGGCACATGGTTACTAAACCTGGTAATAAATTTAAAAACATTTGGTATCAGTCGAAAAAAAAGCTACTTCGGTTCATGTGGTACTCATGAAAAACACTATACAACATAATCATAGATGAATAAAACATCATACAAAATTACATTTTGGTATTTTAACACTAAACACAAAGTTTCAAGCACACACAACATAAAACAGCATAATATATGAAGCAAATTAAGCAAAATAAATTGACATGGGTCTTGATGAAACGGTTTGAGCAATTTGGCAAAATAGGCTTTTCTAGAGGCAAACAGAGCCTGCCCCAAGCGGTAACTGCTAAGTGGAACCACCAGTTCAATCTTAGCATGATAAATTCTACCTATATTATAATATCAATAAGTGGCAGAGTCAAGCAATACAGTACAAGTGGCTGAGGAAGCAATACAGATTGCCTATAATAAATTGGCAAAACTTTATGCACATTAATAAAAATATATATTTTAAGTGACACGATATGATGGCATTTAGCGAATGTGTGCAAAAACTAAAAGAATTCACAATTAAATATCTCAGACAGCCACTAGAGGCACCCGTAGTGATAAATTTAAACATTGCATTTTTTTCACAACGGCAATGATTACAATCGTCATTTTGCATTACAGGGACAAGTGTCCTCATACCAAAACCACTACATTAAGATTTAGTGGTTTTGTTGCTGAAAGAATGCCTTCAAATTGGACCTGTCATAAGAGGTTCACTTTAAGTAGCAGATTTAGGGGCAGCTATAAAAGTGCACAATGACAGAGACAAGATTCCAAGGATTAAAGGAAAACTCCCTCCACCAGAACAACATCATCTCAGAAGATATGGGTTGGGAGATTCTTGATGTGAAGCTTTTTTTCAGCAGGTAAAACTTTTTCCAGTGGAACAATCCCAAAGTAGAGCCTGCGGTACCCAACACAGCCTCCCCCTACCAAAATCACCCAATGAGAGAAATAGAACATACAAGCACATTTTGAGTTAAGAGGCAGTTTGAAACTGTGAATCTATGTGGTCTAATATTTCATGGCTGGGCTGTTCTTAGATACTTTCACTTCACAATAATATCTCTAATAATTGACAAGGGGAGATCTAGAAGGGCTGAAATTTCACAAACTTGATTTGATTTAAATGTGTCATCCTTTGACAGTGCTGTACTTAAAGTCACTGAGCTCTTTAGTAATACCCATAACACAGCCATGACATCCCAATTGACTAATATTGGCAATGTGCTGGATTGTATGCACCCATCAATGGATAAGGCTGAAATGTCTGAACTCAAAAAGTAGTAGGGGTATCCATATTTGCAAAGCTAAAGACCCATTATTCATTGCTTAGCCCACAAAATTATTTTAAACTTCTTTTTTTTTTTTTTTTTTTTACTTACTCAAGAAGCGATATTGCAATGAAAAGTTTACTTTTACTTTAAAATACTATTGTGTAGGCACAGCACGTTAAACATTTACTACAAGCTTTTCAAGTATAAATGAAGCCATGGGCCAGATATGGGACAGCAGGGTTTATATAAAAGCTTCAAAATACACCAATAGAGTCTAAAATATTGCATCTGTCCTTCAATGTTCATCAAGCAAACTATGCTTCTAAATGGTATTTGAGCTCCACAAGATATTAAATAAAATAAAAATAATAGCTCATGAACAAACTCAATTTCATAAAACATCTAGTTTACAGTAACAAAACGAAGCCAAGAGGGTTCACATCAATGAGAATTTAATGTATTACCTTGGGTTATTCTTCAGTGTGTTCACTAGAAATTCATGTACATCAATTCCCGTAGAATCCGTGTATTCTTGGCTAGAATCTATAAGAATTCAATGAAAAGAATAGCTTAATATGCTAAAAACTAAAATATGAACCTTCAAAGGTTATGTGCAGTTTGAAATTATATTTCTGGAAAGCGGTCTACAAACCTCTGGACAACATTTTCTTTGGCCCCTTTTCTTTACTTTTATCTTCCTTCTCATCTTTGCCATTTTTCTCCTCCTTATCAGATGGACAGCTGATATGCAAATGAATAACATCCTGAAAAAAAATAAAATAAATTAGAATATACTCAAACATTAATGAAAAAGATTTAATGACCGGAGCAGACAGCGTGATTTCAGTTAACAGTTAGTAATTATGGACATTGAAAAGGCAGACCTGACTGAGTATAAAAAACACAAAGAGGGCACTAAGGATGTTCGGTTCAACTGAAGCGAGCGATTACAAATTAAACATTGCTTACTCCATAGATGCCCCAAAGATTTATTTCAGAGACAAAAAAAAACCTTTTACATTTGCAGTGCTTCAGAGAACCAAATCCACAATCTTCATTTCTCATATTTATGAAACCATGCTGGGCTGGAAATAGGGCACCACTAAGCCCACACTGAATGCAAAACTAACAAGTAACTGTTTCTGAGATCTGGGCGGAATGGGCTGTATGTAACACTAAATGCAGAGCTTAACATTTCAAGTCCTGTGCTACTAGCCAGGCCTGAAATGTTACTCACCACTCCAAGCCTGCAGGTTCCATAGCACACTCACCAGTGGTAAGTGTCTACTTGCCAAGGCTGAATTTTTTGCCAATGGGTAGTGGAAATTTTGGGCCTTGCTACATGGATTACATGCATAAATGTTTGAAGGTGACCTTTCTTTTACAGAGAGTAAGTCTACTTTAAGTTTAAAATTTACCTGAGGCTCTAAAGGTCCATCCACAAATGGTCCAGTTGATTCTTCACAAACAGCTAAGCCTCTGACCAGCTTTAACTTTGAGTTAGACTAAGGAATAAAGAAAATATTTTACCGTATGAAAAAAATTATAAGAAAAGAGAACTAATGTGGCACATGTTGAACTACCGTGCTTTACCCCAATGCTCACAAGTCAACCATACACTTAAATCCAGGGCTATCCACCAAGTACAACTTAGTTAAAGGAACACTATAGGGTCAGGAACACAAACATTTATTCCTCACCGTATAGTGTGTAATTTACCATTCCCCACCTAGAACATTTTAATTCACCTGATTTCCATAGGGAAAGCATTGGAATGGCTGAAATCAGCAAGGAGGTGGGATGGGGGCAGGGCCAAATGCCCTTTTTGACAATCAGCACCTCCTCATAGAGATGCATTGAATCAATGTATCTACGAGGAAAACGCAACATCTCCATGCAGAGCCTGCAGCACTGCCCCAGGAAGCACCGCCAGTGGCAATCTGAGGAGTGGAGCTTTCCCTAGGGGGAAATGTAAACACTGCCTTTTCTCTGAAACGGCAGTGTTTGCATGGAAATGCCTGAAGGTAAATGATTATACTCACCAAAACAATTACATTAAGCTGTAGTTGTTCTGGTGCCTATAGTGTCCCTTTAAGAGATTAATCTAATCATTATAACCACTTTAACTGAAGTGGTTATAGTGGAAGCACCTGAACTGTATAGCATTTCATCCTGTAAGGGTACCAGATCAGCGATATAGTTTTGTTTGACTGGCTGTTTAAATTTTATACAAGTTCTGTGTGTTGTGTAGCTATGTGTAAAATTATAGCAGCAGTGGTAAAATTGTTATCAATTTACAGAAAAGTTCCACGGTTTCATGAGATGAATGGAACGGCTCTTGATGATAAATCACTTATAACTTAAACCCCTGCTGTGACTTTAAGAAAAAATATCCTTCATGGTTTGGAAAGTCTAAATGAAGCTGCAGGCATACCCAATAAACATTACACAAAGGGGATCTTTAACAGGTATAGAAAAGATATGTGTTTCACAAACCAAAAGGTTCCCTTTAAAATGTTATGCATTCTCCTGGATTAGATTGTAGGGCCTTTGGGATATATAGTTCTGGAATCTACAAGTGAGCTCTATAAGTATTATTGGAAAAATATATGCAACAAAGTCCATACATGAGAAGAATATTATGCCATATTGGCAAAAAAAAAAAAATGGGCAAGGTAAAATTAGCATGTGATAGCTATGACAAATAGCTTTACAAAGTAAAGATGTAAAGTGGAAAAATATGTCAAAGCAGGCATTCATTTATTAACTTCTACTAGACAAACTCATGTGTTTAGATTCAAATGGAATTGTGATTACTACCAATAACGGCTGCATTCACCTACATCATTAATTTAAACTGAAGTCAAAATTACAATTCTAATTATTCTCACACCCTGAAACTTTTCTGACTCAGTATTTGGGTGATGCATACATCATATGTACAAATTAGAGAAAACTTTTTTTTTTTTTTTTTTTTAATATAATTGCTGAATACACTGCCAATTTTGGATACCAATATGAACTTTGAATGTTGGATTTCTACCGTTAAGGCCTTTGAGTAAGTGCAATTCACATGTCTATGGCTTTTTTTTCTGCCAAGCCAGCCATCTTTGACGCCCTGCTCTACAGAAGTATTTTTTATTTTTTTTGAAGGATGAAATAAAGCAGTGATTATAATGTTAATTTTAGGGCAAGACAGGAGGCTTCATATTTGCTTTAACCTTCTTTACTGAACCTCCCAGCAGCAAAGAAATAGTTAAACAAATAGAGAAAAAAAAAATCAACCAATCAGGACACATTAGAACATAACAGTCTGTCAGGCTCCTCCCAAATCCTCTTTCTTTGCTGCTTGCCTTGTCTGTTTTACTCCCATGAGGTAATGTGTGTGTTTATTTTATCTGTGCCCTTTATCACAATGACCCTTCTCAGGTCAGCCCACTGTCCAGTCCCTTCCCTGTGACTTTATTTATCTCTGACTATTTATTTCTAAAGTAATACCTTACTAATCTTTTTCCTTGACGAAATTATCTTCAGACAGCACCACTGCAGTGGCTGCGGTCCGTTTTGATCACGCCCGCGATCTATTTCTGTACCGCACGTTTTTTTCGCGTCCTTGATTGACACGCAGTTTTCACGCCTTCCTCCTTCTTGCCGGCGGCCATCTTCTGTTCGGCGGTTAGATTTCCCGTTTGCGCGCTTTTCAGGAACTGCTCTCTGCTACTGGATTGCAGCTCTGTTAAACTGTGAGTATTCATTGCCCCCTGCTGGTACATTTTGTTGTTACTCTTAAACTATTACAGAACACTTGCTTATCATAGCCTATTTGTGTTTTATTTTCAGATTGCTCTCAAACTTACAAAACAGCTCTATGCCTATTAGAGGGTGACCTCCTCTTGCCTCTTTTATTGAGGGTGATCCCCTTGTGCCTTATCTCTCAGGGCGAACCCCTTATATATATTTTTATTGATTGCACAGGTTACCCCGGTCATTATTATATTGACAGTTTAACTGCCATAATTGTGGATGAACCCCACTGAGTCCCCTTAAAGGTGACTGCATATTGTCTGGGTGAACCCCAATAAGACAGCCCCTGCTTTTACTTTGTTTGTGACAAGTTTGTTTATATATATACACATATATATATATATATATATATATATTAATAATAATAAATAAATACAAAAAAATAACTAAATAAAAGTTGTTATATATACCTGTTAGTATACTGATTCTGTGGTGAACCCACTACTATTTTACTGGTCATCATGTCGGACCAACCAGGACCTGCACTGTCAGCAGAATTAAAAGCCTGGCTTCAAGCTGCAATTGCAGACTCTATCCCCAAAGCCTTGGCAACGTTTCGTGACCAGACAGCCACTACTGCCACCATCACGCAATTGTCAGGCCCGGATGATTCCAGGGTCTCTGACCATGACGAAGCCCCACGTAAGTACCCTTGGAAGGGTAACAGTGCTTCTGCTGGCAAAGGCAAAGCCCCAGCAAAGAGAGCTAAATTGTCTCATGCCAAACCCACTTTGACTTCAGAATCTGACCCCATAACCCCTTCACGCCGTTACGGCGTTCTATGCCGTTCCACTTTAATTGGGCTTTAAAGACGTTGCGGCGGCGGCATAGAACGCCATAACGGCTTTGAGCCCTGGAGTGCCCGGGATACTTACCTAGCCGGCGCTCCGCTTCAGGAGGACTGCCTCACAGCCCAGGCAGCCCTCCCACGACAAATGAGGCCCCCGGGGGCCATTTGATCACTCTCAAAGAGCGATCACATGGCCCCCTATAGCTGGCTGTGGATCTGCCAGCAGGGGGACTGTCTGAAATGTCAGACAGTCCCTCTGCTGGTGCAAAGTGTAAAAAAAAAAAAAGAATTAAACAGGTTATAAAATAAAATAAATATATGTATATATATATTACATATACATATTATATATATGTAATGTCATACGTAATGTATTTTAATATTAATATAAGTACATATATTAGTATTAAAATACACTTAGAATGACGTTACATATAGAATATGTATATATATTATATATAATAGATAAATACACATATTATATATACATTTAATTACAATAAATAAAATATTGAAACAAGATTTAATATAAATTATATATTCATATGTAATTTCATTCTAACTGTATTTTGTTAATATATAAGGTAACAAAATACACTTAAAATGACATTGTATATATATCTATTTATATATAAAATACAAATAACCGCAAAAATATATATATATATAAATTCAAATAATTACATAAAAGATTACATTAGTATACACGTAGAATTTAAATACCTATAAATGCATATATATTAAAATTCTACGTGTATATTTAAGTAATCTTTTAACATAATTATGTGATTTGATTAATTAAAATTTGATTGACATGCCTGACAACACAGGGAGAAAGTGCAGAGAATTTAATTTGCAAGCACTATATTTGACCCTGTAACTCTCCAAGACACCATAAAACCTGTACATAGGGGGTACGGTTTTACTCGGGAGACTTCGCTGAACTCAAATATTAGTGTTTCAAAATGATAAATTGTATTACAACGATGATATTTTAAGTAAAAGTGACTTTTTTTGCATTTTTTTTTACAAACGAACGGCACTTTTAATATGTTGTAATATGTTTTACTGGTTTAAAACACTAATATTTGTGTTTAGTGAAGTCTCCCGAGAATAACAGTACCCCCATGTACAGGTTTTATGGTGTTTTGGAAAGTTAGAGAGTCACATATAAGGCTTGCATTTCATTTTTTTGACATTGAAATTTGCCAGATTGGTTATGATGCCTTTGAGAGCGTATGGTAGCCCAGGAATGAGAATTACCCCTATGATGGTAAACACATTTGCAAAAGTAGACAACCCAAGGTATTGCAAGTGGGGTATGTCCAGCCTTTCTTAGTAGCCGCTTAGTCACAAACACTGGCCAAATATTCGTTTTTTGCTTTTTTTCCCACACAAAAACAAATATGAACGCTAACTTTGGCCAGTGTTTGTGACTAAGTGGCTACTAAAAAAGACTAAACATACCCCACTTTCAATACCTTGGGTTGTCTACTTTTTCAAATGGTATGCCATTATGGGGGTAATTCTCATTCCTGGGCTACCACACCGTCTCAAAGGTAACATTACTAATCTGGCAAATTTCAATTTGAAAATGGAATGTTCTATATTTGACCCTGTAACTTTCCAAAACACCATAAAACCTGTTAATGGGGGGTACTGTTGTACTCGTGGGACATCACTGATTAAAAATATGTGCATTTTTTTGCAGTAAAACCTAACAGTATTATGACATTCACAGCTAAAATGTCAGACGGAAATACAAATGTAAAAAAAAAAAAAAAATCATCTCACATTTTTTTAAATTTTATTCATAATAAATTATGTTCCATATATGAATAGTTAATGATAAATTAAAGCCCTGTTTCTCCTGAACAAAATGATTTATAATAAGTGTGGGTGCACTTAATGTGACAGCGGTGAACTATTGACTCCGTCATGAAGGGGTTAAAGGGTTCAACCTCTGGCTATCACCTTCGAGTGATAGACGAATACAATGCATATCCAGATGAGGATCTCCCAGGTGATCCTTCCTCTTCTGAATTTGTTACGGAGACTTTTCTCCAACCCCAAAACCAGTCCTTTCAGGACACTGATCCTATGTCCACTACTGATTTAGACAATACTAAGGACGATATCCTACTGGATACCAATGGTTGTCCTCCATTTGACCCACGCTGCATCAGACATCCTCGTTCAGCAGAATGGACACCCCCTGATCACATTGACAAATATTGCAGATTATGGCTTCGTAAACCTTTAGAAAAGGAGATTAGAGCCAAATTAAAAGCAGAATGTCCACGGCCTATAAAATAAGGTGGCTGTCACCCCTGAACTTGACCCACTCCTGGTCACTTTTCTAACTAAGACGGGTAAAGATCCCCGCAAAGGAATCGAAGTTGGCTTAAAAGCCACCCAAGACAAGCTGAAGGATATAGCAGGACCGCTTATCCAGATTTTTTATAATCGCTGACGAGACGCTAGCAGATGGCAATTTTGACGCACACATGGTGCGTGAATGGCCACAAAGAGCGTTATGCCTGTTGGGCAACACTAATGTAGCTATTTCTTTGAATGGCGTAAAGCCGTATTATATAAAATTGACGCCAAATTGGCAGAATTAGGTACCAAAGAACTTGGTCCAGAGGCTAACGGACTGTTATTTGGGGACAGGTTCATACAGTACCTGCACTGCTTCAGGTAATCGACTCAAATTCCTATTGCAGGCCGGTTAACCCTTTTTTCCCCAACAGTGGTCTCTATTAACTCAGGATCCATGGATCCTTCAAACTGTATCTGGTTTCCATATAGATTTTGCAAACGACCCTCTATAGGAGTCTCCCCCTCCACCTCTGCACATGTCTCATGAGGACAATGCGACTTTGGAGGCCGTGCTAAACGACCTTGTCACCAAGGGCGCTACAGAACGTTCTCTGTCCCCTCACAGATTCATAAGCAACATATTTCTGGTCCGAAAACAGTCAGGAGACTTTCGACCAGTTATCAACCTGAAAGACCTAAACAATTTTATTGTTTACCAACATTTCAAAATGGAGGGTATCCAGCGCCTTCGAGACCTACTCTGCGAGGGAGACTGGTTCTCCCGTTTGGACTTGACAGATGCTTACCTCACGGTTCCTATAACACCGGCCCATCACTGTTTCCTACAGTTCAGATGGCATCAAGACTTATGGCAGTTCACATGCCTCCCCTTCGGACTCTGTTCCGCACCTTGGTGTTTCACCAAGCTGACGAAACCGGTCATGGCCTTGCTACGCTCTCAGGAGATTCACTCCATCATATATCTGGACAATAACATCCTTATGGCTCGGGACCCAGGCACTCTACGCCTCCACACAGACATGACCACAGCTCTGTTACAAAACTTGGGGTTCGTGATCAATGTTCAAAAATCCGTTCTCACCCTGTCTCAGATGGTTCAATTCCTTGGATTCCAAATAGATTCCGTATAGGCTATCCTACAACTCCCTTCAGTAAAGCTCAAGAACATCAAAAAAGACATCAGAAAAATTCTAGCCTCTTTGATTATCCGTCTTCGCTCGCATAATCTGACTACTCTCCGCCTCTATTCAGGCGATCTTCCCAGCTCCTTTACATTACCGTGCAATGAAACGTCTGAAGACCCGCTCTTTATGTCACACTGCCTCTTACGATCAACAGATCTCCTTGATAGACGAAGTCCGATTCGAACTGAATTTGTGGCTACACCATATGGATGCATGGAACGGGAGAACAATCTTCGGATCAAAGCCAGATTACATCCTAGAATCAGATGCCTGTCTTCTGGGCTGGGGTGCATCATGCGCAAATCTCTCTACTGGAGGTCCTTGGCCCCCATCAGAACGGGCACTGCACATCAATTGCCTCGAGTTGATTGCCGGTTCCTTTGCGATTCGCAGTTTCGCAAAGGACTCTTACAATTGTTCCCTAGTGCTGAGAATGGACAACATCTCAGCTGTTCAATACGTGAATCGCTTAGGGGGATCCCGTTCCAAAATGCTCTCAGACCTCACAAAAGAATTATACCAATTTTGTCTAAACAGGAACATCTCCCTTCGAGCAGAATATCTACCTGGTTCCGACAACTTAGTCGCAGATTGGTTCTCTCGACACTGGAGAGACTCCAGCGACTGGCAATTGGATCCACACTTTTTTTACTGTCTCCATCTTCTTCGGGGTCCATTCAACCTCGATCTATTTGCGTCTCGTCTGAATCGACAGACTGACGCTTTTTTCAGTTGGTTGCCGGATCCGACCTCTCTGGCAGTAGACGCCTTCCTTCAATCTTGGCCAATGACTGGAGCTTATGCCTTCCCTCCGTTCTACATGATCCTTCGCACTCTCCATCATCTCAGGACTCAGGGGACCACAATAACACTGCTGACCCCTTTGTGGCGTACCCAACCATGGTTCCCCAATCTCTTGGAGATGTCTGTGTATTATCCACTACTGCTACCTGCCACGCACGATCTTCTCAAAGATCCCGCAGGCAACTTTCACCCTCTCGTGTTGCAGGGTCATCTCCAGCTAGTGGCCTGAACTGTTTCAGGGGATCCTGGAATGCCGCAGGACTTGCAAAGACTGCTAGAGAACTTTTATGGGACTCATGGGCCCCAGGGACTAGAAGCTCTTACCTCTCAGACTGGCGAGTTTGGCATTGCTGGTGTTTGGAAAGGGGTATTGATCCCGTTTCAGCTTCTTTGATTAACGTTATGAACGTTCTGTCCTCTCTTTTTGATCAAGGTAAATCCTACAGATCCATAAATGTGTTTCGTTCAGCAATTTCGGCAGCTCATGGCCCCATTGATAATACAGCAATAGGTAAACACCCCTCCATCTGTAGACTGTTGCGTGGCATTCGTCTTGCTCGACCTCCTGTCCCAAAATACTCTCATTTTGGGGATGTTGCTCTTGTTTTGTCCTTCCTGGAGACTTGGCCACCCAATGAAGCACTCTCTACAACAACTGTCAGCCAAATTAGCATCTCCTTTTCTGCTTAGTTTCTTTTAGAAGAGTGTCTGATATTCAGGCATTTGACTTTCACGCTATTGATTTCACGCCCCAAGGTGTACGTTTCAACATTTCTCACCGCACTAAAAACAATTCCTTCACAATTACTTACCCTTATTTTTCTGACAGACCGTCGCTCTGCGTTGCTCGTTGTGTCCAACACTACGTCGCATCTACATCACCTCTACGTACCCCCTGTTTATCTCATATGTGTGACCACACAAGCCAGTGTCTTGTCCCACGATTGCCCGCTGGATTAAATGGCTTCCCGATTTAGCGGGCATAGATTGCTCTTTTGGAGCTCATTCTGTCAGAGGTGCTACTGCCTCTTCCGCCTTTATGGCTGGGGGATCCCTTGCAGACATCCTAAAATGCGCTGATTGGTGTAGAGAATCTACCTTCTGTACCTTTTATTTTCGACAATCGGCCCATGTTTTTTTCTCTTTGGTTTCCACACTTTAAAACAGCAAATATGAAGCCTCCTGTCTTGCCATAAAATTCGGGATTATTCTAGCTTTAGTGACTGAATAATCTAAAATTTATTAAAGACAGGAGGCGAATATTTTCCCACCCTTTTGGTATCCCACCCCAGATTTTTTTTTTCAGGTCACATATACTCTTCATTTTTTCTAGGTTTCTTGTGAGACTTTATATTAATCTGGCTGTTTTTTCTGTTTGCTCTAGTTAGGTGCTTATTAATCTGCCTGGTTCTGACTGTTTTAGATTTTGCAATAGTTTATACTCATAATATCCAGGGGGTAGATCTGTGTATGTAGATATCTTGCGGACACCCAGTCCAAGTGACCATACTTTTACGATCTTTCTCTGTCTTTTAGTGTGAAGTTTCTCTGCATGAGCCACGAAGACTACGTTACATTGGTCTCTAGTATCGGCTGCGTTCTGGTTTACATGGTTGATGGATTACTCAAGTTTACACGGTTGACTACACTTATGATCGGCTGCATCAGAAAGAGGATTTGGGAGGAGCCTGACGGACTGTCATGTTCTAATATATGTCCTGATTGGTTGATTTTTCTCTCTACATGTTTAACTATTTCTTTGCTGCTGGGAGGTTCAGTAAAGAAGGTTAAAGCAAATATTGGCCTCCTGTCTTTAATAAAAGTTTGATTATTCAGTCACTAAAGCTAGAATAATCCCAAATTTCTCTTTTTGGGTAGATTTTTTTGATCAAATAAAACATTATGGCCAAGTGCAACAGTCTGACATGCTTAGGGTAACCGGTAGACCATTTTTTTTGGTCTGTGTTAACCAAGTCTAATGAGATGAATAATATTATCTATATGGGCTCATACTTGATGTGCACTGGGTGGTAGTACAGAATCATATTTCTTCATTTTTATGGTCGATTAAATTTGGCAAGTATTTTGACCGATTTAAAAGGAAGAAAATCTCTCCTGTAATATAATACTATAGCGTTTCTGTAATGTATTAAAAATGAAAACAGAGATACTCGAAAGGTAGGTCCCAAATGCTGGAGAACTAGAAATCTCACAGGTATTTGCAATTCTTTAGAATGGTAATGCATCATGGAAGTTGTACTAAGGGAACCTACATTAAAATATTAACCTATTAATATTGTAAGAACTGTAACTTTAAAGTTATAGAGTGACTGAAAGTTACAAGATTTCATTATTGCCCCAATAAATGTCAGTGTTCATGACACAAACGCAAGTAGAGCAAAAGTGCTAAGAATGACAGGTGTTTTAATTGGATCAACTGACAATGGCATATAAGAACAAAACACACACAGAAGTTAAGCCTTTTCTTGAGTTAGGGTTGAGCAAAACTGGGCTAAGTATTGCTTATCCCTGCTCTAATGCCTTCTGAAATTCGATTGGAGAGAGTACAAGTAACAAGTGACTGTTTCTGAGATGTGGGCGGAATGGGCTGTATGTAAGTGTACCTTGGCTCTTTTCCTAGCATGTCCGTGGCTTGGATTCCGCCTCTGCATCATTGGAATAGATTTATATAAAATAAAAAAAATAAAAAAAATGTAAGATAAATGTAAATCGTATGAATAATTAAAAATATCATATAAAGGACAAAAATCTGAACTACATTTATATGCTCCGTTACACAGTCAGATTTTTTAGAATGACTAACGTAGAAACCGGAATTAACACAAAATATGAAATAACCTGAGGTTCTTGTCGTGAGTTTGGCTCATCAGATTCTTGCTCCTCTTTACTTGATACAGTCTTACTTCTATTGACCGATTCCTCAACCAGTCGCTTTTCCGACTCTTTCATGATTTCTAGAGTTTCCTGGGTTATGTGGCCATGGGACATCTTCAGCATAGCACAGAACAGAAAATAATAACCTGTGAGAAAACAGAAAGTACAAGATCAGCACCTACATAGAAAATAAAAAAAAACAATTTCATGGTAGATAAATCTGTCATAAGGAGTTAAAGCTCAATTTTTTCAAAGTGAAAACACTATAGGCCAAATCACTAAAGTGATCATTGTGCTCGGAGTAACTCTTTAAAGTTTACAAGTCAGAAAACTATTACAAATACAAACTACTTTTATTCTTTGCTTATATACCTAACAAATCAAGGAGGCCAATCAGTGGTGTATTTTGGATTTGTGCTGCCATAGGCAGAACTAAATTCGGGCACCCCCAAATCTAAATTTGCCCCTTCTAATTTGTGTCAAGGCCACTTTTTGACAGACAGACACAGGCACTCATTGATACATGCACTGACATACACTCAATGGCACACACACATACAGTCATTGGCACAGACACTTTCACTAACAGACACACTGACACCCCCATCCTCACTGATTTGACACACTGACAGACACACACTTTCACTCACTCAAACACACTGACAGCTACACTCACTCACAGAGTGTGAGAGAGCAAGAAGAGCGGAAGGACAGCGCTTCCTTGTCGCCTGGCTAAAATATTATTAGTTAACACCTTGGGGAAGGGGGAAAGGGGGCCTGGAAAGGACAGCCGCAGGACAGGAGGCAAACAAGGCATTTGTTTGGGAGCTTGAGGTGGCGTTTTTTTTTTTCTTTAGTTAAAGAAGCTATTTTTGCCTCTGAAGTTTCACTGCTCAATTCACTGCCATTTAGGAGTTTAATCACTGTTTTGGTGCATGCAGTCCTAGCCACACCACCTTTGGCTGTGACTGACACAGCCATCATGGAAACAAAATGGTTTAATTTTTATCTCTTGCTCTGTAAAACTTAACTTGAATTACATACAGGAGGCTCCTGCAGGGTCTAGCAAGCTGTTAACAATAAGAAATTCTAACTTAAACAGAATTTGCAATAAAGGAAGTGTAAACATTAGACAACTAATTACTAGAAGTGTATGGGTCACATGCAAGAAGCTGTAACTAGGACCGCATAAACAGAAATATTTAATCCATAAACGGCAGAGAATTAAGCAGTGAGACTGCAGGGGCATGGTTTATACACCAAAACTGCTTCATTAAGCCAGGTTGTTCTGGTGACTATAGTGACCCTTTAAATAAAGTAAAAAAAATTGCTATGTTAATGGTCAGTAGTAAGATCATTTATATAAAACCCATTTACATTAATAAACAAAGCAAAGAATCAAAGCAAATGACCATCATATGTCCACTATGCACATGCAAATTGTCCCTCATCCTTCTGCTGCAATGACCTTCAACTCCTTTTGCAGATCAGAATGAAACAGCAATATGAAAATGTTACGGCATAAGCAGCAATGCATCACAGCATTGTGAGCTATAAAGTACCTGTGAGAATATCACATTACCAATCTAAAGACAGAGATACTTTAAGCACCAAAACACTATAGTGTAAAGAGAAACTATCACTTCCACAATAATATTTAACCAGCACCCAGACTCCTTTTCCATGCAGCCACCTACTCTGCTTCCAGTCTGGTCTTCCTGCACTATAGTCACGAGAACAACTACAGCTTAAAGGACCACTATAGTGCCAGGAAAACATACTCGTTTTCCTGGCACTATAGTGCCCTGAGGGTGCCCCCACCCTCAGGGACCCCCTCCCGCCCGGCTCTGGAAGGGGAAAGGGGTTAAAACTTACCTTTTTCCAGTGCTGGGTGGGGAGCTCTCCTCCTTCTCTCCTCCTCCGTTCCTCCTCCTGGGCTGAATGCGGATGCGCAGCAAGAGCTGCGCGCGCATTCAGCCGGTCGCATAGGAAAGCATTTACAATGCTTTCCTATGGACGCTGGCGTGCTCTCACTGTGAAAATCACAGTGAGAAGCACGCAAGCGCCTCTAGCGGCTGTCAATGAGACAGCCGCTAGAGGAAATAGAGGAAGGCTTAACCCATTCATAAACATAGCAGTTCTCTGAAACTGCTATGTTTATGAAAAAATGGGTTAACCCTAGCTGGACCTGGCACCCAGACCACTTCATTAAGCTGAAGTGGTCTGGGTGCCTAGAGTGGTCCTTTAATGTAGTAGTTTTGATGTCCACTCCCTATCCCTGCAGGCTTTTTAAACAATGCAGTGTTTACATTACGAACTAGGAACACCTCTAGTGGCAGTCACTCAGACGGCCACTAGAGGCGCTTTCTGTGTCACTGCTGCACAGTGTGCAGTACTTTCTGAGTCTCCACGCTCTACATGGAGGCTCTGAACGTTTTCCATAGAGATGTACTGATTCAGTGAATCTCTATTAGGAGATGCTGATTGGCGCAGTGTGGTACTTTGCTGTGCATGTGCAATAGCTTCCCAATTTATACATAGAGATTAATACATAGAAGCAAGGTCAGCCGCATAGAGACCGGCTCGGTGTAGGGGAAAATAAAAGGGAGAGTAAAAACACCTTTCCTATATGGTAAGAGGGGGATCAGTTACCTAACCAGACACACACATCTCACACACTCAAAAATGGTGTTATTTTATTTTACATCCATCCACCCAGCCTCCCTACCTTTGGGAGGAGCTGGAGTGGATCCTCTCCCTGGAGTCCAGTGTGGTTACTCTAATCTTCCTGCTCTGCCCTCTGTGTTTAGTGATCCTGGCTCGTGGCATCACAGAAGGGCACTGCTCGAGGGAAGGGCACCGCCGCCCACTTGCCTCCATTCACCTGATCGACACACTTATGTGTGTGATGCGCTGAAAATAGTAAGCTGGCACTTTCAGACAAGCAATGCTGCGGCCTACTACTGCTAAAACTAACGTGGAAGCACACTGAGAAGCAGAGATGGGCTGGGGTCAATTGGGGACACGCATTCAGTGTTAAACCATTGAAAACTGTTTAACACAGAACAGAGGGATGGCGCCAGCACTTTCCTGTGTCTCCAGAGTGGTTTATAGTCTAATATAGTATAAGTGTGCTGTATAACTTACTCCAGGTATAAAATGTTGATTTCCAGAAATAATTTACACAATTAATTTTATTTTCCACATTTTGACACAGCTGTGCCAATATGTGTAAGACTGCAGCAGCAGACGTGTGGCATGTATGTAAAGGTTTAGTAAATGAAGTGGCATGTATAAGCGTGGCAAAATCTAATTGTCTATATGCGAGAATGATTTCAAGCATGTGCATGGAGAGCTAGTGTTTGTGCGCATGAATGCAGGAGTGTACTATTTCCAATCCTACCACGATCCGAGGAGAAAAATCACAACACCAAATGCTCATTAACAACCAATATACAAATGGTCCCATTCTAACAAGAAAGAAAAATTGAGCCTAATGAGATTAAGTACTGGTAGATAATGCAAAAAATGGGGGGTAACCCCTAAATGGTTAATTATAGAATAGAAAAAAAAGAAAATAACTACCAATAGGTGTCTTCCTAAATTAATATTATCAGTTGTCACAAGTAGAGAAAATATAAAAAAGTTAACTTTTAATAAGTATTTGGTAAACTAGTTTCAATACAAAACGTGGTCAAGGGGGGCGGGGCCGGACCGCCGAGCCAAGCGGCAGCCATCCTCACCGGCTCCCGCATTAAGCGGCATAAAATACGCAAAAAACCCACGAAATACTGACAAAAAGACGGACAGTCAGGAGGTGATGAACCCGGGAACACAGTGCTGTGACACTAACCTGGCAAGGAACACAAATGAAGCACAACAAGCCCCAGAGACCTGTGACACGCTGCATGAGCGGGGACCGCAACTTAAAAGGGAACTGCAAGAGATTCCGGTCCGGCTCCGCTCCCCTCCCCCCCCCTCCCGGCTGGGGGGGTGATCCCAGCATAAGAGTCCAAGCTTTGGAGCTGGAGGTGGGGGAATATTCGACACACGATGTCCTCCCTGATGGAGCCAAAATGGCCGACAAGCCACACTAGCACAGCAATGAGGGGCGCCCTGCGCACACGAGGCAGAAGCCCAAGCTGGGTTGCCCGGCCCCCGGAATGGGGGACCCCACGACTGAACCCCCTCAGGCGGCGGACTGATCGGCGCGGAGCCGGCCCTGATCTTCGGATTTGGTGGTGGTCCGGAGAATATGCCCCCAAATCTGTGAGCCCTGTGGCGCTGGAGTGCGCGGACCCGTCGGCGGACCGGTGGCCGGGGGACCGCGTACCGGCGCCATGTATGAGACCGGAAGCGGGCGAGGCAGGACGGGACTGGAGCTCCAGGGAGACTCTGCTGTAGCTGGGGAGGTGCAGGAGGCTGGAGCCCTGGCAGACCCTGCGGGGGGGGGGTGCCAGACAGCTGCGGTCTCCGAGTGCCCACAGCGCGGTGGAACTTACCGCAGGTTTGGACGCAGGCCCTGAGGGGGGGGGGGAGAGGGGCCAGCCGTGACCGGGGATGCCAGGGGGACTCGGATGGGAACAGCTGGCTCCCTGAACGCATATTACAGCTATACCGGAGGGAAGCTCGTGGATATACCACCTGGGAGGCTGGGAACTCCACGCAGGCTTCATATCGCCCCCTCCAGCGAAGTGACTAACCTTTTTTTTCTTTTTTTTTCTCTCCTTCTTTCCTTTTACTGTTAAGGATGGTTTAAATAGGCTAAACATGCCACTCCTCGATATTATGGGAACCCATGTACACTTAATATAATTTGTTTGTTTATGCATTCCTTCTAAGCACTCAGGTCGGAGGGCAAAGGAAACCTAAGCTTAACACATGACCGCAAATTTTATTTGATTTTCTAAAAGTAAGCTGCAAACATGCAGATCATCCGTATTACTAGTAACATTAATTTTAAGCAATATAAGTTTACAAACCTTGTTATTATAAGCATTACAGTTATGTGTAAGTAAATTGCCATTAATCAAACCAGACTAAGCTTTTCTGTGCAGTGCACTATGCCAGCACTGGTTAAACGCGACTGATCTAAAGATGCCTATATTTGCAGCCCTTTATGCCTCTGCGCAGGCAACCATACGCACTATATGTCTATTATCTGATTTATTGCGCCTCTGCGAAGGCAACAGTGCATCAATTTTTTCGCATATGATCTATGTCTGATACCACTTAACGTGCAAAATAAAAACAATTTAAAACAAAACGTGGTCAATAAATAAAAACAATAAAGCCATCCAATCACAGTGCTCTGTGTCATTTTACACAGCGTGGGAAAGTTCTTTTGAATTTTCCCACGCTGTGTAAAATGACAAAGAGCACTCTGATTGGCTTAAACCCACCAATCAGAGTGTTCTTAGCCTAATTGCAGGGCGGGGCAAGGCTTTATAAACCTTGCCTCGCCCTGCGGAGCTCAGTCTGCGCGGAGCCCTCCATGGGTGAAGATGGATTATTTTTTTGCACTCGGGTTTTTTCTTTTTCGTCTGTTTTTTTTTTTTGCGCTCGGGATTTTTATGTTATTTTCAATTCGACAGTTATGTTGGTTTTTTATTTGGCCTTTTTTGGTGCTGAAAAATGAAGATTTAAGAAAAAAAGAAGACGTCGAATGGTAAGTTTAATTTTATTTTACAGGTTAGTTATTTTATTCCCACTCACTATTTTTTAGGGTGAGGGGGGTAGGTAGGGACTTTTTATTTGGGTGGGGGGGTGGGTGACTAGGGGCTTGGGGACCCCTAGTCACCTTGGTGAGGGGGGAAATTGACTTAGGGCCCAACCGCGCCGGCGGAGGACAGTAGGTCCCCTCATTATCTTATGGCCCCCACCCAGGGTGGGGGGGGGAGGGTGGACAGTAGGCCCCCCCCCCTCATTATCATTATTCCCCCACCCGCCGCCCAGGGGTGGGGGTGGGGGGGGCAGTAGGTCCCCCCCTCATTCTCATTATGGCCCCCACCCGCCGCCCAGGGGTGGGGACAGTAGGCCCCCCCCTCATTCTCACTATGGCCCCCAACCACCGCACAGGGGTGGGGCAGTAGGTCCCCCCTCCTCATTCTCACTAAGGCCCCCACCCGCCGCCCAGGGGTGGGGGCCGGGGGGGGCAGTAGGTTCCTATCACGCTCACACTCTGCATGCATAATGTAAGGAAGCACTGTCTGGATGGGTTTACTCACATTGGTAAATTGTGCTCAACGGATTTGAGGATAGTATCTGATTTGAAAAATTGGGTCAAAATAGAAGATTTGGAAAATTCTTCCAATATTATAATGGCCTAAATTTTAAAACTCGGTAGTCCATAAACCACATCATTTAATCATGCTCCTGCTTACTTAATGCTAAATTAAGATGATAAAATAGAAATTCTATCAAAAAGATTTAAGAGTGAATATTTGGGGGTGTGTTTAATTGATCCTACAACAAATAATGTTAATAATTAATTGAAGTTGATGACTGAAAAGTAAATTTAAAAAAAAAATTTTTTAATGAATAAGTATAACAAAGCAGCTGTATTGGAAAAATCATTGTTTCTTGGCTCGCAGACTGAGCATTATGAAAAATATACTGCAAACTAGTACGTTTTCAATTATATTACTACGGTTGTCATGTCCACACTCATTGTTATGAAAATTAACTACATACACAGTATACTATAATATGGAATACAAAGAGACTCGTATCTATACAATGATCTAGCACTAGGATGATAATATAAGTAGACCAAATGGAGGACTTGTTTTGTTTTCAGCCAAATTTTGTATCTGTTACATTTTATAATGATTCTTGTGACTGAAGCTCCTGGAAGTGTTGTAACTGGTTTGTCGTTCTGCGTGGGATCGGTGGTGATAATGTGCTAATTATTTTGATAGCGCTATTTTAAGCTGAACGGAAGGTGAAAATAAAACCAGAGATTTTCATCACATTTTTTCACAAGGGATAACTAGGCAGAGCAGAAAGCAAGGGGCCTGTTTCACTGTACTGAATGCCTCTGCCTTGCACTTTCATTAAGGATTTTCTAAAAGGCAGGATGTTTTATCTGTATGAATGAATCAGCCCAAGTCCCCCAGGTCAGCGTGGGAGGCTGTGGAGGAGGAAGGAAGACATGATCAAATCTGACAACAGCGTGCAAGAGCAAATAAGCACTTGGAGACAGGGAAAGAGAAGGGTGAGAACCAGGTAAGGCAGAGCTTGACAAATTTGTTTGGAATCTAGGAGCCAGCTAAAAAAATTAGGAGTCTAATTTTTTTTCGACTAGTAAAATGCAATTCTTAAAGGGACACTATAATCACCAGAACCACTACAGCTTGATGTAGTGTTCCTGGTGTCTACAGCTTGTCCCTGCAAGCTTTTCAGTGTTAACACTGCTTTTTCAGCAAAAAGGCAGAGTTTACATTGTGGTTTAGTAACACCTATAGTGACCACGTGCAGCACCCACGTTCAGTGTCTCCAAACTCTACATGGAGCAGCTGAATGTTCCTCGTAGAGATTCATGAATTTAATGCATATCTATGAGGAGATGCGGATTGGCACATTTGCTGTGCATGCACAAAATCATGAAGGAAAGCATTGGCTTAGCGGAGATCATAAAGATTGATAATCTCAGCCATGGAGCTGGGACCACCAGTGGCGAAACTGGCACGGCCTGGGGGAAAAAAGGTGAGTAAAACACCTTCCTCATTCAATTAGAGGGGGCAGGTGCCTAAACGCGCGCACACACTCCCTCCCTTTGACAAGAGGCTTGCATGCGCACGCACACACACACACACACTCTCTGGCTGGCGCACATACATTTTTTTGTTTTAATCGAAACCCACTCAGCCTCCCTACCTTTTGGAGAGCTGAGTGGGTCTTTCCCTGTGTGCGAGGGAGCAATAATCTTACTACAGCTCCAATCTGCTCCCTCGCGCTGTTTAATGATGCCGGGAACCGGAATAAGACATCACTCCGGCCCCGGCATCATTACAGAGAACCTGAGAGAGCAGATCGGAGCTGCAGTAAGATTACTGCTTGGAACAGATTGGACAACAGGAGAAAAGAGTGAGTGCTAATTAACAGATGGGCAGCAACCCTAGAAGGGAGATCTCTCTAAACCCATCGAAAACAGAGATAGGGAACAAAATAGAAGAAAGGGCTGAGCCAATAAAAATGGACCAACCTATTAATTATATATGATATTCCATTTTGATAAAGCCCTGAGTAGGGATTGACCGATTATCGGTCTAGCAATATTATCGGCCGATATTCTGTATTTTCAGCAATGCAGACCAGACAGTGATCTGTCCACTATCCATTCTTTGAATGGAAGCCCTGACACAATATCCATGGGTGAGGCAGGAGTTTGTAGTTCCCCCTCCCTGCTTCTTACCTGGTCAGGGAGGGGGTACTAAAAACTCCTGCCTCACCCATGGATATTGTGTCAGGGCTTCCATTCAAAGAATGGGTAGTGGACAGATCACTGTCCACCTGCACAGTTGGGCTAATTAAATAAATTAAGCGGTGGAGACACTACTCCATCTGTGGCAAGCAGATGTGGCTATAATTAAAATAAGCATTAATAAAATAAAGTTTAAAAAAATAAAAATGCTCCCACCACCCCCCCCATTTTACACATTTAACATACCTACACAAACACACACACTGCATTCATTATATACACACATTGCACAAACACACACTGCATTCATTATGTACACACATACTATACACACACTGCACAAACACACACTCTGCATCCACTACACAAACAAACACACACACTGCATCCACTACACATTCATATATTCTGGAAAACAGAAAATTCTGACTGACATGTATATTTTGTGCATTTACCTTAATTAAAAAAAAAAGATTAGCAAAATAAATTAAACACATGTTAGGTTAACAGTAGATTTGTATAGAAAAAAATTGTCTATTTATTTTTTAAAAGGTAAATGTACAGAATATCGGTAAGTTATAGGCTATCGGCCTGAAAGTTCAAAGATTATCGGTATCGGCTTAAAAAAAAACAAAAAAAACACCAATGTCAGTCGATCACTAGCCCTGATGCAAAAAGCGTTTGTGGAATTTTAATTGTGTATTGTAATAAAGATTTTTTGGTCACTTCCCTTGTGCCAACTATCTTTTTATACACTTGTTTTTACCTGGCCTTTTTAGTATCCTGTACTTTAAGAAATCTGAGGTGGGGATCATACCACCAACGCGGTTACCAAGGAACAGTTAGCCTACTCTTAGCTTTTGAGTACTATTTTAGTTATTTTATATACTGTTACTTTTATTTAATGAGCACTATTCGTTGTCTCTTTATACCCTCTTTCCTGAGTGTGGACCATACCCCAGATTGAAAAGACTCACAATTTATGCCATAAGCGGGGATTATACCGCTGTACTCCCCTCAAACTAGAGCTAGCTATAGCTCTATTAAATGTGAGTTTATTCCCATTTGTTTCATCTACATATATATTGGACAGTTCATATTGCACTATTGGGTCTTTATCGGTTTTCGGTCTTTCATATAAGTGGATTCATCTAGATAAGGAAACTAAGGATATTACTCCAGAGCAAGCACTTTATTCTATATTTGATCAGAGCAAGATCCTTTTTATTGGACTCTTTTTATTGACATTTGGAATTTTTTTTACTTATTGTATGTTGTGATTTTCACTGCTCATTATATAGTGATAAGAATTGGCACAGTCCTTACTTCTATTTGGAACAGATTGTAGCTGCAGGCAGAGTTCTGCTCCCTCACACGCCTTCTACTATACCCCCGCGGGCGGCTCTAGGTCGCCTTATCCAACTGCCCCATGCTCCTCACGCCAGCCGCCCTCCCTCCATGCTGCTCACTGCTCCAATATTCCCTGCAGAGCTGGCAAATCCCAGGCGCCAGGACGAAATTTCTAGTCGCCATGGTGACCTGGCGCCTGGGATTTATCGAACCCTGAGGTACGGAAACACAAGGTAGCAGCAAAAGTGAGGGCACATAACAAAACGTTAAGACACACACAAAAAACAGTCCAATGGTTCAGATTAATCTCTTATGAAAGGATGATATAGAGGCCTTACATTTCATCAACACAAAACATATTGTTACTAAATGTCCAGATAAAATTAGATTTTTTATTTTTTTTTAAACTATTTTTTAGTGTATGTGTGGCACAGCAATGTGAAAGTATGGTGATTGCAGTTTGTGTGCGTGTGTAGTCATGAGTTCCTGCACTATCAATAGTGACCTCTGTCAAAATTTCATCATGAAATGCAAAGTTGACCGTTGAGAGTCTACAGATGCCGATAGAGCCCACAGCAGAGATTTAGAAACAAATTTTAGGAAACTTACACCTAACTTGCATAACTGATAGAGATTGTGACCCCCACAGTCAGCCCAAATTTGATTAAAACCCCTTATCAGTAAGACTAAGTAATGATTTTTAAATAGACTCATTCTTGCTCATTGCTAAAATGTTAACATGTGCACCCAAATGAAGATAGAATAACTTAAATATATAACAATTCCAGTAGCTCCCGAAATTTGACCGTCAAAAGCACCAAACGCCCTGGAACTATTATGGGGTAGGACCAAGTGTGTGGCGTATCCCCTGTACTGCATGGATCTGGGCATTATTTGGACAACTTGGGCGCACAGATCAGGGCTATTGGGGGATGTAGGACATGTGATATTGTATGTTTTTATTATGTTTTAGGGTACTTTTATGTTTTGTGTTGGGCTCTCTGTTCCTGGGAGATGATTAGCTTACCGGTCTATAACTCTATAATCTTCCAGGCCCAGAGATTCCTGGGGTTGTATTGCATGGTTTGGAGACCTCTTGCTGGGGTCTGTGCATAAAAGGCACTAAGTCATCTAGTTACTGGGAGGGAAAAGGGCTAATCACTGCTTAGCACCTTGGTTCAGCTCGTGGAGGATTCAGCGGGGAAAGCCCTTGGTCGTCCAGTGCCTGGGAGGGAATAGAGCTTGTCCCCCTATCCTGTTCCAGGACGGAGATGCTCCAGGAGGACCCCAGTCAAGCCACAGCGTCAGGGGCCAAAGTGCTGAGGTTTTCCCCAGTTCCAGCAAGGAAGCGATTCTTGGTGGAGGTACCCAGCCGGGGTACAGAGAGCTCCGCTACAGAGACATCTAATGTTTATACTTACTTTATTGCACATTCTGCTTAACTTAGAATTTCTTATCTCCTACTCTGTTAATGGTCTTCTAGACCCTGCATGAGTGTTAACACCCCACTTGCTCTTCTACACTATCCGTGTAAGTAATTGGTTAATATTTCTTGAATGCACCATCTCAAAGGGATCCTAATGGCTGCTCCCTTGTGCTGTGACTGTTAAAAAGAGGGGTGAGGAATTTTAAAACTATTGGGTTATAGTACCTGCACCTACTCACTAGTAAATAAAATAATAATAAAGCTTTAGTGAGGTGATGAAAAATGTTTATGGAATATAGAAGTCAAGAGAAAATCCTGTCATTTAAGGAGGAATTTAAGAAGTCCAGTCTGATTTATACACAGAATAGTACAATTTTAGTAGTTAAAGCACCCTGATTTCTGGGGCTTGCTGAAATATTAAGCGATGGGTTAATAATGTGTCCTACTAGTTATCCCCTTAAAAGATACACTTTTTTTGAGAATAGAAAAGTGAAATAACTATTCAGTCTAGAAGCGTTTTATATTTCTGTTGCTACGGTAACCAATCATTTCAGCCATTTTAACAATCACTACAGTCTCCTGGAGAGAGAGAGATATGGGGGGGAGGGAGGGAGTAGAGTGGCAGGGAGGGAGGGCAGAGACATGGGGGAGGAGGAGAGAGATATGGGGGGGAGTGGGAGGAGAGAGAGATATGGGGGGGGGAGAGAGTTGAGAGATGGGGGAGAGAGTTTAGAGAGATATGGGGAGGGAGAGAGCTGTAGAGAGATATGGGGGAGAGAGAGAGCTTAGAGAGATATGGGAGAGAGAGAGCTAGAGATGGGGGGAGAGAGAGAGCTAGAGAGATGGGGGGGAGAGAGAGAGCCAGAGAGATGGGGGGGGAGAGAGAGATGCAGAGAGATATGGGAGAGAGAGCCAGAGAGATATGGGGAGAGAGCTGTAGAGATATGGGGAGAGAGAGCTAGAGAGATATGGGGGAGAGAGATGCTTAGAGAGATATGGGAGAGAGAGCTTAGAGAGATATGGGGAGAGAGAGCTTAGAGAGATATGGGGAGAGAGCAGAGAGATATGGGGAGAGAGCGCGAGAGAGATATGGGGAGAGAGCGCGAGAGAGATATGGGGAGAGAGCGCGAGAGAGATATGGGGAGAGAGCGAGCGAGAGAGATGGGGGGAGAGAGCGAGCGAGAGAGATGGGGGGAGAGAGCGAGCGAGAGAGATGGGGGGGGAGAGAGAGCGAGAGAGATATGGGGAGAGAGCGCGAGAGCGATATGGGGAGAGAGCGATATGGGGAGAGAGCGATATGGGGAGAGAGCGATATGGGGAGAGAGC
>OW240912.1:341915189-341937547 GCA_933207985.1 Pelobates cultripes
GACCTATGGAAGGAGGCTCAATCCAAGCAGGGGGGGCAGCACACACAGCATAGTAGAATTTTCATCAGTGATCCTGGAGCTAATGACGCCCCAATGACACTGCCTGAAGTGGAGTTATACCTCCAGCAAAACACTTCATGTACAGACACCAGGCACCATGACCACTTCAGTGATTTGAAGTGATTTGCTAAGAGTAACCCTTTAATTGCAAAATCTTGGATGCAATAACTGGCCTGAAAAAAATGATCCAACTCACTTATAGTCACGTCTTTACATCGTTATTCTTCCCTACATTTTTCAATTTACTACACTGCATTGTTTATTAAATAGATACATATCTCTGTTCTCCATATATGTTCAGGTTGATTTATTCTATTTTCTTCTGCTGACATATATTTATTTTTTTCCAGTAAGATGTGCTACATCATATTGTGACACAAATATCAAGTACACCTCTCAGCAGGTTGCTAGAAGAATCTGGTCAGGCAGATGGAATGCAGGATGTCTATAACTCTAGCCTGATTATAAGATTTCCCATGTACCAATTCTTCGTACATTGCCCGTTATGGATCATGTATCTTGTGCCCTCTGTAGAGGGAGAAAGAAGAGCATCTGGGAGGAGGTTTTGGAGGTATAAACAGTAAACAAAGTGAGAAAAATGTGACAGGTAAAATGTTTTATCAAATCTAAAATGAGATTATAACATAATGCAATATTTACCGGCTAAATGACTCTTAGATTCCCACAAATGAATCCTGCTTTTTCTATTGTATGAAACCTCTTATTGCCAGGCTCTAATTAAATTTGCTACATTAAAGTCTGCAAAATGTCTAAGTATGCGTAGAGAAGGTGTGAAACATACAGTATGTCTAGGCTGTCAAGGTTCATAGAAAGTCCAGGTGCCTTATTAGGTCCCAAAGGAATTTTTGTTCCTTAAACTCACATAGTGCTTAACAAAAAGACTGTTTTTTTTTTTGTTTTTTTTTATAAATTCTTTATTTATGGTATTTTTTTTTTCAGTTTTGCTCAACAGTGTAGGAAGTTACAGAAGGCAAAGTAAAGAGGTTAATGGGGTAGGCAGAATTACAATACATGTTAAAGGTGGTGTGGTACATCTTACCATGAGAATATTATTTCAATATTTAATTTATATGTAACATGTTTCCGAGGTTCCCTTTCACTGTCTCCTTGTAGTATTTCGGTTATCCTCTGACAGTGGGAGTTGTCAACAGTAGTGGTTGTGGGAGTAACATAACCTGTCTCTCATCATTCATGTATTCTCGTGCCTACAGCTAGGTTACTACAACATCACAAGGGGTTTAGTGTATGCACTTTGAAACCTTATGATATGATTCTTCGTTTTGAGGGGAGAAATATCCAGTGCATCCAGTTGATTGGCAACGTGCCGTTTCATTCTGTGACCGTGCTGCATCTGGAGTTTGGGATAAGTGGCGTGTGGTGGGTGCGTATGCATAGCAGTTCTGGGGTCCCGTAGGTCTATCCAACCAAGTGTTGTGTCTCGGAAGGGGCGCCCGTGTCTACTGATTGGGTGTAGGGGTCTTCAATTACGGGATGCCATGATCTTTATAACAAATTCATGATATAGTGAGAATGCGGTCTGTGACTAAATGCTATCTGTGGGGCGTGTGTTGTTCTAGAGGCCCCTGGGTGCCCTTTAATTTATGGTCCATCTTTTCTGTGTACTTCTTATTTGTTTCATGGTGCTTTTGTCTCTGCCTCTTTTGGGAACTAGGTATGTATTTGATCCTTTAGGGTGTGGGTGTTTGGTGGGGAATGGGAAGAGGTATGGGTCTGAAGTGGGTAGCTAGGTATGGAGGGTAGGGGTAGAGAGGAGCGGGGGAGGACAGGAAAGAAGGGGGTACAGAGGGGCACCACGCCCTCCACCCCACATCCAGCCTGGCGCCTGCTATAGCTCTTAATTTAATGCGGTGCCCCATGGGTCCCAGATTTTGTGGAAGGACCTGTTGTTATCGTGGATAAGTGGAGATCATTCGTCCATCTCCATGACTTCTCTTATTTTCCTTAGGACCTCTGTGATTGCAGGGATCTCTGTGCTGCCCCAGTGTGTGGCTATTGTTCTCCGTGTTGCCAGCGCTACGTTTGCCACCAATTTATTTTGTGCCCTAGTCAGTTCCTCATTGGGTTTAGACAGTAGCCAGATCCATGGATCTAAAGGAAGGTCTATTTGTAGTGCTCTGTAGGAGAGACTGGCAACTTCTCTCCATAGTTGGGATATGTGGTTACACTCCCACCACATATAAATATATGTGCCCCGGTCTCAGAATCCGACCGTTGCATTTGTTTGAGTCTCAGGGGGGTAAGATACCAGCGGAGCAGAGTCTTATATAGTGATCGATGCTTTGGCCTCTCAAATGTCCGCCCAGTCCGATCGGTCCACTGAGGGCCCAGATCTCTCTCCCAGGCAGCCACTTATGAGAAGGCTTCTGAGGGGGCGTTTTGTGTCAGAATGTTGTATAGGATGGAGATTTGGCCCAGAAATAAATATTTTTTAAATGTATGTCAGTAGCGTCACCACAGAAGGGTGGTGTTTGTGTTTATATAACACACGTTCTCTAGATTGTAAGCTTGTTTGGGAAGGGGTCTCATCAATTTATTGTTCCTGTCAAAATTTATAATAGTTTGTCTCATTTGTTGGTAAAGTCCCCTTAATAATATTGTAATATTGTAGTAGTGGCGAATATGCTGGTGTTATATAAAAGCCAAAACTAATCACAATTAGGGGTGCAAAATGTTATCCACGAAAGAGTCTTTTTAGTGATGACAGGATAAAATATCTATCTATATATATTTATACAGTTTTGCACAAACTGTATAAATGTAACAGATAGATAGTTTTTATTTTTACTATTTCTATTTTTAATTGATGTCTATTTCATTGACACCACTGGATGTAGAGATTTTTTTAATATTTTATTTTAAAATAGTAAAATACCTGTAAAGAGATCAAGTCCATAAGGTGCAACTTTTATAGTAGTTATTTTTAATAAGAAATGATAAGGCAATACAATTCCTCCAATGTATCCATATATTTAGGTACTGAGCAAGGTGAATTCTGAAAAGAAGCATGCCGAAGACATAATACTGATACGTGCCACAGATAAAATAATAATAATAATAATTTCATTATTAGGCCTGGCCATTCTAAGATGTAAAGAATAATCTTAGAATGGAAAGGCCAAATAATGAAAAAAGGAAGGAAAATTTTTAAGTTGCCCAAAACCCAAAAGGTAGGCAAACAAGAAGATAGACACAGAAAGCTAGAAAACACCACCAAAAGCCAGTATGCAGCAAAAAGGTCCAAAACCAAGGTAGGGATTGTGCAGATAAGGAACCGAGAAATAAGCTATAACTATCTTGGAATAATATACAAATAGTGAAGGGAGGGTGTTCAAAGTTCTTACTATTTGTGCTCTATGAGTGATTGCAAATCATGTTAAACCAGAAAAGCATGCCTCCAGTAAAGAGTCCTTACCCACACGCATGCTTGGAAATGATGCTACCTTACATACATACATATTATTTGAATAGTAAATGTATCTGTTAGAAAAGGAAAATTGTATTGGAGGCATCGAGAAACGCTATCCTAGTCTCTCTATACCTAAACACACAGTTACATTACTTCTCTCTTAACCACGGTAATGGCATGAGTACCGGTCGGCATGCAAAAGGTTAAATTTGTCATTTTAGTTAATCCCCACTTATTTCCTTCCCTGCCTGTTTTGACTCAACATCAATGTCAAGAGCAGCTTGAATGTGGAGGGCAATGTGTGGTGGACAGACTGCCAGCTGGCTTGGCGTACACTACACAATGGGAGGTCCCGTTTTCTAACTATGATGGAAACGATGAAGAGACAATGTCAAAGTCTTGGAAAGACCTGCAGTAATGACATAATCCAACTACATCCCACTTTAAGAATGTATTCCTCGTAAAACCAGTATGTGGCAATGGAGTAGAATGTTGCACAAAATGTAAATATAATTAGATCAATTTGAAACGGTGCTGTCATTTTCAAGTGGTGTGCAATGGCCACCTGCAAGCACTATTATTGGTTCATATAATTGCTTGCAAATGCAGAGACAATTTAATTTGTATCTTAATTTTCCATCTTATATTTGAATGCCAACAACACATTTAAATTGCACCTGACATTAAAAAAACAACATTGTGACCTTGCATAGAAAATCTAATTCTGCCTACACATTGCTCTAGTCAAGTTATTTTCAGATGTAAAGATCAAAATTTGTATTTCCCTATTTTTACATCTATGCAGTTGGAATGTATATACAGATTACAAATTTGTCACCCACAGGTATCTATGGATTCAGTCTCTGGACCCCTAGAAGACATGGCAATGCCCCATCATTCTTGCATTCTAATATGTGGTAAGGCAGCTGGGGGATCATTGTTTCTGTTAATTTAAAGGTGCCGTAGATGTGTTGGACGTGACCTTTAGATATATGTTGTAACCCATACTTTAAAGTGAGCTGTAGTGGTTATGGTGTTTGTGTATTGGCTTAAATGAGCAGCTATGTGCAAATATGTCAGATACCACAATTTACCAATCATGATCCATGAATCAAGCTGCATGTATATTTGTCTTATTTGAGGGGAATATCCTTATCCACATGTTGGAGATGACAGATCCAGTCCAATTATATTACTGATAATGGTTAAAAGTGCCATTTGACTTGCCGCTGCATACGGCTTAGGACTTGTATGACAAAACTACAAAAAGGTCGGAGCTGTCATGGAAGTTTCCAGGTCTGGTTTAACATAGAGTCTAGTGGGGCTGCAACTCCAGGCCCATGTCCATGGAAAGGCCTGGGCCTGGAGTTGCTTACTCTTCACATGTTCCTGGTCTATGTTGTTTTGCAAAAGGAAGTTGGCAGGGATGCAGAGAAAAAAACATGTGCAATGGTTGGCTATAAATTATTTAACCATAAATCTGACTTTGTGCAGTGTGCAAATGATCTTGTTGCTTCTATCTCTTAAACAGTCAAAAAAACAACATAATGTGGCAGTGTGGGCTGCTACACTTACTTGTCACTACACACACATCCACTTTTACTGTACTAGGCAGCAACTTCTGCCTGCTAGCAGAGGACAAGAGAATTCTAAGAAGAGAGGTCTTCACAGGTTATTATTAGTGAGAGAGGAGATGAGAGCTGTGCAGCTTGTAAAATGGACAGATACACTGTGTTAAAAGATGGAAGAGAGAGATTGATATAGGGTATGTGTATTCTTAAGAATGTCCCTCCAGCACCAACTCCATCCACCCTGTACAATACACATGGAGGTCTGGCTGTTTAGTGCTTTCTATTTTTAAGACTCAGTTATTAGTCCCATCATAATCATCAGCACCTGGTCCAATAAAAGCCAACTCCATTTTATGTTCTTAATATACAGTTATGCGCTTCCATTAATTTTTCCACAATATCTATATAGCCAGTGGAACATACATTATGTTTGATGCTATGTTGAGATACCACTGTTGACTAGTAAATCAATTTAGGCTATCCGAATTGGAAACAATACCATGACATTTAGACATTTTTTAATCTGAGGTTCTTATTCCTCTCTTGACAATCCACCACTGAGTGAATAAACCCATATATCATGCCTATTAAAAATTTATTCAATTTAGAAAGAATTACTGCTTTTTTAAGATGTGACATTAACATAGGCATTAAAAATTTACATATAAACTGCAAAAGATTTCTTTGATCATTAAAGGCTATAAAATATAATAACACCTAAAGACAGGAAGCTCTTCATAGCTGGAATGGCCAGCAAACGTGTCAGTAAGTGATTTAAATGTGGCTTAGTTTATCTAATTCTAAGTCACAGAACAAAATATGGCTCCCTTGCCTCCCCTCTGTGCTGTAGCTCAGTAATTGAGTGAATCTAGCCTTTTCACGTCTTTGATCTAGTTTTTGTTTTTAATGTTCCGTGTCAGTCACCAGTAACTACGTTTCAATAGACATTATGTCACCTCTTTGGCACAAGTAAACATAATGTCTAACACCTAAATAACTTGTGCCAGGCAAGCGTAATGCAAATGTTGACAAGATAAGTACACAATTTTGCACCTGCAGGAAGAATTATTTCAACTGGTGAACGTGGACGATATGTGTGCGATTTACTACTCCTCCCTTGCCTCGTACAGCTGTTTTTGGGAGCTAAAAAAAATTATGCAATCCATTTCTAGTTTCCAAGAGAAGGCAAAATGTTCAGAACAATTTATTTAATTTAAAGGCATATTAAGAGGAGGAATGATAATCAAAAACAAAATGTGAAATTATTCTTCAAATAATAACTAAACATGAAATGATTTTGATTAAATTAAGAATCATTAAAAAGAATTAAGAAAATTACCTACAGATGGTGTCATGGAAGAGTTGCATACAATTATGTAGCCAATAATAATACAAAGGATTTTTTTGCAGTTTCAGTTAAAATGTCAATATAACCGTTTGTTGTGCAGTTATTTTGGGATTGTGGACACCCTTCCTTTCTCTCAGATTGTCAGATTCGAAATCAGGTTGCTGCCAAAGGAATGTGAAGCAATTATTCTATTGGATAAAAGGGAAACATTTGTATTTTAGTGTTGATTTATTCATAAATGTGCATATTTTGTTTTTTAAAGATAGTTACAAACTAAAAATATATATGGGAAAAAAGATATTGAATCACATTATCTGTGATATTAATATTTTTCTGTCTCTATACCAGGCTCAGAATGAGTATTTATATTCATTGTATGAAAACTAACTCATTTTTCTACCTAACCTATACCTATACCTACTTATGTTTGAGTGCCTAACTTGAAATGCTTATGGTGAACCTGTTGTGAAAAAATTTACTTACCTGAAATTGCTCACATATACACTTAATACACCATTATCATATATACAATAATGTAAAATATATTGACTTATACACCCTTTCTCTATTACAGCGCCACTTTGTGGATGTTACTCTTCGTGTAACACCCACCTCCGGGCCTCCTCCGCTTCTCCTTCTAGAAGAGCTGCATAGTGGGAGGTCTTTTCTGCTCCGCACCCCAAGGCACTGACTGACAGCTGGAGCAGGAGAAAAGCTTAGCTAGCACAATGTATAGCTAGAATCTTAAGCTCAATCTAATGAGCATAAGTTGTTTGGGGTATCACAGGTGCTCTTTAAGGCTATCATCCCCTTGCCCATACCCAGTATTATACAGTTAAAAGAGTAAGAGTATACTAAGAAGAATGTAATTTCGTCACGAGACATAATGTGAATAATACTTTCTCAATGTTTTAAACTTTTACTAAATGGAACACAACTTCTACAATGGAACATTGCGTTTATTTATTAATTTATTTATTTTTTAACAATTTACTTGTTATACTCCCAAAGAAAACATGCATGCATTTTGTATCCTGCATGTTTTTTTGGAGTGTGTATAAAAAACAAAAAAAAAAGCTTGCAAAAGCTGCAGACCTGCTGTGTGCAGCATTTGCAAGCCCTCACCTATTTCCCGGGGAGAACACATAAATGGTTTATGTGCCTGGATTGTTTTTTTAATCACAGGTCAGCAAGTTCCATTTGGAAAACGTATACATAAACACACACATATGCATTCTCTAATCCTCCTATAAATCTTGATTCATTAAAGTGTCATTCTATGCAACATCAGAACTTTGCATGAACTGCTACATTCCCTTAGTGCATTATAAATGCAGTGGATTGCAAATACTGCTGCAGCTGTAAGACTGTCCCTGGATCAGCGAGGTCAAGAGAGGAATTTTACTTCCTTCTTTGTCATCCAAGATCCATTCAACTTGTACGTGTGGCATGCACTCACTGTATGGAAAACTTGGATGGTTAAAGCCTGATTGACATACGCATGAAGAGTGATTCCAGTTGTGCAATTGCAGCCATGGTAGTGGTGAAGGTTATTCACAGCTCAAGTCTCCTATGTGATGATTGACTTGTTTCTGGGACCGAACTATATATTCCATATTCCATTACGGGATAAGATTAGAACACCCCAGACAAAAAAATGAGAGACTCCAAATTGGTAAAAAGTCTTCTAGATCGAAGAGTGGACTGTCTGCTTTCTTGTATAAACTGACAGCACTAGGAACTTTAAATATAAGTGTCTTTTTCTTTCTTTCTTTTTAAATTTTTAAGTATTTGGATATTTTAATGCATTATCCATGCAATGTTTTACAAAAAGGAGTTTCATAGTATGTCTCTGCCACCATGTCCATTTAATATTGGACATTTTCTAACAAAGATCAGTGGATCACTTTTTATTACTATCTTAATTTTTGTATTGTAAATTTACAATAACTGGCAAATTTAACAAATAGAAGTTCAAGTATAGACTTATTACTGGGTCTTAGAGTGGCCAGACTTAGCGTTAATAAAGATAGAGACAATGTCAGAAATAGCCAAGATCAGGATGATAGAAATACAGATATATGAAAAAAAAAACACCTGGGTCAGTATTCCAGAAATATACAAAGTCAATAAACAAGCCAGGCCAGGATACCATAAATACACAAAGTCAATATACAAGCAAAGGTCAATATCAAAAGTTCAAGAGAGACTTTTTTAAAGCACTAAACGTGTATTAAGGCAGAAGGCATGATAGGGGATGAAAAAGGACCCAAATTAGCATTATATATGTTAACACATATTCTGATTGGTCCATGTCATCTCTGTGACTAGAAAAAATAACTGAGTATGGAATCGCCAAGATCACATCGTCATTGTAAGGGCCTAGGGCAGCACAAAACCAGGATACACCACTGGGAATCAGTGCCTGTGTTCTATTTGGTCCACACGAATCAGGGGGCAGAGCAGTTCGCCAGCACCGAATGGTAAGTATTGAAAAAGCTATTTCAGGTTGAACGGTCGCATGGTGCAGTCAGTCCGTGCGACCTTAGGAGGGGAGCAGCATGGACACGTGGAGTGTTCTGCTTGCGTGACCATCGATGGAAGCAGCCAGGGCCGGATTAACATAGGGGCTGATGGAGCTGCAGCTCCAGGCCCAGGCCCATGGAATAGGCCCATTTAAAAAAAAAAACAAAAAAAAAATTTTTTTTTTTTTTTTTACACACTACTCTTAGGTTTGCCACCTGACTGGTATTTTACTGGCACAGCCGGTATTTGAGTCTGCCTGGCCATGCCGTTATTGCAGTAATACCAGCAATACAAATGCATGTATTTTTTCTCAGAATAAATGGAGATTACTCTGCAATACCAGCACCGGCCAGTAGGGGTCACTGTGTGTGTGGAGAGAGGCAGGGATAGGAAGTTACAGCATTCCCAAAAGACATCCTAAGGATAATTATAATTTTTCTTTTACGACCCAATACAATACACAACATTGGAAACACTGGAATATTTTGTGTCAGGATCCCATCCTGGGTAAAGTGTTGCCAAAAAAAACACCAGTTATTTTTAGGAGAACAAAAAACCTAAAAAATGTATTAGCACCTAGTTACGCTTTAAAAATTCCACATAAAGGGGGGATTTCAAATACTAGTGGTTTTAACCCTTGTAACTCCTGTAAAGCATGTAAAAATCAGAAATTCGCACAAAAGAAAGAATTTATGAGTTTTACCACAAAGGAGAAATTTAAAATAAAATCTAATATAAATTGCAATACGAGAAATGTGGTATACATGTTACAATGCCCTTGCGAAAAAACAGTACGTAGGGAGAACATGCAGAAAGCTAAAGGAGAGAATACTAGAACATCAAAATAATATAAGAAAAAAAATCAGTGAAACACATAGTACCACTACATTGCAATACTTGTAACAAATTCGATTGGCAGAGTTTTATTTTTTTGGGCATAGAACATGTGGACCCATATTGGAGAGGAGGTAATTTAACCAAAAAGCTCTCTCAAAGAGAGACTTTTTGGATCAACAAACTAAAGACACTCCAACCTTTTGGTCTAAATTTAGACATTGATTTGTGGAGTTTTTTTGAGGATTGAGTGAATCATTGATTCATCATTTTGATGTTTGGGAAACATTGCACTTTTTTCCCATTCGATAAATCATAGATTTTTATTATTTTTCATTTTTATTTATTTTTATTTTTATTTATTCTACTTTTATATATATTTTTTTATTATTTTCATTTTTATTGTTATTTTCATCTTTATTTTTATTTTTATTTTTATTTTATTTTATTATTATTTTCATTTGTATTATTATTTTTATTTTTATTTTATTTTATTTCATTTTTTCACTTCATTTTTATTTGGTTTAATTTTCATTCTTATTTTTATTTTTTTATTTTATTTTTATTTTTATTTTTTTATTTCATTTTTTTATTTCATTTTTATTTCTATATTTATATTTATTTTTCATTTTATCTTTATTTATTATTAAGTAATTATTTAATTTTTATTTTGATTTTCATATTATTTAATTATATTTATATTTTTTTCACTTTGAAGGTTTAGTTTTTTCCAAAAAAAAAAAAAAAAATCTTTATCCTTTTCTAAGAATGAGACAAGGAGTGCAATGCAAATGGGCTCATTGTTTACATACTACATATTCATATTTTGTTACAATTTTGAAATTATCCAAGATGTTATGTAATAAGAAGGAAATATGTATAATAAGTATGTGAGAAAATGATTTGTGAAATCTAATGAAAAAGGGATATATATATATACATATATGTGTCTTTAATTTTAGATTTTAGTGAGAATGTACATTCATTTGATCTTTTTAGTTTGTAGTGCCGTCCAGAGTATTTTTTAATTACTTGTTCCTCCCCCTTTTTCGCTCTATCCACCTGTTTGTATACATTTTGAGTCAATGCATGGGAATAGAAGAGAGAGAATGACGATCGCGACCCACTTCCGGGTCTGTGGAACGCATGGTGGAACGCACGCGGCGGACGCGATGACGTCACCGGACTCCATACCGCCGAAATTGAAAATTGAATACCAGCTGAAAGACTTTAAAGATTAAATGGGGGTGTATATAAAGGACTGTGGGGGGGGGATATTGTTATTATTGCTGCTATTTCTAACTGCACTTTATCATACCAAGTCCCTGAGGAAGTCCATCCTAAGGACGAAACGCGTAGGACGTTTATGGTGACATGCTGTTTGTTTTATTCTTAAATGTAAGTCATTAAAACACTTTTTAATATATTCTGGAAGTGCACTACATTTTTGTACATTTTCTCTCTTTGAGACATATATACCTATTTGCTGAGGAATATGTGAGGAGGAACAACACACTGGATACGGAAAAATACTGTATAAAGCTGCTTTAACTCCATAAAGACACCACTCAAGGCTTTTTTAACTCCTCAAAATTGTGAGTGACCATTTGTGATTGCACATCAATACCAGTCTCCACACAGTTATATGCTATGTTTTTTTGTTTTATTTGTATTTAGCAGATTGTCCCCTATTTTTCTGTGTGTGTCTCTCTACTACTCACTGATCGGTGGGGGAGCAGCTACACAGCACAGAGAGTCCAGACAGCAGCTCTACAGCTCAGGTAAGTGGAGGAAAAGGCAGCAGGGACACATGGGGACACTGAGACACTAGAGGACGCAGAGAGACATAGGGACATTGGGAGACAATGGGACATGGAAACACTATGTCCCCATTTCTCCCAGTGTCCTCATGTCCCCCATCCAGTGACGCTAGTGTCTCAGTGTCCCCTAGTCTCCCATGTCTCGGTGTCCCTAGTGTCTTAGTGTCCCCAAATGTTTCAGTGTCTGAGTTCCTAGTGTCTCAGTGTTCCTAGTGTCCCTATATGTCCCAGTGTCCCCATGTCTATGTCCACAACTGTCCCCATGTCTCTCAGTGTCCCCAAGTGTCTGTCTCCCAGCCAGTGTCCCCTAGTCTCCCAGAGTCTGTGTTCCCATGTCTTAGTGTCTGCAAATGTTTCAGTGTCCCCATGTCTCCAAGTGTCTGTGTCCCTAGTGTCTCAGTGTCCCCATGTCTCTGTGTCCCCAGTATCCTAGTGACATGGGGACACACTGGGACACCGGGAGAAATGGGGACACAGACACTGTGAGACTAGGGGATTGGGCGACATGGGGACACAGACACTGTGATACATAGGGACACTGAGACACCGGGTGACTTGCGAGACTGAGACACTGGGAGCAATCCATCTATACAGCAGAATCAAACTGTGAGTAGTTTGTTGGTGATTTTACAGAATTTTCTCTGATGTCACTCCTTATGATTATACAAATGATTAAGGCTGGTATTTTTTTCCAAGAAATGTGGCAACCCTAACTACTCTTCACATACTCTTGCTTAAAGGAGCACTATAGGGTCAGGAACACAATTATGTATTTCTGACCCTATTATGTTAAAACCACCACCCTGGCCCCTTCTTGCCTCCCTAAGTATAGTAAAATAAAACTTGTATTCAAGTCAGCAGCTGCTGGGTCTGCCTCTGAACCGACTGTCTGCTGACATCAGAAGTGGTGGTCTGAGCAAATTACAATACTTCCCCATAGGATTGGCTGAGACTGTCAACTAGGCAGATCAGGGGCAGAGCCAGCACAAGTCCAACATAGCCCTGGCCAATCAGCATCTCCTCATAAAGATAAATTGAATCAATGCATCTCTATGAGGAAAGTTCAGTGTCTGCATGCAGAGGGTGGAGACACTGAATGGCAGTGCTGCCCCAGGAAGCACCTCTAGCAGCCATCTGAAAAGACAATGTTTACTGCAAAAGGCCTGAATGGAATGACTCTACTTACCAGAACAAATACAATAAGCTGTAGTTGTTCTGGTGACTATAGTGTCCCTTTAAATTTGGAAGCTTAAGAGGGATGTATGGGAACAAAACTTGTGTGGACTGGCTGACAATAAAATTAGTTTAGCTAATGCAGACGTTGGTCTCTCTAACACTGTGGCATGTCCCCTTTCTTCTACACTCACTACATACACCTTTTCTCTGTCTCAGACTATATACCAGGAACTTCTGTCTGCTGGTAAGAAGGTAAGGAGACAAGTGGAGCAGCGAGTGCTAGGGGACAGTCCTTAGAAAGCATGGAGTGAGCGCATCATTAGATGCATTTATGTCATGCACAGGGTGCTGCCTGCATAGTATGCCCTTATTTGGACAGCCTGCAGGATTGGCGGGCAGCCTGTCATGCATTCATGCCAGGCTGTCCTTCAAATTCTTTGGACAAACATGCCCCCTTTTTGGGCATGTTCTCCTCTTTTGGCAGGTCTGGTCACATGATTCGCACCAGTGGCCCACCCTTTTACCCCGCCCATTGACCTCCTGTTTCACTGGACACTGCCGTTGGGGGTTATGGATTTACTTGAAAGATGAAAGCATAAATTAGAGAGATTAGCATAGATTGTGTTTTTTCTTATAGCTGCATCCTATGAGTTTTCCTCCAGCACCATCTCCATTAGATACATGACGCTTGGGAGGAATGACTGTTTTAGTGTTTTTGGTCGATAAGATTCCGTAATTAGGCCCATCGTAATTGTCAGCACCAGGCCCAGCGTGCTCTTAATCCGGCCCTGGAAGCAGCGCAGACGTAAGGAGCAGGTAAGGATGTTACATGGACCTTTACATTTTTGTTTTAGCTGGCTGTTCAAAATCTATTATTTTACCTTGAGTAAAGTTACAGGCCCACTCACCCTGCTACTTCTATCCCCCTGCATATTGGATTAAGAGAAAGAAGAACAGAACTACATTAAAATTGGATAGGGAACGAGTCTGGGTCCACAAATAAACTTCATCCTGCTGAACAAGGGGGTAGCTAATAGTCTCTGGGATGACACAGGGGTCTTAAGACCTTTGCATTAGTTCTTTTTATTACCTATTGCCTCTATCACACATAGAGAGTAACATTGACATCATCTCTCTCTCTCCTTACAGGTGTCTCAAGGGCCCATGATAATTTTCTTAAATCCTTCAACCAACACAAGATTATTAGGATGTCTAATGAGTAGTTTGGGATATAATTATTGAGCAATTCATTAGCATTTTTACTTAGGGATAACACTTTAATTTAGTTAAAAAATTAGTCCATTTTTTTCGCATATACAGCAGATTTTTAATGATAAGAAATAAAATTGCCCTTAATTTATATCAGTGTTTTAAGTACATGAAAAAATAATGGACAGGTCTGTGGACCTATGTTTCAATCCATCAAGCTAAAATATACAGTTTAGATAAAATATAAAAAATATATAACTTAGGTGAGACAAAGCTTTTTTTTCAATTCAAACATTGTCAGTTCTAACATCAACACGTGCTACCTGAAGAATAGTTTCCTTTGTCTTGTAAAGACTTTATTTATCCTATCAAGATAACAAGATTACTTTGGAATAGTCACCACTTTATTCTAGCTTATTTATCCACATACATCTATGATATTGAGACAATGAGGGTATTTATCGGTGCTATAAAAAGTGGTTAAGGTTAAATGCTGACATTATTTGGACCAAATGTATTAGTGTTCTAAAAGCAATCTAAAATGTGCTGATTTTCTTCATAATAAAATCAATCAGTTTTCACAGAAATGTCCATATCTGAAGACTAACAAAATTAGAGTGGCAGAAAAAAAGATACGTTAAACAGGACACATTTCAGATTTTTATTATTTAAAAAAAAAAAAACACTAAAATTTGGATACACTGCAGTATTACTACAATGTGGGTTACTTATCAAAGTACTCTGTTTTTAAAAAAATAGCATAGAGTACTAAAATTGGAGGAATCACCATGGAAACCAGTGGGACCAGCAGGGACATTCCATTGATACGCCTCCCTACATTTTCGTACCACTTTTTTTTTTTTTACAACAGAACAGTTTGATAAATATCCCTCATTGTCTTGCCAATTGTTTATTGATTTTGTATCTGGCTGTTATATTGTATCTTTGTAAACACTTAATAAACTAAATGTAATTTTAAGATCTGACAAACAAATTAACAATTTTAAACTAGAATACTAATCTGGAAAAAAAAATAGCTGATTTTTTTTTTAATTTCCACTAGTTTGTCCTTCGATTCAAATTCCTTTTTACAACTACATAATTATCAATCTGTGATCAACCTCAAAAGCCTTTTTATTTAGATTCACTTTAAAAATACAATTATGAAAACATCCAGTTTAAAAAGTTTCTGATAAATAGACTGCAGCATGTAAAAGGACATGATGGGTACAGCAGTATTTAACTTGCAATACAATTACGACGTTAGAGGGTTACAAGTTAGGGGTGTTTTCGGTTAGGGTAGTTTAGAATTTAAGGACATTTAGGACTAAGCAGGATATTAACCTGTTACCATAAATTATTTTAAGACGACCCCCAAACTAAATGTAATTCTTAAGCGTAAGAAAAAGCCCTAACTTTATCTCTAAACTTTTCCCTTACAGTAGAGGCAACTTTTTTTGATGTGTGATTATTTATCCTTTCAAGGAGAGTTCTTTAACTGCAAAAGTAATTTTTTTCCTTATTATTTTTATTTGCGCTCTTTAAAAATCCACTTTTTTAAAATTGATGTTTTAAATGAATACGTCATTTATGTAATTTAGCCGTATAGATGTCCTCATTTGTATGTGTATCTTGGCTTTCTGCACCCACTATCCTCACATCAATCAGCATTTCCTTTTCTACCAGATCTCCATCTAATCTAACTCCTCACAATAACTATATGAATTAGAAAGGCGTTTTATTTTCCTCCAAATCCAGAAAAAAATGCTCGTCATTTCATAAAATTATCTCTCAGTAACTCTTCTCACGCCCTGTCGTTGACCTAACATACTTTAAATCTGCACTAATCACTTCTATGTTCCTATCATATCTCAAACACTTCTATTTATTTAAATTACTTTGAAGGGTTTTTACTATGTGACAACTACAGTAATATCTTATTAAAGTCCATCAGGATATCTATTAAAAAAATATTAAAGTTTAAAGCAGAACAGCCACTACTCTGAAAGTAACAATTCCTAATCCAGGCACTCCAGTAAAAGCTGAAGAAGTTGTTTTGGGGGTGAATCGTACAGCAAAGGTAACTTTAAATTGTAAATTCAGAATGAAATCTTCTTACATACTTACATTTTTAAAGGGACACCATAGTCACCAAAACAACTGTAGCTTAATGAAGCAGTTATGGTATATAAATCATGCCCCTGCAGTCTCACTGCTTAATTTTCTGCCATTTCTGAGTTAAATCACTTTGTTTATGCAGCCCTAGTCACACCTCCCTGAATGTGACTTACACAGCCTTCCCGAACACTTCCTGTAAAGAGTCATCTAATGTTTACACTTCATTTATTCTGCTTAATTAATAATTTCTTATCTCCTGATCTGCTAATAGCTTGCTAGAACCTGCAGAAGCCTCCTGTATGTAATTAAATTTCATTTACAGAACAGGCGATAAAAACTTTAAAAATAAGTGACATCTGATTGAAAATTTAACTATTTTGCTTTCATTTAGGCCGTGTCAGTCACAGCCAGGGGAGGTGTGGCTAGGGCTGCATACAGAGAAACAAAAGTGATTTAACTCTTAAATGGCAGAGAATTGAGCAATGAAACTTCAGAGGCATGGTCACTAAACCAAAACTGATTAATTAAGCTAAAGTTGTTTTGGTGACTATAGTGTCCCTTTAAGAGCACCATATGCTCTATGACAGGGGTCACCAACCTCTGGGCTGTGGACAGATGCTGGTCCGCAATAATTTATTGCCAGTCTGCGAAAGCTTTAACCCGACTATACCGTCAGATGAAAGTTTTGCGGACCGGCAATAAATTGCCACAACATATTTCCCTGGTGCTATGATCTTATGATCATAGCACCGGGAACCATGACTGCCTCTCCCCTGCCAGCTCTGCATCTCCCTCTCCGGCCCGTGAGATAACAGAACCAGAACTTATTGCCCTCTAATCTTACATCTGATCGTTTGCCCATGAAGGAAAATAACAGATTGAGCTGGCAGCCAGCAGGGGAGGGAAAGAGGACTCGGGGAAGCTTTAACCTGCAGCTCCTCTTGCTTACTTCGGCAACACTTCAAATCTCGCGAGAGTGAAATCTAGCAGCTCCTGAGGCTGCTAGAGTTCACTCTCACCACTGGGACCACCAGTGCTTCCCCACAGGATCAGCAGGGATTCGAGGAAATGTCCCCCCTCCCAGGCAAATGTAAGCAGGAAGGTGAGATATCAAAATTACTTTTTTTTTTTAAATATATTTATTCATCTACCCTCCAACCTCACAGACCCACAATCATTCACCCCTATACACACACACTGCCCCTCATACACACACACACACACTGCCCCCCATACACAAGCACACTGTCTCCCATACACACACACTGCTCCCCATACACACACTGCCTCATACACACACTGCTCCCCATACACACACACTGCCCCTATACACACACACACTGCCCCTCCATACACACACACTGCCCCCATACACACACACACTGCCCCATACACAAACATACTGTCCCCCATACACACACACTGCTCCCCATACACACACACTGCCCCATACACAAACTGCTCCCCATACACACACACTGCCCCTATACACACACACACACACACACTGCCTCTCCATACACACAAACTGCCCCCATACACACACACACTGCCCCCTCATACACACACACACTGCACCCCTCACACATACCATTGGTTTTTATTTCTGTCTGACATCGGTCCGCAAAGTATTTCTCCTTTTCTGATGGGCCTCGGGTGCTAAAAGATCGTAGACCACTGCTCTATGACATCAGCTTGGGTGGTGTGATCCCCTTGGGTGGTGTGATATATGTAGGTAGATGCAGTGCCTGTAGAAATTCATCTCGATAAATACGATGTGAGGATAAATTCAGGCTAAAATACAGGACTAAATAAGATAAAGATACTGATGCAAATTTTGGTCAGATATAGACAGTATAGATTAAAAAGAACAGAAACTGAGATAGAGTTAATCCATTCTAAGATAAATACTATGGTTAATTCTGACCTTGTAACAGAATTGGATAATAACGTTAACAATAGGATGACCAAATTTGAGAAAGAGATAGTTACTAAAAAGAACTCAAAATTCCTTAGAGATATAAAAGATTTTGAGGGTGGCCTCATTAGAAATTGGCAGAGGAAGGCTCATAGGAAGAATAGGGATACTCCCACTTTAAGACTAGGGAACAAGTCTGAGATCCGTAATTCCCACTCCACCTACCAGTACAATAAAAAAAGAAATATGATTCCTGGGAATTCTTCACGTGAATCCTATAGTAAGACTACTGGACATGGTCACAATACTTATGCAGAAATAGCGAGATTCAAGCCTTATAACCAGATGAATCAGAGTTATACCCCAAGAAACGGTTATAATCGAGATGAGAGGGATACCCGCCATACTCCGAAGAAGCCATATAACAATACATGGAGAAGACAAGATAACCCTAATCATATTCCTCTCTCAGAGGCTAGGGACCTCCTTACTACAAGATCAATCAATGATTCAAGTGTTAACATAGGCCCCAATGAATTGGGAGCCCGCCCCAAGCCGCCACGGTCTCACAATCATGGTTTCTCAAGAGATGTAAATTTTTTAGGGGAAGGTCCATCAGACATTCCCAAGACCTTTCCGCTATTTTCCAAGAGGGGGGGCAGGAAAAGAGATACACCCACAGGGGAACAAGAGGAAAGGGAAATGAACCCCAACAAAGTGAGGTGCCTCCCTTAGTGGGAATCTTTAATTTATCCACTCATATATTGAAAGCCTCAGAGATTTCCTTGCTGAATAAAGGTTTGAACTTTGCCCCCCTCAGGAATCCTAATATCTTGGATCTATTTAGGGATCTTAATCAATTCATCAGGAAATTGACCCTTACTAGGTCATTCAATATCAAGGAGGCCAATAGTATAATTGAATGTCCCGGATTTTTAAATGACCCACAAGACAAAATCATACTCAAGAATTTGAACAAACAGAGCCTGGGATCACAATTGATGCTGAAGAGGTTATAGACGCCAGTATAACTACAGGTCTCAAACCACCTTCCACTTATTATCCTGTAGCAGATAAAGGAGGATTTCTGCCTATCTTCTACGAACTGGTGCTGAAGGACTTTAGATCCTTAGTCACCAGTCTAAATGTTAAACAAAGAAATCGAAGGTTGGAATATAACCTCACGAATTTGGAAAGGGCAGCACTGAAAGACCTTAAGAAAGATCATAACATTGTTATCAAGGGGGCTGATAAGGGAGGAGGGATTGTCCTTCTTGATAGGGAGGACTACCTTAAGGAAGCATATCGGATTTTGGAAGATATGAACTACTATAAAACCCTCACATTTAATTCCACAACTCAATTCACCAGGGATCTCAAATCCTGGGTGAATAAGATGTTTGATATAGGGGTTATTGATAAATCAGAAAAAGGTTTTCTCCTTTCCGGTGGAGGCAATATACCCATATTTTACTTCCTCCCGAAGATCCACAAGTCCCTTACTAATCCACCTGGTAGACCTATCATTTCATCAATTGGCTCTCTTACAGCACCCTTGTCGAAATGGGTAGACATTCATCTTCAGAAAATTATGATCAACCTTCCCTCGTATATTAAGGACACGGGACACGTATTATCATTGATGCAGGAGATTACCTGGCAGGAGAATTATTGTTGGCTGACTGTGGATGTGGCAGCCCTTTATTCAAATATTGACCATAATTTGGGCTTGAAAGCCATTCAACATTTCCTTTTGGAAGATCCCCTCCTCCCTCCTTGCCAAGTGGAAGCAATTTTGGAAAGTATATCTTTCATTTTAACCCATAATCATTTTTGTTTCAATGGGCGATTCTACCTACAAGTAAAAGGTACAGAAATGGGGGCTAGTTTTGCCCCAGCATATGCAAATATCTTTATGGGCCTTTGGGAATCCACTCATGTACTTAACCATCCTGTATGGAGAGAACATCTTATATTCTATAAAAGATTCATCGATGACATCTTGATTATTTGGAAAGGTGATCTTGACGATACTGATAACTTTGTCCATTATCTCAATAACAACGAATGGGGACTATCTTTTACTAGTAATAAAAATAAGACAACTATTGAGTTCCTGGATTTGATTTTATGCGGGAAACCTGGACATGTCCTTACTAAAACCTTTAAGAAACCGGTTGACGTTAATGGCTTTTTACATTCAACGAGTGGTCATCATCCAACGTGGATTAATAATATCCCGTTTGGTCAGTTCATTAGACTACGTCGTAATTGTTCTCTTTTAGAGGACTTTGAAGAAGAGTCTTTGGAATTATGTCAACGCTTCCTGGATAAAGATTATGATCCGAGCACTATTTATCAGGCATACCATAAGGCTAGAAACATCCCTAGAAACTCACTCATAGATCCCTACATTGATCAGGAGTTTTCAGTTATACCATCTCTGTCATCGGTTAAGCATATGGAAGTGTTATCCCTTTTGGAAAATTCAACTCCTAAAAGAAGATCTAATTCCCGGAACAAATTTAATATCAGCACTAGGGATGTTTCTCTTAATAAGGGTCCCATATTAACCACTACTTTTAATAGGGCATATGACCAGATTATCTCCATTTTATGCCAACATTGGTCCATTTTATTATTGGATCCTTGGTTGAAATTCAGTATAGCTGGGTCACCCAGAATAACCTTCAGGAAAAATAGAAATTTAAAGAACTTGTTAGCTCTATCTAAACTTGCCTCAGCAGAATCCCATAACATATTGGTACCCTCTGGTGTAGGGAACTTCAAATGTGGCTCGACGCGATGTTTAACATGTCAGTATATATACCATGGAGGTTTGGATTTTTTGTCCTCCTCGAATAATGAGACCTTCCAAGTAACCTCAAGGATTACCTGCAACACCCCATACGTCGTCTATTTACTGAAGTGTTCGTGTGGATTACTCTATGTTGGCCAGACCTCTAGGTCATTGAAAACCAGGTTCAGAGAACACAGACTAGCGATCATTAAACAGGATAGGAAATCCCCGGTAGCTAGACATTTTCAGATGGCCCATGAGAGTAACCCTTTATACATATCTGTTATGGGTATTGAACACATCTCGGAGAAGACCTTCAATAGAAAAGCAGCCCTTATTGTAGCTGAGACTAGGTGGATTTTCCGACTTAATACACTTAAACCTTATGGGTTAAATGAGGAATTGGAGCATATTACCTAATTTTGTTCCTTCTTTTGACTATTCTAGCTATATTCCTTCATGGTTTTGCTTTAATAGTGGGGAGTGGATCATAAGGAATATGAGGGATATATTTACAGCTGTATGCCCCTATCCCCCTCGGCCCTGTTTAATCGTAACCTATTTATTTGGATAATTAATCCATTGTTTTAATTTGTGTTTATCGAACATAAGTTTTGATTGTACGTTATGTAACTTCCCTAAAAAGTTTCTTTATATGTTACATATTGATATCTACAAGAATTATGTGTTCCCTTATGTCTTTTTATTTATGTAATTTTTATGTTTATTGATTAGGATTACTATTTTTTTAATTAATTTTTTATATATTACTTTAGACACTTCTGAGAGGCCTTAATCAAATAAGTATAAGTTATCAAGTTTTTTATTCACATACAAGAGTCCTCTGTGTTTTAGTTGATGTGAAAGGATGTATACATATATGTATCTATGTGTGTACATGTTTGTATACATATAGAAATATAAAGAACTATAGCTTATGAGTATTTTCAAAATATGAAAAAGATAAGAGACATATGTTAAAAGTGGCTCTGTTACATACAGCTTTGATTTCACATGTTTTATCTCTCAAAATGATTATTAAATAGAGAGAATGATAATACTCATTGGCCGATTTCTTATGATTTATATTTAATAATATTATTTTGATGTTTATATTATTTTTCCTTTTAAAATGCACACCTTAGGCGATCCGCCCTTTACAAATTGACTTTTAAACTTTATTTCTTAATTGAATGACCACTCCTTCAGATGCAGGGTATATATACCCAGTTTGTGGACAACAGATCTTTGTCTTGAGAAAGTCCTTCATAGGGGACGAAACGCGTAGACGATCTGTTTTCCGTCTCCTCTGATCTTCAACCCGGCTTCATTTACGGTCCGGGAGGGATTTTCGACATCTGTTGAATTCAGACCTACACATTTTGTCTCGTGGTAGGGAGTTGGCGTGCTCCTCTTACCTTACACGAAGGTTGGGTGAATAGGGTAAGTTGCTCTGACTTAATCCCTGGGTTTATAACACTGGGAGACTATTCATAGCGGCACCCCTCACCTTTACCTAGTGGTTTGGCG
>OW240912.1:341937647-341991556 GCA_933207985.1 Pelobates cultripes
TATATTAGTGTTGGGGACCCCACACTGTGTATCTTCGAATTCTGGTCTGGACATATTTTTGTGATAACTTTTATATATATAAAAATCTCTTTATTGTATTCATGTTTGATTAACTTTATTGTTTATATATGAATTAATACTTTGTGTATATTTAAATTTTTATTTTATTCTACAGCTGCTGCTTTGGAGTATAATATTTCTAATGGTCATATCTTATTTGGAGCGCTCACATACCCTTGTTGGTTTATATTTTATTTAGTTGTTTAGTCGCTCCTCTGTATGTGACGCAGCCCTTTTCAGTATTTTACACCGAGTTATTGTGTACTCCAATTCAGTTTCTTTTGATGTTTATTGTATTACAAATGAACGCTTTAACCACAAAAGATGGTGACCGGACACTCATGCCCCCATAACTTCAATGAGCTATCACTTATGGCAGGGCGCCATGGTGACTACCGATTTGGTCCTGGTGCTAAAGCGGCTGATGGGGGAACATTGGAGCCAGCCGAGGGAGCATGTAGCCGCCTTGGGGAGAATGGGGGCAGCCATCTCTCCCAAAGGTAGGGATGATGTGTGGATTAGAATAAAAATGTCAATGTGTGTGTGTACTTATGTCAGTGTGTGTGATAGTCAGCTTTAGCTTGCTGAAAAGCTCTGTATGTAAAAGAGTGTGTCCTCTTTCATTAGACATTGACACTTAAAAAATTAACCTGTTTACACCCCCTTGGTTTTCATGCAGACAACAGCTCCTGTTACTTCCTGGTTTGGCTAGCTCAGTGGAGCTAAACTCAGAACACATGCCTTGCAAAGACTTCTCATTGAGTTGTGATTGGATAGCCACAGGAAGTCTGGGCTGGGTTAGAAGAGCAGGGCTTGCAAAGGCAGCAGACAAGAGAACTGCAGGTTTTGCAACCTATCTTTAGATATACCCCAATGGAAAAAAAATGCATAATTAAATGCATGCAAGTTTTCATTTTGGGTATATCTACTAAACAGTGATTTTTATTTTGCATTTGGAGTGGCTGAGTGAACCATGGCACTTTAGGGTTAATAGTCAGCCCCTCCTTCCCCCTCGGGGCCCCTCCTGAATCCAGCGCAGTTGCCCTCGGCGCTGGGTCAGGCTCTGCCCATGCTCCTCCCCCGTCGTCACTGGCATATTGCAGCAGGAATGTCAAACGTGAGCATCTTATGGTTTATTATTCTTGCTTTTAAATATGTTTGAAGAAGAAAATTTAAAATGAAATGTTCCTTTACTTAAGTCTACCATACAATTCAAGATATTAAACACTTAAAACGAAGATTAAATATGTTCTTGCTCTTCCTTCTAGATATGGATGCTCAACTAACATCCAGAATATATTGTACTACAGTTCCCAAATTATCTGTCATTGAAGCAATTGGAGATTATTAGTTCCATTACACCTCAACGGCCAAGGATGGAAAAACCCTGATATACAGACATGTATAGAACATAAAATACAAGACTTATAAATGCACCATACTGCTCTGCATCTTTCAGCTTCACAGAAAATAACTCTCTTTCTGGCTACATCTGCTACACAGGCTGACCCACTTATACCATGCAGCTTGCACCATGTACTGTGATAATTGCAAATCTCTCAAAATAGTTTGGCTGCAGTTTCACTCGTTTGTGTTGCCTTACACTCTACAGCTATTTGCAGAACTGCTCAGCATGGTGTCATACATTTAAAAATCAAGGTCAATAAAAGGACAGAAAAATAAATATTCTGGTGTAATCCATAACTCATCAACAGCAACTGGCCTGAAAACACACACAATACAAGCGAAGAAAGAAAAATACAATTTTATAAGCCAAATTTATAAATACACTCATCTAGGAACTAGCGTCAGCTATTGGGGGATTTAAAAAAAAAAAATGTGAAATTGTATGCTACATTTGTGATAATCATTGTCATAATCAAGGGATTTCACACTTATACACAATGATGATTTACATTATCAAATTGAACTGAACAGCCGACACCCGTGGTATTAATATTAACTTCATTGGAGATACTGATAATGATTGTTAAGCAGGGCACATTTTTTTTTTTAACCATATCCAAAACACAATGGAAGGTTTTGACCAATATCCCCTGTCAAAAGGCCTGGGGTGTTATAATATGCAAGTGATCACCTGATTTATTTTAAAAGGACACTGTAGGCACCCAGACCACTTCAGCGCATTGAAGTGGTCTGGGTGCTGTGTCCCTTTTGCACCTAGTGCTGCAATGTAAAACTTTGCATTTCCAGAAAACTGCAATGTTTACATTGCAACTTTAAGTCTGCCCTCAGTGGCTGTCTACCAAACATCCACTAGATGGCTTACGGAATCGAAACAAACCTTTGGTCCGTTATCTGATGCTGGACGTCCTCAAGCTCTGCACGAGGACCTCCAGCATTAGAATTTTAGTTATAGGAAAGCATTGATTAATGCTTTTCTTTGGGGGGAAAACTAATGCATGCGCATTAGGTCTCCCCCGCTGGTTAAAGTTAGTGGAGTGGAGAGTGGGTGGAGCGCCAAGGGACGTCATCACTGTACTCAGGTTAGTGACTGAAGGGGTTTTAACCCCTTCAGTGCCGCGAGAGGGGTGCGCACGGGAGGGGGACACTGTAAGGACCTATAGTGCCAGGAAAACAGCTTTGTTTTCCTAGCATTATAGGATCCCTTTAAAGACAGATAAAATGTACTTACATTAAAGCTGTTCTGTCATCGTGTGAGGTCATATTTTGCACAGACCCCTGATTGCAACTGCTCCACTCGCATTGGGGGAGGGAGAGGGGGCATGGGGTGCAGAGAAAGGCGAGATTTACTTACCTGAACTTGTTCCTCGTGGCTGACGTCATCTTTATTTGATTGGTCCACTTCAGCTCCTGGCACTACATCGGTCAGGATCCAATGTCAGTGTTCCACTCATATGCATTCCAAGATCCCAGATGCTAAGATCGCCACTTCGCAAGCAGCAGTCCGGGGGTGCAATGCAGGTGAGATTTAATAATGTTCTGCATAGCCATCTTTTTTTCTTTTCTTTTTTATTTTTAAACTCATGGAGCTTCATCCACCAGGAGACCACATTAGTGCTATAGATTTGTGCATTCATGGCAGTAAAACACTGAAGTCTACAAAAGATCCCACAAGGCCAAGGAAACCACCATAGATGACATTTTGTGATCAGTGAGTCAATGCCTTTTTACCCATAGCTGTCAATAGGGATGGCTGAGGGAAATGATAAAACTGGAGAGCAGTAGCTCATTTTTTATTTTATTTTTTTTTTAGCTTAGGGAAAAAAAAAAAAAATCTTTTGGCTGTGCTGGAATTTCATTGAAAACTCCAATACAGTATTGCTTAAAGATTTAATTTCTATGACCAAGTCAGATTTATATTTTCCCCTTTATTTATTTATTTAAACAGAAAAGGCAGTGTCTACAAATGAGTATGTGCAGGGTCAGGCTCATTAAGCTGTAGTGGTTGTGGGGCTTAAATTGTCCCTATAAGAATTATGTTGCAATCCCTTCATATGGTCATACAGGCAAATAATCCATTTTAATACTTATTCATATTAGAAATTGGGACATTTCAAAGATACAGAACACTAGAAAAAGCACTCTGTAAAAGGAACACTCACACCCTCCATAACAATTAGCAGTTGTGTCTGGGCCCTGACTCACCTCACCCGCCTTCACAATTCCTCCCTCTTGGACATGTCAGTTTGAAGGTTTGCCATGCAGCTGATGATAGATTGAGAGTATCAGCTGATGCTCTCAGCCTATCACCAGTCACCCAGTAAATCTTCCTCATTCTGCAGCAAAAGAGAGGTAAAAATTGAGAGGGCATAGGTGTCAAGTACGGAGGGACCAAATTCAGGGTTAAACACATGGAAATGCGGCTTAACCGCTGAAGTAAAGCCAAAACCACACACTTCTGCCACGAAAACTTAAAAGGGACACTACAGTCACCAGAACAACTACAACTTAATTAAGTTGTTATGGTGTCTACAGTTTGACCCTTCAGAGTAAGGTAGTGTTTACATTACTGCCTAGGAACACTGTAACGGCTACCCTGGTAGAGAGAGGGTATCGGCCGTTGGAGACGTCCTTTTTCCCTGCAAGCTGCTGTGGAGAAGTAAGCTGGTATAATCCCATTCACGATATCCAGAGTAAAAGTCAGGTTCAGCTGTAGCAGGAGCAGAATAACATTCCCAAATAATCCCCTTCCAAGAACGAGACAAGGCTACGTTTTGCAGGGTCAAGAAGATCTGAGGTCTGGGAAACCCAGCCTGCTTTTTATTAGGAACAAGTACACACAGGACACTCCCAGGGGGAGGATGAAAATAACCAATTACACACAGGGTAACACCCCCACGTCTCCTCCCCTCAGATAAACATATAACATAATTATAACGTACCTAAATTTACCCACATTCTGGATGTACCCCAAAAACAGGGGGTACACCTTTAAGTCCAGCACCGCTTAATAGCTACCACTCAGGGGAATAACATATTCAAATTTCAAGTCATTCGGTTGTGGGGTTCGGGAGTTATGGGTCTTTGAAGTTTTGACCGACCGCACAGGATTTTCAGCCGAAAAGAGTTCCACAAGTTTTGGCCTTGCGGTCGGTCCCCGTTCGTGAATAAAAACCCCACGAACCCCTTGCCCTCCACAGTAATCCTGCCGTTCGCCTGAATCCCCATGCATGCTTAAACAAAACTACCGAACGGCCGGTCGTTCGGTAGTTTCAGCACGAACTTACGAGCTCCTGGAGGTCTCAGCGGTGTTCGCCTGTTTGCGTATCCGTTTTTAGTTCCATGCGTTCACAGGCAAACACCGCCGTTCGTGCGTAAGATGGCCGCGAACACGTGTAAAGTCCCGAAATGGCGGCCACCTATTCTCAGACAAAGGGATTCGTCTGAACCAGGCGAACGGCTGTATTCTCCAGTAATGATATTCCCTTGCAATGATTTCGCCATTTTCACTGTTTTAGTCCACAGGGCTTTGGTGCTGGTGAAGTCCTGTTACAAACACCTTCAGTGGCAATCACTCAGACAGCCACTAGAGGTTCTTCTTGGGTCAGTGGTGCAAACACGGCATTCAGCGTCTCCAAGCTCTGCATGGTGGAGCTGGACGTTCCTCATAAACGCAATGATTCAATGTGGAGTTGCTGAATGGTACAGTGCGGCATTTTGCTTTTCCATAGGATTGGCTGAGATCAAATTTGATCTCAGCCAAGGAGGAAGAGATGGTTGAGGCCAGCTAAGACGAGGCCAGTGCTGCACTGAAAATTAGGCGAGTAAAATCACCCTTTTAACAAGGGCAACGTGGGGCGGAAAGCTAAACCGTGTTTTTAGGGCGATAGTGTCAGGAATACATGTTTATAGAAAAGGGAAGTACTGTATAATATCCCAAAAAGACCAGAAAGCAATGCTAAACACCCAAAAAAGTGTACCTCACATACACCAATATAATATGACAAAAAAGGTAAATCTATACTACACCAACAAGTGATAGTATAGATTAAAGGGGCAGCAAGCAAATATCATGAAAAAACATACGACCTGTGTGTAATATAACAATTCTCCAGGAGATCTAAAATATAGAAAGAATCACACAATAGTGAAGTATATACAAAAAAAGAATAGTTCAATCCCGAAGGTAGAGAACTTACAAAACCATGCTGAAAGTCTGCGCCTGTCTCCCTTCCAAAGGTTATATGTGTATAGGACAGCGTCTACTTCAAGGTGAATTTGCAGTATGACACAGCAGCATATATTCAGAGCATCCAGTCCTCAAAGGAAAAAAAGTGTATAGATCAGTATTGTAACAAAAAGAGGGTTTATTGATACAAAATGCACTTACAGCAATTGAAGATTAAAACAGCTTATCACCACTAGCAAGTGGTACCCAGGAGAAAGGATCCCTCTGTGGTAAAATAAAATATTAATGTAAACAATAAAAAACAATGAGAAGCTAAAAAAAATAGTCCTAGCAAGTATCCAACGCTTTTTGTCTTGAAAGACTTCTTCAGGGATATACCATACAGTTCAACAGTCCTTTCCTTATATAGGTCTCAGGAAATCTTGAATTTGCCGCGAAAGAAAATCCTACTTCCGGGTTCCGTCTTTGCCAGATGCTGATTGGCCGGACGTGATGACGTTTTCCGGTCGTCTGTAGAAGAGGAGGCTACTTCCGTGTTTCACTCTGGAACGCATTCCGTCCTCTGAAAAAAAACACTTACGCGTTCCACTGTGGAACGCATGGTAATCTCGGCAACCAATCGGTTGTGGAGACAAACGAGCGCTTCAGAGCGGGACGGGGGAAGGCTGTCTTTACTTATATTTTTATGTAAAGACAGCCTTCCCCGTCCCGCTCTGGAGCGCTCGTTTGTCTCCACAACCGATTAGAAGTGTTTTTTCAGAGGACGGCATGCGTTCCAGAGTGAAACACGGAAGTAGCCTCCTCTTCTACAGACGACCGGAAACGTCATCACGTCCGGCCAATCAGCATCTGGCAAAGACGGAACCCGGAAGTAGGATTTTCTTTCGCGGCAAATTCAAGATTTCCTGAGACCTATATAAGGAAAGGACTGTTGAACTGTATGGTATATCCCTGAAGAAGTCTTTCAAGACATAACGCGTTGGATACTAGCTAGGACTATTTGTTTTTAGCTTCTCATTGTTTTTTATTGTTTACATTATTGTTTTATTTTACCACAGAGGGATCCTTTCTCCTGGGTACCACTTGCTAGTGGTGATAAGCTGTTTTAATCTTCAATTGATGTAAGTGCATTTTGTATCAATAAACCCTCTTTTTGTTACAATACTGCTCTATACACTTTTTTCCTTTGAGGACTGGATGCTCTGAATATATGCTGCTGTGTCATACTGCAAATTCAGCTTGAAGGAGACGCTGTCCTATACACATATACCCTTTGGAATTGAGACAGGCGCAGACTTTCAGCATGGTTTTGTAAGTTCTCTACCTTCGGGATTGAACTATTCTTTTTTGTATATACTTCACTATTGTGTGATTCTTTCTATATTTTAGATCTCCTGGAGAATTGTGTTATATTACACACAGGTCGTATGTTTTTTCATGATATTTGCTTGCTGCCTCTTTAATCTATACTATACTTGTTGGTGTAGTATAGATTTACCTTTTTTGTCAGGAATACATGTTTGTTGCAAGTTAAGACGATGGGTGGGTTCCTTTAAGGTGAAGGAAGCTAATAAAGTATTTAAAAAAACTTTCAATATATGCATATAATCTAAAAAAAGTCCTAAAGAAGGAATACAATTTAGTCGCTACATACATAAGATTTTAACTGCTGACAGCAAAATTATACTTAACAGTATTTTACTGTATGTTAACAGGACCAAAGAGAGCACTGTTAATAACCCTACAATGGGGAAGGCAGGCAGACAGATCAGTGTTCAGTCATATCATGTTAAAGTTATTTCTACTAGTTTTCACTGGCTCATTGATTGCAGTATTTTCCCCTTTCTAATTTCATTTAATATTCAAATACTGCTGAAGAAACTGAATACTGAATAAAAACCGGAACTTTGTTAACAAAATGTAAAAATGTATCAAGCAGTAAAAATATAGATGTTTTACATAATAAAAAGGTACAAATATAATAAAAGTAAAAAGGTACACTATAGACACCATAGCTTAATGAAGCAGTTTTGGTATAAAGATCATGCCCCTGCATTATCATTATGTGGCATGGTTGTTAATGCAGTTACATGCCAGTGCGAATAACAAAGTTCAATGGAACGTGAAAAGCCCAAATCACATCACACATGATTGTGAATTAGTGCCACGGATTTCCCCACAAATTCAAACATAAATAACTTAATCTTCATCAACTTAGAAAGGAGAACAAAGTCATGAAAACTGAGAAAAACACAGAACTTACCTAAAAACCTGGATGCACTGGCTCATCCAACAACAGACTTCTGAAACAATCGTACCTGAAGAGGAGATAAAAAAATAAAAAAAAATAAAAATGAATGATTTCAATCCCAAAAAGTATGTTTAAGAACCTGAGCACCAGTCACATACCCTACAACTGCAAAGTTGCTACATTTTAATGCACTATTAAAAGTCATATGACTAACCCCCAATCTCTTCTGTGTCTATTCTTTAAACCTGCAATCAATAACTATCTCACTCATCCAGACTGCAGTTTACATTGTTATAGCACAACCTACTAGTTGTGTCTAATCCACAGTACTTTTTATAAGGCAAATTCTAGACACCATAACATCAACTCTCATTCATATCAGGTACTGAGACAGTGACTGGCTGAAATTTATCAACCTATGCTCTCAGACTACCATTTCTCATTATCAATGGTATAGCTTCAAGAGGAGTTTCAATTCCACCATTTCATCATTGGAGGCCAGGCTGCAGGGGGACAAGCATTCCTGCTAAACAGTGAGTCAACTATAAACTATGCGGGGTCAAGCGCCCACAGACTGTAGGCACCATAGCCACTTTAGTCTGTTGAAGCGATATTGATGCATACAATGTACCTACTTGCATTCGGTTTAGCTTTGTATTTTTCACAAAACTAAAAATTGTCAACTATTTATCCTGCTTGCCAATACTAATAATTTAAACTGTAGTATGTCAACCACCAGTGTTATTAGGAATGGCGAGGGACATGAATTACAAAGTGCATGTATGAAATAATTAGAAAAGTTAAAAAAAAATTGCAAGGTTTTCCTGACACTATAGTGCTCTGAGGGTGCCCCCACCCTCAGGGTCCCCCTCCCGTGGCGCTGAAGGGGTTAAAACACCTTCCGCAGCTTACATTTATCCAGCGCCGGTGACCTCTCTTCCCCGTCCGACGTCACTGAAGCCGAATGCGCATGTGCGGCAAGTGCCCCGCCTGCATTCAAAGTGTCCATAGGAAAGCATTTATCACTGCTTTCCTATGGACGCTCTGTGCGATGGAGGCGAAATTCGCCTCCAGTGTCGCAGATGCGCCTCTAGTGGCTGTCCGGAAGACAGCCACTAGAGGCTGGATTAACCCCAAATGTAAACATAACAGTTTCAGAGAAACTGCTATGTTTACATGTGAAGGGTTAAAATCTGGGGGACCTGGCACCCAAACCACTTTAAAGGACCACTATAGGCACCCAGACCACTTCACCTTAATGAAGTGGTCTGGGTGCCAGGTCCAGATAGGATTAACCCTTTTTTCTGTAAACATAGCAGTTTCAGAGAAACTGCTATGTTTACCTATGGGTAAATCCAGCCTCTATTGGCTGTCTCACTGACAGCCACTAGAGGGATTCCGCGCTTCTGTGATTTTCACAGTGTGAAGACGCTTGCGTCCATAGGAAAGCATTGAAAATGCTTTCCTATGGACTGGCTGAATGCGCACGCGGCTCTTGCCCCGCATGCGCATTCGGCCGAAGAGGAGGAGGAGGAGAGTTCCCCGCCCGGCGCTGGAGAAAGAGGTAAGTTTAACCCCTTCCTCTCCATCCAGCCCGGCGGGAGGGGGTCCATGAGGGTGGGGGCACCCCCGAAAACGAGTATGTTTTCCTGGCACTATAGTGGCCCTTTAAGCCTAAAAAGGTAAACGAAACAGAAAACACAGATCTGGTCACTTTACACACTTCAGGTTCAGCCCTTATTCATACTGCATATAATTAAGACAGAGACCAAAACGAGTGAAGAGTTTACTTGTTGGATTGATTTGATTTATTTTTTATCTGGTCTCTGTGACCCCAATGTGATTTCTATCAGTGTTCTATAATATACTATGCAGCCTCGCAGAATAATTCAAACATTACAAATGAGGAAAGAGGGACACTTTAAATGTAGGGGTGAGAGTGGGGATGTGGTCAGGGGCAGAGCTGTTCTGAGATATTTTGTGACTTACTAATAACAATGCATCTCATTTACACAGACGGATTTCTAAACACATTTATTTTAAGACACAGTACTGTGAATATTATTTCTGTGGGTCTCCATTATACAAACACACCAACAAGATGGAGCTCCTAGAAAAGATGGAAATTAGAACAGAAGCCTACAGAAGGGTTCCAAAATAGGGACTGCCTTCTCCTAAATAGGAATTACTTGGGACATATGCTTGTATTTGATTAAACTTTAGCTGTATTATTGAAGAAGAATGGGGAGCAAAGTTAAAGGGATGATTAAAAGAAATCTCACGAGTATAGGGAACGGACTACAAGTCATGTGTATTGTGTGTATTCTTGAAGAAGAAAAAAAAAATTTTTTTTTTGCTTGTTTTGCTTTAAAAAGAAACTGGTTTCTTGTATGGTTGCAGAGTCAATATGATCTTTAGATGGAGAGAGGCACAGGTTCTGGTGTAAAGACAGTGGTTGTTCTGGAGATACAAGCTGGTAACATTTATTTTGTAGCTCAGTCCATCTATAGCTTCTACATGCACATAGCGACAAGTGAGGCACCTAATTTGCAGCAATATGATTTTCAACATGCCTTGAGGTTATGCAGCTGTCAACTTGAACATCAGGAGAAGTGAAGCACAGAAGACACAGATTTTGGAAAAATCACCCAGGGTAACTATTTCAATGCCATAGTATTACATTTTTGTAATATTTTAAACAGTCTTCCTTTGTGATAATCATCCCATGCCAGCCTATTTTAAGGATAAAGAAAGTAAAACAGAAAAAGAAAATTGTATGCAATGCCCAGAAACTCCCCTGCCTAATTTGTGAAAACTATACAACCCTAGAATAGAGTAGAGTAGAGCAGGGGTAGGCAACCTTTTAGCAGAACTGTGCCGAAATAAGATTGTGATGTCCTGTAGCGTGCAGGTCCTATTTTTTTTTTTTTAAATTTAGGTGCGAGGGTTGCCGTATTCCACTTGTGGTATTTTTACTGCAGTTGCTTTATATTGTTGTATTTGTGCGTATATGAGCTATTATATTCTATTTGTTCATGAGTAGTTTGTGGTGTTGTATACCCAAGAATGTGGGCTGTGTATGTGGGCTGTGTATGTGGGCTGTGTATGTGGGCTGTGTATGTGGGCTGTGTATGTGGGCTGTGTATGTGGGCTGTGTATGTGGGCTGTGTATGTGGGCTGTGTATGGGGGCTGTGTATGGGGGCTGTGTATGGGGGCTGCTTGTGGAATTGTGTGTGTCGATGGATATGTCACAGTGCGTATTTGGTAGTGTGTGAGGGGCTGTTTGGGGTATTGCATGTGAGAGGCTGCATGTAGGGTTGTGTGCATGTGTGTGGTTTGTCAGTTGTGTTGAGTTTGTGCAAATTGTGTGTTATATTTTTGTGTGCGCTGTTCATATTATTTGTATGAGGGGAGGGTTATTCTGCAGCTCTGTGTATATATAACAGTGTGGGTGGCTTCCCTGTGTTCCAGCGGGGACCAGGCTACCCAGGTACAGGTCAAGGACAAGAGCAGCAATAGCAGCTGCAGGCTACTCCAGGCTACTACAGTGTGGATTCCCATTCACACGTGCTGGGAGGAAGTGATCTGAGATTACGTGCTGCAATGCATAAATTGAGGATTGTCCTTCACCACCTTTTCGTATTAGTAGATATCAGAAGTTTCACTGGGACTCCTGATAGGCCAGTGCCTGTTTGGCTCTAGCAGCCGCGAGTGCCGTACATGGTGCCATAGGTTGCCTACCCCTGGAGTAGACTCTTTTAATGCATAATGATGAAAATGCAAACAAGAAAAAAAAAAAAAAAAAAAATATATATATATATATTTATATATTTATATATTTACTTTGCTCAGTTGCAGCATACACACTGCCTGCAATGATCAGGAAGAAAATCTGAGTCAATCGTGTCTGTCCCATTGTTTGTTTGTTTTGAGAAACACTGCATAGTTAATCCAGAATGGATTCATGAGGTTAGTAAATCGGCTATCTTTACACTACTTTGTAGTAGTTCTAGGGATTTGAGATGGTGGCTGCAGAAACCCTGTGCAATTAGGCAGAAATATGAGGTGTACTGAGGTACCACTGTATCTGTATTAATAAAGTGAGTACTTGGTTATACAGATAGGAACATCAATGCATTTGACTAAACATCACAGTGAACCCATAAGATTCTCAATATTGCCATTCAACTATACGAAGATCAACAGTCAGACAAAGCAATGACTTATGTGACGACTCGAGTGCTTTCGCTGCCTCCACACAATCCTTAACATCCGTTGCAATGACTATCACCAACATCGAATTTCTCAAACAGGCAGAGACCACCAGCATCAAGGTAATGCTTATGAAGTCGCAGCTGTGCTGGGTATGTCTCCAGGATTGAAGATAATCGCCGAGCTAATGTGGTGCAGTATGGTGAAATTGCTACTGGGCACTGCTACAGAAGAACACCAAAGAAGAAGTACATGGACTCTCTGGGGAAAAAAAGCCACTTAGTGCCTGTTACATTGACTATTGTCACTGGTCTGCTCTAACCTCCAATCACAAGAATTGGTGACACCATTCATCAGGCTGTCTCCTCCTTCGAGAATGCACGCAGGGCAGATAGTAAGAATAAAAATAAACAGAGGAAGGACCATAGCATTCTGGCATCAAAGTTAGACCAGATTTTACCTTGCAGTTGCTACGGTCAGATCAGCCTGTCCCACATTGGCCTAGTCACCCACCAGCATGTCTGCAGCAGACATGGACAAACCACTTCCTAAATCTTCGTTTAGAAAGTCAAGCCAAGAAGAAGTGGTTATGGTGGTTAAAATGCACCTTGAAGTAAATTGCATTATAAAAGGGAGTGATCCTATTACATATGTTGTCTGTACTTATATGCACCTTAGGTCCCCACTTACCAATTTTTACTAGTTAATGTTAAAAATATAATTATTTTAAACATTAGGGTGTTCCTCTATTGATTTAGATTAGGGGCCTTTCTTTTCAAATTATAATGTCACTTCTAAGATCAGCTGTGATGATCTTAGTACAATCAAATGCTTCTCAGAGTAGCACTGAAGCCCTATCGTACATGCACGGGCACCACTGAACCCCGACAAGTCCAATACTTCTCTATAAGATGCAATGAATGAGTCACGTGTATGTAGTACACAAACCAAGAATTTTCTATTAGTAACGAGTCTAGTGGTAAAAATGTAAATGGTGCCATTTATGCAAAATGCCAATATTAGATGTTGACAGAGAAGAGAGGCAGAATCTATTCCCTCAAAAAAAAAAAAAAAACTGCATGACAATGTAGTGGTTTTGGTGCTTAATGTATCCCTTTAAGTTACTCTATATGCATGGGCAGTCCTTATATTCCCCCTTAAGATAGTGCATGCACAGATCACAATTGGCAAGGGGCCATCCTGGGGACCCTGTCAAAGGGTCTCCCTTGAGCACTTGCCAGCCCAGAATGACCGCAACAGAGCGTGATTTGCTCAGTGAGTGTTCTCAATGAATTTAGAAGGCTGTATTCAGTGCGTATTTGGAGCACAGCTGACATCCAGGAGCCACTAAAAAAGTCTGTCAGAGGGTGTGCGAGTCTGTGTCTGTTTAGGAACCTGCTTTCCTCCAATCGCACGAGAAAGATGCTTTTATTCACCTTTTCCCCCACACCTTGCCTGTTTTGCCATGGTTTGTCAGTCGATGATCTCAGCTAAGAGAGAATATTGTGCATGTGCAGCAAAACAATGTGCTGATCAGCATCTCCTCATAGAGATGCATTGAATCAATGCATCTCTATGGGGAATATTCAGCACCCCCATACAGAGTGCGAAGACGCTGAACCAAGGACTCTAGTGGCCATCTGAGTGACTTACTAGGCAGCAGTGTAAACACGGTCTTTTCTCTTAAAAGGTTTGCAGGTACAGGCGCTATAGACACCAGAACAACTGCATAAAGCCAGTGGTGTATTTTGGATTTGTGCTGCCCTAGACACGACTAAATTCGGGCACCCCCAAAATCTAAATTTGCCCCCCCAATTCGTGTCAAGGCCACTTTTTTGACTGACAGACACATGCCCTCACTGATACATGCACTGATATACACTCACTGACAGATACACAGTCATTGGCACACACATACAGTCATTGGCACACACTGTTTAACCAACAAACACTGACAGGCACACACTCTCAGATACACATAAAATGACATACACACACTGACGCACAATCACAGGCACACCCATTCTCACTGAAAAACACACACTTTCACTCACTTACAGACACACACTGACAGCTATACTCACTCACTCACATTAAGGTGGGCAGCCCCAGAACATGAGGCAAACAAGGAATTGGTCTGGGAGCTTGGGGCGGCATTTTTGGCGCCCCCCTGAAAGTGCCGCCCTAGGCAAATGCCTTGTTTGCCTTGTGGTAAATACATCCCTGCATAAAGCTGTAATGGTTCTGGTGTCTAGTGTCCCTTAAGAATGAAAACTTAAAATTAAACTTTTAGTTTGTTTTGTTTTTTTAAACTGGCTCCTAGATTCTAAACAAAATTTGTCAAGCCCTGCAATAAGAATTTTCATTGACGAACTTAATGGGGCTATTCTGCATTTTTGGGCATAGTAGCAGTTTTACAGTTCAAATCACCTCATAAATGCATACCATTTGTGAAAGTAGATCCGACTTACTATAGTTTATAATTTTAGCACAAATTTCTTCCAAATTTTATGTTTGCTTTTTCTTGTATTTAAAGTTTATAGTACTAATTTTTAATTTTTCAATTTTAACATATACATAAGCTGTTTATTTTTTGTTTACTTCGTTTTAGTTATTTTCAATATGGTGCCAAACCAATCTGTTACTGCCACAATATTTATACCCCGGGCCTTGTGGGTAGGCCCGACTCAGCGACATTCTCACTTACTTGACTACTATCCTACCCCCACCAGCCCCCAACCACTGCGCGGTTGGTGGGGGCCATAAATTACAATGGGGGGGACCTACTGTACTTCCCCCCCGGCCCCCACCCCTGGGCGGTGGGTGGGTGGGGGCCATAAAGATAATGAGGGGGGGGAACCTACTGTCCTCCCCCCTGCGCGGTGGGTGGGGGCCATAAATTACAATGGAGGGGGACCTACTGTCCTCCCCCCACCCCTGCGCAGTAGGTCCCCGTCCCCATTGTAATTTATGGCCCCCACCCACCGCGCAGTAGGGGCAGGACAGTAGGGTCCCCCCTCATTATCTTTATGGCCCCCACCGCCATCCAGGTCCCCCTCATTATCTCAGGGGTGGAAGGACAGTAGGTCCCCCACCCCAATGTAATTTATGACCCCCACCAGGGGGTAGGGGCAGGACAGTAGGGTCCCCCTCATTATCTTTATGGCCCCCACCCCCAGGTGTGTGGGAGGACAGTAGAGTGCCCCTCATTATCTTTATTGCCCCCACCCACCGCTCAAGGGCGGGGGCAAGGACAGTAGGTCCCCCCCATTGTAATTTATGGCCCCCACCCAAAGCGCAGGGGTGGAGGCCAGTGGGTGGAGGACAGTAGGTTCCCCCTCCCTCCTTATCTATATGGCCCCCACCCACCGCTCAAGGGTGGGGGCCGGGGGGGGAGGAGGACAGTAGGTCCCACACCCATTGTAATTTATGGCCCCCACCCACCACGCAAGGTTGGGGGCCAGTGGGGGAAGGACAGTAGGTCCCCTCCCTCATTATCTTTATGGCCCCCACCCACCACTCAAGGGTGGGGGGGGGATGGGTGAGGGGAGGACAGCAGGTCCCACCTCCCCATTGTAATTTATCGCCCCCACCCACTGCGCAGTGGTTGGGGCCGGGGGGAGGACAGTAGGTCCCCCCATTATCTTTATGGCCCCCACCCTTCACACAGGGGTGGGGTCAATAGTTTTTTTTTGGGGGGGGGGGTTCACTGCTTACTCAACATCCCTCATTATCTTTATGGCCCCCATCCACCACTCAAGGGCAGGGGCAAAGACAGTAGGTCCCCCCCCCATTGTAATTTATAGCCCCCACCCACAGCGCAGGGGTGGAGGACAGTAGGTCCCCCCCCCCCATTATCTTTATGGCCCCCACCCTTCACACAGGGGTGGGGGCAATAGGTTTTTTTTGGGGGGGGGTTCACTGTTTACTCGACATGCCCCTACTCGTGGTAAAGCGAGTAGGGTCAGATTATTTACTAATACTAAGTAATCTTTACTTGGTATTAGTAAATGTGGATGAAAGACCAATTTAGGTCTTTCAGCATTTTAGTAGATAGCTCCCTAATACCGTGGGAATTAGGGAGTTATCTACTATCTACTAAGCGGCTGCAAGATGCCGCAGCAATGAATAGGATCGGAGTTTCATTCATTCTAATGAAATTCCGATATGAACATAGTCCGGAATTGCGTTCTAACATGAATAGATAAACTGTTAGAATGCAATTCGGCAGTTCTAAGTGACAGGACGTTCGGCAATACTGACAGGAGGCATCGTGGGAACAGGGAGGAGAGCGAAGGATCATGGGAAAATTGCTGTGACCACCGGAAACGAAGCACACTTTGCTCCTCCGCTGGTCACTGCATAGGAAACCTCCATTAGAGAAATAGTCCCTACTTTTACGTAAGTTTTAAAGAAAACTAGGGCAGACAGGAAGAAATTAATAACAGATCCTGAGAGAGGGAGAGAAGAGGAATCGATTGGGGAAAGGTAAGTTCGGAATGACAGTGCCGCTTTAAATGTGATGGGGACTTAATGTGCCGGCCGAGAGACACCACCTGAGACGAGAACTTACAACTCTAGGAACAGTCGTGGTTTGTTTGCAGGAAACATACTTCAGAACAAATGACTATCCCTGACTTCTAAACACGGATTTCCCCCATCAATTCCACGCTACATCTCCCACTAAAAGCAAAGGTGCATCCATACTACTCAGTAAACATGTAACATATACTCTACACTCACAGGACGTAGATACTAATGGGAGGTACGCTATCATCATAGGGACCATTAACGATGTGCTCTATACTATCGCGAATGTGTACGCGTCAAATGCCAACGTAACTTCCTACATAAAATACTGTACATGGTCACGACCATCCAACAGGGAGTCACAAACCTATGTGGGGACCTTAATCATGTCTTTGATTAAACACAACACTAGGCCAAAATAGCCCCAGAATCAGGCCCCTTAGACAGTGTAAGGCACTTCAGAAACTACTCCACACCAACCATTTCTATGATACCTAGAGAATCACACACACACACCAGAGAGAGAGGCTATACCCACTATTCAATGGTACACAATACCTACTCCAGGATAGATGGGTTCCTCATCAAGGGTTCCAATCTCGACCAATTAACTCGCTGCACTATAACACAAATCACCTGGTCTGACCATGCACCAGTGGTAATGGAACTAAAGGACCTTTATGACTATAAACACCGCAGCCCCTACAGAATAAATGGATCCCTATTAAATAACCTCACATTTGTGACACAGCTAGATATGGAATTACAAAACTACTTTACAAACAATGTCTCGGATGACATGTCGCCCACCACAATATGGATGGCACATAAACCAGTCATGAGAGGCCTGCTCATATGTAGGGCTGTATACCTTCTCAAAACAACGTAAATACAGAAAAAACATGACAAAGGGAACTCTACCAACTAAATGTCCAAAACCAACTGACAGCATCAGACCCCTTGAGAGATCGCATTAAACAGGTCACTAGATGCATACACCAACAGGCAACAAAAAAGATGCAAAACTGCATGCGGAAACTCAAACTTAATCAATATCACCAGGGCAACAAAGCCAGAAAATTGTTAGCACAACGGTTGAGGGATAGGCAGGCAGCACAAAAAATATCACACCTCACCACACGTAATGGGGCTAAACTCACAATGCCAAAACACTTAAGCAATGAATTCGCCCGGTACCACGCAGACCTTTATAATTTGGGCAACGACCCACATACCCACTAACCGTTAGAGACTGACAACACATAAAATCAAACTGCCACAACTCACACCCAAACAACAAAGTGACCTTACTCGCCCACTGGACGAAACAGAGGCCATTAAAGGCCCCTGTCCTGGATAGTTTTGACAATTCTTATTACAAAACATTTTGTATGACTTGACACAGCATCTAGTCCGAGCCTTCACTGAGGCCACTAAGAAAAAAAAAAAAAAAAAATCCCACTGACATGCTACAGGCGCACATCATCACTCTACCCAAGCAAGGCAAATCAACACTCCCGCAAAATTTTAGGCCCATATCATTACTGAATACGGACGTAAAACAGTTTGCAAAATTTTATGCCACAAGACTTGGTACAATCCTCCCGCACATAATAAACAATGATCAAGTCGGATTTGTATCTGGCCGACAGGGAACTGACAACACACGAAAGATTTTAAATATTCTGGGTGGTTTCAGACAGTGTCCCTGGGGGGGGACCGGTTGTCTCCCTCAACGCAGAAAAGGTGTTCGACCGCCTACATTGGTAGGTTCTGCAGAGAGTGCTGTTAAAATTTGGCATGCCGGAGGGCTTCATTTCAGTGGTCGAAGCACTATACAACGCTCCGAGAGCGAGCCCAGGTACTTCACTCAGGCTTCCTGTCTGAGCCATTTAACCTGACAAACGGTACGAGACAGGGATGCCCCTTACCCCCTTTACTTTATGTCTTAGCCTTGGAACCTTTAGCAGCTCAGCTCAGAGACAACAAGAATATAAATGATATAAAACATATCCTTGCCCAATCTCCTAAAAGAAATCACCGAATACGGAAAACAATCGAACTACAAATTAAATGACACAAAAACACAAGCTACGAGGATCCCTAAACCCACTATAGACCATTTGCAACATACTTTCTACCTAGACTGGAAGCAAGACTGTTTCCTTTTTAGGCCTCAAAACTTACAAAAAAATTCAAAGGATCTATTCACACTAAACTATGAACCATTGCAGCGGGCTATAGTGGACTCTGAGGGGATAGGAGGGGAAGTTTCTCTCCTAAATAGGCAGATTGGCAGAAATCAAGATGGTATTGCTACCCAAATTCCACTACTTAGAGAGGACGTTACAAATCCCCCTACCACAACAATATCTTGAAAAATTACAAAAAACCTTTGTAAGCTTCATCTGGGCTAACAGCAAGGTAAGGGTAGCCACCGAAATTCTTTGCAGACCTATAGCAGAGTGTGGTTTGGGCCTCCCGGATGTCAAGCTCTACTACAAGGCAGCTATTTTAACTACTGTTATTACATCCCCTGTTTCCACCCCAGTGGATAGAAATAGAATCCAATGGGACCTGCCCGAGGGGACGGACACACCTGTTCTTGATACCTCAAAAAAAGCTGCAAAAAAAAAAACAAAAAAAAAACTGACTCTCCACCCACAACATCGCTGCTCTTCAACACTTGGGACAGAGGAGCCAATTGGGATACACACACGACTGGGAAAAAGCTGCACCACTCTAAAGCCCTTGGATTAAGGGGGGATGAACACACATTTCTCACCTATAACACCAAGAATCACTGTTGCATTCCCAGTCCTTCAACAAAAACATGACCTGCCTCTGCATGCAGTGTTCTAATACCTCCAACTAAAATCTTTGCTTGCCAATGTGATCGACCATAACCCACCACCATCTACATCCTACATTGAGAGCTTCAGCATGTCCACATCCATTCCCTTTCCCAGGAAAATGTTCTTCTTCCTGTATAACACACTGAACAGGGCCTCTAAGAAGACACCAGATCCCTTTGAAACACAGTGGCACATAAACATTGGTAAAAGCTTTGACAGAGGACCAGTGGAGAAATGTCCTGTCCAAAGATACAACCATTCTGGAATATAGTAAAGAGAATGATATCCGTAGCTCTAGGAGATACCGTATCACTCATGCCAGAATGCAGCCTACTGTTCATGACCCTGGGGAGTACACAAAAGTAGACTCCGGTCTACTATTCCACATTATTTTAGAAGCAAACCTACTCATTGCCAGAGCCTGTAAAACAACGCCCATACCAAATAAAGAGACACTAGAATAGCATCACAGGATTCTGACCAAAGTTCTGATACAGAACTGAAACGTTGATCCATTGTGGCAGTTGCTGAATAAAAGCCAAGTTATTTTTTTAATACCTACTATGAAGTCCTTGGAGTGCTATCTTTATACAAGACTATTATGCTGATAAGCACTGGGCTATACAATACTTATCACTGGATTGCAAGAATTGGACACACACTATAAATAAATATAAATCTCTCTCTATATTTATGACTTCCCCTTTATATAGCCCCGCACCAGTCTGGCTCCTTGCCCAAGATCATCAAAATTGAAGATCTCAGTCAATGCAATGCTTTCACATAGTAAAACATTGGGAGGCTTTTTGCGCATGAGCAAATCAATGCATCTCTTTAAGAAACGTTCAGTGCCTCCACATAGTGTGTGGAGACGCTGGACGTCAGTGCTGCACTCTGTACAGCCCTGACACAGAAAGCACCTCTTAGTAGCTGTCTGAGCGACTGCCACTAGAGGAGTTCGTAGGCAACATTGCAAAAACTGCCTTTTTTTTTTTAAAGGCAAGGTTTACCATAAATAGCCGGCAGGGACATTCTATACACACCAGAACAAACTACATTAACCCCTTAAGACCGGAGGGCGTACTATTACGCACTATTATAGGCAGCTCTAAACACCGCCGGGCGTAATAGTACGCCCTCCGGTCTTTTTTTACTTACCCGGTGGCAATCGCGGTTGGGGGGACTCCCAGGGAGCCCCCCCGCGGCACATCTTCACTCCAGCAGCCCCCTCGGCCGTGTGAGAGAGGTCCTTGCGAGGACCTCACAATCACATGGCTGGCTTAGCTGCCTGCTGCATTGCCAGCAGGGGGACTGTCTGTAATGACAGGTGGTCCCTCTGCTGGCTGGAAATAATGTTAAATAAAATTAAAGTTTAAAAGTGTAAAAAAAAAAATTATATACTTAGATCATATATATATATATATATATATATATATATATATATATATATACACATACACACACACACATATACATACACACACACATATACTGTCTAGGTGTATTTTACTATATATATAATACTAATATATATAATATTAATATATATTAATATCAAATTACACGTAGACTGATACTGATTAAATATATAATTATTGTTATATATATTTATATAATAAAAAAAGTAAATACGTTAAATTAAATTATAAATAAATAATTTAAAAATATATAGATGTGTGTTATTTCGTGTAACTGTATTCTGATAATATATATTTATATCAAAATACACATAGAACGAAATATATATATCTATATACATAAATATATACGTATATATCACTATATATACCTATATATAAATAAAAAAAAAATTTTTAAATTATATATATACACACACACACACACACACACACACACATATATATATAAATAAATAAAAACAAAAATAGTAATGCACTCTGTGGCGAAACCGACCGCGCCACGTGTATGGACCAGACTTTATGTGAATGTTTTAACCCAGATAGCTATGCCATGGAGCCCATTCGTGTAGTTAAAGACTTCGGCTCCATGGCAATTGAACTGTGTGAATAGGATCTGAGCGCTATTCGGTAGTTTTGTGTGCTCAGATCCCAGCTATCTGGGGATATGTGAAATGTCTGTGTCTTATGGGTAAAAGGTGACTTTATGTATTTTAAAGTGTTTTGTGTCTTTTTGCAACCATGTGCTTAATGGAGTGTCAGTCCTGGGAGATAATTGAATTACTCTCCAGGATAGAAGACTCTGAAGCTGGTTTGGGCCAGAAAGCCATGCTTCATTTAGTCACAAAGGACTTTCCCTTAACTTTTGAACCCCTGGTCTGATTCGTGCCATTTTTTAATATGTTGTTCCCCTGAATGGATTGATTATGAAAATGTATGTTTTATATTTGTGACATGTATATTTTAGAAGTTATAAATATTGTGTAAAAACTGTATTCCTCTGCCGGTGATAATGAGATTACCCATTGTGTTCAGTAATCATATCACATGCAGAGGGGAGGATTTTGTATGGGAGTGTCTGGGTGTATTGTACGGATTGATTGGTTGTTTTGTAACGCCCTGTGGGCTGTACTATGTTTGTGGATTGGGAATAAAAGAGACTGTATGTGACAGTACAGGGAGTTCCTGCTTAACCCTCAAAGTGAAGTGTCGTCTCATTATTGGGGGAGGATTTATTGTATGCTGTTCCAGTTTGACTGCTAGGAGAGTAAACCTATTCGTATGGTTCCTATTCAACTGTCTACAGCATTCATATGCTTGAGAGATTCATATGCTTCTCCGGTTCGGTGGTTGTGGTGTCTGCTGCAGTGCTTGGAGTCCTCAGGAAGCGCTAGGAGCATCCTTTAACGGAGGTACCCAGTCGGGGTGCCAGGTGATCCGTTACACACTCCACCTTCCTTGATGTACTTGCCCGGTGCTTATCAGCAAACAGATACAGCCAAAAGTACAAGATAGCACTCCAGGGACTTCCAAGTTGAATGAATAAAACTTAGCTTTTATTAGCTCAAAATAAAAATCAGCGTTTCAGTCTGTATACAGATACCGTTATTGTATATGTATATATATATATATATATATATATATATATATATATATATATATATATATATATATATATATATATATATATATATATATATATATATATATATATACATATATATATATATACATACACATATATATATATATATATATATATATATATATACACATACATACACACACACACACACACACACACACACATATATATATATATATACACACAGATTAATTCTACATATATATTTATGTAATATTTTTACATAATTAGGTATCCTAATTAATTACAATTAGCGGGACCTGCCTGACAACCCATGCCAAAAGTAAAGGGAATTTAATTTGCTAGCACTATATTTAACCCTATACCTTTCCAAGACACCATAAAACCTGTACATGGGGGGTACTGTTCTACTCGGGAGACGTCGCTGAACACAAATATTAGTGCTTCAAAACAGTAAAATGTATTACAACGATGATATCGCCAGTAAAAGTTTTTCATGCACAAACAGCACTTACACGGACGATATTATTGCTGCAATACTTTTTGCTGTATTTAAACACAAATATTTGTGTTCTGGGAAGTCTCCAGAGTACAACAGTACCCCTCATGTACAGGTTTTATAGTGTTTTTAAAAGTTACAGCGTCAAATATAAGGCTTGTGTTTCATTTTTTTCACATTAAAATTCGCCAGATTGGTTACGTTGCCTTTGAGACCCTATGGTTGCCCAATAATGAAAATTACCCCTATGATGGCATACCATTTGCAAAAGAAGACAACCCAAGGTATTGCAAACGGGGTATGTACAGTCTTTTTTAGTAGCCACTTAGTCACAAACACTGGCCAAAATTGGCGTTTTTTGCATTTTTCACACACAAATACTAATGCTAACTTTGGCCAGTGTTTGTGACCAAATGGCTACTAAAAAAGACTGGACATACCTCATTTGCAATACCTTGGGTTGTCTACTATTGCAGATGGTATGCCATTATGGGTGTAAATTTCATTCCTGGGCTACTATAAAGTCCCAAAGGCAACGTAACCAATCTGGCGAATTTCAATTTCAAATGTAAAATGCTAAATTTGACCCTGTAACTTCCCAAAACGTCAAAACCTGTACATAGGGGGTACTATTTTACACGTGAGACTTTGCTGAATACAAATATGTGTATTTTATTGCAGTAAAAGCAAACAGTATTATGACATTGACAGTTAAAAAGTCATGTAGAACTAAAATAATTAAAAAAAAAAAAAATCTTATTTTCTCCCATTTTTTTCATATTAAATTATGTTTCATACCTAAATATTTGCTATTAAATGAAAACCCTGTTTCCCCTGAATAAAATGATATATAATAAGGGTGGGTGGATTTAATATGAAAGAGGTGAATTACGGTTGGACAGACATGTAGCGCAAATGCCAGGTTTTGTTTACATTTTGTTTTGTTCACAACGTGTACATTTGGCTCTGTCCTTAAGGGGTTAAGGAATGAGTCAATAGTACACGTTCTGATCAAAACCAAATGTAAACAAAAACTGGAATTTGTGCTATATGTCTGTTCAACCATAATTCATCTCTTTCATATTAAGTGCACCCACACTTATTATATAACATTTTGTTCAGGAGAAACAGGGCTTTAATTTCTCATGAACTATTCATATATAAAACATACTTTATTATGAATATAAATCAGACAAACTGAGAACTTAAGATTTAAAAAAAAAACAAAAAAAAAAAACACAATTTTGTAGTTCCACCTGACATTTTAGATGTAAATGTCATAATACTGTTAGCTTTTACTGCAATAAAATGCACATGTTTGTATTCAAAGTCTCACGAGAACAGTACCACCCATTAACAGATTTTACAGTGTTTTGGGAAGTTACAGTGACAAATATAGCACATTCCCTTTTTCACTTTTCTCACATTAAAATTTGCCAGATTAGGAATGTTACCTTTGAGACCGTGTGGTAGCCTAGGAATGAGAATTACCCCCATGATGGCATACCATTTGCAAAAGTACACAATCAATGGTATTGCAAATGGGGTATGTTCAGTATTTTTTAGTAACCACTTAGTCACAAACACTGGCCAAAGTTAGCGTTCATATATGTTTTTGTGTGAAAAAAAAAAAAAAGCAAAGAACAAATATTTGGCCAGTGTTTGTGACTAAGTGGATACTAAAAATGACCTGACATACCTCATTTGCAATACCTTGGGTTGTCTACTTTTGCAAATGGTATGCCATCATGGGGATAATTCTCATTCATGGGCTACCATATGGTCCCAAAGGCAACATTACCAAACTGGGAAATTTCAATGGGAAAAAAACTGAAATGCAGGCATTATTATATTTGACTCTCTAACCTTCCAAAACACCATAAAACCTGTACATTTGGGGTACTCTTATACTTGGGAGACTTCACTGAACACAAACATAAGTGTTTCAAAACAGTAAAACATATTACAACAATAATATATTCAGTAAATGTGCCATTTGTGTGAAAAAAATGCAAATAATGTCACTTTCACTGAAAAGATCATCGTTGTAAAAAAATGTATCATTTTGAAACACTAATATTTGTGTTCAGCGAAGTCTCCCGAGTAAAACAGTACTGTACATGTTTTATGGTGTCTTGGAAAGTTACAGGGTTAAATATAGTGCTTACGAATTACATTCTCTGCAGTCAAATTTTAATTTATAAAATCACGTAATTATGCTAAAAGATTACTTAAATATACACGTAGAATTTTAATATATATGCATATATGTGTATTTAATGATTACATAAGTATACATGTAGAATTTAATGTAAATATATATTTGCAGTTATTTGTATTTTATAGATACAGAATGTCATTCTAAGTGTATTTTGTTATATATATTAATAAAATACAGTTAGAATTAAATTACTTACATTAATACTAAAATACACTACGTATGACGTTACATATATACAAGATGTGTGTGTGTGTGTGTGAGATATATATATATATATATATATATATATATATATATATATATATATATATATAAAATTTTGTTTTTTTAAAACTAGTTTAATCATTTTTAATTTACTTTTTACACTACCCACCAGGAGATTGACAGCCCAGACAGTTTCCCTGCTGGCAGATTCACAGCCAGCTATAGGGGGCCATGTGATCAGAGCGATAACATGGCCCCCAGGGGCCTGATTTGCCGTAGGAGGGCTGCCTGGGCTCCAGGGCGGCAAGCCGTTATGGCGTTCTATGCAGCCACAACGGCTTTAAAGCCCATTTAAATGGGGACAGCATAGAATGCCGTAACGGCGTTATGGGGTTAAATTAAATAGAATTTGCAATGAAGAAAGTATAAACATTAGCTGACTCTTTACAGGAAGTGTTTAGGAAGCCTGTGCAATTCACATGCAGGGAGGTGTTACTAGGGTGCATAAATAAAGTGATTTAACTCCTAAATTTTCTTACCATTAAGGACCAGGGCTCTTTTTACATTTCTGCGGTTTTTGTGTTTAACTGTAATTTTCTTTTTACTCATTTACTGTATCCACAATTATTATATACCGTTTTGCTCGCCATTAAATGTTCTTTCTAAAGATACCATTGTTTTCATGATATAATTTACTAGAAATTTTTCTTGTAAAATATGATTAAAAAAAACAAAAACTTTTTCTAACTTTAACCCCCAAAATCTGTTACGCATCTACAACCGCCAAAAAATACCCATGCCAAATAGTTTCTAAATTTTGTCCTGAGTTTAGAAATGCCCAATGTTAACATGTTCTTTGATATATTTTTTTGGAACGTTATAGGGCTATATAGCACTTTGCTATTTCCAAACAATGTTTTTTTCAAAATTAACACAAGTTACATTGTAACACAAACGAAGACAACCTAAGGTATTAAATTTGGGGTATTTTGACTCTTTTCATGCAACCATTTTACCATCAATCTATGCCAAATTAAAAAAAAAATAAAAAAAATAAATAAATAAAAAAAAGGGGGGGATTCCAGTTTACCAACTTGGAATCTTCACTGCTTTTCATCATGCACTCATGTCTTATATGGGACATTTTTGACAATGTAATTTACCCCATCAAACCATATATTTTTGAAGAGTAGACACCCTAGGGTATTTCAACTGGTGGTATTTTAACACTTTCCATGCACTAATTCTACCACCAGTCTTTGTCAAACTTTTGGATAGTCATTTGTTTGTGTTATTTTTCTCTCACATTGTAATTTAGGCATGGATTCTCAGTTCCTGTTATGTGTTACTGACAAAGAAAATCCCAATATGTGTTCAGTAACATCTCCCGAGTACAACGGGGCCCCCCCCTATGTATGGGTTTTTGCAAACTTACAGGGGTCAAATGTAGGGCTATACCCTTTTCCATGTTTGCATCATTGAAATTTGCCAGATTGGTTTGCTGAGCCCATGTGGTCTTTGAGACCGTGTAACAGCGCAGGAATGAAAATTAACCCCATCATGGCATACCATTTTTAAAAGTAGACAACCCACGGTATTCAAAATGGGGTATGTCCAGTATTTTGTAGTGGCCACTTAGCCACAAAAGCTGGCCAAAGTTAGCATTCAGATTTGTTTTTTTGAAATTTTTTACACAAATACTGCACTTTTACTGGTGATTTTATCGTTGTGATAAGTTGTCCTGTTTAACCCCTGAAGGACCTATTTTGAGCGCTGGTATCGAGGCATTGTGTAATACCCCCCTACACTGCCGGGGACAGAGTGATCGCCCCCCCCCACCTCAAGGACGTACCTTAAGGACTTTTTTTGTCGGACATACCACATACCAAATTTTATAGTGGGAAGTGGGGGATCCATAGCGGTTACAACTCCAGAGTCTGTTCACACCCGGGGGGGGGGGGGGGGGGGGGAAGAGGATCTCTTCCAATGATCTGATCATTCAGCTGCAGTGTGCTCTATGGAGCGAAAGGGATATATGTAGTGCTGACTTTAAAGCACTGCAGGCAGCTCATCAAAAAGCCACTAAAAATGGCCCCATCTGACAGAGAGGGTCCCAGGTATCTATAGAGACCATGCTCAAACTTCATATCTGCCTTTGGGAATAAATCCCCATTGAAAATATAAATATATATATTTCTTTTCCAATATATATTTTATTATTTATATAGTACCAGGAAATTCTGTAGCTCTGAGAAAGGATTGAGAACAGATCCGAAACGTTGATACTACACAAACAAATTTGCTAAAAAAAAAATTTGCTGAAATATTTGGAGATATATATACACATCTATATACATACACACACACAGTTAATAACCTTATAGTTTTTCAAGTAACTAAAGTTGCACGCACACACATTTCAGACTTATAGAGTGGCCAAGAATTCACACAGAAGCTCTCTGGTTTGGAGATGTGCCCCTGTCAGACCATCAATCGGTCGGAGGAGTTCTGTTCTGCTCTCATGTAAGATTAGGTTCACAATGTGCCCTGCTTGTGAAAGACGCCGCAGGCCCAGAGCTGGAAAGCCTCCAAGGTATTACTTACAGTCTGCTCTGATGGGACTGGAGTAGTGCTTAATTAATACAGGAAGATTCCGTGGAGGATGCAGATAAATGAGACGAAGCTAGGTTTTGTCCTGTCTTTTACTGACATTCGTCTAAAAATGTGAATGCTAATAAAATAGCAATGTATTCAACATACTTAATTGCCTAGAAAAAAATAAAATAAAACTAAGATAGGTAATTCTATTATAATCATAGCTATGCACACCTAATACAGTTAGAAATTAAAGTCAGATTTAAAGCTGGCTGTAGTGGTTGTGGTGACTGGATGGCTCTCGTGCTATTCCACAATAAGTGATCAAACTGTTTAAGAATGTTTAGAACTCATCTAAACTTGCTGGGTATCTATGCACAGAGAACATGACTGGTTCTACAAACCTATGCCAGATCATGCTAGGCTGTGTTCACTGGTTGAAAAGTGTCAGTTATGCATTCTCAGCCAATGAGAAGTTCCAGATTAGCCATGCTTTATTCTATGGATACATCAGTCTTTTCTTGCAGAAAAAGACTGAATACATAACCGACGTCCAATGGACTTAGCTAACCATACTAAAGTTGTCTAACCATACTAAAAAGGTTAGACTATTTACCATAAAACAGTGTAATGGCACCCTTAGCACCATAACCACTCACAGCACTTGGAGCTTTAGTTTTTACTGAAATTATTTCTGAAGTACAATCTTTCCATTATATCAATACCTATCCGAGTTCTAAGTTTCACTTAAAAAAAAATACACTGCTCAAAAAAAAATTTAAAGGGAACACAAAAATAATGCTTCCTAGATCGGAGTGAATTAAATATTCTTCTGAAATACTTTTGTTCTTTACATAGTTGAATGTGCCGACTACAAAGTCACACAAAAATTGAGAGTGGAAAATCTAATTTTAAATAAATCAAAAGAGTGGAAAATCTAATTTTTCAACCCATGCAGGTCTGGATTTGGAGTCACACTCAAAATTAAAGTGGAAAAATACACTACAGGCTGATCCAACTTTGATGTAATGTCCTTAAACCAAGTCAAAATGAAGCACAGTAGTGTGTTTGGCCTCCATGTGGCCTCCCTACAACACCTGTGCATGCTCCTGAGGGATCTCCTCCCAGACCTGGACTAAAGCATCTGCCAACTCCGGGACAGTCTGTGGTGCAACGTGACGTTGGTGGACGGAGCGAAACATGATGTCCCAGATGTGCTCAATTGGATTCAGGTCTGGGGAACGGGCGGGCCAGTCCATAGCATCAATGCCTTCGTCTTGCAGGAACTGCTGACACACTCCAGCCACATGATGTCTAGCATTGTCTTGCATTATGAGGAAGCCAGGGTCAACCGCACCAGCATATGGTCTCACAAGGGGTCTCTGGATCTCATCTAGGTACCTAATGGCAGTCAGGCTACCTCTGGTGAGCACATGGAGGGCTGTGCGGCTCCCCCAAAGAAATGCCACCCCACACCATTACTGACCCACTGCGAAACCGGTCATAGATTCGAAATTTTGTCCTGAGTTTAAAAATACCCAGTGTTCACTTGCTTTTTTGCAAGTTATAGGGCTATAAGTACAAGTAGGAGATTGCGTTTTCCACTATCGCGGATCACTCACACGCCGCAATTGGCTGTTACTATCTGCCTGGGATGCCGGGCAGATAGTAACAACGGGATTTCGGCGGAAGTGATCTCAGATCACTCCTGCCGCCCGTTTTCCGTTAGGACGGTTCAGAACCTTCCTCGGTCGGCAACGCAAAAACGCAGAGGATGGTCCTGAACTGTCCTCGGTCCTGAAGGGGGTTAAACACCCATTGAAATTCATGGTTTATTGTAAAATTTACAGACTTTTAGCGGTTTGCAATAAACAAAACTAACAAAAGCAACGGAAATTGCTCAACACAACGAATGCTTTAATTGGTGTCCTCAAATTCAACTGAAAATGCAACTTATGACTGCTCCAGTTTCAATTATTGAACCCCATGAATGGAATCCCTCACAACAGCACAAATATGCAAAGAAGGTGTTGTCTCAAACAGACCTGATGCAACTAAATGAAGTGATTCATTAGTTGCATCAGGTGTGCTTGAGCTGGAACACTTGAAACACCTGAACTGACTAGGTGTTTGTGGAGTGTCACATTTGACTACATGTTAGAAATATGGGAAAGTCAAAAGAATAGTACACAAAGTTAAGAAAAGAGATCATCATCCTTTTAAAACAAGGAACAGGATACAAAAAGATAGCAAAAGAACTGAATGCTAATAGAGACACCGTTGGAAGCATAGCTCACAAGTTAAAAGTTGAAGGAACAGTGATTGCACTACCTAGATTGGGCAGAAAAAGGAAGCAACCAGATTTCTGAGAAGGCAGCCTGTGAAAAACCTTCGAGTGACTACAAAAGACCTCCAGAAAGAATTGGCAGCAACTGGCACTGATGTTTCAGTGAGCACAGGAAGGCACAAAAAGCACACAAAAAAGTTGCTCCAATATGCTCAAAAATCATATAAACAACAATAGTGTCTGGATTCTGTTCTTTGGAGCGATGAAACAAAAGTGGAACTTTTCAGCCCAATGGATATGTCTAGAGGAAGAAGAATAATGCATACACTTAAATACCAGCATATGGAAGGTAAGATTGATTCATTGAAGTACAGTATCGAGAAATCCCAGGAGAAAACGTGCTAGAGGAAGCTGAAGCTTGGCCATCATTGGAAATTCCAACAAGACAATCATCCCAAACATAACTCAAATTCCACCAAGGCACGGTTGCAAAAGTATTCTTGGAAAATTCTACTGTGATCATCACAGTCACCTAGCTTGAACCCCATGGAAAACCTCTGGTGGAATTTGAGGAAGGAAGCCGCAGCACGCAAACCCAATAATATTGCTAAACTGGAGGCCATTGCTCATGAGCAATGGCCTAAGATTTCTCAGGAACGCTACCAGATGCTGGTGTCTGACTATGCATCTCATTTGCAGCAGGTCTTAAACAGCAAAATGGTGCTCTACTAAGTACTATGCTTGACACGAAGGGGTTAAATAATTTTGATAACAACTGGAGGATCAAACATAACATTCAGTAAGCACATGGCCATACACACAGATTAATTTACACTGAGTAAGCACAGATGTATAATCGCAGCATTTACATGAATAAAGTCAGATGACTTTACAAAATATACAAACTACAAATAATTTTTTTGTTGTCTAATGCCTGCCTCCTTAAAACATCATGAAGATCAGATTGTTTAGTAAGTCCGATATGGAAGAGCATGCAAATAAATTTTGCTAGAGCTATAAATGTATCAAATTTTACTTCCAGACATTTTTAATAGCACCTTTCATAACTCAATATAAAGAGTATTAAATGGTTTCTGTACACTGTACTAGACAAATTTAAAGGGACACAATAGGGTCAGGAACACACATGTATTCCTGACCCTATAGTGTTATAAAATATCATCTAGCCCAGGGCTTGACAAATTTGCTTGAAATCGAGGAGCCAGATTTTTGAACGTCAAAAATACAATTACACTATAGTCACTAGAACCACTACAGCTTAAAAAAATTTAGTTGTTCTGAAGTCTACATACTGTCCCTGCATGCATTTCAATGTAAACTAGGGATCGACCAATTATCGGTCTGGCCGATATTATAGACTGATATTCGGTATTTTCCGCAATATCGTTATCTGCCTATAGAGATACCGATATTGTCGATAATGCAGACCAGGCTCATGACAAGCCTGGCGGTACTGGAGGGCCCACAGCAAGCTCTTACTTACCTTCCCAGCAGCTCCCCTGTCTAAATATCGCGATTCCCGCGGCCGTCAGAACGTTGCAACGGGTTACCATGGCACTGCTCCGTGTGGCACACAGGGGATCTGAAGGGAGCTACTGGGAAAGTAAGTAAGAGAGTGCTGCGGGCCCCCACTGCACAGTCCTTCCCACAGGACCACCAGGGATTGCCATACACACACACACTCTGCATTCACTATACACACACACACTACATAGTCACTGCATTCACTATACACACACACACTACATAGTCCCTGCATTCACTATACACACACACACACACTACATAGTCCCTGCATTCACTATACACACACTACATAGTCACTGCATTCACTATACACACACTACATAGTCACTGCATTCACTATACACACACACACACTACATAGTCACTGCATTCACTATACACACACACACTACATAGTCACTGCATTCACTATACACACACACTACATAGTCACTGCATTCACTATACACACACACTACATAGTCACTGCATTCACTATACACACACACACACACACACTACATAGTCACTGCATTCACTATACACACACACACTACATAGTCACTGCATTCACTATACACACACACACACACTACATACTCACTGCATTCATTATACACACACATTCATAAAAACTGAAAATTCTGACTAGCATGTATATTTTGTGCATTTACCTTGATAAAAAAAAAAATGATTTGCAAAAAAATAAATAATAAACATGTTCAGTTAATGGTAGATTTGTGTAGAAAGAGTTTGAATTTTCAAAATGGTAAATGTACAGAATATTGGTAAGTTACCGGCTATCGGTATCGGCTCCAAAAAAATAAATAAAAAAAAATAAAAAATCAATATTGGTCGATCCCTAATATAAACACTATGTAAACACTGACTTTCAGACTAAAGGCAGGGTTTTACTTTGCTGTATGGTAACACCTAGTGACAGCCACTCAGACGGTCTCTAGAAAAGCTTTCTGAATCAGTGCTGCATAATGATTTAATGCATCGCTATGAGTAGAAGCTGATTGCGCAGCATGGTGTTCTGCCGCTCATGCACAATAGTCTCCCAATGTTACTATGGGAAAGCATTGGATTGTCTGAGATCCTCATGATTGAAGACCTCATTCATGGAGGAGGGGCCAGCCGTGGAGTCAACAGCACGGCGTGGGTAAAAGGGCGAGTAAAAACATTCCCATGTAAATGGAGGGGGGCAGGTCATCTAAATACACACTCACTGATTTGAGAGACACACACACTGCAACACTCACAAATCTATTTTGTATTTTAAATCCACCCTGCCTCCCTACCTTTGGAAGAGCTGGGGTGGATTAGCTTTTCCTGGGGTGCAATGGGGCTGCTGTCATCTCCCTGATCTCCCTAGAGTGCTGTTTAGGAATGCGGGGCAGTAATTTGGTCATATTCCAGCTTCCAGCACGGAAAGCGCGTCAGAATACAGCTCCTTCGCTGCCGCGCTCATACAGCCGCCCACCTAGAATGGAAGATGCTGCTGGAATACTATACAATTGCAATAGGTTATCATTGATTTGCATAGGGATTATTATATCTGCCCATAATGTAAAATAAAATGCAAAAGCAGTGTTTTCCAAGCAGCATTCAAAGATTGCAGATAGAAATATGGCATCATAACCAACCAGCCTCACAGGATGCAAATCAAAACCTGGAGAAGGTTTGCAAATGCATACATCCTAAGAGGCATTCTTGATGTATTAGGTATGTGGAAGTTACCGCCCAATATCCTTGGTGAATGTGGATGCCAAATTATTCACTAAAGCTTTAGCAACTAGGCTCCGACCCGTCCTACCTGATCTCATTCACGTGGACCAAACAGGATTTATACCCGGTCGAGAGGCACGGGACAGCACTCTGAGGGCATTCGCAATACAACACAGAGCACGGATGACACTGCAACAGCTTCTCCTCCTCTCTACGGATGCCGAAAAGGCATTCGATCGAGTGAGGTGGCGGTACATGCTTGCGACTCTTTGTAAAATGGGAGTGGGACAGAGACTCCTCACCTGGATTCGAGCACTATACAACAATCCACGGGCCGCGGTACGTGTAAACGGGGCTCTAACAACTAACTTTCCGATCTCCAATGGCACGAGGCAGGGTTGCCCACTATCCCCATTGCTATTTGCCATGTCCTTGGAACCCCTGCTCCAAACTGTTAGACAACGCTCTGACATCCGGGGATATTCCTGGCAACGGGTGGAGCATAAAGTAGCCGCCTATGCGGACAACCTTTTATTTTTTTATCACCTCAGCCCGAATCACAATGCCCTGCCTATTGGATGCACTCGAGCAATTCAGTAACATATCGGGTTTTAAACTTAAAATGTGCAAATGCGAAGTACTCAACATCACTATACCCAACACTGAATATTGGGCCCTGGATTCTTTGTTTCCCTTCTGATGGTGCTCCCGCAAAATTAGATATTTAGGGATTTGGATCACATCGGACCCAGGCGAACTCTACACACTAAACTTCGATTCACTACTGAAGACGATTTTAGCAGATCTGGGGAAAAGGGCATACCCACATATATCATGGTTCGGAAGAATAACGGTTCTTAAAATGAACATCTTACCCAGACTATTCGTTTCAGACACTCCCACTAGCCATACCCGCACACTTCTTCTCTACACTGCGATCGGCGGCTATACGCTATGTTTGGAAAGGGGAGAGACAGAGTCTTCGACATGACCTGCTATGCCTACCGAGATGCCAGGGTGGATTGGCACTGCCAGACTTTAGACGGTATCCTCAAGCTACAATCCTTCAGCGTATCCTGGAGTGGCATACAAATAAACACCGGAAACAATGGGTAAACCTAACCAGAGACGGACAAGAAGCTCGTTTAAAGTCCAACATATGGACAGGGGGGCTCAAAGCCGGTGATAGAGGAGAGTCGACCGGGATTATAGCCCAGACGCTTGTCAGCTGGACACGCATGAGGGACCAACCACATATCTTTCCTATACCAAGCCCGTTGCTCTCCATTACTCACAACTCAGCGATAGGAGGGGGATTCCCGACGCAAACATGTACGCATCTCTACAATTCTACGAGATGGCACCATACGATCTCTAGACTCCTTGCTGGGAGAGACACCTCGGACTCCCTTGATAACACTATGCTACATGCAGGTAAAACACTATTACGACACCGTGCGCAATAAAGAACGACTCCACAGGGACCTTACCTGGTTCGAAACGAGCTGCGAAAGAGGTTCATCATTGGATAAAACTATATCCACCCTCTACCAACATCTTCTGGTTGGTAACCTAGCAGAGAACGATACTTTCCGCAGGCAGGCGCTGTTGAATATCACCTTCACCCCCCAACAATGGGAGGGCGCACTGCTCTAGCAACACAAAAGCTCCATTAGCACCCATTACCAAGAGATGAACTACAAACTAATCGCACTATGGTACAGGACCCCGACACTACTCCACAGGATCTTCCCAACAACGCCACCGACGTGCTGGAGATGTCTCGAAGAGAGGGGCACGACGATACATATATGGTGGGAATGCCACCTCATAGTCCCGTACTGGGAGATGATTAGAGAGAAAATAACCGAGATTATGGGAGAAACAGAATGGACGGCAGAATGAACGGAATGGAACGGCAGCATTGCCCCTTCTACATATTTCGACGATGTCGATTGTCGAATACAAAAAAAAAAAAAAAAATTTACGTCATTTACTTAATGCAGCCAAAACCCTGATCCCGCTATACTGGAAACGGACAGACACCCCAACTGGAGGACTGGATCCGCAATGTGGAGGGCATTCAGGGGGCGGAGGCGATCCAGGCTTCGCTACTCGGGAGGGGAGTTAAGCACGCAGAGATGTGGCGACCATGGTTCGCGTTCGTGTCTCAGGTCAGATAGATGTAGGCAGCTTGAGGGGGTTGCCTTGGGGGGAACATGACCATTCATACGTGCTTTACCCTACACTACCTAAACTACACCCGAGACCAAGGGCAACTCTTCTCTTAACTTACTACTAAATCTTCTCTGATTTCCACTTGTAACTTTTAACATATGCACACGCATACGTGAATAGGACAAACACGCATCATAATGAGGGGCCTACCCTGTAACGGGGAACAATCAGGACGATTATAAATAAACATTGTAACCACCTCACCCATGCCCATCGGGCCTCTTCGAATGACTCAAACATACACACACCCCATTAGGGAAGGTTAGCGGGGGCGGACCACCTAAGGAAAGACCTAATACTCACTAGCAACGTTCACAGGCCGATAACGGTACATAAAGGAAGACGGGGATAGCCACACGGAGCCTACTGAAAGCTAATTATCCCTGGCTCGGTTTAGAATACACCTCTAGAAGACCCTAGTTAAATGCATTACAAGAAGAACCATAAGTTGTAGGACACGTTCAGGAAATAATACGGCCAAAGGGGCGGCCAACAGTTATACAGGGAGTGCAGAATTATTAGGCAAATTAGTATTTTGACCACATCATCCTCTTTATGCATGTTGTCTTACTCCAAGCTGTATAGGCTCGAAAGCCTACTACCAATTAAGCATATTAGGTGATGTGCATCTCTGTAATGAGAAGGGGTGTGGTCTAATGACATCAACACCCTATATCAGGTGTGCATAATTATTAGGCAACTTCCTTTCCTTTGGCAAAATGGGTCAAAAGAAGGACTTGACAGGCTCAGAAAAGTCAAAAATAGTGAGATATCTTGCAGAGGGATGCAGCACTCTTAAAATTGCAAAGCTTCTGAAGCGTGATCATCGAACAATCAAGCGTTTCATTCAAAATAGTCAACAGGGTCGCAAGAAGCGTGTGGAAAAACCAAGGCGCAAAATAACTGCCCATGAACTGAGAAAAGTCAAGCGTGCAGCTGCCACGATGCCACTTGCCACCAGTTTGGCCATATTTCAGAGCTGCAACATCACTGGAGTGCCCAAAAGCACAAGGTGTGCAATACTCAGAGACATGGCCAAGGTAAGAAAGGCTGAAAGACGACCACCACTGAACAAGACACACAAGCTGAAACGTCAAGACTGGGCCAAGAAATATCTCAAGACTGATTTTTCTAAGGTTTTATGGACTGATGAAATGAGAGTGAGTCTTGATGGGCCAGATGGATGGGCCCGTGGCTGGATTGGTAAAGGGCAGAGAGCTCCAGTCCGACTCAGACGCCAGCAAGGTGGAGGTGGAGTACTGGTTTGGGCTGGTATCATCAAAGATGAGCTTGTGGGGCCTTTTCGGGTTGAGGATGGAGTCAAGCTCAACTCCCAGTCCTACTGCCAGTTCCTGGAAGACACCTTCTTCAAGCAGTGGTACAGGAAGAAGTCTGCATCCTTCAAGAAAAACATGATTTTCATGCAGGACAATGCTCCATCACACGCGTCCAAGTACTCCACAGCGTGGCTGGCAAGAAAGGGTATAAAAAAGAAAATCTAATGACATGGCCTCCTTGTTCACCTGATCTGAACCCCATTGAGAACCTGTGGTCCATCATCAAATGTGAGATTTACAAGGAGGGAAAACAGTACACCTCTCTGAACAGTGTCTGGGAGGCTGTGGTTGCTGCTGCACGCAATGTTGATGGTGAACAGATCAAAACACTGACAGAATCCATGGATGGCAGGCTTTTGAGTGTCCTTGCAAAGAAAGGTGGCTATATTGGTCACTGATTTGTTTTTGTTTTGTTTTTGAATGTCAGAAATGTATATTTGTGAATGTTGAGATGTTATATTGGTTTCACTGGTAATAATAAATAATTGAAATGGGTATATATTTGTTTTTTGTTAAGTTGCCTAATAATTATGCACAGTAATAGTCACCTGCACACACAGATATCCCCCTAACATAGCTATAACTAAAAACAAACTAAAAACTACTTCCAAAAATATTCAGCTTTGATATTAATGAGTTTTTTGGGTTCATTGAGAACATGGTTGTTGTTCAATAATAAAATTAATCCTCAAAAATACAACTTGCCTAATAATTCTGCACTCCCTGTAGACAACGGAGTCAGATGGAGAAAGATAATTTTGTATTATGCAACGTGCTGATCATAAATGTGCATTGGTTCAAAGGATTTAGGCTCAGCGGACCTGGTTATATAACGTTAAGATGTGCATTTAAATTTCCTATGTACGTGACTACACTGAGTTATAAAGTTTCTTGGACCTACATGTCCACAATGTTATAATTCCTTGCACTTGCTATTAAATGCTGAATAATTCACAATATTACCAATAAAAAAAAAAATTAAAAAAAATAGACCATAGTGAGTGTACAGGTGATACTCGAAAAATTAGAATATAATGCAAAAGTTCATTTATTTCAGTAATGCAACGTAAAAGGTGAAACTAATATATGAGATAGACGCATTACATGCAAAGCAAGATAGTTCAAGCCGTGATTTGTCATAAGTGCGATGATTATGGCTTACAGCTCATGAAAACCCAAAATCCACAATCTCAGTAAATTATAATATTGTGAAAAGGTGAAATATTCTAGCCTCACAGTGTACCACTCTAATCAGCTCAGTAAGCCAAAACACCTGCAAAGGGTTTCTGAGCCTTTAAATGGTCTGGTTCAGTAGGAATCACAATCATGGGGAAGACTGCTGACCTGATAGTTGTGCAGAAAACCATAATTGACACCCTCCATAAGGAGGGAAAGTCTCAAAAGGTAATTGCAAAGTTAGTTGGATGTTCCCAAAGTGCTGTATCAAAGCACATTAATAGTAAGTTATGTGGAAGGGGAAAGTGTGGAAGAAAAAGGTGCACAAGCAGCAGGGATGACCGCAGCCTGGAGAGGATTGTCAGGAAAAGACCATTCAAAAGTATTGGGGACTTTCACAAGGAGTGGACTGAGGCTGGAGTCAGAGCATCAAGAGCCACCACACACAGACGGATCCTGGACATGGGCTTCAGATGTCGTATTCCTCTTGTCAAGCCGCTCCTGAACAACAAACAACGTCAGAAGAGTCTTACCTGGGCTAAAGAAAAATAGACCTGGTCTGTTGCTCAGTGGTCCAAAGTTCTCTTTTCTGATGAGAGCCACTTTTGCATCTCATTTGGAAACCAAGGACCCAGAGTCTAGAGGAAGAATGGAGAGGAACACACTGCAAGATGCTTGAAGTCCAGTGTGAAGTCTCCACAGTCTGTGTTGATTTGGGGAGCCATGTCATCTGCTGGTGTTGGTCCACTGTGCTTCACTAAGTCCAGGGTCAACGCAGCCGTCTACCAGGAGATTTAGGAACACTTCATGCCTCCTTCCGCAGACGAGCTTTATGGGGATACTGACTTCATTTTCCAGCAGGAAACTGCCCACACTGCCAAAAGCACCAAAGCCTGGTTCAATGACCGCGGGATTACTGAGTTTGATTGGCCAGCAAACTCGCCTGACCTGAACCCCATAGAGAATCTATGAGAAAGAAGAGAGACCGAACAATGCAGAAGAGCTGAAGGCTGCTATTGAAGCATCCTGGTCTTCCATAACACCTCAGCAGTGCCACAGACTGATAGCTTCCATGCCACGCCGCATTGAGGCAGTAATTGCTGAAAAGGGGGCACAAACCAAGTACTGAGTCCATATGCATGCTTATACTTTTCAGAGGTCCGATATTGTTCTATGTGATCTCCTTGTTTTATTGATTGCATGTAATATTCTAATTTACTGAGATTGTGGATTTGGGGTTTTCAAGAGCTGTAAGCCATAATCATCGCACTTATGACAAACCTATCTTGCTTTGCATGTAATGCATCTATTTCATATTAGTTTCCCCTTTTACATTGCATTACTGAAATAAATGAACTTTTGCACAATATTCCAATTTTTCGAGTATCACCTGTACTAAATCATCTAACAAATTTACTATATTCTTATTTATGAGGTAGCAAACATGCAAACTATTCTAAAGGGAAATATGGAAAAATTGCCTCCAACTCCCCAGTTTTGAAGAAGGATGCACCAAGGAAAAGAGTTTGCTTAGATAGCTTATTTATAATCTTTGAGGTAACCAAACACTGACACATGCATAACTCAACAAGATGTACAGAAATACAACTGAAATTATATGGACTACTCAAGAAGATCCGTGATCTGGTTATTGATTTATTTTTGACCAAGCAGTCTTCAAGTATGTCAATAAAGTACTTCAAACGAAGAGAGCCTAAATCTTAACAGCTTTTTGATTGTCTATTTTAAAAGCAGTTTCTAGGGAGAGCCATTACATAAAGCCCTTTGTCAACATTGAAGAAATCACAATTTGAGCACAGTAAGAAATTTGGGGTAGGCTTACACAAAACTGTGAGGCTGTACACTGTCATAATTACTGTGTAACTGCTGTCCAAAATTAAATATTTACATTATGAACCACCCAGGAGTAATGTCACACTGCAAGCACTATTTCTTCCCTAAAACAAACCAGTGTGCTCATATTGCATTCTAGCAGGTGCAAACCACAAAGTCGTTTTGATACACCGTCTAAAGACGGTTCAAGACTGCCAGATATGCATAATACTTAAATTAAATACAATTTTGATGGAAAGATAAGTAAAAAAAAAAAAAAGTGATTTTTAAACTCTGGTTGTGTTTAAGGTTTTATTTATTTATTTACATTCAATGCTTGGCTGCCCAAGTGCAACCAAAGCATATCATACAAACGGATATAACCACCTCAGTGAAATGGGTGTGGGTACATGCTCACGTATGGCACTTTGGAAGCAATCCCCAATTGCACATGTACTCTAAGAATTTCACAGCAGATGCTACATCAAATATAAGCATGCCCAGAAAAGTATAGTATTGATAATGTTGCCCCAAGCAATTAAGTGCACTGTAGACTTACTGCTAAAAATACTCACTCTGGTTAGTGCGTTTATTACTTTTACTGCTGTGAGAGACATGACAGTTCTGCTTTACTAAATGATTGTTCTTGCACATTCTTTGATGGCAATCTGGATGAATAATATACGTGGTTGCTTAATTACGTACAGATTTTGTAGGAGGTCAAAAAATGTGCCCATTTTACCATCATATCATCGCATTTCATGTTCATAAACCTGGGTGTGACCTAAATAGAGCTTCGAACGTTTAAGATGATGGCAATAGTTCAGAAACTTTAAAAACTTGTTTCATTATATTTGTTTTGTGTACATATTTTCAAGCTTACCAGCAAGATTTGCTATACACTGATCAGCCACAACAATAAAACCACTGACAGGTGGAGAAAGGCGGCTCCTGGTATGCAATGGTTAGTTACCTACCAAATGTGGTGCAAGGAAGGACAAGCAGTGAGCCAGTGTCATGGGCGCCCAAAGCTCATTGATTCACAAGGGAGCCAGGGCCCGATCACATAAACATACTGTAGTTCAAATTGCTGAAAGAATGTAATGCTGGCCATGATAGAAAGGTGTCAGGACACACCATGTATCTCAGTTTGCTGCATAGCCCCAAACCAGTCAGAGTGTCCATGATGACCCATTTCCACTACCAAAAGCACCTTCAATGGGGACGTGAGCTTCAGGACTGGACCATGTTGTAACAAAAGAAGGTTGCATGGTTAGATGAATAGCATTTCCTTTTGGAACAGGTGGATGGCTGGGTGCATGTGCTTTGTTTAACTTGGGGAGAGATGTCAGCAGGATGCACTATAGGTAGAAGGCAGACCAGTGGAGGCAGTCTTATGCTCTGGGCAACGTTCTGCTAGGCAACCTTGGGTCCTGTGGATGTTACTTTGATACGTACCTCCTACGTAGAGACTGTTGTAGAGCGCATACACCCTTTCATAGCAATAGTGTTCCCTGATGACAGTGGCCTCTTTCAGCAGAATAATACACCCTGCCACGCTGCACAAAGTATTCAGGAATGATATGAGAAACAGTACAAGGTGTTGCCTTGGCCTCCAAATCCCCCAGATCTCAGTACAATTGAGCATCTGTGGGATACGCTGAAACAAGTCAAATGCATGGAGGCACCACTTTACAACTTGCAGAACATAAATGATCTGCTACTAATGTCTTGGTGCCAGATACCACAGTTCAGAGCTCATGTGAGGACCATGCCTATACACATAAAAGCGGTTTTGGCAGCATGAGGGGGGCCTACACAATATTAGGCATATGGTTTTAATGTTGTGACTGATCCCATTTTGGGAAATGATTAGAGAAGCGGTGACGATCATCCTGGGAGACTTACCGGAATGGAATGCGGAACTGGCATTGCTACACATCTCGACACAACCCATAAGATCATATAAGAAATCGATACTACGACACCTGCTTAATGCTGCCAAGGCCAATATTCCAGTCCACTGGAAACAAAGTGAAATCCCGACCAAAAAAAGAGTGGATCCGTAGAGTGGAAGAGATCCAAGGAGCAGAAGAAGCACATGCTATTGTAACAGGAAGAGGGACCAAGCACACAGAGATGTGGACGCCGTGGTTCCTATACATTTCTCGCTATCGAGGAGACGGAGACGCACGGGGGCCCGCGTCGGGGGGCGCAGGCTGGGTCGGACAGTGCTAGAGGGACCACACCCTAAGTGGCCCGACCGCCACTGCTCCTCACCTCTCCCTTACCCCTTATTCTTGCGCACCGGGACCGAGGGGAGTGGGAGTCGGGGCCGAGTGGACTGATTGTGGGATAGATAGCCAACACAACATTTCACAAGGATTACAGGGAGGCACAACGTACATTAATAGAGGGATACTAATAAATACACAGAGATTTGAACAGGTCCAGGGGACACGGGACACATTGTGGCTTAGATACCTGACGAGTAGACAGGATTATGACACACTTGTGAATAAATAACACTGGATAGCCGCCAAACATATCTTCCTCACGCACTAGGGTAACACTCAGGCTAAATAGCACCACGATAAGTACCACACCGGGGCCAGACACGAGTACCTGGCAACCACAACTGGGCGAAGGGACTCCCGAACGCTACACGAGCTCAGTCATAGGTAACAATCAAGGGAATACCAGTGTTCCGAACAATGAATACCAGTTATAAATGAAACAAAGCTCCCGTCTTTAATTGTTACACTTAGAACTGTATTGTCATACAAGAATTGGATATGCTTATCTCTCACTATGGGGTAAGAGTAACTAGATATACACCTCGGAAAGTCAATACGGACCTGCTTGTCCACTCATTTCGTAAAACAAGCAGACTCATAGGCCTGCAAGCTTGTATGTTGTGGATTTATTTAAAAAAAAAAAAATTTCTCTTCTCTTTCCCTATCTTACTTTTTCATGGATTACCAGTTTTTCCTACCCCTGTTACACTTATAATGTATGCATATGTAGACCTGCGAGTCTTCAAACTGTTCTAACTGCTGATTCTCCAATTAACTGAATAAACATATTTCCAAAAAATAATGTTGTGACTGATGAGTGAAAATATCGGTTATATAACCTGTAAATTTACCAGAATTTTGTCTAACGATCACTAAATTAGTTTAGTTTCTTAAAAGAACACTTTTAAGCATTTTGTAATGGTTATGGTGCCAGGGGTCTCCAGGAACCATCTGCCAGTAATCAGTTAGGCCATTTAAAAACAGTTTTACACTTGCCTTGCTGTGTCAGGTGCCACTGTCTTCCAGTCTTGAGTTGACACGAAAACGCACAAGTGCACACTTCCCTATCACCACACCAGCATATATCAGGTGAAAACTGTATTCATTGGTAGAGAGTTTACGGTATAAACCTGGTAAGAGCTAGTATGATGAAACGGAAGTATGAAGCTCCATTTTACGAAGCCAGAAGGACCCTGGCCAGACAATACAAGGAAACAATCAAATCATTTATAAATGGTATGATAGATTACTAGCTGCCACACAGACTCTTGGCACGATAACCACTACAGTGTATTGATTAATGTTTCTATACTGTTCCCCTGAATATATCAATAAAAAAAAAGAAGCTATGTTTCCAACCCACTCTCTCCCTTCATCCCATTTTTCTTGTTGCATAAAAATATGTGAATACATACACACACACACACGTGGCTATAGTAATTGGCAGTACGGACTCATAGCTTTCTATGAGAGCTCATACAATTGTAAATGCTTTCCTATGAACTGGTTGCATGCGCGCGGCTCCTGCCGCACATGTGCAGCCGATGACGTCACTATGAAGGAGGAGAAGAGGAGGAGGAGGAGGAGGAGGAGGAGGAGAGCTCCCCGCCCGGCGCTGGAGAAAGGTAAGATTTTAACCCCTTCCTCTCCCCAGAGCCCGGCGGGAGGGGGCACCCTCAGGGCACTATAGTTCCAGGAAAACAAGTATGTTTTCCTGGCACTATCGTGGTCCTTTAAGCAGTATCAATTTTTAGGAAAAAAAAATAATTAATGACTGATCCAAATACAAGGCAGTCAACTTTTATGGGGACTTTCAAATATTATAATTTTTCATTTATGTTTTGCATGAATGAAGTGAACTAATGTCCATTCTGTCAAATAACCTTATCATGCACAGCAGACATGTTGGCACCTTTTATTCGAAAAAAGAAAAGCCATCTACACCCGACTTTCACCACCTTACAAATACAAGCAGCATCATTTATATTTCTGATAAATAGCATTAAAGCGTCTATCACTATCTGGGGTATTTGCATAATCCCACGAGTTCCTCCATACACAGAGCCTTTTTTCTTCAGCTGTCACTGGTGATGGCTGAGGGCAGAACAAAATATAGCTCCGCCTTTTGTCAAGCTTAGGAAAAAAATACTAAGACAAAATGGTCTATATTTTGTCTTGGTATATATTTTTTTTAACTAGGTTGCAATTTAAGCGAAATTCCAAGGCAGTGAATATTTTATAAAGATTTTATCTTTATGACAGTTATTTTGGATGTGTGAACCCAGCAGCAGCTTCTTGTCCACTACTACTTACATAGAGCCAGGAAATCTCTGCTAGATCAAAGCCCATCAGTGCAGGGCTAAGCTCAAAGGCTGAGAGCGATCAGCTGACACCATCTGCCAACGTCCTAGACCTGCACTGCAGGAGTCTGCTCAGGAGGGCCAACTAAAATACAGTACTACCCTTGTACATAGTTTGATGACCAATGCTTAAACTACAGGTGATACTCAAAAAATTAGAATATCATGCTATTTCAGTAATGCAATGTAAAAGGTGAAACTAATATAGGAGATAGACGCATTACATGCAAAGCAAGATAGTTCAAGCCGTGATTTGTCATAAGTGCGATGATTATGGCTTACAGCTCATGAAAACCCAAAATCCACAATCTCAGTAAATTATAATATTGTGAACAGGTGAAATATTCTAGCCTCACAGTGTCCCACTCTAATCAGCTCAGTAAGCCATAACACCTGCAAAGGTTTCCTGAGCCTTTAAATTGTGTCTCAGTCTGCTTCAGTAGGAATCACAATCATGGGGAAGACTGCTGACCTGACAGTTGTGGTGAAAACCATCACTGACACCCTCCATACGGAGGGAAAGCCTCAAAACGTAATTGCGAAGGAAATTGGATGTTCCCAAAGTGCTGTGTCAAAGCACATGAATAGTAAGTTATGTGGAAGAAAAAGGTGCACAAGCAGCAGGGATGACCGCAGTCTGTAGAGGATTGACAGGAAAAGGCCATTCAAAAGTGTTGGGGGACTTTCACAAGGAGTGGCCTGAGGATGGAGTCAGTGCATCAAGAGCTTCAGATGTCGTATTCCTCTTGTCAAACCGCTCCTGAACAACAAACGTCAAAAGCATCTTAACTGGGCAAAAGAAAAACAGATCTGGTCTGTTGCTCATTGGTGCAAAGTCCTCTTTTCTGATGAGAGCAACTTTTGCATCTCATTTGGAAACCAAGGACCCAGAGTCTGGAGAAACAATGGAGAGGCACAAACTGCAAGATGCTTGAAGTCCAGTGTGAAGTTTCCACAGTCTGTGTTGATTTGGAGAGCCATGTCATCTGCTGGTGTTGGTCCACTGTGCTTCATTAAAGGGACTCTCCAGTGCCAGGAAAACAAAAAGTTTTCCTGGCACTGCAGGTCCCCTCTCCCTTCCACCCCCCATCCCAAGTTGCCCAAAGCATCAAAGCCTGGTTCAATGACCGTGGGATTAATGTGCTTGACTGGCCAGCAAACTCGCCTGACCTGAACCCCATAGAGAATCTATGGGGCATTGCCAAGAGAAAGATGAGAGACATGAGACCGAACAATGCAGAATAGCTGAAGGCTGCTATTGAAGCATCCTGGTCTTCACCTCAGCAGTGCCACAGGCTCATACCTTCCATGCCACGCCGCATTGAGGCAGTCATTGCTGAAAAAGGGGCCCAAACCAAGTACTGAGTCCATATGCATTCTTATACTTTTCAGAGGTCCGATATTGTTCTATGTACACTCCTTGTTTTATTGATTGCATGTAATATTCTAATTTACTGAGATTGTGGATTTGGGGTTTTCATGGGCTGTAAGCCATAATCGCACTTATGACAAATCACAGCTTGAACTATCTTGCTTTGCATGTAATGTGTCAATCATATATATTAGTTTCCCCTTTTACGTTGCATTACAGAAATAAATTAACTTTTGCACAATATTCTAATTTTTAGAGTATCACCTGTATATAAATTAACTCCGTAACTATGTTTCTATGTAACTTGTTTTCCACTTTTAATACAAGCTTAAGTGAACAAAATACCTTAACAAGACATCTCAGTGTCTATGGAAGCCCCATCACATTGGAGCATATACACTGAAATGCTTATATTACATACTGGCTTCAGACACTGCACTATAGCATTCTAACCAAACTATTTGCCACCTGCAGCTTTTGAATTCCACAGTACATTACTTTGTCACCAATACACTATATTTGTCTACTCTAGGAAATCAGGGCAGAACTGGCACATCTACCTTCAGCATTAGAAGCCTGCATACTATAGAAGAGCACTTTTCACGTACTGCCCTCAGTTCATATAAACCATACATGTCCAGGAAGACAGGACAGAACTGGCACACCAACCTGTAGCATTAGAATCCTGCATACTATAGAAGAGCACTTTTCATGTAGCATTTCCTTCCAGCAGCCAGTATTAAACCCACCGGTAGAACATGTTGAATGTGTGACATATGTTAGCAGGAAGCCATGGAGAGAAGCCATGCTCACTGTCCCCTATTAAAGACGCCCAGGAGATTCACTACACACTTGCCAACAGGTGCGGACACCCAGCACAGCCCACTTACCTGGCTCTGGCTGTGGCCCCGGCTGTGGCTGCTCTCCTGGCGGTGCTGGAGGGGTGTCCCGGGATCCAGGGGGAGGGGTGCGCTAATTAGAGCTAATTAATAAAGCGGTGGGGGGATGGCGGGGATGACATGGGTGCCCCTGCCTGCCTGCTCTCCCTCCAGCCCCGGCTGGCCCCGGTTAGCCCCGGCTGGGTGAGCGAGGAGGAGGAGGGGAGCAGCGCGGGAGGCTGGGGGGCATCACACACCGGGCGAGCGGCCAGAGAGAGAGAGAGAGAGAGAAACGCGTCAAAGGCTGAGAGGCGGAAAACAGAGCGCGAGAGAAAAAAAAAAGGGGGGGAGAGAGGAGAAAAATTAAAGAGAGAGAGAGAAAAGAAAAAAAGAAAAAAAAAAAGGAAATGAAGGGGGGAAAAAAAATGTCGAAACCCCTCCTCCTCCTCCGTGCAGGCTGCGTGCTACGTCGGCGCGCCTACGCTGTCTTTTTTTCCTGCGTCGTGACGTCACGTGCGCGCGTCACGTTCTAAACCAGGTTGTGCTTAGAGCTCGCGAGTCTCCGGGTTCCTGCTCAGTAGCGCTGCGTAGAGAGAGAGCATCTGCTGTGCGACCTGCTCTCACTGTCACCTACCTGGGGGGAGGGGTCGGGATATATACTGTACATGGGAATACATGGGGCGGGGGGTCATGACTGCTCTGTGTGCAGTATGTAGTTTATGTTGTAGACTGTATTTATTTATCTATAAGTACTTTACCAGAAAGGATACATTGATAGTTTTCACGTTTTTAAGTATGTCCTGGACCCACAAACATTGCTTGATACAAGAGGGTACAACATACTTAAAATACGCACACATATATATATATATATATATATATATATACCATTGTACTTATTCCCTGCTAACTTTAGGGCACCAAATAGACCGCTGTAACGATTAGACATGTAATTTTGTATACAACTTGCACTAACAAATCTTACTAAATGTCTGAAAAAGAACCGTGGCTTCTGCGTAAGCCTATGTACTGTCACATTTATGCACTTCTTTTTGTGAAAGAATTTTTTTTTTTAAAAACTACCCCTATATAATTTACACAGAACAGGTAATAGATATAATAAACCATGACTTTTATGGGTCTCCTTCCTGCAACGTATGGTGCTACATACTACAGGACAGCTCCTGTGTTTTATTAGATAGATTGCACAAACGTGTGTTTATGTTAGGTATGTGTGTGGATACTGTACGTGTGGAGCTTATCTCTAGAAATATGTGTTATGGTGTACTTTCTTTTTTCTGTTGCTGTATATTGCATTGCTTGACAGGGGTTATTCTAACAATATAATCAATGTTATTTCACTTGTCAGTGGTTTTAATGTTGTGGCCCCAAGCTCTCTAATTTCACCAAAGACTACTGCATCAAATTGTACTGACAATGGTGGTTTGGTTGTATGTTTAAAATACAGCTTAGAGAATAGCACATACACAAAAAAGTATAGACTTACATTTTGCAAGGCTACTTAAAATCACCTGTGGCAATATCTTGTTAAGCCCACCACTAAGTCACAGTACCTCAATATCTATGGATCTTTTTTAACTGCAATATTTACTATTTGATTGTATTTTTTTTGCAGGTTAAATTCTAGTATTTCTCTTCTGGTACAATAAGTAATTAATGAATATAAAACATCTATTCAGTTAGTTAAATCGTATATATTATGCCACCTACTGGCAGAATGGTCCCACATAATTAGAACAATTTACTGAATTAATCTCAGAAGAACAAATATTGGCTAAGAACTATGAACTTTGACTGAGTTAGCATGATAAGCAGTTTTTATGTCAATAAATTGTGGCTAAAATCAAATTTTACTTATTAGATAAGTATTTTATTTGGTGCTATGTTGGTTTAAAAAAAATTTTAAAATCTTTTTTGTATTCTGGAAAATAATGTATGCATAAATAGTGTATTATTTAACCTGTTTGTGATGGCCAGAGTACAGATATGTTCCTATTACATGTGGGTAATTACACCTCTTTTTTTGTTGCTGTTTTTTTAAACTTTGTACTGCCCTCCTGTTTTAACTCCAACTGAACGCTAGCATTACAAGATCACCACATCTGATTTTCAGAATCCCCTCGCCAAAAAAACAAAACTCCTAAAGGCTTTGCTAAGTCTGTAAGCAGAATATTTTACTTTATACAACACTCCCTTTTCCCCAAATCTTCATTTAGACTTTTATTTTGCTGAAGTTCATTTAGAAATTGTTTGTTCCAACACTTCTTGGATTTTATTACTGGTGTGGGATATGGTTTCAAGTGTGATTTAACCCCTTAATGACGAGTGATGAACAAGGTCCGTCACTCAGGGGAAAGCGTTAATGACGAGTGACAGACCTCATCCGTCACGCGTTAAAATTAATTGCCGCGGTGCCGGCGATCGCGAGGTTAACGCTGTTGTTGGGTGACCTTCCAGTCAGGGGCAGACCAGCAGCAGCAAATCCCGATATCCCAGCCCATGTGATCGCTGTGACAGCCAGTCACAGCGGTCACAATGCTGCTGGGATATCTGATCCGCCTCCTTCCACCACGTGTGGGTTTGTGAAGTGGAGAGAGACGGATCGTTGTAACATTGTGTCCCAGAAGAATAGTTAAGTTCTATCAAAAGTTCCAAATCCCTTTCCCCTGCCTCAGAGAGTGACGCAGGCGACAGGTACTATGTGCCAGATACTGCAGGACCATCAGGGGAAAGCGACGATTCCCCTAATGCTGAACATGGCGCAGATGACTGGGTACCCCCTAATAATTTTTCCCCAGACATCCCAGTGTTTACAGCCAATCCTGGCATACATGCTGACCTGTCTGGCTATAGTGCACTGGATGTTATGCAGCTGTTCTTGGGGGATGAGATTTTTGGGGAGATAGTCACCCAGACTAATCTCTATGCGGAGCAGTATCTGGCACGCAATCCAGACTATCTTATCTCCAGGAAAGAGAGATGGAACCCAACCAGTGTTCTAGAATTGAAACAATTCTGGCCACTGACCATGTTAATGGGGCTAATTAAAAAGCCCACAATTAGGATGTATTGGTCTAAACATCCTATTTGCAATACCCCCATTTTTGATGAGAAATGACAAGGGAAAGATATGAAGACATACTACGATTTATGCACTTTAGTGACAATAACAAGTGCTCCCCAAAAGGTGATCCGCAGTACGATCTTCTTTATAAAATACGCCCTTTAATAGCCCACTTTAACAGTAAATTTGCCGCTATATATACCCCCAATAAAAACATTTCCATTGACGAGTCCCTCAAGAAGCTTAAGGGAAGACTGGGATTTAGACAATATATCCCATCCAAAAGATCCCGATATGGGATCAAATATTATAAACTGTGTGAAAGTGGCAGTGGCTACGTATACACCTTTCGTGTATACGAAGGAAAGGATAGCCACCTTGATCCCCCAGGTTGCCCAGATATAGTAGGGACAAGTGGGAAAATTGTCTGGGATTTAATAATTCGACTACTTAATAAAGGTTATCATTTATACATCGATAACTTTTATAATAGCATTCCACTGTTAAAAATGTTGTACTGCTTCGAGACCGTGGCCTGTGGCACTATTCGGAAGAGTCACACAGGTTTCCCAAAGGCTCTAGCGAACAAAAAAACGAAAAGGGGGAAACAGGAGCTCTCTGCCAGAATGAACTGCTAGCACTCAAGTATAGGGATAAAAAGGATGTTTTCAGCTTAACCACCATCCATGGTGAAAACACTCGGAGGGTCGCAGTTCGTGGCAGAGAGGAATGTAAACAAGTGCCAGTCTGCATACTGCAATATAATCAGCCGCGCGAAAGACCAGGGCATGGTATAAAAAAGTGGGCATATATCTGATGCAGATGGCAATCCACAATGCCTTTGTCGTTTTTAAAAAGGCAAATGCTGGGCTGAAAAGCACTTTTCTTTCATTCCAGTTTGAGCTCATTTCTGGGCTACTTGAGTGCCACACAAGGAGACCATCAGTGGAGCCTAGAAGAATAATGGAGGCAGGTCACTTTTGCTTTAAGATTCCACCAACCCCTAAAAAACATAACTCCCAGAAAAGGTGCAGGGTGTTACAAGAGGGGCGTAAGAGCTGAGACCAGCTATTACTGCCCTTTTTGCCCCTCTCAGCCCGGCCTATGTATTGGCCACTGTTTTAAAAATTTTCACACCCAGGCCGAATAAGTAGACCAGTTTTGGGGTGTGATTTTTAGTCATTTGTCTGATTTGTTACCGAATCTTGGCTGTCTCCCGCTTATCCTGTTCTCTGATCCTTGACCTCGGCTTGTCCTATCGTTGTTCCGTTTCTCTTTACTCCTTTGACCTCGGCTTGTACCTTGACAATTCTCTGCTTGTATAGCCCGGCCATTCTAAGGACCGGTATTACAAGTTTCTTTCTCTGTGTTCTCTCTCTTTGTGGTCTGTCCTCCCGGTCCAGGGGGGCTGCCTGTTTGCCCCGGGCAGTCTCCCCTCGGCAGATCAGGACCCCGTGGCCACGTGATCACTCGATCACATGACCGCAATAGGTGTCTGTGTATCTGCCTGCAGGGGGACTGTCTGTGCTGACAGGCAGTCTCCCTGCAAGTGGAAAATCAAAAATAAAGTTAAAAAATAAAGCAATCAGTGTAAAAAAAATAAAATAATATATGTGTATATATATAATATATATATATACGATATATACACATGTATTATATCTATATATAATATATGTATATATAATGTCATACTAAGTGTATTTTTATATTTATATATACGTATATTAATATAAAAATACACTTAATTTAAATTACACACATATACACAATATATATTGTATATATATTATTATAAATAATATGTTAATAAAATAAACAAAGTAAAAATAATTTTTAATAATTAAAAAAATTATATATATATATGTAATTTTATTCTAACAATATTTTGATATTACTATATATATTTATATCAAAATACACTTAGAATGTAATGATATATATCTATGTATAAATAAATAAAAATAATACAAAATATACATATGTCCATATACTGTAGCGGTACCCGGGGACCGGCCGAGGTCCTCTCTTCCCGCCGCGCGCGGCTCTCGAATTAAGGCGGGCACGGACCGTGAGATGTGGTCACGTGTCCCGCCTAGCTCTAAGAGCGTGCCACGCGTCTCGCGCACGCTCATAAAGGGGCAGTGGGAGCCAAAAAATTAAATGTGCTCCCATTGGCTCCTGTCATCCCACATTCCCCAGACACTCACATTTTGGGGGCGTGGATATGATAGGGGCCAATCAAAGTAAAGTTTAGGGTATTTATACTTACCTCTCCCTTAACTCCCTGCCCTATCGTGGTTTCTGTTTCAGTTGTGATTTTCGTGCTTGACCTTGGCTTTGTATCTGACTCTGTTTATCTCTCTATCCCTGTTTTGTCTTGTTTGCCGGTTTACTGACTACTGTGTACCAGACCTTGGCTAGTTTTTGTTCTCACAGTCTCTTTGTTCCCTTGACCTCAGCTTGTTCTTGACTCTGTCTATTCTCTGCTTTACGGCGAGTCCGGCCATTCTAAGGTCCGGTAAGTCGTATCTGCTCTGTCTGTCGATTGTTGGACTAAGTCTTGCGTGTAGGGGTCAACTACCGTGACATATACATAATTACATAAATAATTTCATAAATATACACGTAGACGTCAAATATATAAATATGTATATATATATATATATTAAAATTCTACGTGCGTATTTATGTAATATTTTTACCTAATTAAGTAATTTTAATGATTGCAATTTGAGGGACCTGCCTGCCAACCCAGGCAAAAAGTCCAGAGAATTTAATTTGCTAGCACTGTGTTTAACCCTGTAACTTTCTATAACACCCTAAAACCTGTACATGGGGGGAACTGTTTTACTCGGGAGACTTCGCTGAACACAAATATATTAGTGTTTCAAAACAGTAAAACATATCACAGCGATGATATTGGTCAGTGAAAGTGAAGTTTTTTGCATTTTTCACACACAAACGGCACTTTTACTGATAATATTATTGCTGTGATACTTTTAACTGTTCTGATACACTAATATTTGTGTTCAGCGAAGTCTCCTGAGTATAACAGTAATCCACATGTAGAGGTTTTATAGTGTTTGTGAAAGTTACAGGGTCAAATATAAGGCTTGATTTTACTTTTTGTTTTATTGAAATTTGTCAGATTGGTTCAGGGCCGGACTGGCCCACCGGGATACCGGGAAATATCCCGGTGGGCCGCGGCACCTGGGGGGGCTGCATGTAGAGAGGGAGCCCTGCTCCCTAATATTTTAATAATATTGCGGCCACCGGCCGCATGTCGGTGCCGCCGGGTGGCCGGTCTGGCGGCACACTCTGAGGGGGTTATACTTACCTTGCGGCCGGCGGCCCCATCTCCTGTGCTGACAGCTGTCAGTATCAGTGAGTGTGCCGGACGGCCGCCTAAGCGATCCAGCAGCACACTCACTGATACTGATGCGGCTGTCAGCACAGGAGGACTGAGGGAGGGGGCGGAGCTAACTACCATGCTCCCGCGCGGTTCCCAGAATTCCCAGCATCTACACATCATAGAGTAAGGATTACTCTATGATGTGTAGATGCTGGGAATCATGGGAACTGCGAGGGAGCATGGTAGTTAGCTCCGCCCCCTCCCTCAGACCTCCTGTGACAAGGTCAGAAGGGACACAGAAGGGGGGGAGTTAAAGAGGGAAAGGGGGGAGACAAATAGAGGGGAATGGGGGGGACAAATAGAGGGG
>OW240912.1:341991656-342100542 GCA_933207985.1 Pelobates cultripes
GGTAATAGATAGACAGGGATGCAGGGGACAAAGAGAGGGTAATAGAGAGACACCAGGGAAGGGGGACAAAGAGACAGAGGGTATGGAACGCACATAGGGGTTAGAGGGACAAAGAGAGAGAGGGGTAATAGAGAGACACAGGAGAAGGGAGGACACAGAGACAGAGGGGTAAGAGAGAGACACAGGGAGGAGATGGCTAAGAGAGACACACAGAAGGTTTGTTGGGGGGACAAAGAGACATACTATAGGGAAGGGGAACAAAGTGACACAAGATTTGTGGGAGGCAATGCTGGGCTGTAGAAAAAGAGACAGAGAGTGACTGGGAGAAGAGAAAGAGGCACACAGAGTCTGGAGTTAGAAAGAGACACACATATGAGATTTGGAAGGGGAGAAAGAGACAAAGTGGCTGGGGCTAAGAACAACACAAAAGGGGCTGGGGGAAAGAGAAATACAGAGGCTGGAGAAGGGTAAAAAGAAACACACAGGGACTGGGATGAAGTAAAAGATGCACAAGGGTCGCTGTAAGAGAAAAAAAGGAGACAATTGGAGACAAGATACACTAAACGAGGTAAAGGTAATAGACGTAAATTGATGTGATCCTGACAGTAATGCACATATATATATATATATATATATATATATATATATATATATATGCATGTTGATATGTGTATTAGTAACATATAATTATGCTTATAATATTTACACATATAGTAATATATATTTATATATGCATAATACACACATAAATGTCATTAATATATATATATATGAGCACGTATTGGCCCTGTCTTGTTCCTAGTTGCATAATCATGCACAATAACACATTCAAAGTGAAGAGCGCACCCATAGAACTTCACAATGAACCAGTTCACTTCATTTTTTTAGTTGTGCAACTGCAGACATTCAGCATTTCAGTACCATTACTAAAATGTCCTTAATAGGCCAAAGTAGTTGTACTGAAACATTGATTACATGCAAAAGTACGTCTACTTAAAATAAAGGCGCTCTTTTGTTTATTTTGAAGCCCTATATGCGTTCCTTCGTTGGAGTAAGAGTTTTAAATTTCAAGTTATTTTTTCACCCTCTTTATCAGCACACTATGCTGGCGCAACGCATTATTGGGCTGGTATAGAATTTTTTTCCAGGGCTGATTTTAGTTCCCAGTCCGGCCCTGGATTGGTTAGGTTGCCTTTGAGAGCGTATGGTAGCCCAGGAATGAGAATTAGCCCCATGATGGCATACCATTTGCAAAAGAAGACAACCCAAGGTATTGCAAATAGGGTATGTTCAGCCTTTTTTAGTAGCCACTTAATCACAAACACTGGCCAAAGTTAGCGTTTTTTGCATTTTTAACACACAAACAAATATAAATGCTAACTTTGGCCAGTGTTTGTGACTAGGTGGTTACTAAAAAAGACTGGACATACCCCATTTTGAATACCCTGGGTTGTCTACTTTAAAAAAATATGTACATGTGAGGTGTGATTTGGGGATTTATGACAGATAACGGTGTTACAATGTCACTATTGATAAATTTAAAATATATATATATTGAAACAGCAATTTCCTACTTGTATTTATAGGCCTATAACTTGCAAATAAAAGCAATAAAGCTTAAACACTGGGTGTTTTTAAACTCGGGACAAAATTTTGAATCTATTTAGCAGTTTTTTTCATTAGCTTTTGTAGATAAGTAAAATATTTTTCAAGTAAAAGTCCAAAAACATGTTTTTTTTAAAAAAAATTCACCATATTTTTTTTTTTTTAAATAAAATATATGACATGATACAAATAATGGTATGTAAAGAAAGCCCTTCTTGTCCTGAAAAAAACAATACATAACTTGTATGGGAACCGTAAATGAGAGAGAGGAAAATTACAGCTAAACACAAACACCACAAAAGTGTCAAAACTGCTCTGGTCCTTAACGTACAACATCGCAAAAACAGGACGGTCTGTAAGGGGTTAAAGGATCACTATACGGTCAGGAACACAAACATGTATTCCTGATCCGATAGTGTTAAAACAACCATATAGCCACCCTGGGCCCCTCATGCCTCCATAAACATAGAAAAATCTTACTGTATTCAACCCTGAAGTTGTAAATCTGCATGCTGTTTGCCTCAGAAAAACAAACAGTCTGCTGACATAATCAGAAGTTGTAGCCTGATTCAATCACAGTGCTTCCCCATAGGATTGGCTGAGAGTGACAAGGAGGCAGATCAGGGGCAGAGCCAGCACAATTCAAACACAGCCCTGGCCAATCAGCATATCCTCATAGAGATGAATTGAATTAATGAATATCTATGCATGCAGAGGGAGGAGATACTGAATGTTTGGATGCATTTTAGGCAGCCATGACCCATGAAGAATCTCTAACCGCTATCTGAGGAGTGGCAGTGAAGTTATCACTAGGCTGTAATGTAAACACTGCATTTTCTCTGAAAAGACAGTGTTTACAGCAAAAGGCCTGAAGGTAATGATACTACTCACCAGAACAAATTAAATAAGCTGTAGTTGTTCTGGTGACTATAGTATCCCTTTAAAGACACAGATTTTAAAACATATTGTCAGGGTATTGTTAAAAAGAATGAATCCCTAATTTCAGATGAAGACAAAGGTATAGAAATATTACCAGACCTTAGAATGGTTGGGTTTAACGTCAAAAGAAAGGCAGCTCTAATAGGTAAAACAAAACCAGTAACAAGCGAAGGTTGGGGATGTCGGAATAGTTAAATAACAAGCCAGGAGTTGGAACAGATAGCAGACAGAGAATGGCCAAATAACAATGTCACGGTTCAGTAGTTAGAACCCAGAATACAGTAACAAACTGTCACAATTTTGTTTACTCTTAGTCTTGTGCAGTACCTCGCAGTGCCACTACTTGTCTGTGGTGCTATTGCAGGCTGCTGCACCCAGACTGAGATCTCTCTCTGTTTCCAGCTGGCCTTACTTTGTAATTATGTTCTCCCTATTTAGTTGAGCCTCACCCCTTCTTGTTGGCCAGTTCATTAATGTTAATGTTGTCGGTCTGGTCCTTTTGTCCTGAGTTCCGGTACTAGCTGCCTGTCTATCCTGTGTTCCTGAGCTGGCTGCTTCCCTGTATCCAGAGGCCCTTCTCTTACATTCAGTTAATCTGTGTTTGTATTTTACTGTCTTTTCTTTTTTTTTTTACTCTCTTCCTTGTTAATAGCAATACTTATTCTTTGCCTTGATTTGTGTGTAAGTTGGTTTCTTTGCATTCTGGGTTCCACCCTATAGTGGTCGTTGCACTGGTCAGCACCCCTTCCCGACCAGATCCTTAACACAAACTGAGAATGTCTGAAGTGAGGTACTGATAAGTATGAGGAAAAAGCAAGGTCAGGCAGGCAATAAGTCAGGACAGGCAGCACAGGTTTGTAAACAGGAGGTCTGTTACTGTATAATTAGAACAGGAGCAAGGAGCACAGAATACTGAGCACAGGTAGCATCTATGTGCAGGTTTAAATAGGAAAGAGCACATCCTCTTAGTTGTCATACCTGCCTCCTTGGTATTCCCCCTTTAAGGAACTCCTCCTTCCCCTTTAAGACACACCATGTTCGGCATGCAGGTGTCTAGGATGTCCATTGTATCAAAAAAGAGATTGCACACTATATCTGCTCCTAAGAGATACATATAAATGCTTTATTAAACCATAATAGGTATAACAAACAAGAAGCAAAAAAAAATCAATGAAGCAAAGAATTAAAGTGACAATAAGGCAAACTAATTAAACAATGGCAATTACCACAATTGCCATTGGTAATTACAATTGTTTAATTTGTTTGCCTTAATGTTGTCACTTTAATTCTTTGCTTCATTGATTTTTTTGCTTCTTGTTTGTTATACCTATTGTGGTTTAATAAGCATTTATGTGTATCTCTTAGGAGCAGATATAGTGTGCAATCTCTTTTTTGAAATATTGGATTTTGTTTGGGCACTTGAGGGAGTGGTGTGGGGGTATTAGCACCTAGTTATTCGCATTTAATACATGATCTCTCCATACTGTGTTGTCGTTATAATAGGATGTCCATTGTGCCATGGCTTTTATCCGAGCCGAGTTACTATACGCAGCTCCTCCATCGTGGACTTCCTCCCCTTCTTTGCAGCCTCATCTTCGGAAAGGACGCAAACAGAGCACCGCCAGTCAGTGCGGCGAGGTTCAGTGTTCAGTGGCAAGGAGCAGTGGAGGTAAGTTTTGGGCAGGAACGGGGGTTGACAATCATACACAGAAAACAGACACTGAAATTAGCCACAGCACATAGAACAGAGGTCTAAACCATATTGTCAGGAATAGAAATACCCTAACACGCAGATCTAAAAGAAACCGTAAAGAAACATCTACTGCTCAATAGAGTGGCCAGTCTAGTGCCCAAGAAAGATAAATGAAATGTCTTCAAGCAGAGAGAGAATAAACAAGAGACAGGCTGAAATCTAGGATAACAAAGACTAACAGAATTGTTAGAAGTCAGAAAACAGTAGATCCAATACACAGTGTCTCTGTTACATCTTGGCCTCTCAGGCAATTTTGATCCAACCAATATCACCTTATAGCTCAAAGTATTCAGTACCATTAGGAGTGCTCAGATGTCCATCTCAATGCCATCTGAGCAACATTCGGAGGTGAAATGTAGTAAGTGATTATAGCCTTTATCCCACACCATGAACCAAGACTACATGTAAGGGTTAAACAGAACTGAGTTTATTGCAGCTGTGTGCAGGTATTTATACCCACAGAGGGTCATTTGCATATAATAGGGTAATAACAGTACATACTGTTCCCTATCAAGTCCTCTTTACATAATTCCTTATGGTACTTGCTAAAAACCACCATCAGCCCCACCAAAACAATTACACACAATAAAAACACTCTTTCAGGTAACAAGAACCATGACAGGGCAAGGAAACAAGGACAACCTGGAAGTATGAGATCCATGCCAGCCTATAAGATCCATGATTTTCATTGAACTTTTACAGGCACTAATTATTCGTGCAAGAGGAAGGGCTTTAAAAAAACGAAAACTGCCTTCTTTCTCCTCAGTGCCTGTATATGCGTGACAATACCTGTCCCTTGAAACACCGTACAATCACAGAAATTATGTATCTTCTGTGTTGGGTGCTTCCTGGTGCCTTATTATGACATCATTTATGATGATCTTCTTCTTTTAGAATTTCAGTCTATGTGGCACTTTCTGATGATGCATACACACTTCTGACATCATGGTCCTTTGTGATAAATCACAACCCAGTATAGGGTACATATACTTCCTGGTTGCCCTTGTTTCCTTGCCACGTCTTTCTGTTTATCGAAGAGTGTGTTTTTATCTATTCTTACTTGTTTTTTTTTCTTTGTCTGACTATCCTTGCTCTCTGTTATCCTGACCTTGACTTGTTTCTCGTTTCAGTATACCAGTGTTATCCTTGACTTTGGCCTGTTTACGATTATTCTGTCTCTTCTATCAGACATTCTTCTATAGTCTAAGTGCTAACCTGGCTAGTCTAAGGATCTGTATACATCCATACTTTACCTTTAACCTAGACAAGAATATTTCCCAGAGCATACCACTGCCTTCATCTCCATATTGCACCCTGCTGCCATCTCTTACCGATGTAACAATGCACATGCACCCTCATGTCTTCATTAAAGGGACTTTTGGTGGTGGATAGTGATCAACATGGGCACTCTGATAGATCTGCAGCTATACAACCCAATACACAGCAAACTGAGATGCACTGTGTGTTCTGGCACCTTTCTAACATGACCAGCATAAAGTTTTTCAGCAATTGGAGCTACAGTAGCTCTTCTGTGTGATCAGACCAGACAGGCTAGGCTCCGTTCTCCACGTGCATCAATGAGCCTTTAGTGCCCATGACCCTGATGCTAGTTCATTGGTTGTCCTTCCTTGCACCATTTTCCATAGGTACTAATCACTGCCAACCAGGAACATCCCACAAGACTTGCAATTTTGGAGATGCTCTGATCCAGTCTAGCCATCACTACAAACAGAGAAAACATAGAATGTGACGGCAGATAAGAACCATTCGGCCCATCTAGTCTGCCCAATTTTCTAAATACTTTAATTAGTGCCTGGCCTTATCTTAAGTCTAGGATAGGATATATATAAAAAGATGGTAATACACTCACATTTAAAAGAGCTATGACCAGCTCTAGTGTGTACAGCAGTATAATCCCCACTTACGGAATATGGAGGAAAAGTGGGTCTGTCAACACAGTCTGGTTATCCAAGGCTCCGGAAAAGAATAAAAAGGCAACAATAGAGCTCTCAATATGATAAAATACAGTATAAGATAAATAAAATTATACTCACAAGTCTGGAGCAGAAAACACTGCTCTATAGGTAAAGCATTGGGGTTGCTTTGAGTACAGGAACAGTAAAATGCCAGGGAAAAACAAAAAGGTGCATATAAAATACAATAAAAAGAAGATTGGTACAACTAAGTGGCCAAAAGACTTTTATTGATAAAATACGCATATAAAATAGCCATTATGCGTTTCACCATATGTAGCTTCTTCAAATGGAATAAAAATAACAACCTGGCAAACTTTGTTTATATAGGGGTGCAATGTAATTAAAATTGGCGCCAAAAATTCAATTATCTAATAAGGAAATAGAGTGTAAAGAACATATTAAACATACGTGGAAATGATATGGTTATAAAAAAGTGGGAATAGAAGATGCTATGCGTATAAGCATCTTTAAAAACGGGCATTAAATACATAGGAGTTTAAGTTTAAAAGTCGGTCATGTGACATGGAAATACTGTGTGTCACAGGAATCATGGGTAATGTAGTTTATCCACCTATAGACGTTGTGGAAGGGGGCCGGACTCCACAAGGGGTGTGTGTGATATATTAGCACGCGCATCCGTCCAGTGGCATCAGCCGGCCGCACAAGAGACATGCGCGGTCGGCTGTGTGGGATGGACAAGTGCACATGCGGTCATCCTACGTAAAGCTGCTGCCGCCGCGTGTGACACGGGTATGAGCAGGCCGCATACGGGGCATTTGGGGCCGGCTGGGGAAAGGTTGGCGAGTGCCGGAAGCCATCTTATGGCTGGTGGCATTTGCTAAAGGAAAAACGGCTCAAGCGAATTGCGAGACTGAATAGTAAACACACCACAAGGGAGTGAGGGGAGAGGTAGGCGATTTATATATATATATATATATATAAGCATACCAAAAACACTATAAAAAAAAATACAGAAGAAATGATAAAAATATTGTTAACACATAAAATATAAAGTGTAAAATATAAGTAATAAAAGTTATACATGATAAGATACAGTGAATTAAAGGAACACTAAAGGGTTAGGAACACACATTTATTTCTCACCCTATAGTGTTAAAATCATCAGAGGGGCTCTCTGGGCCCCTCATGCCTCCCTAAATATAGCAAAATCTTACTTGTTTTCAAGCCTGAAGCTGTAGCTCTGCATGCTGTTTTCCTCAGAATAGCAAGCTGTCTGCTGACATCATCAGAAGTGGTGGCCTGATCCAATCACAATGCTTCTCCATAGGATTGGCTAAGACTGACAAGGAAGCAGATCAGGGGCAGAGCCAGTACAATTCAAACACAGCCCTGGCCAATCAGCATCTCCTCATAGAGATGAATTGAATCAATTAATCTCTATGAGGAAAGTTCAGTGTCTGCATGCAGAGGGAGGAGACACTGAATGTTTGGATGCATTTTAGGCAGCCATGACCAGGGGAGGGCTGGCAGCCTTAGGCCTGGGGGGCAATACCAGTCAAGTGGCCCATTGCACCACCAAATCAGTTCACCATCCAGGCCCACCTCTTCCTGGTTTTATAACGGATATTGATGCTAATCAGTAGCTCTTTGCCATACCCGCTCCTTCGTGGCTCTGACTTTCAATGTTGTTAGAGCGCAGGCTGAGAATCTCTGAGCTTGTGCTCTCACTCACTAACTGAGCGCCGGAACCACGAGCGAGAGGATATGATCTGACTGCACCTACTGCTGGTGCGCACCAGTGGACCACCAGCGAATCGTTTAAATTGAATATGCTGGTGTCCCCAACTTGTGAGCTGTGTTGGCCGCCGGGTGCCTCTGTTGTCATGGCATCCTGCGTGACCGCACAGCGTGCACACCCTAACGGCTGGACCTACTGACATACACTGACGTTACTACTTAGACATCCCTCAATATTAATACAGACATCAGAGTAAACACCAATAAACTGTGCAGACAGAGCTGATCCCCCCCAATTTATAAAGATTTGCTTACTGGATTTGTTGTAAAATTAAATCATGCCTCCTCCTCTCTTTCTCCCATGCACTGCTCTGTAGGCTGGGAGGAAGTGAAGGGTAATCACAATCTCCCAGCAGAGCGGCACCTGTGGCTGCATGGGGAACAGCTGAATTTGCCAGCCCCCATGTGACATCACAATGCCCCACCTATATGAGCTGCCATACGAACTAACGCCAGTACTGCACACAGTATAGTGTCCCTTTAAGTTTTAATATATACCCAGAAAATGTGTATAAAGAGTCAAGTTAATAATTAGGTTTCTACTATCACGTGCTTATTTGCTATCTAATTTAGTTGTTTTTTTTATTATTTGAACTGTTTCATTTATCTGGTTTAATTATGAAACATCTGTAATTTGTATGTTTGCTGTTGTAAGCTTAGGGTGTATTAATATATAGTTGAATTCAACCTTTTTGCTGTAGCTTGTTTTAAACTTGCCTATTTTGATGACCCTGGATAGGAGTGTTATTGGTGACCCTGGATAGGGGCCCTGAAAGCACCTAGATCTGATAGTAGCAAAATTTCATTGTAAGCACTGCTGCTCCTGAATTTCTGTATTATTATCTGTATATTATTTCTTTGTATATTACAATGTGTAACATTAAAATTGCATTATTTTTCAATAACCCTTGCTACCAACCCGCTCAATTATTCAATTATAAATAAATAATGTAATAATGCAGACACCTAAAGCACTCCAGATTTATGTGTGAAGAGTAAGCTCTCTTTTTTCCATAGTACAAAATGTGTAGATTTAAATAGAAATTGTCAATTTTATAAATTAGCCTTGGCACACTCTCTGGCTGTCAAACAGACAATTAGTCATGTTACTTCCTAGTTTTTTAGCTCAGTCGAGCTAAACTCAAGAGGCAGACAATTGCCTAGAGCACCTGCCTTGCAAAGACTTCTCATTGAGCTGCATTGGAAAGTCTTTGATTGGACAGCCACTAGCAAAAATGTTGGTTTGGTCCGGTTCGGAAATTCGGGTAAGTAAAAAAATATTTCCATCCCTCTCGTTTTGCCACTTTTCAGAAATCCGAAGCACTTAGGCACTTCCGAAATTCGGCACTTCGGCAATTTGGTTCAGCACGTCCGAAATTCGGGCTGCGGCACTTCCGAAATTCTGTACTTCGGACATTCAGAAGCATCCGAATATCCGAATTGACCAAAATTTGTCCAAATTTACATTCGGAACGAAACGAATTGCACATGTCTAACAGCCACAGAAAGTCTGGACTGAGGAAGAAGGTGAGTGCTTGCAAAGGATGCAGACTGCAAGCAGTTTTCGTATATACCCCCAATGAAAAAAAAATGTATAAGTAAATTCATGCATGTTTAATTGGGAGTATGCTACTAAACAGTGATATTTAAAGAAAATAAATTTATTTTGGCAGTGGAGTTTCCCTTTAACAGGTTTATTACAATGATCTTTGCCTTTAATGCTAGATTTTTAGGTTAGGTTTTTATTGTAGTGCTTTGTTTTTAACCCCTTCAGGATGGAGTCAATAGTAAACGTTCTGATGAAAATTTTTTTTAACAAAAACTGGAATTTTTCATATTAAAGGACCACTCTAGGCACCCAGACCACTTCAGCTTAATGAAGTGGTCTGGGTGCCAGGTCCTTCTAGGGTTAACCCATTTTTTCATAATTATAGCAGTTTCAGAGAAACTGCTATAATTATGAATGGGTTAAGCCTTCCCCCTAATCCTCTAGTGGCTGTCTCATTGACAGCCACTAGAGGCGCTTGCGTGCTTCTCACTGTGATTTTCACAGTGAGAGCACGCAAGCGTCCATAGGAAAGCATTGTAAATGCTTTCCTATGCGACGGGCTGAATGCGCGCGCAGCTCTTGCCGCGCGTGCGCATTCAGCCCAGGAGGAGGAACGGAGGAGGAGAGCTCTCCGCCCAGTGCTGGAAAAAGGTAAGTTTTTACCCCTTTCCCCTTCCAGAGCCGGGCGGGAGGGGGTCCCTGAGGGTGGGGGCACCCTCAGGGCACTATAGTGCCAGGAAAACGAGTATGTTTTCCTGGCACTATAGTGGTCCTTTAAGTGCACCCACACTTATTATATATAATTTAGTTCAGTAGAAACAGGGCTTTAATTTCTAATTAACTATTCATATATAAAATATATTTTTTTATGAATAAAATAAAAAAAAAATGAGAAATTAAGATTTTTAAAAAGATTTTTTTTCCGCCTGACATTTTAGCTGTAAATGTCATAATACTGGTAGCTTTTACTGCAAAGTCTCACGAGTACAACAGTACCCCCCATTAACAGATTTTACGGTGTTTTGGAAAGTTATAGGGACAAATATAGCACATTCCATTTTTAATTTTTCTCACATTAAAATTTGCCAGATTATTAATGTTACCTTTGAAACCGTGTTGTAGTCCATAAATGAGAATTACCCCCATGATGGCATACCATTTGCAAAAGTACACAACCCAAGGTATTGCAAGTGGGGTATGTCCAGTCTTTTTTGTTTTTGTGTAGAAAAAGGGAAAAACAAATAATTGGCCAGTGTTTGTGAATAAGTGGATACTAAGAATGACTGGACATATCCCATTTGCAATACCTTGGGTTGTCTACTTTTGCAAATGGTATGCCATCATGGTGGTAATTCTCATTTCTGGGCTGCCATACGGTCTCAAAGGCAACATTACCAAGCTGGAAAATTTCAATGTGAAAAAAATGAAATGCAAGCTTTATATTTGACTCTCTTACTTTCCAAAACACCATAAAACCTGTACATGGGGGGGTACAGTTATACTTGGGAGACTTCACTGAACACAAACATAAGTGTTTCAAAACAGTAAAACATATTACAACAATATCGTCAGTAAAAGTGCTGTTCATGTGTAGAAAAATGCAAAAAACCTCACTTTTACTGAAAATATCATCGTTGTAATACAATTTATCATTTTGAAACAATGCTATTTGTGTTCAGCGAAGTCTCCTGAGTAAAACAGTACACCACATGTACAGGTATTATGGTGCCTTGGAAAGTTACAGGGTTAAATATAGTGATTGAGAATTTAATTCTCTGCACTTTCTGCCTGAGTTGTCAGGCACGTCAATCAAATTTTAATTAATGAAATCACATAATTATGTTAAAAGATTACTTAAATATACACGTAGAATTTTTATATATGTACATATATATGTATTTAAATTCTTTGTGCATACTTATGTAATCATTTATGTAATTTATTTTTTTTATCTACATATATATATTTGCAGTTATTTGAGATATATATATATAGATATATATATATATATAGAGAGAGAGATATAGATATATATATATAATGTCATTCTAAGTGTATTTTGTTACATATATATATATATATATATATATATAAAAAATTGTAGACAGTCCTTGCGCTCACGCTTTAATAAGATGCTTGCCAGGTGCTTGAAATCCAGGAAAAATTCAAATATGTATAGGCAGTGATCAGCACTCTCGGACTTGTAAAAGTTAAAACTTATTTTTTTTATTAATAATCCATTAAAAATCAGATCAACGTTTCAGTCCCAGCAGGGACTTTCATCAGGATCAGGCATAGTGATATGCCTGATCCTGATGAAAGTCCCTGCTGGGACTAAAACGTTGATCTGATTTTTGCTGATCACTGCCTATACATACAAACATATATATATATATATATATATATATATATATATATATATATATATATATATATATATATATATATATATATTAATATTAATAACAAAATACAGTTAGAATTAAATTACATATATGTATATATAATTTATTGGAATTTAAAAAATTGTTTTTTTATTTATTTATTATTGTAATTATACGTGTGTATATATATATTTGTGTTCGGGGCATTCTCATATGATATAGAATAAGATGGGTTGTAGAGATGTAGCTTTAGGAATAGTCGGTTGAGGTGTGCCGAAACCGACGTATGCTGTAGGCCGGTAAAAAGTGGGCAAAAAGAGACATATTAATGCAAAACATTATACAGGATCATAGTGCATTTGTTAACCATCAGGTAGACATTTTACTGAAAGCTTCCTAATTCCTGAATCGGCTGTGGTATGTAAGTCGCATAAGCCTATGATTCCCAGCGGCCCCGTGTCTTAACGTGTGCGGGGATGTCTTGGCTATAGGCCGTGGAGGCTGCTCCTATCCTAAAGGAGTGTCCTGAGTAGTCGCTAGGGTTTAGTTTGAGCCCGGTGAATGAGTAGGTGGACATAGTGCATGAACTTACCTGTGGTAAGGACAGTATCGTGCGTCGACAGTAATGGTTCAGTGGTGCGCATGGTGGTGTGCCCAAGAACGTAACCAGTACCTTAACTGAGCAGTATTTTTTTGGCCTGAGAAAGCCGTTAAAGGCTAGATAGGTAGCAGTTTTGATAACGGCATTGGTGCGTGGCTTGGAAGGTGCATGGTCGAGTGGTTCTGACATGGTTTGAACATTGTATGTCTATGGCCAGTATTTAGTTTTAGCGGGTACGTCTGCTTGGCTATGTCTCTAAGTAAGGTATGGATGGGGTAGGAGGATAGGAACCTTTGTTGTTTGAGGAAGGAGAAATTCATATAGTTTTGAATGCCCGTGAGATAAAATTTAACCGTGTTGTGCAAGAATTTTTAGCTTAAGGTGGCAAAAAGAGGCGAAGGCCATAAGTGGTGAAACCTCAAACCAGCTATCTAAGTATTGGTCCGATATGAACGTATTGTATAAGTGGAAAACCCTGTAGCAAGTGTGTTAAGTGCTGGTGGACAAGGCCAGTTTAGTCAGAGCCCGGCTATGTTGGCGAGGTTCATGTAATCCATGACCTTGACCATAATTGACCCCCCTGCCATGGCGGCTGTCACGGCAGCTGCCACAATAGTTTACCATTACGTGTGGTTAAGAAAATCCACCATATGTGTAGGTGTGCCGTGGCTTGGTTGTCTAGGGACAGCCCCTGATCATCATTGTGGGAGTGTGGAAAAAGCAAAGTGGTCTGAGATGAAAGCGCGGCCTGCGGTATGATGAGCATGGCAAAATTTAAGGCACCTGGTAGGGATTGTAGTTCCATGCGGTTGCAAGTACCAAGCAGGAGGTGGTAATTGGTGTTGTTGCGACTGTTCCTATTTCTCTCGTGGTAACTTGTTGGTGGTAACTTGTTGGCATGGATGCAGAGTCAAGTTGTATGCCTAGGAATGTAACGATAGTGTCTGGGTCTTCTGTGACCTTAGGGAATACTGGGACACCCAAATGTTCAGACTAATACTAATGGCTTTCTTGAAGCTTCTAGAGGGAAAGGCGTTCCCTTTGACCAACAAGAAATCATCTTGGGAGTGTATGACTGTGGGGCATCTGGATATGTTTAACCATAACCAACAAAGAGTTCAACGAATATGTTGAAGATTGTGGGCTGCTCTTGACCCGAAAGTTAAGCGGGAGAAGAAATATTAACTGCTGCCCATAAATGCCCTGTAAGTGCCAGTGTAGAGTGGCAGTCTGAAATGCGTTTGTGATTGTAGCGGATGGCCATGGGCTGCCCTGGGACTTGTATTATGTTTAACCTGTATTCGTCTATTTGCTAAATGTCTATGCAGTAAGGGAATGCATTCGTGTAAAATAGCAAAGTTCTATGTGTAAAATGTATTGGATTCGTCTGAATTCCCTTAGTTTGTTCGAATGAAACTACCGAACAGTCAGACCTCCCCTGTGTAAAGTGTGCCTTCAATTACCCGTTGCAACATTGTTGCAAACGGGTAATTGACAAGCTGAGTAGCAATCCTTTGTTCTCAGGGGTGGCCGCCATTCGAGAAACGAACACGTGGCGGCAGCCATCTTAAACTCCCGAACAGCGGTGTTTTGCCGTCGAGTGTATGGAACTCAAAACGGACACTCGACTAGGCGAACACCGCTGAGACCTCCATCAGCCCGGTCCGTTCGGTTCCAAACTACCGAACGGCCCCTCGTTCGGTAGGCATAATCAACCGAACGAGGGGAGCCTCTATAGCTGGAGGCTTTCAGGTACTTCATTCGCCTTTTCCAGGACCGACCGCAGGGCCCAATCGCATGGAGCCCAATTCGGCTAGTTCATCCAGCGCGGTCGGTCATTTTATTCCCTCCATGAAATTCCCGAACCCCTGGTCTGATCTGGGTGATTTTTGGATATGTTGTTCACCCAGATCAGGGCTACCAGGGGATGCAGAATTTAAAGTGGTACCCCTAGGTTTAGGGGTACATCCAGAAACGGGGGGGAATTGCTGTACTGGATAAGGGGATTTTGATGCCGGCTGAGGGGAGGAGATGTGTGGGAGGTTACCAGGACAGGATTGGCTAATGTTTTAATGAATGTAATCCCTCCCTTGCATGGGAGCATGCTTTAAAAGGCCACTGTTGAATAAAGCTTACAGTTCTGCTCCTGATGCTGTGTGTCGTCCAGTCATTGGGATTGCTGTGGGGATACTATTGGATTATTTTGCCTGTTGGAAACCTTGCCTGTGGATTTATAATTACTTGTTCCTGAGCCTCACTGGGATCTTAAGCGGAGATAATCTGGGGAATATTGTATCCCCGTTACAGTGATATCAGTTTTACTTAACCAGGCTTCCCCCCCCGCTTGAGTGATAGCTGTAATGGTATGAACAAAGGTGGCATACTGTAATGAAAACTCCTTGGAGGGTATGAGGGAGTTGAGACTTGGGGTAGCCAAGGCATGAGGTGCAGATAAGTATATGATCAGTTACAGTGTGAGGGAAGATTTCCTGTGACAATCCCAATGGGATTGCGCCACGCTGTAAATGGTGTAGATCGGAGAGGCCCAGGTAGAAATCTTTCTGCCATTTCTTGGTCCATGAGTGTAATGCCAGCTGTTGGATGCTGCTGTGATGACTGCAAGTTAGGGCATTCTAGATTCCCCCAAAAGTATATGGCAATACCTGTACAGAAGGCCTTTAAAATCGGAGATTAGGAAATCAACTAAATGTCTGGAAGGGTGACGAGTTAGAAAGTACTGTAAATGCATAATGTTTACAGACGTGAAGTAAGGTTCAGGGTACATTTATTGGGACACATGGTTTTTGCATGTGCCCTGACATATTGAGAACATATCTGCAACAGTCTGCATGCACTGAAACTACATGTACCAACATGGAAATTGTTGCAAATCTGGGATTTGCCAAAGAGAATGAGACGACCCAATTTGTCTCTGGCAGTTCTCTACGTACTACCAGGGGTGCTAGAGCCTGGAGCCTGAAGCGTGATCGTCCGCTGTGTTGGGACAAAATTGTCGTGTGGGACTAGCAACATCTTCTCCAAGTTAAAGTTTGTTGACACTAGCTGCAGTGTTAGGTTGAGAGAAATCCTTACCACCTGCTTGATACATACTAAAAAACATGAAGATAGCCATGATTATATGAACCCACAGTGTGCTAGTACTGGCTTGCTAGCTAAAGCCGCATGGCGAAACAATTAATCCTTTGTTTGGTGACAGGTGAGGTCCTGCTAGTTGCCAGGTGGCTTGAAAGGCTCTATCTATGCAATGGCGCGAGGGGATTTTTGTGGCCACCAAACGTAGTAGCAGGATGTTGGCCTCTCGGTGACTGTAACCAGAAAAAGGGGAAGGGAGTGACAGGTGAGGCCCTCTCTATATACCATGCGAGGCGGCTAGCTCACGAGTGGCCCGATGGGTGTTTGCCTCCGAGCGTTGATGCGGGGTGTTGGCCTCGCGGGACCACTATAAGACAGGCGTAGATGCCAAGAAAGTACTGTACTGTGTTGCCAGTACGCTAAGGATATACCAGGGGGAAACAGAAAATGTATGTATATACCACATGAGCAGGTGTATGTACCTGGCAGTATGATTAGATACCTTTATTTGTCGTAAAAGTTATTAATACCTGTATCCTGGACGGGTAAAACTAGTATTAACTTGTGTTATGCAAATTTAATAGAGCAAAGTGCTCTGTCCCAATGTTTATTGTATGCTTGTAATGCCCCTGTATGAAGGAAATTAACTTGTCTGGAGTGTTATATCATGTTTGATATAGAATACAACTGTACCCCGAAACGTGAGTGTAGTAAACCATGACTGGCAGCTGAATAACCTAAAATGTGAAAATATGTAATTGGAAGGACTTATATTTTAAGCGTGCAAACATTCAAATATTCTGTATTAGACTCTGGAATCCTTCATAGTGCTTTAAATAGTATGTGCATTCTTGCGTAAATGTATGCGTATTGTCAGTAAATGTAACTAAATGCCTATGTAGGCAGGTATGCAGGAATGGTTATATCATAGCAAGCATGAGTTGTAAGGAAGTGTTATAGTGTAATTATAATTATAGTGGGAATGTTATGAGGGGAATAACCATATGTCTGAAAAGCCTGATAGGAGTCAGTATAAAAGCGAAAATGCTGTAGTTAGTTTGTTTGCTTATGAAGTGAAATAAAGTCTGAGAAGCCTGTAGTATACCGATTGACCGGTAAGGGTCAGCTTGTAGGCGAAAATGCTGTGGTTCGTTGGTTTGTACATGAAATGCAATAATGTCTGAGAAGCCTGTAGTACACCGAATGACCGGTAGGGGTCATGTGTAGGCGCAAATGCAGTGGTTCGTTGGTTTGTACATGAAATGCAATAATGTCTGAGATGCCTGTAGTACACCGAATGACTGGTAGGGGTCAGTGTCTAGGTAAAAATGCAGTGGTTCGTTGGTTTGAACATGAAATGCAAAAACGTCTAAGAAGCCTGTGGTACACCGAATGACCGATAGGGGTCAGTGTGTAGGTGAAAAATGCAGTGGTTCGTTGGTTTGTACATGAAATGCAAGAATGTCTGAGAAGCCTGTAGTACACCGAATGACCGGTAGGGGTCAGCGTGTAGGCGCAAATGCAGTGGTTCGTTGATTTGTACATGAAAATGCGATGATGTCTAAGAAGCCTGTAGTACACCAAAAGACCGGTAGGGGTCAGTGTGTAGGCGAAAATGCAGTGGTTCGTTGGTTTGTACATGAAATGCAATAATGTCTGAGAAGCCTGTAGTACACCGAATGACCGGTAGGGGTCAATGTGTAGGCGCAAATGCAGTGGTTCGTTGGTTTGTACATGAAATGCAATAATGACTGAGATGCCTGTAGTACACAGATTGACCGGTAGGGGTCAGTGTCTAGATGGAAATGCAGTGGTTCGTTGGTTTGTACATGAAATGCAATAATGTCTGAGAAGCCTGTAGTACACTGAATGACCGGTAGGGGTTAGTGTGTAGGTGAAAATGCAGTGGTTCTTTGGTTTGTACATGAAATGCAATAATGTCTGAGAAGCCTGTAGTACACCAAAAGACCAGTAGGGGTCAGTGTGTAGGCGAAAATGCAGTGGTTCGTTGGTTTGTACATGAAATGTGATAATGTCTAAGAAGCCTGTAGTACACCAAAAGACCGGTAGGGGTCAGTGTGTAGTTTTAACCAAACAGATTTTAACCCAACAGATTTTAAGCAAAACAGCTTTTAAACAGATTTTTTTACATGAACAGCTAGGTGAGTATAAGGCAGCGAAATAACCGTGCAAAATGAAAGGAAAACCGTAAAGTGAGGACCCGTGCTGTGCTGAACGCCGTGGGAACTAATCCTGGCGCCACAGATGGGTCAACTTATGGTTTGAGAGTCCCTGAGACACCAAATGCGATGCTGACCGGAGAGAAAGTCACTGGATTAACGGAAAGCCCTGCTGAAGGATTCTTGGACACAGTTTGGAGTAGGAGACCTCATGGAGCAAAGGTGAAACCAAAATAGCGTCTTGTATGACCTGGAAGTGGATCTCATGCAAATGCTGACCTGGAACAGTCTATTCGTCTGACCAACAAAGGTAAGAAGGGAAAGGGGGGAATCCCTTTTGTAGGTCTATAGCCCCTCCCACAACTTCAGGCCATGCCTTCCAATATAAAAACAAAGATAAAAAAGGGCTGCACCACAATAAATAGTGAATAAATAAGCAATGTCCAATTCCAATAATGGAAGCAAATATAAAAGAAATAAAATAAATACAGTATTATCCAGTGAAAACACTTGCATAAAAGAATAAATCAAAAGATGCTCAACACCTTAGTGAGTACCCTTCACCCTCACATAAAGTTAAAATATACATACAATGGAAGGTGGAGTGTCTTCTGGTTACAGATTATAACAAGTAAATCACACTTCTCACTATCGAACACATAACATGAGTGCTTATTTGACTCCGAATCCTTGCATATGAATGTGAATATCCTTTTGTCTGTTTTATCGTCTGCGCAAAATGATATCCTGTGTAACTGACAGTTGTGCAGGACTTCAAGAAAGTGTTGTGAGGAAATACGGTGTACACCGCTACTCACTGCCAGGCTTTATGGCTTTAAATTTCCTTGTGATGGGGCTGTGACTTGTACCTCTGTGTCTCTGTGCAATCCCTGGTGCGGTAAGTCAGTACTTACCGCACCAGGGATTGCACAGATACACAGAGGTACAAAATGATGTCTCTGTGCAATCCCTGGTGCGGTAAGTCAGTACTTACCGCACCAGGGATTGCACAGATACACAGAGGTACAAGTCACAGCCCCATCACAAGGAAATTTAAAGCCATAAAGCCTGGCAGTGAGTAGCGGTGTACACCGTATTTCCTCACAACACTTTCTTGAAGTCCTGCACAACTGTCAGTTACACAGGATATCATTTTGCGCAGACGATAAAACAGACAAAAGGATATTCACATTCATATGCAAGGATTCGGAGTCAAATAAGCACTTATGTTATGTGTTCGATAGTGAGAAGTGTGATTTACTTGTTATAATCTGTAACCAGAAGACACTCCACCTTCCATTGTATGTATAAAATATAAAAGAAAGTCCAACCTAAGTATTCTCACGGTTCGTCTTAAAGTGTTGAGTACAGGGGAAAGGTCTTCAGATGTTGTTATGGTTCCAATTTATAAGAGCTTATATCCAGCTCTAGGGTAAAGCGCGTACAGCGGTATAATCCCTGCTTATGGGATATGTAGTGAGTACCTCTCTGAATCAATTCAATTAATTGATTATTCTCTGTGCATCTGCCCCTGGCCAAATTAAGAAACAATGCCTGAAGTAATTCACACCAGACACAGGTTTCAGGTTGATGAATAACTTGAGGAATGTTTATTCAGAGGGGACGGCAGGTCCCTTTTAAAGCAAAATTACATCATAAGCATTGTCAGATATAACATGAAATAATACTTTATTAATTGGTTAGGTGTTAAGTGGTTTCCCAAATGCTCTGCCTACTAAGGGTGATGTCACTGAGACCATGAGGGTCTCCCCCAGATTCCAACGCCATCTTGTTACACGAGGTAGTTAGTCGGTGTTATAGGGAGGGAGGGGTTAGAAGCTTCTAGTGGCCATTTTGTCTAAATATGTGTTAATAGCTTATGCACTGATTTTAGTTAAATGAGTAAATAGGCATTTTACTAACTAAAAAATATGTCAATATCTAATTTCCACAACAGTCCCCCCTTAAAATGGCTATTTACCATAACAACTGCTACTGTCCCTAACATGTCCCTAGCTGCCTAGCTCATCTGTCTTAACAAGCATCAAACACTTCACTCCTTGGGTAACCCGCAGCGGCTAGTCCACCACATCTCCGTATGTGAGACTTGCCTGTAGAGACAGACGCTTTCCCTATGCTATCCCTACAGAAATGCAGTTGTCTGTCTGAACTGGTGGGGCTGAAGGGGTGTATGTGGTGTGTCACATTCTAGGTCAGTGACGTCTTGATGTAAGAAAGTAGGGGTTACGTTGTCTACAGTCTTCCCTACTGTCTTTTGCAAATACCTTTGTATGCAAGGCAGTACGCAACATGTTAGAAATAGGAAGATAATGAACACAGTAAGGACTTCTGTCCCGACTTGGAATAGGGTTTTCTGCCAACCATTCATCCATCCAAACCATCTGTCCCATACGTTAGTGGCCCCTGAGTTCCCTTTTAATTCATCTGAAAGGCTATCTAATTTTTCTATTGCCATAGTTACCTTACCATTGGGCCCAGTATTATCTGGAATGAATGTACAGCATGTCATGGTCATCTTGGAGGATTTTACATACGCCCCCCTTCTCTGCTAGAATCATATCCAGAGCCATTCTATTTTGAAATGTAATTTGGGTAGTAGCCTGCAGCTGCTCTGCTAGGCCCTGTAGGGCATCTCTACTATAATTAACAAACCGCTGCTGATTATAATAAATGTAATTGATCCAATTGACATTCTTATTAGCAGTAATCATTGGAATCAGAAATTCAAACTTGGCCGCTACTTCATCCTTTGCTTTAAATTCGTTGGGTACCCCCCTTGGCACACCAATGGCATCAATATAAACATGCGGATCAAAGCTACCACGGATTGGGACTTCCCTTTTGACTCTGGAGTGTGTGTGCGTGGGGTCAAACGTATTATGATGGCCATCCGTGATAATATGGATAGGCATTATGGCCTTAGTTAGTGTGCATTCTACCCACCACAGTCCTGTTAGTTGGGATCTCAGTTGCTTATCACCACACAGCCAATATATGTCCCTGACTGTTTTTGCATGATTCATTAACAGTGCCGTGGGTGGATTATGATAGGTGGAGCAATAACCAGATGGGAATTTGCCCATGAATGTACCTGTGTTCTTAGGTATTGAATAACAAGTGTAGTTACCTGGGTATACAGTGACTCCATCAGGTGGTCTAACGTGCCCCTGGATGATTGGGTAGACCTTTTTCCATGACTCACACGTTGAGGAGCTAGTGGTGGACTGTGCATAAAGACTCAAGACACATAATTCAACATCGGGAGGTAGGTTTAAAGGCACCGTACCCAGGTGGGGCCTAGCTCCCCCACATACATAACAGTTAGTCTTATTGTGTGAGTTAGCATTATATCTCATCCATTCCAGTCATAAGTTAGTGTCTGAGAACTCAGTTTCCACTGCCATGGTGTCTTCGAAAGTAGGATTAGCAATAGCAATTAGCAATTGATATGCGGTTTAAGTGGGTTGACAGTCATGTGTGTAGTTCCTACCCAGTCAGGTGAGGTAAGCATGTCTTGCAGGTAGAATGTACCCAACTTGTTGTATGAGCCACCGCCCCTCCAGTACATACCCATTACATATTCCCCTGCATCCCTTGGACTGGGGTGTTCTATGTTCAGAGTAAGTTTGATGGGGGTTGACCCAATAGGTTTACTTAAAGTCATTCTGGAGAGTAGGGGCTTCCCGTCTTTGTCAACTCTATCTAGGGCTCTCTGGGGTTTATAGCCCCATGACCTACCCGTATTCCACCCAGCCGCCTTCCAAGAACTACAATGATGTCCCCATGACCCCCCTGTCACACAATATATGGGTCCTTCTTATTGGGTATGTCCTTGTATATAGCAGCATATTGTGTTTGTGGGAAGGTGCAAGTAACAATATCACAGTAATCAAAAGAAAAGGTAGCTACATCTGTGTTTGAGGAATTGTACCAAAAAGTGTAAACATGGTTATCTTTGGTTATAGCCACTTGCTGAGCCCCTGTAAAGTTTAGTAGCGAGAGAAAACACAAGGAACACAGAAAATTCATGGCTCAGTAGGGACAGCTTCTTCTGAAGCAGGCACTTTCTTGCAGTGTGAGGCGTGTATCCAGGGACTCTTCCCTGCCAGTTTTACTGAGGTAGCTGTAATCAGCAGCACTTGGTAAGGACCATCAAATCTTGGCTCAAGGGTGTGTTTCCTGAGGAATTTCTTGACCATAACCCAGTCACCAGGAAGCAACTTGTGTGTACCTGTATTCAACTCAGGATCTGGAATAGAAGAAAACACTTGGGCATGGATTTTGGTCAAGGCATGAGAGAGAGTAGTCACATAATCTACCATAGCATCTGACTGAATCTGAAGCTGTCGGGGGAAGTAACAACCTAACCTTGGTGCTGTACCAAACAGGATCTCATAGGGAGATAAGTTGTATTTTCCCCTAGGGGTGTACCTCACACTAAATAATGCTAATGGAAGACTCTCAAGCCAGGGCAGGGGCAAGACTCTTAAGCATTCTGGCCTTCAATGTGCCATTCATGTGTTCTTACCACTACTCTGCGGGTGACATGGTGTATGGAAGGCAAGGGTCACCCCCAGTGCTGCCCAGACTTCCCGTGTCAATGATGCGGTAAAGGAGGTTCCTTGGTCACTTTCAATCACTTCTGGAACACCATACCGGCAAACAATTTCCGTCAGAAGATGTTTGGCTGTAGTTCTTGCGGTAAGATTGGCCACTGGGAAGACTTCTGGCCAGCCTGAGAACATGTCCACAATGACTAATGCGTATTCATAGCGTCCACTCTTTGGCATCTGGATGTGGTCAATCTGTATCCTCTGGAAAGGGTATTGTGGTTTGGCCAAGTGGTTGGGTGCAGGTTTAACGATCTTCCCAGGGTTACATTTAGCACAGACTGCACAGGATCTACAATAGTTCTGTGTTAGAGTAGTAATACCCGGTGCTTCAAAGTATTTATCAATCAAAGAGTTCATCAGATGTTTTGACAAATGGACAGGTCTATGGGCCCATTGGACAACAGCTGGATACATATTCTTGGGTAGACAGAACATAAGGTTGATAGTGTAAACATCATCTTGGAGAATGCCCCCCCTGCTCTTCCAACTCTGTTTTTCTTGTGGGGTCGCAGCAGCTTGTTGTTCCTTTAAGAGTCTGAGATCTGTAGGCAATGTTTGCATAGTGTAAATAGGTGTTATTTCAGTGGCCACTCTTCTGTCCACTTTCCACCCTTGTTCTGCATCCTTGGCGGCTTGATCAGCCAAGTGGTTGCCTCGTGCTTCTTCTGAATTCAGCCTCCCGTGGGCTTTCACTTTGAGCACTGCCACTTCTGCTGGAAGTATTAGGGCATCCATTAGTTCTTCAATGGCTATGCCATGTTTCACTGGAGTACCGGTGGCTGTGAGAAATCCTCTGGTTTTCCAAATTAGGCCAAAATCATGTGCCACTCCCAGGGCATATCTTGAGTCTGTATAAATGTTGACACGTAGGCCTTCAGATAGCTTGCAGGCCACTGTGAGGGCTGTTAGCTCGGCTTCCTGAGCTGATTTGGTTGGTGGAAGTGCGGCTGCCTGTAATACTTGACATTCTGTGGTAACTGCATATCCAGTGTGATATTGCCCTTGCTCATCAGCAAATCTGGAACCATCCACAAACACTATCTGGTCTGGATTAGGTAGAGCAGTCTCATGTACGGTTGGTAAATGGGTAGTTTCCATCTTCATCTGTTCAAAGCAATCATTCGGGGCTTCTGAGTCTTGTTCCATGGGAGGGAGATCTTCACAAATTTCTGTGTGGTATCGAGGGTACCCTACTGTACTGCAGTTGATGATCTTCTTAGTTACTCCCATTGATTCAAGCTGTTCTTGGGTTATTGCACTCCAGGATTTGCCCATTGGGCCTAGATCTTTCCATGAGAAATCAGTGGACTTGGTGAAGGATATGTGTGGGACAGCTGTCTCCCAGTGACGGTAGAGGTGGGATACTTCTGTTGGGAGGTGCACCAGCAGGACCATGTTGCCTCTGGAGTCCCATAACAAGTCTGTCAGTGTGATGTGAATTTCCACAAGTCGAAATAGTTCTTCTTCATAATCCACATCAGGGCCTGGGTTGTCTTTGAACCATAGGGTACAGAGTAACAAGTTCTCTGGTTGCACATCATGTGGAGTTGCAAGAGTAGGTAATTGGAATTCCATCCGGGCATCTGGGTTGATGTCCAGGCTGTACCAGTACTGTGCCACTCCCCCCTTGGGAAATGGCAGAAGAGTGGCCGGGTTCAGTGAGTAGCAGCGTTGTAAAGTAACGTCAGGCAGTAGTAAAGAAGTTTGCAAACGTAGATGACGTTGAGAAGAGAGATGCTTTGGTTGGGTCTGTTGAAGAATTGCAGAAATATCATGTGGAGCCAAGACAGTCAGAGAATGACCAAGGACAAAGTCATTACTTTTGTCCAGGAGGGCACTAGCAGCAAACACTGCCCGCAGGCAGGAGGGACTGCCTCTGGCAACAGGATCAAGCATGCAAGAGAAGTAGCCAATGGGTCTTTGTCTGGAGCCATGTTGTTGAGTAAGAACCCCGGAGGCGTGGCCCAGTTTCTCAGACACGAACAACTTGAAAGGCAGCTGGTAGTTTGGTAGTCCCAAGGCAGGCACAGATGCAGTGGCTCTCTTTAGAGCAGTAAAACAGGTAATGGCATGTGGTGAGAGTGAGAAAGGCTCGCTTTTCAGCGCATCATATAGTGGTTGCATAAGTTGAGAAGCTTCAGGAATCCAGGCTCTGCAATACATGATGAGGCCTAAAAAGGCATGGAGAAATTGATGCGCAGAAGGAACTGGTAGATTCAAAATGGCTAAAATCCTGTCCTTGGTAAGGTGGCGGGTGCCATGGGAGAGGCAATGTCCCAAGAAGACCACTGAGGGCCGGCACCATTGAAGCTTTGACTTAGAGGCCTTACACCCTTCTTCAGCCAAGAAGCAAAGGAGATCTTCAGAAACCCGTACAGCAGTTTGGAGATCAGCAGCACAGAGAAGTAGGTCATCAACATATTGAAGCAGGACTACGTCTGTGTGGGTCTTTTGCCAAGGTTCCAGAACCATTGACATAGCGCGGGCAAACTGAGTAGGCGAATTCTGAGCCCCCTGAGGCATAACAGTCCATGTATACTGCTGACCTTCATGGGTAAAGGCGAAGAGGTATTGGCAGGATGGATCCAGGGGCACACTGAAAAATGCATTAGCAAGGTCCACTACAGTAAAGATTGTGGCAGAGGGTGGAACCTGTGACAGCAGTGTATGGGGATTAGGGACCACAGCTGTATCCTTGGCAGTAACATCGTTAACGGCACGTAGATCCTGGACCATGCGGTATTGATCTGGCTGTCCCTTCTCAGTCTTCTTCTTTACAGGAAAAAGGGGAGTGTTACACGGCGATACACACTTGACAAGGGCTCCTTTGGCCAGGAGGCTTTCCACTTGCTTAGAGATGGCAAGGGCTTGAGCAGGTTTCAGTGGATACTGTGGTCTTCGGGGAGGCGCTACTCCTGGCAGAAGTGTGACCACAACTGGGGGAACTTTAAGGGGTCCGATATCATCAGGGCCTGTGGACCAGGGTTTTGCAGGGATCTTGTCCAGAGCACTGGGGGTATGAGGGACCCTTGATTCCCCTGCGGGAGATGCAAGATGCAATAGTATGGGGAGGGAACAAAGTACTGAAGTGTCTTTTCGTGACAGTGGCGTATTTAGCTGGACTTGGCCGTCTGCAGTAAAGGTAATGGATGCTTGGAGACGGGACAGAACATCAGCATCAACATCTCTAATGGGGCACGTGGAGGAGACAACAAACCGGGAGAGGATATCTGACCCCACATGGTGGAGTTTAGTGAGAGGGCTACTGCGGGGGGTACCATCCACACCAACACATGAAACATCGGTGTCTGACAGGAAGGATGGGTCAGGCAGGTCTTGCTCTCTAAGAACACTGCGGGCTGCACCTGTGTCAACTAGGAAAGTAGTAGGGTGACCCTCTACGGGTAGTACTACAGTGGCTAGTGGCCCTCCCCCATCCCCTGTAGACACTGCCATAGCAGGGGTATCAGACACAGGTTTGCCGGTTACCTATTGTAGCAAATCTAAATGGGCCTGATCAGGGCCAGTGTAACGGTGTGCAGAGGTGGAGGGTGGATTGGCCTGAGATACGGGCCGGGAATTGCGGTTTAACCTTGCTGCGGATCGGTCCTCCTCAAACCCATCAGCAGGAGCTGGAGGATAAGAGCGGATTTCCGGGGGTGGTGGAGGAGCCTGAGAATACTCTGGAGGTGGAAAATATGGTACTGGCGGAGGAGGTGGTGGCTGAAAATACCCTGGAGGGAAATACCCATAGGCTGCCGGGGATGAACCAGAATACCGGGGAAGCAATGGTCTGTTAAGTCTCAGATGTGGGCATTCCCTACGGAAATGGCCAGTCTGATGACAGTTATAACAGGTCCTGGCAGATGAGGGCCATTCTCGGTTAGGAGCTGGGGCAGCTGGGGGCGCATTATAAGCAGGAGCAGTCTGCGCTGGCCCTGTGACAACAGCAGGAGCATTAAGCATCATTGGGTTTGCCCTCCTCTGTAGGGGCTGTATCACTGACTCTAACCCCTTGGCCACCAGTAAAAGTGTGTCTAAAGGAATTATTCGGTACTCAGGTCGGGAGAGAATCAAACCCTTACGGATAGCTTCCTTTAACCCAGCTACGAAGGCAGCAGACAACATCTGGGTATGAGCTTTATTGTAAGTACTAAACCCTAGATCAGGGAAAGTTTGAGTTAGACGTGAATGATACTTTTCAACAGATTCAAGTTTGTCCTGAACAATGTCATTAATACAGGTAGCCTGGTCTGCCAGTTTATCTTGTGCCCAAGCACGGAGTTGTTCACAGAATGTGATGCCAGATTGGAAGTCTGTGTCAGTGGTGAGTGGAGCATCTGTAAAGCTCCGTGCCATAATAGGCCAGTAGGCATCACCTGCTTTGATTTCACATAAACTATAGAGATCCCGCCAGGCAGCGGAGTAGGTTTTACGGATCTGAGCCATCCTACGGTAAAAGGGCATGGGTTGTTTCTCAGGATCGGGGAGAGAGGTGACAAGAGTGGCAGCCTGTGAAGGGTTGAACGTAACATACATGGGAGCTCCTGCAGCAGCTGGGGGTACATGTAGATGCACTCGTGTTGCAGGCGGTCTCGATAAGGGTCTATTACCCTGGTGGAGAGGCGGGCCACGTTCATCAATGTCATCATCCCCTTGAGCGACATGATCGTCCTGGTAGGAGGCAGCACCCAGGGATGCCGGGCCTGGGACGGCCGGGGTGATGGGAGTCTGGGGAGCGAGAGCCGCGTTATGTGGACTGCCCAATTGTGACGTTGTGGGGTGGTAACCTGATGCTGCGGGGGATACACCTACAGCGTAGGGCTGGGCTGACGTAGCTGGTTCTTCAGCGCCAACCACCATGAGGGGGAAACTGGGACTTGGGTCAGAGGCACATGGGACAGGGGCAGGGCCGGACGGGGTGACACGGGATTGGGCGGGAGGCTGGGCCAGGGCGGAGAGGGCTGAGGTGAGGATAAATAGCTCAATAGGGAGTGTAGGAGGGGGAGGGTCTATGGGTGAGGTAGGAGGGGCTGGGCGGGTCAGAGCCAAGAGGGCGGAGAGGAGGGAGGACAGCTCAGCAGGAAGAGATGGGAGAAGAGGGGAAGGGTCTACGATGGGAGGGGCTTCGGGGAGCAAGGGAGGAGGAGCAAGATGACGGGAAGGCTCAAGAGCGGCAGAGAGGGCTGTAAGAAGGGAGGACACCAGACTAGTAGAGGAATCGGAAGTATTAGTGGTGGGAGAGGAACTGGAAGTATTAGTGGTGGGATTAGTAGGGGGAGTGGGAGACACAGTAGTAGTAGCGGGGTTGAGGAGTGTGGCGGACGTGACGGAGGTTGGGGTCAACGGGGCAGGATCAGGATCGGGGGTAGGAAGGGCTGATGGTGAGACAATGGGAACAGGCGGGGACTTCGATCGCGGTGGTGGACAGGGAGGTGGCGAAGGAGGGACCGGGGGCTGGGAGGGGACTGGGAGGACGGGCTGGGACGGGACTAGGTCGGGGGAGGGGAATGGCTGGGGCATGGGGACAAGGGGAAAAGAATGCAATGGTACTGGATAGTAATAGGCTCCGTCAGCTCCAAGCACGGGACATAAGGGGGTGGATCCATGTACTACGCCACTGGGAGGTAGCGTCTGGGTGTTAACCGGATAAGCTGGGCGGGAGCTGTTCAACACGGTCTGGCCGCCATCATAGGGCGGAGGCCGGGGATTTTCAGGGGAAACATCAGTATTACAATCATTTCGATGGTACACATAAATCGTTTGTCCCTCAAAATCTAGTTCTTCCTCCGTCCAACCCTCCCGCTTAAGTCCTCTAGCAACCCGATACCAAGCCTCTACAGCTTTGGTTAGCCCATTATCTGACAATAACCCTTCTTTGTCCACAAGCAACTTCCTCCAAAACTCAGGCTGTAACCTACCACTAGGTGACATTTGAAAACCACAGATCTTCAATTTTCTTGATCTTTAACATTGTCTCCTCCCCCGCCCTTTCCTTCACAAAATCGCAAGCCAAAAACCCTTTAGCTGGTCTAGCATGTTCTTGCCCCATCTTGACCAAACGAGGTTTGCCACGTAAAGGAGACAGGGTGAGCAGGAAGAAAAAGTAGGAAAGTCTACAGTGCTCGACTGCCACGGGGGACCCGTGCGCCTTCCCAAAACGTAGACTAGTCACAATGGTCCGTGCACCCGAGATGGTGACCACGGATCGGAGCGGGATAGCGTGGGTGACTAACACAGCTCTGGGCAACAGACACAAGACAGATACAGAACAAAGGAAAAGATAAATGTGGCAACACTAAGCAGTAGACATTTACAGAAATCACATGCTGTAACAACAATTGAACAAAATCCACAAAATGACAGAGAGCAATATGGCATGTACATAATAAAACAGACAATGGAAATCAAAGATCAATAACCCCAGCATCTCTCTCCAGGCTGCAACCCTGTACTGTAAAATCCCACCTTCTAACAGGCGATCCATAATCTTTCACCGGCCGTCTATTATATCCCAACCCAGCTACCTGGGTTTGTGCCAATTATCCTTTTTTTATATATACACTTTTTTTTTTACTTTATCCTGGCCTTTTATTATTCTGCTTTTTATCTCAATTTAAAATTTTTACTATTCTGGTTTTACAACCCTTGGAAGTCTCCTGTACCCCAAGAAATCCTAGGTGGGGATTAAATCACCAATGCTGATACCAAAGAGCAGTGCTCTCCACTTGTAAGTACGATTTTAATTAATTTCCATTGAGACCGTTAAACAGAGAGCACTATTGGCTGTCTCTTTTATCTTCTCTTTTCTGAGTATTGGACACCAGTGATGGAGAGGTACTCACTACATATCCCATATGCGGGGATTATACTGCTGTACGCGCTTTACCCTAGAGCTGGATATAAGCTCTTATAAATTGGAACCATAACAACATCTGAAGACCTTGCCCCTGTACTCAACACTTTAAGACGAACCGTACTCTTAGGTTGGACTTTCTTTTATATTTGCTTCCATTATTGGAATTGGACATTGCTTATTTATTCACTATTTATTGTGGCGCAGCCCTTTTTTATCTTTGTTTTTATTTGTCTTGTTTTAAAGGGTTTGGAGGGATTCCTTTTTAAGGGTTGCTGCCTGTTGGTTAACCAGCGCTGTCTCTTCTTCTTATTTATTGTACCATGCCTTCCAATACATATATATATATCTTATATATATAAAACTTCATTCTAAGTGTAATAGTTTAATACTAATATATGTAATTATATTAACATTAAAATACACTACGTATCATGATATATATATATATATATATATATAAGATGTATTCTCTGAAAAGGCAGTGTTTGCATGAAAATGCCTGAAGGGATCTATTATACTCACCAGAACAACTACATTAAGCTGTAGTTGTTCTGGTGACTATAGTGTCCCTTTAACTAAGGTTATTGTACTGTAAGTATTACATACTCTGTGTTTTATAATATTAGAAACATAGAATGTGACAGCAAATAAGAACCATTTGGCCCATATAGTCTGCCCAATTTTCTAAATACTTTCATTAGTCCCTGCCCTTATCTTTATATCTAGGATAGCCTTATGCCTATCCCACGCATGCTTAAACTCCTTTACTGTGTTAACCTCTACCACTTCAGCTGGAAGGCTATGCCATGCATCCACTACCCTCTCAGTAAAGTAATACTTCCTGATATTATTTTGAAACCTTTGTCCCTCTAATTTAAAATTTTAAATATTGTTATATGTGCAGGTTAGTTACATATTATACTGACAAGTCACCCCTGAAGTTTTCACATACTATATATTATATCTTTTAATTCTTCAAAAACCATCTAAATAATACATTAAAATTAGTCAGTTAATGCCTGTTGTCTCTCTTTAATACCCCTGCCTTTTTACACCTGAGAATCCCTCTATAAAGTCAAGCACATGCAGGCAAAACGTTAATGCACAAATAATAACTACATTGTAATGTCCCTGTACGTGAAATTATTGTGGCTCGGATCTATCACCATGACAACTTCAATGCCTTTTAATATTCTTCTAATAAATAATCTACTGTTCACACCAATCATTTTTATTTATAAAGCAAGAACATATTCCTCATCATTATACATTTGGTAGACATGAAATGCAAATAAGTAATGACGCAATTCTACGAACAGGGGTGATTTGGGCTCAAATGATCTCACAGTCTATAGAACGTAGTATAGTATAGTTATATAAAAGATAGAAGGTCAATGTATCCAGGGTGAACAATATATAACCAGGTGCATGAACAATAGCAGAAAAGTGCATGTAACAGATCAAGGATTCTCTAACCGCAATGCTGTCATCAAATTTTAAATATTTGTCTTTGATGGAATTCATAATAACAGTGTGTTACAGCCTGTTAGTTTATATTACAAACATAACTGCCACTGAAGTATCTGGGAAAGCTATGCTGCTCTCTCACAAAACAGCACTATCCTCGGACTAAGTGATTTCCTCCTAGCACACACAGAACCTCATAGGAGAGAAGGTGTGACAGACCGCTTGGCACCCTGACTGGGTGCCTCCACCAATCGCTGCTTCCTAGTAATCCTTGAGTACCATAAGCAGTGCACCGGACACCATATCCACCGTATACCCCACAGCCAGCCTTACAGCTTGGTTGGGGTCTCAAGACCATGTTCCATCTTCCAGTGGGTAGACCTCTCCTAGCCCAGAGAGTTGTAACCCAACTGTTTAATTTCTAATAGTTTTTTGATTTTATTCATAATAAATTATGTTTCATATATGAATAGTTCCTGTGAAATTAAAGCCCTGTTTCTCCTGAACAAAATTATATATAATAAGTGTAGGTGCACTTAATATGAAAGAGGTGAATTACGGTTGAACAGACATATAGTGCAAATTCCAGTTTTTGTTTACATTTTGTTTTGATCAGAACATGTACTATTGACTCTGTCCTGAAGGGGTTAAAGGACCACTATAGTGTCAGGAAAACAAAGTCGTTCTAACCGTGACATCCAGGCAGCCCTGGTCACCTTGGTCTGTGTTTATTTGCAAGGGTGAGCATATATCTCCACATACCGGTCTCCACATCAGGTAAGATCCCTGACACTGTCTTTGCAAACCCTCCCCTTCTAACACCCCTGGCAGTTGTTATGGGCAATTGGTGCCTCTTAAGTTTACCAAGATGTAACAGGACTTATCTGTTTGACTGAAAGCCAGGGGTGTGTAACAAGATTAATTTATAAAATTGCCAATTTCTATTAAAACTAAAGTACTTTAGGTGTCTGGATCATCCCTTTAGATCACTTTTGTTTCTGTTTATGCATTCTGCATGAAAAAAAGATTGTTTCATTTTCAATCAGATGTTAACTTTCTTTAGAGGTTTTTTTATCTCATTGTCTTTAAACTGAACTTTAATAGCACACGGGAGTCTCCTGCAGGGTTTTGAGGCTATTGAAAGAGCAGGAGGTAGGAAATTCTAAATTACAACATGTGCAATCAAGGAAGTTTAAACATTATATCTCTCCTTACAGGAAGTGTTTGGGAAGGCTGTGCAAGTCACTTACAGGGAGGTGTGGCTAGGGTTATATAAACAAGGTGATTTAACTCCGAAATGGCAGATAATTGAGTGGTGAGACAGCAGAGGCATGGTCTTTACACAAAACTGCTTTGGTATGCTAAAGTTGTATGTTGACTATAGTCCCTTTAAGGAACCCAACCTCCAAAAGTATAGAAACATAAAGAGTAGCTAATGTAGCTAATCTTTTGTTAATTTATTCCTGCGTATGGTAATGTGTATTTGTGTGGGGCAGTGTTTGTTTGGGTATCTATATCTAGCAGTGTATATACCTGTGTGTAAATCTTTGTGTGTATCTGTGAATGCATGCCAATGTTTATTTGGGGAATGCAGATGTGTGAGTGTGTGTATTTAGGAGCATGTCCAAATGTGTGTATGTCTGAAAACGTGTGTGCATCTGTATTTATGTCTCGGAATGTGTGCCAGTGGGGCCTGCAAAATGGTTTTGATATTGTCCCTGCACATTCTGGTGGCAGCCCTGCTTATGAGCTTTACGGTTCTACTAGTTCCACAGTTTGGGCATATTTTTTTTCCATAGAAAAATTCTGTTTGTTTTTAGGCACAGTTACAGCAAGAAATTATATAATGTCTTTGAGGTATTACAACACAACATCATTAAGGAACATGTATTACATTTTGGAAAATTAGGTAAGTACATACCCATTTCAGCACCAGGCTAATTCTGACTGAAACTAAAATCATTTGTATCTAAGCAAAGGCTGACTGAATATTTGTTGTGCATGGCAATACTTGCTATTACACTAGTTGAAAGTGCTGACTTTATGGTGGCAGCTTCTGCCCAGAAGTCTTATATCCATTAAACTTGGCAGGTTGTATGCCCAGTGCTGTCCTGAGATTAACACTTAGACTAAAATAAATTATAAAGGGGCATGGCCAAGCCGCCGACTGTGATGACCGCGTGAACCTGAGCTCCACCAAGCCCTAGGCTGCTAATCGTTGAAAAGCTGCCACAGACCCCACGATGGGGAAAAATAACAAAGCTGCAGGTAACCTCAAACATCTGGGGACCTGCCAAGCCTTGATGTCCACCTCGATGAGACAGTACCTGACCACTCCAACCGACCTTGCCTCCCAAGAGGCATCTGATGCCTACACACTCTCTGGGCCCTCTATGCCTCACTCCTCTTTGCCGGGCCGTGAGGAACCCCCTCACTTACCACTGCCAGACTGGCTGAGCCTCCTAATTGCACTCCCCACCTGAGAGGATCTGAGGAAGATGACTGTCTCACTTCGCCCTTAAAGCATTTTGAGAATATATTGCAAGCGGCCCGGAACTCACAAGGTGATCCACATGAAGGCATGAAGGCCACCGCCTGCAGCTTTCCCCTGATCTGTGCCCCGCAAAGCTGGGATTCAGATGGGCCACCAAGCCCCTAACCCGCATATTAGTATCACAAAAAATTCAGTACCGCTGGATTTTCCCAACGGGTCTAGCAATTTCTACTCTAGAAGCCAGTACGCCACCAGCGGGACCTAATAACTATCTCAGACCTCCTCCAGCTGCCACCTATCAACAAGCGCTGGCCTGACCCACTGGACTGTTACAGCCCAGCAACCGAGACCACAGAGCAGCCGCTACAACAACAGTGGAATAGGTCCAGGATGGAATGCACACGGCCCTCAGGGGCTCAACACTAGCCTACACGTGCCACCCAAAGAACCAGAGACACTCTGATACCGGTTCCAGCCAACCTGCCTGCCACAGACAATACCCTGCTACATGACTATCACCCGGAAGTGCTACAGAGCACAGCAGACTTTGCCATTGCACCCGTGAGCCTTCTTGATGAACAGAGCTCGCAAACTGACAGAACACAGGGACCCCGCACAGCACCATGAGACTATGAACGCATATTGTGGTACCACACCTAAATGCTACAGAGGGGTTTATTATTATTGTTTATACCTTAGACACCATCACCTTCATATGATGCTATAAGGGGAGAAAGGGTGGGGGGGAATACTATAGACGGGGGGACAGTGGGTGTAACCATCCCCACTGCCTCCCTGCGATGGGGGCCCCGACCGTCTCTGCCGACAATCTCTGCCTGGTCACTGGCAGGGGGGCCTGGGTCCCACCTCGCGGAGGCGGCATCTGTGGGCGCCATAGAGGAAGAGCGGGTATTCCAGACCCCATGAGGATGTTAGCTGCGAGAGGCCGGATGGGGGGGATGGCGAATAAAGGACGCACAGGCTGCTGGTAAAAGACGGCCAGAGCGGGAGGGAAGCATGAGGGCGGGAGAGGCCCTCCCAGTACTTGGGGTCAGAGACACCTAAACACTTAGACACCAAACTCAACAGGGATCAGGGAAGGTATTCTAGTTCGGTCCTCCCCAGTCTAACTAATGAGGAATCAACACTGTTACAATGCAATGTGTACAATAGGCTTCTGCGGCTCAAGGCTTTTGGGGCAGCCAGGGCCGGTGGGTTCTGTGGAGTCCCCTTGTGCCATTGTGCAAAAGTGAATGCCAACACGGGAGGGCTCTGCGACTCAGCGACTGGCCCGCTCTAAGGACGTTGAACCCTGTGTACGGGGATCACTGTAATTTTTATATAGTTTGGATATTGTTATTGTTGAAAGCACTCGGCCGGGCTCCCCACTTGGTAGAGGCACCACCCCGAAGGAGGGAGACCCAGATGGTTGACTGGTTTGGTTCCTGGGCCCCACCCTCCTGACGCCTTTGCCCTAGTTTCGAGGAGGTAACTTTTGTGCTTAATTTACTGAAGCGGGACACCCTGCTTCCTGGGCACGGAAGGGGGGGGAGTTACATAACCGACCCCAAACTCGGTGAACCACTCGGTGAACCACACAGTCCCCCACCCTTGAACCCCCTCTTTCTCTTTTCTCTCTCCTCCATTTCCACTCCCACACAATGGCAAGGGCTTACAGACAAGCCGAGATCAATTTAATGTCCATAAACGCAAAAGGCATGAATAAACTACAGAAACGATCACACGCCCTACGGCAATTTCACAGCCAGCGGGCACATGTAGTTTTTATACAAGAGACGCACTTCAGAGCAGACCAGGTTCCTAGATTGACAGACCACCACTTCACACAATGCTTCCTTAGCAACAACCCGTAAGGGAAATCGAAGGAGGTAGCCATTCTGATACATAGGTCCCTATAGTTTGAACCCGTCGATATTCTCAGGGATGACATAGAAAGATACATATGCGTGAAAGGTAGAATAGGAGACGAATCTGATGAATCTCTACATGCCGAACAGGAACCAAAGTCGGTTCCTGAAATCAGCCATGAAGACCATCGGGGGCTTTGCCAAAGGCTGTCTTATCTTGGGTGGCGACCTGAATGTTGCGATCAACCCCTCCCTAGACACCTCATCACGCGCATTCCTTGACACCACACCATGTCCTTAACTCAATTAACACTTGCCTGAAGGAACACCGACTGGTAGATTGCTGAAGAGCCTAATACCTAGACAACCGAAATTACACATTTTTCTCAATACCCAATCAGACATACTCCAGACTTGACTCCTTTTTCCTACTCACTACTTTCTCACTGACCTGAGGAAAATTCGCATTGGGACGGCAACTTGGTCGGACCACGCCCCACTACTAATGACACATTCCGCCCCCTCCACAGACCAACCTGTGGACAGTGGCGTCTCAATGAGTCCTTCTTGTTGGACCCATTGGTGACAAAAAACTTCCACCAACACCTCTCCCACTACTTTCAGGAAAATGAGACTGGACCAAACTGACGTCCATGAGACGGGCGCTATCTACCCTCTTAAATGCCTACTATCAGAGGAAATACCTCCAAACTAAGACATACTTTCACACCAACGCAAATTAATGTGGAGCATTATTGGCCCGCATGATTACCAAATGGAGGGCGATCACATATATCGTCAAGATAAGGTGTTTCACAAACGCACCCTACTTCAAGATTGTACATGACGTAGTTGTGGTGGTGAAAGGGTTAAAGTTCACTATTTGTCTGCACTAGACCGGAAATAATGATAAAATCCCACTTAACACCACCCACACTTAAGCATAATAATATAAATATTACTATCTTAATGCTGCCACCACCAAGTCAATTTATAAATGGTCCCCCAGGTAAATCAATAATAAAAACCCACCAAATACAACTTAGCACAATATTTAAGGAATTACAAAAATACTAATTAGTCTCTTCAGTTAACCTGATTCTTTACCAGACAAAGGCAGAACTTAATAAAGGAATATTTATTTGAAGCAAAAAATAGTCACAGTGCATCCAAAAATATAGATGACAATCAAAATTATTTACACCAACAAAGGATAAAAACAAAAGAGATGAAATAACAAGTCCTAATTACTTACTCAAGTTGTCAAAGTAACACTTCTGCCCCAGGGGGTCTCTGGTAAGAAAGATGGTGACCCACTTAGAATTAGATTCTGGCCCCTCAAGCAAGTACAATGCACCCTTCAGTATCAATAGAGAAATACCCTGTGGATTACCACGCCTGACCCAGAGGTGGAGTTTAGGTGTATCTATAGAGACACCAAGTGACCACCCCCTTGTGTCCAGACCTACATCAATCCAAATGGAAACTCTTATGTACCTGCCACAGAAATAATAATTGCATCTACAAATTAGTTATTATTTTCCCATTCCATAGATATGTCACACTTCTTACTTGTGACCCAATATAGCAGACATCAAAATCCCTTCCACTATGGGTAAGTTGTGCCAGTCATGGTAGGGCTTGTTTAGAAGATGGCGCTTGTCACATTCTAAATATAACAAAACTGAGGCTTAATTATTATTCTGTGAGTAAATATTAATGTTTTTCTTCTTTTGGATATGATACTGCAACATAGCTAATGGCCATTAACATATCAAATGACCCCCTATCTAAGAGGGAACCTAGACATATGGCACATTAGAGAGTTAGTTTATATGTAAACCAGACTTCCAAGCCACTTATGTGTGACTTCTCAAACCTTACAGAGTTTTTGTTTAATCAAAGGGCCAATGCATATGGTAAACTATCTGCTTCCTTTCACATTCCTATGCAATTCACACTACCCCTTCTGTCATCTGATATTTACCAAGTGGTCAATCATATATGCACTACACAAATTACATTAATATTCTATTGTGCAACAATGAATTATGCACCCTTGGCGTGACAAGGCGGGCAGACAACAGGCTGACATACCTACCACCCGATATAGCTAAGACACTGCGATCCTACTACACACAGGTATACTCTCTCCCAAACCAACAACCAGCACAGTAGCCCGCAAGACACTAGGGAGGCAACCCAGGAGCTCAAAGAGCCCCTCAGTCTACAGGAATTAGCGTGGGCCCTTAAAACAACGAAACTAGGCAAGAGCCCAGGCCCAGACGGGCTCCCCACATGCTACTACAACAATTTGTGCAAACCTACTCTTTCCCTGGCTCCTCAAAGCCTATAATTACATTAGGGATAGCCATGGGATACCCACAGAAGCACTAGCCGCCAATATAACACTGATCCCTAAAGAGGGCAGGGACACTGAGCAGTGTGCAAACTACAGGTCCATATCCCTACTGAATTGTGATCTCAAATTGTTTACCAAATCTTGTCCACATGCCTACAATGGTTCCTCCCTGACTTGGTCCACCAGTACCAGGCGGGGTTTGTTCCTAAACAAGAGGCACTGGATAACATGATCTGAGTGATGTCCTTAATCCATTATGCGCATCAGAGGGCTCTCCACTGACGCGGAGAAGGCTTTCGACAGAGTAAACTGAGATTACCTGTTCACGGTCCTGGGATTACCTGTTCAAGGGACCGTTCATGCAAGGCTGGTTAAAGGCCTTATACACGACCCCCATAGCCCAGATCTGTTGAATGGGGCATTCACAGAACCTTGAGCCTTTCATAATAATTTTCTTTCCTGCATTCTTTGAAATAATCAGATTTTCATCCAAATAACACTGATTAAACATATTTTTTAATAAATACATACACATCCAGCAATGATTGCTTGTTGGAAAATGTATGCAAACCTTAAGACAAATGAGTACAATCAGAAATTTTAAGTAACTACTGGTCAGTCTAGCAAACAGGAACAAAGTATTTTGGCCTGTTCATCTTTACAAATTCATTTTACAGTGTTGACACTGTGTATTGCCAAAATGATGTAGCCATTATTAAACATTTATTTGTTCCTTAAGTTTAATAGTCTAGTCCAGGGGTTGGCAAACTTCAGCATGCCAAACATTGTGGACTTCATATCTTCTGATGCTTTGCCAGAATTATAGCTCTAAGTGCATTAGGGGAGATGAAGTTCACAACATGTGGAGTGCCAAAGGTTGTCTACCTTTGGTCTAGTTCCTCAAATGAAAATGCAATTTCTTTCCAGCTCTAGGCAGTCTTAGTTAGACAGCCAGTCCTACACTTATGAGATGATCCTGATGGATGAACTCTTTTCAGTCAAGAATCTGTTCTGTCCAAACATGTAGATTTTGAATTATTGAAAGTCTTTATATGAACATGCCTCTGTCTAATTGACAGCCTGCAGAGGCATTCTGACTGGCAAATGTAAACAGTGCTCACATTTGCCCAACTTGAGGGAAATGGGTCTTTGCGCCAGTACCATTATATTTAGATTTAATATGTTTTCGGTACCCTTCTACAACAGCCTTTATTATTGTGCTGAATTGATTCCATTTAGAAAGGTGTGTTATTAGGAAACCTGTTGGGTGATTGGACCTCCAATCATGCCAAATGTGTGGTTGATATTGGGACTTCTGAATTCTTCTTGATAGATTAGTTTTATATGGATCTCACTTTGTGCATACTTAAACTGACTAAACATTTTTTTTACAAAATTCTATCTGTTATGCGTCTATCAACCTGTCTTTCTATTTGTCTGTCTGGCTGTCCATCCATCTCTCTGTCTTGGATTTCTTTCTCCTACAACAAAGGTGCAATTTCAAAAAGCAATAAATACAAAACTGCAATTATGCCCCCCAAAAATAATAACAAAGCAGTCACTGGAGAAGAACCCCTACAAATCCAGCAATACTGAAGGAGTCAATTGCCATTTCAGCCACTGGGGTCCTAGTTTACACAGTTTCTAAACTTGCCACCAATCTGAAGTCAACCCTGCTTACTACAGGGTGCTAGTACCCAATAAATCTACCCCCTGAGCCTACTAGGACACCCATTTCACATACACTAAAGTGATTAAATAACAGAACACTTTAAATTCACCCACTTTGCCCTCTAAGCTGTATGCTTAAATTATTTATACATTCTATAAGCGGACTTTAACTTCAGCAAATATTTTTCCCAAATTATATAACAAACAGCCCTTTACAAAGGCCATTTATAACAAAATCCTTAAATCACCTTTAACTATATTGGAAACCAATTTCCCTGTAAAACACCAACTGTCTGTCTGATGCACTAGAATTATTTGGCACCTGTTCAACTGACTGATGTCCTCTTTCTGTTTAAAGTCACGTAATCATATATAAACAAAGGTGATCTCTAACATACACACTGACAACTTTTTTTTTTTTACATTTGTCCAAAGTGTTTAAACGCTAAGGGGTATTGGACACAAGGAAGTAAATTTTTACCCCAAGTAATCCTATAGCCCTAAATACTTATGAAAAACTTTGTCCAATTCACACACTATAGTAAAGTTGAATATATAACATCTAATTTACTAGTTCCAAAGACGTAGCTCAAGAAAACGAGAAAAAGTAATGTCCATATCTTTATAGTCTTATCTTATTCAATTTGGTAATGCTTGCCACAAAAATAAACAATATAAGAGAGTGCAAAAGAACAAATAAAAAGAAAATTCTTATATTCAATAATATAAGATTAATAATATAATATGCAATAATATAAGATGACTATATAGAAAGCTGCTAGATACAAAAAAAAACATTCCAAGTTTCAAATATAAAACACAGTATTAGCGCTTAGCAGATATTCCCTTGTATAACAGAATGGGGAAAAACAAGAAAATAAGTCCAAAAAATTAGAGTGGCAAAGTGCATATAGTATTAAAAAAGGATATTCCCGAATAATGGGGAATACAGTAGTAGCTGTACAGTGTTCTGTATACTTTGCGATTGAAATGAATCATATCCCGGTGTGACAATGTATCCACCTTAAATTAAAAAGAACACAAATATAGTGGAACACTGTAAATGTTTTATTATCCCCTGAAAAACCCATTGTGGAACTCTTACAATATTAAATAGTGGAACTTATCTCTAAGAACCACAATAAAGCATTGCTGCAGAAACAGTGCTCAAGTCTGAGGAAGTTACCACTCCGTCGGTGAGATACTGCAAGCCGGTAATATGCACCTGAGCCGGTGCAGACCTCTATCACCCGGAAAGATGCCGACCGTGAGTACTGGTCCACATGCTTTCAGTTTAGAACTGCCGCCAATCTCAGTCTACAGGTCTCACCTGTTAGACTGGGCTTTCTCAAGACTTCTCAATGTCACAAAATGGTTGATTTAACAAATAACTCGCAAGAGATGTAGCAAGAAATATTTAAAATGTAAATTACATGAACAGAGATCAACTAAGATCAGGTTGGCATAGCTTAGAGTTCTAATGCCTATCACAATTGCCTTTTGAACTGTAACTTCTCTAGGTTTTCTCATCTTGGTAAACAGTATTGCAAAATCTATAAAGATTGAATAAAGACATGGAGGTAAATAAAATGCACTTATCTTTGCTGCATTGTCACTTTGTTTGAATTTGCCTCCACATGATGCCTTGGGGCATGTTTATGGGCACCTGGGCATCTACTCAGAAATGCCAAGTTCAGCCATACTTGCAAGCAGTGCCACATACACATAACCCAGTGTTTTCATATCAACAAACATTGTCGTCTTTTTTTCTGTTAATAAGGATTATAATTTGTGAATTTAATATTCATATTTTAACTGTTAAACAATAAATCCATTAATCTGTGCATATTAGACTCAGTCGCTAATTGTTTTTATGACTTACTAATCTCTGTGGTGAAGGTTTACCTTATCCAGAAATTTTATAATGGAGGGCAAAGTAACCCATTAAAGTGAGGTTTTTTTGTTTGTTTTTCTTTTAAGTTTCAGTTCTTGTGGCTCATACATTCATGTTTCCTCGAAGAGTATTATTCAGGCAACATATATTGACCTTTTTAAATTTAACTTTACTGTATATGTTGTAGGGATGTGAATGAGCAAAAAATTTGTTCGGAAATTCGGGTAAGTAAAAAATTTTGTCTGCGTCAACAATTCGGACCAATGGCATTTGGTTCGGCACTTCGGAACTGCCGAATGGCAATTGGCATTGCGGCACGCAGCATTCAGGCATTCATTTCGGGAATTCAGCAATTCGGCATGTCATTCTTTTCAGGCATTCGGCAGTTCGGAATGTTGTTCATTTTGAAAAATAAACAGTTGTGTGTTTTTTTCTTAAACAGCAATGTTTTACATTGCATAGTGGAAAACAGCAGCACCCAGACCACTTAATTTTAGAGAGACACCCTGGCAATCAGTCTACCTGGCAACAGCTAAAAAACACAAAATTAATCACTGCAGCAAAGTCACAGTGCAGCAGAGAGACACCCTGGCAATCAGACTACCTGGCTTGCACATCCACACATTCTCTCACCACCCCCTGCGCTTAAAAAAGGGCAAAACTCTCTCTCTCTCTCCCTGGAACACACACTTAAAAGCAATGTGGCTCCCCAAGTTTGCAACAAGTAAAGTTCAATAAAGGTAATGTAATTTATCTCTCTCAGTCTCTTGTGCTATCACAACTAGTCTGGTCACATGAATGCAAGCCCTGACAGCCTAATTTATATACTACTCCACCTCAATGACTCTGTGTGCCTTCATTGGCCAAGTGTCAGTGACAAAATCAACATTAATTGGCTGTCCTAACATCAATCACAAAAATTTGCTAATTTCATTGGACATCGGAGCTTCAGCACTTCCGAACTACCGAACTTCGTAACTTCAGAACCGCGGCACTTTGCCCATTTGTAAGCATTCGAATGTCCAAATGGCATGAAATTGGAAAGCTGTGTATGATACAAATTGATTTCAGTTAAAATGTTTCCTTGATTCCTCTAAGTTATTCAGTGTCAGGATTACTAATTGATCCAGCACGCAGAATTGTGTCACACGTAGGACTAAGGATAATGTGTAACCGGAACTTAGAATGGCCAGAACTAACGTATCCAAGAATAGTCAGACTACTAGGCGAGGTCAGGGATACAGAAACAGACACAATGACGAGAAAAAGCCAAAAGTCAAGGATGCCAGAAATCAAGGAAGTCAGAACAAAGCCAAAGTTAAATACCAAAATATCAAGTTCAGGAACGCACTCTCGGATTACCATCAGGCAGAAACCACGACAGGGCAATGAGAGAATGTTAAAATAAGTTTAAATAACCCTTCTGTTATTCCGATTGGCAGTAATCGGCCTTTGGCCCTAAAATGTGCGTGCGGCCATAGGTGGTCATGAGGCTACAAAGTGGCATAGATCCGCAGCGGCCGGCGTCCTTAGACATGCTAGTTTTATCAGGTATCCGGGTGCACGGCTGTAGATGGGCACAACTATTCCTCTTAGGACGGTAAATACCATCAAACACATTACTACAAGTGGATGAATTTATTATATACAGTGAGTGAAAAAAAGTATTTGATCCCCTGCTGATTTTGAACATTTGTCCACTGACAAAGAAATTATCAGTCTATAATTTTAATGGTAGGTGTATTTTAACAGTGAGAGAATAACAAAACAAAAAAAGAGAAAAAAATGTCAAAAAGTTATACATTTGTCCCACTTCTCTTTGCAGATCCTCTCCAAGTCATTAAGGTTTCGAGGCTGACATTTGGCAACTTGAACCTTCAGCTCCCTCCACAGATTTTCTATGGAATTAAGGTCTGGAGACTGGCTAGGCCACTCCAGGAACTTAACGTGCTTCTTCTTGAGCCACTCCTTTGTTGGCTTGCCTTTGTGTTTTGGGTCATTGTCATGGTGGAATACCCATCCACAACCCATTATCAATGCCCTGGCTGAGGGAAGGAGGTTCTCAAGATTTGACGGTACATGGCCCTGTTCATCGTCCCTTTGATGCGGTGCACTTGTCCTGTCCCCTTAGCAGAAAAACACAGACAAAGCATAATGTTTCCACCTCCATGTTTGATGGTGGGGATGGTGTTCTTGGGGTCACAAGCAGCATTCCTCCTCCTCCAAACCTGACCACAACACTTTCACCCAGTTCTCCTCTGAATCATTAAGATGTTCATTGGCAAACTTCAGACAGGCCTGTACATGTGCTTTCTTGAGGAGGGGGACCTTGCGGGTGCTGCAGGATTTCAGTCCTTCACGGCATAGTGTGTTACCAATTGTGTTACCAGTTGTTTTCTTGGTGACTATGGTCCCAGCTGCCTTGAGATCATTACCAAGATCCTTCTTGGGCTGATTCCTCACCATTCTCATGATCACTGGATCTTGCATTGAGCAGCAGACTGAGGGAGACTGACAGTTATTTTGTGTTTCTTCCATTTGCAAATAATCGCACCAACTGTTGTCACCTTCTCACCAAGCTGCTTGGCGATGGTCTTGTAGCCCATTCCAGTCTTATGTAGGTCTACAATCTTGCCCCTGACATCCTTGGACAGCTCTTTGGTCTTGGCCATGGTGGAGAGTTTGGAATCTGATTGATTGATTTTTTTCTGTGGACAGGTGTCTTTTATACAGGTAGTGAGCTGAGATTAGGAGCACTCCCTTCAAGAGAGTCCTCCTAATCTCTGCTAGTTACCTGTATAAAAGACACCTGGGAGACAGAATTCTGGATTTTTTTTTCTTATTCTGTCTCTCACTGTTAAAATACATCTACCATTAAAATTATAGACTGATAATTTCTTTGTCAGTGGGAAAATGTTTCAAATCAGCAGGGGATCAAATACTTTTCCCCTCACTGTATATGTAAATGTAAACTGCGTATGTGGAAGTACTGAAGGGTTAACTAGCTATCCTATTGAACTTTCAGAGGCCAATGTTTACATTTGCTTTTCCCTATCAGTTGACTTTTATTTATTTTTGTTTTATTTGGTGAAAAAAACACACCACTAAGGGAATAGAAAACTTTGCCCTTTGGATTGTGTGTGTGTGTGGTTTTTTTTTTAAACCACTTTCAAGTAAGGGTAATTAGAACCAGTGAGACCCATGTAAGCAGCCAGAAGCTCTAACTCCCCAGTAAAAACTAGGTATTATCTACATCACTGCAGGCTTGCTAGAGCTGGTTCCTATTTTTCAATGTTACGTCAATAGAACCTGCTCTTGAAGTTGGAAATTATATAGATAGATTTTTTTTTTTTTGATGGCCAGTGATATATATTAGAAATATGAAAACTATTTTTAGACTCTATGTGAAATAAATTAATCTCTCAACTTCACCTTTTTTTATCATTTAAGAGGAAAGTAATTAGGTAAGTTGCTTCCATGTTCACCTCTGGCATATAGAAAAAGTTATCTTCGCTGGTAGAATTATTTGGAAGCTACTGAATGCGTTTTCCATCTTTTTTTCCTGCAGTTTACGCCATGACAATCCAGCTATTTCTTGCTCTGCTGCTGGTTACCATGCAGGCACTCCTGACAGAGTCGTTCTGTTCGGCCTGCAGCATGTCCAGCCAGCCATTGGATGGGCTAACTACCAAAGATATCCTCATAGAAGTGGCCAAACAGAACATTCTGAACAAGCTTCACCTGAGGCAACGGCCAAACATCTCATACACAGTCTCCAGGCAGACTTTGGAAGAAGCATTGCAGAGGCTGAACTTGAGACCTGATTCTGGAGCAGAGTTTTCAAAAGACAATGAAGAAGATAGTGATGACTTGGACACTAATCAAGATTATGAAATTATCAGTTTTGCTGACATAGGTATGTGATTGCTATATATAAAACACTAAAGTGAGATTTCAAAGTGAATTCTTAGTGAATATCAAATTTAAAAGGTTAAAATAGCCATGCTGGAAAAAAATTATATATCACAGCTATGCTTCAAGTTCGCTACTTGGGTCTTAAATTTGAAATTCACTTTAAATTCTCACTTTAGTGAATAACCCTGTAAGTTTGCAAACACGTGCACTGCCACTTCATTGCTGTCCCTTATTATAATGATGACAGTTTTTATGTTGTAATTTAGCAGTGTAGTAGTAGAACAGCAGGAGTCAGACTAAGGCACACATATAAAGCAAAGCAATTAAGTATCATTAGTCAGGTGTTTCCTTAACCCCTTAAGGACCAAACTTCTGGAATAAAAGGGAATCATGACATGTCACACATGTCATGTGTCCTTGGGTTAAACAGGAACAGACTGATTTAATAAAACAAGAAAAAAACAACTTTGTAACATCTGAAAGTCAAAATGGTTGCATAGCGAGAGAAAGAGTAAGTGAAGAAAGACAATGAGATAACATACTTCCTCTTCAGCACCATAGAGACTATAGAGAATTGATGATCAAATGTTACCAGCAACAGTAAGTCCTCCAACACAATCAGGTTAGGCACTAGCTATTATTACTAACATTCTATAGCTTAGAATAACAACAGAAGGTTTCATAACCTGTAGATCTGCCTATAAAGCATACTAACTATGAAGTCTATAGAATCTCTTGCTGGAATCTCTATATGTAACATAATTGTCTTAATCTATTTCTCGGATTTTTAGAAAACGCATCAGCACACATGTTACTGTAAATTAAGAATTATTCCAGCAAACATGCCCAAGTATAAGTAAGCTCTACAATGAGAATGCTCTATTATGTACATTAGATGTGGTACTGGTCTCATATTAACTATCTAGTACCATGTCTATGTGTGACCTATACTGTCATATGGTGGAATGCTAGCTAATGGAGGGAATACAGACATCATAGATGTGACATGTCTTGAAATCCCAAGGATTCTGTGATCTCCAGAGCAATTGTAATTCCTAAATTCCAACCTCTAAACTGGGGTGGTGAAAACTATATCCCCAGATGCTGTAGAGCCAAACCTCCCATAATGGTTGACTGCAAAAATGAAAAGTCATTTCAATGTCAATATTTGAAATGACTGCCCATATTTCTCAATCAGTGATTTTAAATGCCTGTATGCAGATTATATGTTGTAGGAGTCGGTTATGTAAGTACTGTTCATTCTTGAACAAGCTGCAGGTATATACTGATAGTAACTGTGCAGATAAGAACCAGTCTGGTGTTTCTGTAATATTAACTATTCTATGATGAATGAGATGGTGAAGCTATGCGACTTATTGAATATATATGGAATGCAAAGTGTAATAACACATTTTAGAGATTTTGAGGGATGCTGTTTGTTACTAATAATAATAATTATTATTTTTATAAACACTATATCAATGCAGTTGAGATAGCTCAGCGGTTAAGGCTCCAGCTGCAGTATGTAAGTTACAGGTTTGATTCCCGACAGTGACAATTAAGAGTTTATTTCCAATGTTATCGCTACTTTTAACTGGTCGCTTAAAAGGACACTCCACGCACCGAAACAACTTCATCTAAATGATGCCCCCGGGGGGAGTGGACGTTGCTGCTGGAGGGAACTTTGGGGATAAACTGTTCAAGAACGGCCTAACCCCAACAGGCTAGAGTTCACTCACCACTAGGATCACCAGGGATGGATGGCAGCCCCAGCAGCAGGATCCCCCCCCTCCCAGGCTAAAGGTAAGCAGGGAGGGGGAAAATAATCACTCAGGGCACAGCAGCCTCACTTACTCACAGATACCCTGCACCCCTAACACTCACAGCACCCTCATTCACAGCACCCTCACACACACACAATGCACCCCTACACACTCACAGCACCCTCACACACACACACTGCACCCCTAACACTCACAGCACCCTCACACACACACACTGCACCCCTGACACTCACAGCACCCTCACACACACACTGCACCCTGACACTCACAGCAGCACACACACTGCACCCCTGACACTCACAGCACCCCACACACACACTGCACCCCTGACACTCACAGCACCCTCACACACACACACTGCACCCCTGACACTCACAGCACACACAAAATGCACCCCTGCAAACACTCACAGCACCCTCACACACACACACTGCACCCCTGACAGTCACAGCACACACACACACTGCAACCCTGACACTCACAGCACCCTCACACACACACTGCACGTCTGACACTCACAGCACACACAAAATGCACCCCTAACACTCACAGCACCCTCACACACACACTGCACCCCTGACACTCACAGCACCCTCACACACACACTGCACCTCTGACACTCACAGCACATACACTGCACCCCTGACACTCACAGCACCCTCACACACACACTGCACCCCTGACACGCACAGCACACACACACACACACTGCACCCCTGACATTCACAGCACCCTCACTCACACACACTGCACCCCTGACACTCACAGCTTCCTCACATGCATACACTGCACCCTCACACACAGCTTCCTCACATGCGCATAGCACCCTCACGCAAACACATCACCCAGTCACACACAGCACACACACTGCACCCATCACACACACAGCACCCTTACCCACATAGCACCCTCACGCAAACACAGCACCCATCACTCACACACACACTGCACCCCTCTCTCACACACACTACACCCCTTACACACGCACACACACAGAGGACCCTCACACACACTGCGCAATGTGCTTTCCATTTTTGTCTCCTGGTATCCCAACTATGGAGACACCAGAGACAAATTTCAAGCAAACACAGTGCAAGCATGTTATTAAATTTGCTTGCGCTGTGCAGAACAAATACAGGGTATTTTTCTCATGCCAGAGCTCTTCAGCAGAGCTCTGCGCATGGACTACCCTGGAAGAGCATTGAACCAACATGCTCACTTTGTGATGGGGCGTGCTTGTCATTGTAGATGACAAAACACACCCTATCTGGCCACGCCCCCTTTTTAGTGGGGCACTGTACTTAAAAAATGCCCGGGCCGAATTTTCTTCCTAGTCCGGCCCTGCTTGAGTGTCCCTTAAGTGCATGTCACTATTGTTGGTGTCAGAGGTCAAGTCTTGGGAAAGAAGTGGGGGAACTCACCCAAGATTTCCACCACGACAAGATGGGTGGAATGCCCTGCGTTTTTTTTGCCCCGTGCAAGGAAATACAGTGATATGCTTGCACTGCATTTTGGTGCCTTGTCTCTGGTGTCTCTATAGGTGGGATACCAAAGAACGTAATAGGACAAGGCTGATGTGTGTAGAAGAGGTTGTTTGAGGTGTATTATGTGTAGTTAGGGGATGTTGTGTGTTGGTTTGCGAGTGTACATGTATTATAGTTATGCTCCACCGACATTAAAGTTCGCTGGGCTGGTGACGGAGATGTCTAATCTCCCCACCGGGCTATTAATGATGAGAGAGCCCTATCTTGGCTGGTGCTGCCCTGTAGAGATCCTTTGATCTCCTCTGTTAGGCCCTTGCAGTCCTGTGGGAACAGTGTTCCTGCTGGGAAAAAGTACAAAAACACCATTCCCACACACTCCTGCAGGACTCGAGCCCTGGTTGGCTGTTTACCATCTGCAAAATTTCCCCAGTAACATCGCCAAGTTACTCCCTGCCAGGAATTACTTAAAGCCAGTTGCTAAGCAGCCGTCAACAGCTCCAGCTATTTTCTATTGGATCCCGTTAATCGCTACTTGGCAATTGTTTTCTGACTGGCTTCCATCTCTGTTGCTGACGACTGCAGCTAATCCTTAAATGCTAACACCTTAGATGTGATCCCCTCTCTCCCGGGTGCATTAAAATGTGAAAAAAGTTATGTTTTACTTACCTTTTTCCAGCACCAAGGTTCAGTGCTGCTCACCTCTTCATCTCCCGCGACTTCACAGAGGAAACATAACCTCCTACAACTATGGCCAATCCAGTGCTCCTCATAGAGGAACATTGGTGACCTAATTCGGATGTGTGGCACATTCAAACGTACCCATAGGAAAACATTAAATAAATGCTCTCCTACAGGTTGTCTTCCGTGCCACTTTTACACAGCCAGTGCTGTGGAAGTACCTTTAGTGGCTTTCATAGTGACATCCACTAGAAGTGGACTTAATCTTGCACTGTAACCATTGTAGGGTTAAAAGGACAGGGACACTGCACCCAGACCACTTCATTGAGTTACTGTCCCTTTAACTATATAGCATTGCATTAAAACCCCAAAAATCATATCTAGCAGCAGGGATGGACTGAGAACCCTCAGGGCCCCTGGTCAAAATAAATCAAGGGCCCCCTTACAGGCCCCACCCATACTCCGCAGCAAGTGCCACCCTTGTCCCGCCTCCATGCACCGCCTCCAGCCACACCCTACACAATCTTTAGACACAAGGAACAAAAGTGCAATAATCCCTTCGAGGCCCCAGTAGAGACTACAATTGAGGGCTAATGGACCATGGAGGGGGGTCTTTTTAGCAGAGGCTATCTCAGTGTCCTTTAGAGAGTGTGTTAGAAAGAATCCCCTCCAGGCCCCATTAGAGACTACAATGGAGTCTAATAGCCTTGGAAGGGGGTCTTTTAACAGAGGCCATCTCAACGTCCATTAGATAGCCCCTGCTGGAAAACAGTCGCCTCCGGGCCCCAGTAGAGACTACAATTGAGGGCTAATGGGCCATGGAGGGGGGGGTCATTCTAGCAGAGGCTATCTCAGTGTCCTTTAGAGAGTGTGTTGGAAAAAATCTGGCGGCCCACATCGCCCTCATAACCAAACCAGGGAAGGACCCGTCGGAATTTGGTAACTACCGATCAATCTCCCTCATAAATATTGATTTATAATTTTAACCAAATTTCTGGGCTTTGGTCCTAACTGGCTGAAGTGGATATTGTACATATACTCTAAACCATTTGCCATATTAGAATCAACGGCCAACTTTCAGACCCTGTACAAATAGCGAATGGCACGAGATAGGGGTGCCCCCCATCTCCACTCCTTTTCATACTAATCCTGGAGTCTTTTCTGCAGGGTATCAGGGACCAGCCAAATATACATGGACTTCAGACAGGTAACCAAAAATATAAAGTCTCTGCATTCGTGGATGACTTACTCATCACAATCTCAGCTCCAAAACAGTCCCTCCCACAATTGAGCAAAGCGCTCTCTCTATACAATTGATTATCCAATTTTAAGGCTAACTTCTCTAAAAGTGAAATACTCCCCTTCAAGAGTTTCCATGACTCTCCCTACCTACAGCTGGGGACTATCCTCAATGACAGTGGAGTCAAACCTCTCTCAGACTTGTTCCTGACTGCACAACCATCTACCATGGTTTAGGTTCAACCAAATCACTCACTTCATATCCTCGAAACCGGACCTAGCACAGGACAATAGACCGTGCATGACATTTAAAAGGACGTGCTCCACACACAACATCAAGAAAAAACACTTATCCATGTTTTATAAGCTCATACAACAGAATCATGGTTCGACCCCTCCACCTTACACAAACAGTGGGAGGAAGAACTAAACCTCTCCATAACTGAGAAGAATTGGAAGCAAATCTCCAATCTCTTCAAATCATCTGTTAGTAATAGCACCCACAAAAGAAACTACAAAAGACTCCCGAGGTGGCATAACACGCCTACGTGACTACGCCGGTTCTTCCACGGAATGTCTGACATATGCTGGAGATGCCTCCACTCTAGAGGCACACCAGGCCATATTTGGTGGCTATGCCCCACAATACACGTGTTCTGGGATAGAATCGTATTACTCATCCACACGATCAGAGGCATACACATCCCAAAAACACCCAGAATCTATACTATTCCTCTTATATACCACTCCCACGACTAGGCCTCAACATATCTTGCTCAATCACCTCCTCACCGCAGCTAATTTACTTATACCATTTTGCTGGAAAAGACTCTCAGCCCCTTCTATCAGGAAATGGACTCAACAAGTAAAATCCATGAGACACATGGAAGAAATTACATATTCCCTATCACATACATATGGTTTTTACACCCTCATCTGGGAACCTTGGTTACGATTCATGCAATCTACAGTCTGAGATGATCCTTGTCACGTGCGTGGGCTATAGGCCCAGCCGAGACAGTGGGGAGAGTGTGGAAGTGACAGGGTTAATGACACCAGACCCCTGGTTACCTGTTGCTAGTCCCAGCAACCACTCAATTAACCCCTGCAATCCCTTCTACACTAACCCCCTTAGTACACAATTTACTGCCACCACCAAGACTTTTAAACCCGGGCGTCTTAGGTTACCCCACACACAGGAGAATTATAGTATCACAGTTCTACTTTTACTGATAAAACATATATAGTTAACCCTTTTTGGTAACGTGTTTACCTGAGCTTTTCTGTGGAGAGTGAAGCTCATAGAGAACAGAGACACAGGCTGATTAAGTAAACATTTAATCTGACAAAAAAGATTCACAGTGCTGAGTACAAAATACAGAAATAAATGACATACAGATAGCAAATTGCAAAACAGTACATAAAATAAAATAGGAGAAAACACAAGAAATTCCTCACATGTAGTTACCCCATATAGAATTCTTGTGGGAGTCTCAGATGGTATAGATCTCCTAGAAGTTGCTGACAAAAGAAAAATGAATAACTGAACTGGATAGTCCGGCACCCTCATTATATATCAAACTTAGTTGTTTCTCAGTGGGCAGACCCCTGGGGGGGGATCAGAGGGGGATGGTCTGGCAGTTTATTGCCCACTCTATGCAATTCCTTGTGTCCAGGTCTGGTGATGGCTATCTAGATGTTTTATGGTCTAAGCCTGGTGCCAGATCAAAGACCACAATAAACGTCATCCCAAGGTTTACAAAAAAACAACTTTCAACATATCTCAACACACATCAAACACCAACTCATGCTTTTGGCATGAAACTCCTATTGCCACCCACACTGCAACACACCTACCCCGGGTTGTTAAATGTTGATACAAGTGTATAAATTGTTTATTCCTGCTCTATTTGTTTCTGTAACATGTTACTGATCAAATGGACTTTTACCATTGGCTTTTTCTGATTATAACAAAAAGATATTACTTCAATAAAATCTTTTTTTTAAAAAGGGAAAATTTTAATTCTGTTACCCAAAGTAAGATTGCTTATCATAGTAATTTAATTACATAATCATTTAATTACTTTCCTCTGACACATATACACTCTTGTTTAGCTTGCATTATTTCTTAAAATTGGTGTTTAATAATGTAATTTGTTCATTATGTTAATAACTTCTTTATATGTAGACAATTCAGAGACTACTAGAGCCACCCTTCATTTCCACCTGTCCACTGAAAAATCGAAACAACGGGAGATCATTCATGCTGATGTATGGCTTTATCTTTACACGGTTCCTGGCAGAAAGGTAACCCTAAGTCTCACAACATCTCTACTCAAGCAGCAGTCATCAGAAGATATGGTTCAAATTGAAGTTGTAAGGAACAGTTGGTACACCGTACCTTTGCCATCTCTCACCAAAAGAGTTCTTAATGATGGAGATGAGAACATATATCTGGAATTGAAGTGTTTAAATTGCTACTATTTGCCACTGATGAAAAATATTACCGATTCCCAGCACCCATTCCTTGTTGTAAAGGCACACAACATAAAGGAGGCATCTCGTAATCGTAGGCATATTACAGACTGCTTAAGTGATATGGATATGTGCTGTCTTAAGAACTTTTATATTGATTTCAAAGAGATTGGATGGAGTGACTGGATTATCAGCCCAGAGGGTTATAACATGAACCTATGTGAAGGTCGATGTCCTATACACTTGTCCAGAGTACCAGGAATTGCTGCATCTAGTCATACTGCTATATTTAGCCTTATCAAGGCTAACAATGTGTATTCTAGCCTTAGCTCCTGTTGTATTCCCACCAAGCGGAGGCCATTGTCAGTGCTTTACTTTGATAAGAATAATGCCATTGTAAAGACAGATATTCCTGATATGATAGTGGAAAGCTGTGGTTGCACATAGTGCACTCTTCCATTTTAACTGATTAATGAAATATCTGACCAAGTGTTGGTTTTATAAATAAAGTGTGAACCTCCTATACAGAGAAGCATACATTCTAGGTGGGACTGTCTGAGCAATGCAAATTCAAATGCAAACTTGCTTAAATAAGAATATATATATATATATATATATCACATCCATCTGATGCAGGCAATGGATAAGATTTGCAATAATAAAGCACTATTGTATATATATATAAATATATATATATATATATATATATATATATATATATATCTGCTTTTAATAAAGCAGACTAGTTTGGTTTGTGTCCAAGGAATTTTGTATTACTTGCTATAATAGTCATTGTCACTCAGATTTATTTTTTCTATTATGAGGATTTAAAGATTTAATTTGAACATAAGATGATGTTTATGTAAGTACATATATAGGTAAGTATGGACACGTGATACTAAATTTTGGAGATTGGATTAGAGGTAGAGGTAGGGTTTTTTTATGGTTACCTCCCTGGCCATATAGAAAGGAGAGACTCTGGCACTCAGAAAGAGGTACTGGCAATACTCTGCTTCTTTAATATGTTTATTCAGGGCCGCCATCAGAAATTTTGGGGCCCCTAACACAGCTCAAGGTCTGGGCCCCCCTTCAAGCCTGCCCACAGGGCCTGCCTCCAAATCCCGCCCACAGGAATACACACACACTAACAGATACAAATACTGAAACAGACATACACACGTGCATAGGGAAATACTGACACACACACACACACACACACATATACATGCAGACATACATACTGACAAACATACATATACATACACATACTGCATACTGATATATACAGGCATGCATACATACACACACACACACACACACACACTGGCATACATACATAGACTGGCATACACACAAATATACACTGGCATGCACACATACACTGGCATACACACATACACTGGCATACATATATACACTGGCATACATACATATTTACAGTCTCCAAAATAACCTACCAGCCAATGCTTTCTCTGAGTGAGGAGTGGAAAGATACCTGAAGGAATATGATCAGCAGGGTTAACTCCAGCAGTTAAACAATGGACATGGCATTTTGGCACTTTGGTATATCAGCTGCTGGGTCCAGGAATACAAATATAACATAATTTAAAAAAATAATGTCCATCAGTTGCAGTCAGATAAATAGCGTTTTGGAAGATTTATAGCCAGCTTTGTTTTGTATCCATCTGTACAAATGGTAATACATTTCTATATAAACACTGGAATACACACATACACTGGAATACACACACTGGCATACACACACTGGCATACATACACTGGCATACATACACTGGCATACACACATTGGCATACATACACACACTGGCATATGTGCACTGGCATACATACACACATACACTGGCATACATACACACACTGGCATACACACATACACTGGCATACAAACACAGATACACTGACATACATACATACACTGGCATACATGCACTGGCATACATACACACATACACTGGCATACACACACTGGAATACATGCACACATACACTGGCATACATACACACACTGGCATACACACATACACTGGCATACACACACTGGCATACATACACAGATACACTGGCATACATACATACACTGGCATACATACACACACTGGCATACATACATGCACTGGCATACACACACTGGCATATATGCACAGATACACTGGCATACATACATACATACACTGGCATACACACATACACTGGCATCCACACACTGGCATACATGCACACATACCCTGGCATACATACACACACTGGCATTCATACACACATACACTGGCATACATACATACACTGGCATACACACACTGGCATACATGCACACATACACTGGCATACATACATACACTAGCATACACACATACATTGGCATACACAGATACACTGGCATACATACACACACTGGCATACATACATGCACTGGCATACATACACACACTGGCATACATACATACACCTAATTTTCAGCCACCCTCCTCTCTTCCTTACCATTTCGTCGCAGGAGGGTGGCAGGGGATGATGTGGCCTTTCTCTCCTCCTGACCGGACTTTTTTTTTAAAGGGGCCCGGTCGCGCTATTACAGCGCTGATTGGGCCCCTGATGATAATAGGGCCCATTGGGTGACCCTAAATGCTTGGGCCACCTGATGGGCACCATCAGCGTGTGGGCCCCAGTGCAGATGAACCAGCGGCAGTCCCACTGATACACGTGTGGCCCGGGCGGCTGGGCCCCCCAGGACCGCCGGGCCCGTGACAATTGTCACGGTTGTCATGCCCTGATGGCGGCCCTGTGTCTATTGTATATTCCTGATATGTATTACCTATCCATCCCATAGAAGACATTGTGAGAAAGTAACTAGCAATTTACTTTCTCCTTACTGAAATATTTACACTTCATACATGAAGGAAATGGAGAATATTTCCCAAAAATCATCTTTTAACTGGGGAGTTCTGAGATGGGGTGCCCCCCTGCTCCATCATTTTCTTTTTTTGAAGGAACTTAACAAGTCAATTTGAATTCCACTTTTTTTTATGCCACTAAATGTTGGACATGTCTGCTAATATGTTGATTCTTTATGACCCACTAAGATGTGTTGCTGCTTGTTCTATTTTATGTGTGTAAGGGCTTTTGATGTCAGTGTCTAAAATAACTATTTTTGCAGCAGCTTTTGTCTAAAAACCTTTTTTTTAATTAAGGAAAACCAAACGGTACAGAGACAGTCATAATAAGAGTATGCATAGGCAGTCGTCCTTTTCCCATATTTTCTTTTTTTCCAATTCTTTATTTTTGTAGTGCAGAAGACAATATACAGGCTTACATAAACATTTCTCTTGAGTATACATAGCTCAACTGAGAAGAGTTAGCGATTTATGAAATGTCTAGGGAATTGCACTTTTTGTAATAAGAGGAAATACAGGAGCATAGTTCTAATAATGATAGCAGAAATATGTTAAAACATGTTATAGAAAACTATAGAACTGCAGATAAGCAAATAAGACAATAACCACTTGATGTTCAGAGTTCCTTGATGTATAGAGGCAAGTAGAGGACTATAATAAAGGAACAAAGCTTAGTCATGAGAAATATTGTGCACTGCGATAGTAACACTAATCGAGTCAAGAAGGAGTTCTCAAGCTGTCATTGACAACCAGTAACCACGTTGAGGCCCTTCTGCTGAGCCACGGACTCCAGATAATCTGAAAGTCTTATTGTTTATTGAGAGTAATCCGGTCAGTGACCAGTGCACGCATCTGCTGGCTCTCGGTCTTGTACCCCCGCTATAGTAAGGAGGAGGCACCTGTGTCAGTCTGGTCACACTGGGGGGCGAAGAGGTGTGCGTCTCTGCTGTCTTGGTGAGTGATGGGTATTGGCATTGGATCGCCAAAATCCAGCTGCTCCTTGCGGCACCTTATTGCGGCGCTGTTAATCTCCCAGTACACGAGGGGAATGTCCATACTTGCGGCTTTGGTCGACCGGACGGCACGCTGTAGTTCGTCCCCCAGAGGCTAAGGTGAGCCCCCTCTCACGGAGATGCACCCAAAAGGCTTCACAAGAAGCGATCAAAAGCCTGGAGCAGTGGTTCCACGTATGTGGAAGTTGGCAGGGAGTTGCTCATTGCGATAAGTGTGGTGGCCCTCTTGATCGCTAGGCCTTGGTTCGCAGGCAGGCTGGAGTACCTGGCTAGGTGACTACTCCAAAACCCCAGTGGAGAACGGGATAACCCCCACCGGTCCAAAGGGGGGGGGAACAGGGCACACGGCTCTAAAGCTCCAATTCAAGGCCGAGGATCGGCCGCCTCCCCGTCCCAGAGTGCAGCTGTAGGCCGTAAGGAAGTACAGCATATGCCGTATTCGTTGGTTGTAGACCAGGGAGTGACAATGTAGTGACAGAGAGCTCCCAGGGGTGCGTGATAAGCTTTTAGCCAAAAAGCAGGGTTTAATGTCCAATTTGAGGCTTAATAACAGGATTTCCCTGAGGAGCACCATGCGACTGTTTCTCTTGGCTGTCAGGCCCCGCAACCCCCCCGCTCCTTTTCCATAATTCAATAAATTGAACTTGTTCTCAAAATCCATGGAAATGTGTAGATAGGAATCTTGAACAGTAAATAAAATAGTGAAGAGAATAAAATGACAAGTAAAAAGAAGGACAGTAAATAGAGTTACGAAAAGTGTGAAAAGAGGCCACAGTGGGGAATCTGAGGAAAAATAGAAAGGCCAAGGGGTAATGAGAAACACAAGAGGGGACACACAGTTTTTGTAGTTAATCAAGGACAAAAGGAAGGCTTGTGCACACCAATCAACAGCTAGTCAAGTCACAAAACAGCAACTGGTTAAACTAATTTAACATACTCTCTTTTCTTTAAATTTTACTTTATTCATGTTTTCTTTATTTTTTACATCCATCTTCATAACTGCATTTTATTATTATAGTCTTAAATTAATAATTTATGCAATAGGTGAGAGGTAAAACCAAGCAGTTAGTTTTGAAACAGTGGACATGTTTTATTTAATAGGGGACTGCCACTTCCCAGGATTTTAAATACTTATCCCTATATTAAAAAACAAACAAGCAAATAAACAAACATGTATTTGTGAGATGTGAAAAATACAATTTAATGTAAAAATCTGCACTTCTTTATCTTGCAAATGGCTGGCTCGATTGTTGCTCCTTGTCAATCATTGTTATAAGTTCTGTACTTTGCATCTAGCAGTCAGCATTGTGAAATGTCATGAACTGACTTATTGCAAGGGTATGGCAAGGTTCTTAACACAGGGAAATATTTAAAGGCCACTCCAGGCCACTAAAGCTTGTTGAGGGTGCTTTACGTGTGAAGACTGTGTCCTCTTTTTTTTAGTTTCACAAAAAGTGCAGATTTATTGAGAAACTGGCACTTTTTTTTTAAATTAACCTTGTTACAGCCCCCCTGGCTGTTAATCAGACCTGTGTCTTCCTGTTTGCTTAGCTCAGTGGAGCTAACTTTAAGAGGCAGCAATTGTTCAAATCACCTGTATTGCAAAAGCTTCTCACTAGGTGTCATTGGGAAGTCTGTGATTTGACGAGGACAGAAACTCTGGGCAGGGTTATAAGGGGAATGCTTGCAAAAACCTGTTTTCAGATATATCCCTATGAAAAAAAGAAAAAATGTAATCCATGCATATTTTCATTGAGGAAATATCTACTAAACAGTATTTTTTTCTGACAGTGGAGTGTCCCTTTAAAGACACTGAATTCTACAGTACTACCCCGATTGTATTGCCAATGTTTGTCTATGGAGATTTAATGTGCTGGATTTTATGCACCTAGTTAGTAGGAGTGTCCAAATACTTTTTTTCACATATGGACACAAAGTTGAAAAAACGTAATAGACTTAAAAAAAAAAAAAAAAATCATGACATAGAAGCAATCTCAATGAGGGCAGACTTTAATCTGTATTTACGAAAGGTATACAAAAATAGAAAAATTCATTACAGAGGAGACACACAAAATGAGAGAAAAATCTCTTAACGGGCACAGGAATACCGAACATCTACAAGTGTATTGTAAACATGAATTTAAAGTTAATAGTAACGTATATACATTTAGAGTCAATGACAAATCTACTCCACAATATATAAATCAAGCAAAAAGAAAAATATACAGTAAATGTTTCCACTTGTCAATACCTCACAAGAATACATTTATTGCACTAAAGCACTAAAAGAAAAATAGTGACATGAAAACAGCACAAAGTGCTACAAAATGTTTATGCAACTAGTAGATTCTTTCACCACACTAATATTGTAACTAAACATTCTACCACGCAGTGTGGGACATGCTCTTGCTCAGTGGCCTTTTTCGTCAGGAAAATGCGCCATGCCACACTGCAAAAATTGTTCAGGAATGTTTAGAGTAACATGGTAAAGAATTCATGGTGTTGCCTCAGCCTCCAAATTCCCCAGACGTCAATATGATTGATCATCTGCGGAATGTGGTGGAACAAGAAATCCAAACCATGAAGGCCACACCTTGCAGGACTGGTGGCAGTGGCCTTTTTCAGCAGGAAAATGCACCCTGCCACAATGCAAAACTAAGGCTGGTTTTAGGAACATGATATAGAGTTCAAGGTGTTGCCTTAGTCTCCGAATTCCCCAGATCTAAATCCAACTGAGCATCTGTAAGATGTGCAACTTGCAGGACTTAAAGGATCAGCTGCTAATGTCTTTGTGCCAGAGACCACAGGACATGTTAAGACATCTTGTGGAGTCCATCAGAGCTTTTTTGGCAGCACAATTGGGAACTACACGATATTAGGTAGATTGTTTTAATGTTGTGGATGATAAGTGTGCATATGCATTATACCGTGAGGGAAAAAAGTATTTGATCCACTGCAGATTTTGAACATTTGCCCACTGACAAAGAAATGATCAGTCTATAATTTTAATGATAGGTGTATTTTAACAGAGAGAGAGACAGAATAACAAAAAAAAAGTCCAGAAAAATGTCAAAAAAGTTATAAATTGATTTGCATGCCAATGAGTGAAATATGTATTTGACCCCTTCAACTTAGTACTTGGTGGAAATCACATAAGTCCGACATTTTTTGTAGTTGGCCACCAGATTTACACACATCCCAGGAGGAATTTGTCCCACTCCTCTTTGCAGATCCTCTCCAAATCATTAAGGTTTTTGAGGCTTTCGAGGCAACTTAAACCTTCAGCTTCCTCCACAGATTTTCTATGGGATTAAGGTCTGGGCCACTCCAGGGGCTTAATGTGTGTCTTCTAAGCCATTCCTTTGTTGCCTTGGCTGTGTGTTTTGGGTCATTGTCATGCTGGAATACCCATCCACAACCCATTATCAATCGCCCAAGATTTGACGGTACATGACACCGTCCCTTTGATGCAGTGCATTAGTCCTGTCCCCTTAGCAGAAAAACACAGGCAAAGCATAATGTTTCCACCTCCATGTTTGACGGTGGGGATGGTGTTCTTGGGTTCATAGGCAGCATTCTGCCTCCTCCAAACACGGTGAGTTGAGTTGATGCCAAAGAGCTCAATTTTGGTCTCATCTGACCACAACACTTTCACCCAGTTCTCCTCTGAATTATTCAGATGTTTATTGGCAATCTTCAGACTGACCTGTAAATGTGCTTTCTTGAACTAGGCGACCTTGTGGGTGCTGCAGGATTTCAGTCCTTCATGGCAATTGTTTTCTTGGTGACTATGGTCCCAGCTGCCTTGTACTCATTAGCAAGATCCTCCCATGTAGTTCTGGGCTGATTCCTCAGCGTTCTCATGATCAATAAAACTCCACAAGATGAAATTTTGCATGGAGCAGCAGACCAAGGGAAATGGACAGTTATTTTTTGTTTCTTCCATTTGCGAATAATCGCACCAACTGTTGTCACCTTCTCATCATGCTGCTGGCGATGGTCTTGTAGCCCATTCCAGCCTTGTTTAGGTCTACAATCTTAACCCTACCATCCATGGACAGCTCTTTGGTCTTGGCCATGGTGGAGAGTTTGGAATCTAATTGATTGCTTCTGTGGACAGGTGTCTTTTATACAGGTAACAAGCTGAGATTAGGAGCACTCCCTTCAAGAGAGTCCTCCTAATCTCTGCTAGTTACCTGTATAAAAGACACCTGGGAGACAGAATTCTGGATTTTTTTTTCTTATTCTGTCTCTCACTGTTAAAATACATCTACCATTAAAATTATAGACTAAAAGATAATTTCTTTGTCAGTGGGAAAATGTTTCAAATCAGAGGGTATTAAAAAATATGTAAATTTATTAGCAATAATAAAGTAAAATAAATCTGATCAAATGATCAATATACTTAAAAACAAGTGTTTATTCAGTCAAAACATGTTTTGCCTTCAGCAGGCTTCCTCACTTGGTAAATAGTATATGGCTGGTACTTCCATCTTTTATATCATCTTAATTGTAAAATCGCAGGCTTCTGTGTTCCCGGAAGCTTGTTCTGTGGAACGCACGTTCCGTCTATTGGAACGCACATTTAGTCCATCCTCTGATGGTAAAGTCCGGTGGAACGCAAACTGCGTTTCAATAGGTGATGTCACTTCCTCTTTTTTTATGGAACGTACGTCTGTGTTCCACTGACGTCCTTTTGAAAGGAAGTGTCCCTTGGAAGATTTTTATATTGTTTGTGGAACACATATGCGTTCCATTTAGTCCAAAGCATGAAATACAGTGTGCATATTCATGAATAAAATGTGGGAAGAGAAAAAGATATATAATTATTTTTATTACAAGTAAATGAGAAACCTAATTTAAAAAATTAGCATTGAGTACACAGACAAATATAAAGCATGTATTAACACTTAGAAAGAATGAAGACTTAATTTGTCATATGAAGTGAAATAATAAATTGGAAATATAAGGAAATGCCTAACTAATATATAAAACTGTATAACACACAATAGAAACTGGAGGGGGATATGATTTATAATCTGGTAAAATATGTAATAAAAAAAATATATATATATGTATATCTAAAAAATCCATTAAAAAAAAATCCATAAAATAATATATTTGAAAAAATATATATAGAAAATATTTAAAACAGGAGGGAAAAAATAAGTAATACAAACTCCACTGTTATTAAATAATTAAGTTTAAAAATGGCATAATTCAAAATCTGCATTCAAGCCTTGGGGGGTTAACGTATTAAAATTAGAGATGAATTAACTTGCTTTTCTAAAAGTATTATTTATATGTTAAAATGCCCCTGTGACATGCTTTATATTGGGAGAACCATTAGATGTTTGCACATTAGAGTATCGGAATATGTTAGGAACATCAAAAAAAGTGTTGAAACACATTTCAAAACACACCATCAAAAAAATCTACAAGATCTCACCTTTTGTGCACTAAAGTTGGTAAAAAAAGAATTTGGAGGGAGGAGATTTTAACAAGAAAATTGGCCCTGAAGAAATGAAATTCATCTTTAATTTTAATACGTTAGCCCCCCCGCAGCTTGAATGCAGATTTTGAATTATGAAATTTTTTTACATTATATATAACGCATTCCAGCAAGCTAAAGTATTTTAGGTGTCTGGATGTATTCCTTTTAAGTGTAACTAATCTACTTCTTTCCACCAACTATATATTGCTACTGGTTAAACACTTCCTTATAAAAGACAAGAAATAAAAAAGAAACTATATGAAGATAAAAATGAAACAAACTGTACAATGCGACATACCTCCTTACCTGGCCATGTGGATTATACTTTAGGGTTAGAACAGGGCCCCTATGTACACAAATTAAAAACACACAGATGGTTTATTCTTTTCAAACAATTAGATGGTTTATACTTGATCACTATTTGAAACATAATAAAAACAATAAACTACTCAAATACGAAAACAACTTAAATATTTTTCCCTCGGTACATTGTGCAGCTCAGGCAGACCCCTCCCTCACCAGGAAGAAACTCTTATCCTGTAAACTTTATTGGATACATTTATGGTATAAGTCTATAGACTGTAAGCTCGTTCGAGCAGGGTCCTCTTCAACCTATCGTTCCTATAAGTTTTCTTGTAATTCGCCTATTTATAGTTACATCCCCCCTCTCATAATGTTGTAAAGCGCTACGGAATCTGTTGGCGCTATATAAATGGCGATAATAATAATAAGTAGTTTATCCTCAAAAGCAGTTCCATTCATCCCGTGAGATTACTGAAACTGTTAGCCAAACTTCACCTGTTATCAGTTTACCTATAGCCCAATTTACTGTTTAATGATGTGTCAAGCTCATGGCAGAGATGTGGTCTATTCGTGTGTGATGTGTGTCTTGATTTTTGTTTCCTGGAGGAGAGCGCTCAGCCCAATTTGTGCACCAAAATTAGCGCAGGCATCCCAGAACACTAATTATAGGACACCTGATTGACAACTCTGAGGTTAAGGCTTAAAACTGGACTGATTTCAACAAAGTTGAGCGCTACTGTGGAGTGCTCTGTGTACCATTATGTCTGCAATAATTTAAGTTGTGATGGTGCTTAGAGTGACCCTTTAATTATCCAAACATTTGAGCATTTTTAGACATTAAAAAGAACAGAACTGTATTCACAAATGTTGCAACACAGAGATGAAGCGGATTTTCAAACATCCAGAATTGTACATAAATATGGTATGATTAATGATGATTTGTGCTTTGCAATATTATACTACATAGTATAACAAATTATATATTTCTTTCATGTAATCTTTTCTTTCTCGGATGTTTTGCCACTGATAACTCACTCTCGGTTTTAGATTATTAATTGCATAGGATAAAATGGAGTTCTTTCTTTTTTTTAAATAAAAATATACTTTTACATCTGCTTTTTTGTCTCTATTGATAGATATCATTTTCACTTTTTAACTAACATAAATGCCATTCATGGGTATCAAGTGATAAGATGCATTTAATAAAACACTTGCTTTGATTATATCATATAATTAGTTTTTCTCATTTGCAATCTCACATTGAAGTGACAAATTGGGACATGAACAAGCTTGCATTATAACAATAAATCATACATTTATCAGAGTCCGGTGTGCATATTTACTGCTTAACTGTATTAGGATATACACCTCTATGACAGGAACCGATCAAAATAGGAGGGGGGAACAAAACTTCACATATAGGGTTACTCACTAAAGTGAATTTAAAAGTTCAAAGTAAATTTCAAATATATTCTGAGAAGTATTTCAGTTCAACTATATTGACCCTAAATGTGAAATTCACATTTGAATTCTCATTTTAGTGAATACCAGTGTAAATTGATGAATAAATGAAAAGAGTTGAAATAATTGAAATATGAGAATCGAATCAGTAGTATGGGGCACTCCAAAGTAAATCTCAGTTTTGGTGTTGGTGCTGTAGGCAAAGTTCCTGTTCAACCAAACCTCTTCAGTCATTTGGAAAAAATAGAATTCTCAGCACACAGAAATAAGGTGAAAGAGACTAGACAATGTTTGGTTTTGCACATGTGTATTCACCTATAGATGATGTTGTATCATGTGTTTATGGCTTGACAAAACACCTTGGATGTTGAAACATTTCCAAGCTTCTCTGTGTGATGGCTGATTAAACCATAATTTCACCTCATTTATGTGTGCTGAGGATTCTATTTTTCTACATGACTTATACGTATATGTCTGTTAGAACATACTCCTGTCCTTTGGGATCACCAGGATTACCTGCCATGCCCTTATAGTTTTATCCATACAGAGCCTACACAAGTACTCGTGGAACACTCAATGATTAGACCATACAACGGAGTCAATGCAAATTTTTTTCAATATTTATTGGACAGTACAAAGGTTTTAAGGAGTTACCAATCAAATAGTGACAATTGTTATCAAATGATTGATATGAAACAAATCTGGAGGTCATTATTAGGCAGGATCTAGAATAGGAGGGTATAGTGGTAGGGTTTCTTAGAATAAGAGAGAACAATGGTGGTTGTGCACCTAGACTATGTATGTGATGTTGTAGCAAACTACACATATAATGTCCTTGCAATGTACATTAAACAATAACAAGAAATGGCACTAGGGCAAATTTGTACATTAATCCTTTCAGTGCTGGAATGTTAAACAGTTTCACAATAACTCTTTCAGTGATGGAATGCTAGTCTCATATTAAACCTTGCAATGCCCATCAGGGACAGTCCAACATTTGTTTCAACAATAGCTTTACTAATTTATATAGGACCAGTGCCTCAAAAAAAGTATTCACTTGTGTAGGCTTCTGTGTCTCTTAACCCCCCCTTTTGCCCCTGATATGTCTATTACCGATTGTTGTGTCTCTTATCCCACTCTTGTATTTCTTATCTCCCTTTTGTGAGTCTTACCCCCTTAGTGTAGATTGGCCCTCTTGTGTCCTTTACTACACTTTTTGTGTCTCTTACATCCCCTTGTCATTTACCTCTTGTTGTGTCTTTTGGTCCCCCTTGTGCTTTTTACTCTTCTGCTTGTATCGTATCTCTCCCTTGTGTGTTGCTTTCTCCCTCCTTTAGGTCTTATTTATTTTAAAGAATGTAAGATTATCTAATTCTCCCTCTCTCTTCACCCAATGTGCATGTTGATGATAGAATCAAATGCTGGGTAGGGACCTGGTGAATACCCCCTACCAAATATCCTACCCTGTGTGGTGGGTTCTGGATAAAAATAGGTATGCGCATGGCAAATTCCCCAAATCACTTCAAGTTGTGAGTGATATGACAGACCCTAATGAGTTGAGCAAGGCCTAGACAGAACAGGGACATGTGAGAGTGAGGGGAGTGTATAGATGGAAATAGTAAGGTGTCTTAAGAATGGTGGGTGGAAGTTTAGGGGCAGAAGTGTGTGACAGTATAAATAGGAAGGCATTTTGCAGGCCAAGCAGCCATCTTAATTATCAGATGGTAACAGCTTCCCGCCCTACCTCCCCTTGTGGTGTTTGTTGGTTGTTTCTTGTGTGTTTTGTCACAGCGTGGTGGTAAATGGACTTTTCCAACCGGTGGTTGGACCAGTGGTCCGTGGCAAGGTGTATGGCCGGGGCTGTTCCCTTCCCTAATTTCAGGTACAGATATAGATAACAGAGGTGTCCACTGAGCCAATGATTGGCTAGTGGTCAGCATTACGATAATGGAAGGCCCAAGAAAGGCCTTCATGCTTGTTGAGATGAAAGGAGAGGGCAGTTGCCCAAGTGATTGTGCTTGGTTGGCAAGGTGGTACTCAGTGACATTTACTTATTTACTGAGTAAGTTATATATTATGTTAATATGTTATAAAGTTGATGTTGAAGATACAGTTGCAAGAAAAAGTATGTGAACCCTTTGGAATATGGATTTCTGCACAAATTGGTCATAAAATGTGATCTGATCATAATCTAAGTCACAACAATAGACAATCACAGTCTGCTTAAACTAATAACACACAAAGAATGAAATGTTGCCATGTTTTTATTGAACACACCATGTAAACATTCACAGTGCAGGTGGAAAAAGTATGTGAACCCTTGGATTTAATAACTGGTTGAACCTCCTTTGGCAGCAATAACTTCAACCAAACATTTCCTGTAGTTGCAGATCAGATGTGCACAACGGTCAGGAGTAATTCTTGATCATTCCTCTTTACAGAACTGTTTCAGTTCAGCAATATTCTTGGGATGTCTGGTGTGAATTGCTTTCTTGAGGTCATGCCACAGCATCTCAATCGATCTGAGGTCAGGACTCCGACTGGGCCACTTCAGAAGGTGTATTTTCTTCTGTTTAAGCCATTCTGTTGTTAATTTACTTCCTTGCTTTGGGTCATTGTCCTGTTGCAACACCCATCTTCTGTTGAGCTTCAGCTGGTAGACAGATGGCCTTAAGTTCTCCTGCAAAAATTGTAATGACTTCCATGCTTGGCCCCTTTTTGACAGTGTCATGAAAGGGAAGGAGCATAATCATTTTCACATAAAGCCAGGGTGAATAGCTTTTTTACAACTATGGTGTCAGGAATATATGTTTGTATTAGTGACACTATAGTGTTCCTTTAATCAAATTAAAGGAACATTCTGGTCACCATAACAAGTTCAACTAAATGAAAATGCTATGATGCAAGGAGGCCCCTCTCTTTCCTTTAAGGGGTGAAACCACTCTCAAATGGTTTACCCCCAAACGCTTCCTCCAGCTCCAGATCGCTCAGTGGTATTCAGCTTCTTAAACGGAGTGTCAGGAAGTGCAGATTGACGTCAGGTATGGGTGTCGCTGATTGGCTAGAGTGGTCAGCTGACACTCTAAGCCAATCGCTAGTTCCCGATTCATAAAAATGTTTTACGTTTTCATGAATGGGGAGCTACTGATTGGCTTAGAGTGCCAGCTGACCCTCTAGCCAATCAGCGGCACCCCTACCCAGTGGCCCTCTGTGTTTACTGAGACTCAGTAAATTAAAGTGAATACATTAACACTGATATTTTTTTCTACCTGGGGAGATGAGAAGGTCCAAAGTTTCCCTGCCAGGCCCAGGTACCAAAGCCTTATGATGTGGTGTCCAGAATAAAGTGCTCCAATCTCATTTTCTTCTCCTTCATTTGACACAGTCTTCTTTTTCTTCGGAGGCTCCTTCTGCAGAGGTGGCTCTAGACTTTATGAGGCCTTAGGCGAAACTCAAACATGAGGCCCCACAAACAAAAAGTGAAAAAAATAGAGCTGCAATACATGCACACTGTCACATATACACATTGATGCACAGTTTACCTGTGTATGTGCCTGAGAGTGTGTCTGACAGAGAGTATCCTTGTGTGTGTGTGTGCGTGAATGTATGTCTCTGTGAGCATGTTTGCATTTTTGTCTGGTACCCTATGTGTATGGGGTAGCTGCTTGAAGTGTGTTGTGTGTATGGGGGGGGTGATTATGAGAGGAAGAGGCGGGTGATGGTGAGTGGGGAGTGATGCTGAGGGAGGGGGTGATGGTTAGTGGGGGTGATGAGGGAGGGGTGATGCTGAGGGTGGTGGGGGTGATGCTGAGGGGTGGTGGTGGGATGCTGAGGAAGGGGGTGATAGTGAGGGGGTGATGCTGAGAAAGTGGGTTGATAGTGAGGGGTGATGCTGAGGGTGGTGAGGGGGGGTGATGGAGGGTGGTGGAGGGGTGATGCTGAGGGTGGTGGGGGTGTTAGTGAGGGAGTGATGCTGAGGGAGGGTAGTAATGCTGAGGGTGTGAGAGGGGGTGATAGTGAGGGGGTGATGGTGAGGGTGGTGATAGTGAGGGGGGTAATGCTGAGGGTGGTGAGGGGAGTAATAGTGCCCCCATCCCTCACTTACCTGATCTGTAGGCTGCCTCTGTGCTGCTCCCCTGCGGTTTCAGTCATGAGCGAGAGGCAGGGATAAGCTGTAGCTTCCTGCCTTTCAACATTCTCAGCGCCACGTACTGGCCGCCGCCGGTATTGCAGTGTATTCTCACACACTGCAAAAATAGCAGCACAAGCTGAAAAATCCAGGGGGCAAGTGCCCCCTCTTGACCCCCCTGCGGACGCCCATGCCTGTGGCCTATTTTCACCAAGTAAGTCTGTGGTTTGTTTATTTCGGGTAAGTAAAGGGGTGGGGATCAGCGGATGGGTTTCATAGTTGTTTGCCCATACACAATACCCTCTATCTATGCACAAGAGCAAGGAGGTATCCAAGTCTCTTGGCTTAAAAGGAACTGGGCAAGGTATACCCATTCTTACAGGATCAAAGGGTGCCCAATTATTCTGGCTCTAATACATAATCCATTCCACTGCTCAACCTCTCTCCCCTCAACCGTCTCCCCCACAAATCAGACAAATGGACACCTTGTCTCCTTGCTTCAAATAGTTTTCTCATTATCATACTGTTTGTAGTCACAATTGTGTCGTGGACCATTCAGAACTTAAGTAACCCTATATATCCTGTTTTGGCCCTTATTCTTTGCCATGTCAAAGTTTCTACCTTGATACCAAATTAGTACATTCCTTTAGTCGGTTTGTATTTCTTATTTTGACCTGAGCTAGCTTTTTGGGGTTATTTGAGCACCTCCAGAATCCTGACTCAGCTTGTTTATTGTAATTCCATCTATCTGTAATCCTGACCGTGGCAGCTAGTATCTGACTTTGTCTCTTTCTGTTTATTTACGTTAAGTACTGCTATTCTAAGGCCCGGTAATATGTCTATTTCTGACTTCACTGTTTGGGTTTCCCATTTCCTGGTAATTTGGGTATCCAAATTCCCCTAAATCTCAATCTGATTGAGCATCTGTGGAATATGCTGAGAAGAACAAAATCCCATCTATGGAAGCCCCACCTCTTAACTTGCAGGAATTAAATGATCTGCTGCAAAAGTCTTGGTGCCAGATACCACAGGATACTTCTAGATAATGTGAAGAATCCATCAGAGCTGTTTTGGCAGCACAGATGGACCTACATTACATTAGGCAGGTGATTTTCAATGTTGTGGTTGATCAGTGTATGCTACTAATGGCTTGAAGAGCTTTCACTTCTCTCTGTAAAGTTCCATTACTGTGAGGCATGCATGGTGATGTGTGTACTAATATTACCTTGCAAGCCATGCCATTTATTGAAGTGGTGAGTTACACAAGGTCAGGGGTTCCCAATAAATTTTTCCCGTGGAACCCTTTGACATAATGCTCTAACAACGTAGAACCCACCCCAATTTTTGGGCGCTGTAGCGCTGATAGTAAACAGATAGTAGTACTTAGGAGCAGGTGTGCTTTTGTGTGTACAGTTGGTGTTTGTATATAACACTAGCGTTTTGATACAGGGGTGCGTTTGTATGTAATCTTCGCATTTGCGTGCAGGGGTGTGTTTATATGTAATGTTTGCATTTGCGTGCAGGGGTGTGCTTGGATGTAAACGGTGCTACCATCAGCTCCACCACGCAAACTCGCTGCCTAGGTGTTCACTTTGACTCCGACCTCTCCTTCAAGCCTCATGTTCAATCTATCACCAAAGCCTGTCATTGCCATCTCAAAAACATTGTGTGCATCCGCCCCTATTTAACGCCAGATGCGACTAAGGTGTTGGTCCATTCCACTGTCCTTACTTGCCTTGACTACTGTGATCCGCTTCTCAGTGGTCTTACGTGCTCCCAACTTGCGCCGTTACAGTCTATAATGAATGCGGCAGCGAGGTTCATCTTCCTGTCCGCCCGCACCTCCAATGCCTCGCCCTTCTGTCAGTCCCTACATTGGCTTCCTATAAAATATAGAGCTCAATTTAAAATTCTGGTTCTTGTTTTCAAATCTCTACATAATGCTGCTCCCACCTATCTATCCTCCCTTCTACACAAGTATGTCCCGTCTAGGCCCTTACGATCTGCTGAAGACTTACCTCTATCTTCTGTCCGTACTCCCACCTCTGATGCTCGCCTTCAAGATTTCTCGAGGGCTGCACCGTTCCTGTGGAACTTGCTTCCCTCCTCCGTTAGATGCTCACCCAGTCTCCACTCCTTCAAAAAATCGTTAAAAACCCACTTCTTCATAAAAGCGTATCAATTAAACTGTTAATAGCTCCTGACTGATTCCTCTTCTGCAACTGTCACTAATCTAATACTATCCTTACCTTTTTGTGTCATTTTACCCCACTCCCTCTAGCATGTAAGCTCATTGAGCAGGGCCCTCAACCCCTCTGTTCCTGTGTGTCCAACTTGTCTGGTTACAACTACATGTCTGTTCGTCCACCCATTGTAAAGCGCTGCGGAATTTGATGGCGCTATATAAATATCATAATAATAATAATAATGCAGTGTTGGCTTTTAAATGCGGATGTACATTTGTTTGTAGTACTAGTGTTTGAGTGAAGGGTGTGTTTGAATGTTTGTATGTAAATTTGAATCCAGAGTTTTTTGCATATAATGTTTGTGTTTGCAGGAGTGTGTTTGCATGTTGTGTTGATGTTTGATTGCTGGGATGTATACACATATACTGCCATGTACATACATACACAAACAAATTAACACACAGACACACATATAAACATAACATAAATGATTAAATGCCTTCAGACCACTCAGGATTTTCTCAATGAGTAACAAAGTATACAAAATAGTTGCTGTGTAAAGTGCGCTTATAAATACAGTTTAGTTTAACCCCTGAAAACCGGAGGACGTACAATTACGCCCTCTAATAGGCGGCTCTAAACGCCGCCGGGCGTAATTGTACGCCCTCCGGTTTTTGTTAACTTACCCGGTCGCCGGTGGTCCCACGCCGACGATCGCGGTGGGGGGGACTCCCAGGGAGCCCCCCGCGGCAGATCCTTCTCCTCCGGTGCTCCCCGGCCATGTGAGAGTGGGGTCCTAGCGAGGACCCCACAATCACATTGCCGGGTAGGCTGCCTCCTGCATTGCCAGCAGGGGGGCTGCCTGTAATGACAGGTGGTCCCCCTGCTGGCTGAAAATAAAATTAAAATTACATTTATTGGTGTAAAAAAATAATAATATATACTTAGATCATATGTATATATCATATATATATGATCTAAGTATATATATACACATATACATACACACACGTACACCGTCTAGGTGTATTTTACTATTAATATATATATAATTATATATATATATTAATATCAAATTACACGTAGACTGATACTGATTAAATATATATATAATTATTGTTATATATATATATTTATATATAATATAAAAAAATAAAAATGTAAATACGTTAAAAAATAAAATTTTAAAAATAATTAAAAATAAATAATTAAAAAATATATAGATGTGTGTTATTTCGTTCTAACTGTTTTGTGAAATTAATATATATATATATATATATATCAAAATACACGTAGAACGAAATAATATATATATCTATATACATAAATATATACGTATATATCACTATATATATACCTATATATAAATAAAAATATTTAAAAAAATTATATAGATATATACATATATATACACATACGTATATATATACATATATTAATTCTACATATATATTTATGTAATATTTTTACATAATTAGGTATCTTAATTAATTACAATTAGCAGGACCTGCCTGACAACCCATGCCGAAAGTAAAGGGAATTTAATTTGCTAGCACTATATTTAACCCTATAACTTTCCGAGACACCATAAAACCTGTACATGGGGGGTACTGTTCTACTCGGGAGACTTCGCTGAACACAAATATTAGTGTTTCAAAACAGTAAAATGTATTACAACGATGATATTGCCAGTAAAAGTGAAGTTTTTTGCATTTTTCACGCACAAACAGCATTACATGGACAATATTATTGCTGTGATACTTTTTACTGTTTTGAAACACAAATATTTGTGTTCAGCGAAGTCTCCCGAGTACAACAGTACCCCTCATGTACAGGTTTTATGGTGTTTTCAAAAGTTACAGCGTCAAATATAAGGCTTGCGTTTCATTTTTTTCACATTAAAATTCGCCAGATTGGTTACGTTGCCTTTGAGACCCTATGGTAGCCCAAGAATGAAAATTACCCCTATGATGGCATACCATTTGCAACAGACAACCCAAGGTATTGCAAACAGGGTATGTCCAGTCTTTTTTAGTAGCCACTTAGTCACAAACACTGGCCAAAATTGGCATTTTTTGCATTTTTCACACACAAACAAATACTAACGCTAACTTTGGCCAGTGTTTGTGACCAAATGGCTACTAAAAAAGACTGGACATACCCCATTTGCAATACCTTGGGTTGTCTACTATTGCAAATGGTATGCCATTATGGGTGTAAATTTCATTCCCGGGCTACTATACAGTCTCAAAGGCAACGTAACCAATCTGGCGAATTTCAATTTCAAATGTAACGTGCTATATTTGACCCTGTAACTTCCCAAAACGCCATAAAACCTGTACATAGGGGGTACTGTCTTACACGTGAAACTTTACTGAATATAAATATGTGTATTTTATTGTAGTAAAAGCAAACAGTATTATGACACTGACCGTTAAAATGTCATGTAGAACTAAAAAAATCCAAAAAAAACGTATTTTCTCCCATTTTTTTCATATTAAATTATGTTTCATAGCTAAATATTTGATATTAAATGAAAGCCCTGTTTCCCCTGAATAAAATGATATATAATAAGGGTGGGTGCATTTACTATGAAAGAGGTGTATTACGGTTGGACAGACATGTAGCGCAAATGCCAGGTTTTGTTTACATTTTGTTTTGTTCACAATGTGTACATTTGGCTCCGTCCTTAAGGGGTTAAAAAGCAGCTACACACCATAGTGGGTGCTCTCTTATCTCCACCAAATACAATATAAAACCAAAGTGAATTTAGTGCAATCTGGATATAATATCCAGACTATACTATTCAAATGAGTGGAGCGCTAAAAATGTACACTTACCCTAAGATAGGGTTAAGGGCTCAACTGTGTATGGATACATATACAGGAAACAAGAAAATAAAACACAATATAATGTAAATCTGCAGGTAATGATATGTTGAAATGAAGTTTTCAATGGTTAAACTCACATGGATTTGGAGCCTCAGGAAGACAGGCTTGACATGTTAGTGCCTTATGGGGGCACTGGACCCTTTTGTCTGGATTGGTCTCCTTTTTCTGAGCCAATGAGAACCTGGCTCTGGATAATAGGTTTTGGTGCCTCTGGAGGGGGGCACCTGCCCTTCTTTAGCAGCAGAGAGAAGTAGAAAGCCAATATGACTTAGTATTAAGAAATCTAATTTATTGTAACTTTGAATATAAAATCCCAAAAATATAGTATAAAACAGATATAATAAAATGTCCCAAAGAATGGCTTCAAGTCCGAATCCGAGACGCGTTTCGCCCGCGTTCTATGGGCTTTTTCAATCGGTATTGCTGATTATTATTCTGCTGCTGTTTAAATTTGCCGGTTTTTCCATCTTGTGGGTGGTTTCTTACTACTGATGTCCAATCAGAGTTTAGCTTCTTATTCATTACCAATCAAATATTGACAACTATTAACTAACAGAATGTAGCCCAAGGAGCAGCGCAACTAAGTGGAATGGGCCTTGACATGGCTAGGAGACATGCATAAGAGGGGTTAGTGTGGGTGTTTGGTTGTAGAAAGTGGGGGTGGGGATTTTGGGTTATGAGAGTATATATAGTAGCCAATTTAGATTAAGGGTCCATCTTAATTAATCCTCACTTACCTGGCTTGTGCAGGTGGTGTCTCGTTCTTGTGTCTTTCAGGTGCTGCTATCTTGAAGGAAGAGTTGCTGGCTGGTGTTCATGCTGCAGTCCAGAGGAGATGTGTTGCCTGGCTCCAGGAGCGGTCCTGGAGAGACCCTGATCCCATCCGGACCTATCACTGCAGGGCCCACTGTGATGGCCGGGGTGAGGCCTGGACAACCTGCTCAGAGGATCCAACTGCCACAATGTTTGAGCCCTGGAAATGGACCCTCGGTGCAGAGGGGGTTGAGCCCATTGCTGGTGGCCAGGCCGGAGGCAAAATTACATATGTGATGTCTGTACAATGTACAACGCTGTTAGTCTTGATTCAGCTGAGTAGAAATTATTTTTAAAAAACAGCATACCTACACAACTTAATTACTGATCATGCCTGCCACTCTGCTTAGTGGTAGAATTAGGGAGCTATCAACTAAGAAGCTGATATCACCAAAATTACGAAGAGCCCTTTCTTTTCAGATAACTAATATTAAGAATAAAATATTTAGTACTGGTAAATAAGGGAGGTTAAATCCTCCTTAATGCCACAACCGGCTATGCTGCTAGTAGGGGCATGTCTACTAAACAGTGAGCAGCCACTGGCTTTCCTACGCCGTGCAAATTGACTTAGAGTACTCTGATTGGTTGACTAGAGCACTCTGAGTCAAATAGCATGGCGTTGGAAAGTTTTATAAGGCTTGCGCAGAGCCCTCACGGCGTGAAGACGGATTTTTATCTATTTACTTATTTTTTGCGATCAGGTCCTTTTTTTTTGTTTTATTGACTTTCATTTGTTTTATTTTTTGGGGTGGGGGGTGAAGAAAAGAAGAAGAAAGAAGAAATCTAATGGCATCTAATGGTAAGTATAAATTTTTTTTATTTTAAAGATATTTATTTTATTGGCCCACCCTCACTATTATTAGGGTAAGGGGGTAGTTATGGTATTTTTATGATTGATGATTAGGGGTTTGATTTTTATGTGGGGATAGTAGGGCCACACCCACTCTTATTATTTAGGGCACCCACTGCTACCAATAAGCAGAGGCTGGTTGGGGACAATAGGTTAAACCCCTTGTTACTTAGAGACCCCATCCACCACCAGTGGGTGGAGGCTGGGTTGACACTGGGTCCCTTATTATTATTTTTAGAGCCCCCACCTGTCACCAATGAGTTGGGGGCTGGGGAAGTCTCCTTGTTTTCTTTACTTGCTTGGCACGGGGAGACACTATGTCCGCCTAAGTTAATTATTTTACTAGGTCCTGCACCATGGGGGCAAGGGGAACCTGTGCCAGGTCACACTTTATTGGATTAGCAACTGGTAAGCAATAGATGCCCAGTCACTAGTCTTTTTTGTTATGACAGCAAGCTGCCACTGGCTGTACACTGTAGACATGCCCTTACTGGCAGCAAAGTGGTAGTTCCCTCCTTGTAATAAACTAAAACAAAAGAACGAATTGCAGGACAAAATTGCATCCAACAAGCAATTAATTCTTCTTTTTATTCATTGTAACTTGCAAAAAACGAATGTCCAGGTCTAGTAGCAATAATAAAACAGTTACACATCATAATGCTATTCCTTAGCAAGTGCTGCCACCCAGTGATTATTTAACAGATCAAGCGTTAAGTCTATCATGTCTGAAAAGACAAAGATAACCTTAAATGTCTTATGATATCCTTGAAGGGTACTTTTACCATGTAACGTGTTTAAAATTGGTACCTTTTGGGGAAAAAGGGCATGACTCCAATCGTTTAGTAATGACTGCATGCAAAAAAATAAAAAAAAATCAGTCTTTGACTAGACTGACCATTTGTAGCAGGAGAGGTCTCCCTTGCCATTAATGCTCAGTAAGCTACATATAAGCCTTGCGTGGTAATGTTTAGATGTACATTGGTAGGATTTCTCAACAAAAGAATTTAAATGGAGATAAAACTGGTTGATTATTGTAAGGGACACTATAGTTACCAGAACAACTACAGCTTTTCCCAGTGAGTATAATCATTCCCTTCAGTGTTTTACAGTAAACACTGTTTTTACCTCCACTGGCCACTCTTTAGATGGCTGCTAGAGGTGCTTCCTGGAGCAGTGCTGCACACTGTGCAACACAGACATTCAGTGTCTCCACCCTCTGCATGGATACACTGAACTTTCCTCATAGAGATGCATTGATTCAGTGCATTTCTCTGAGGAGATAATGATTGGTCAGGGCTCTGTTTGGCTTGTGGTGGCTCTGCCCCCAATCTGCCTTTTTGACAAGTGATAGGCTCAGATCACCACTTCTAATGATGTCAGGCATGCAGGCAGGCCAGGGACAGAACCAGCAGCAGAAGACTGGAATAAAAGTCAGATTTTACTATATTTAGAAAGACAGGGAGGGCCAGGGGGCTAGATGGTGTTTTTAGCACTAAAGGTCCAATACATGTTTATACATGTTTATTATACATGCTTGTGTTCCTGACCCTATAGTGTTCCTTTAATATAGGAGTATTTTACATAGCTCCACATTTATTATTATTATTATTATTTATAAAGCACAAACAAATTCCATAGTGCTGTACAATAGGTGGACTAACAGACATCTATCAGCAACAAGACAAGCTGTACGGACAGGAACAGAGGGTTTGAGGGCCCTACTCAAATGAGCTTACATTCTAGAGGGAGTGTGGTAAAATGGCACATGAGGTATGGGAAGGAAGTATTTCACATACAGGAAAAAAGTTGGTTTACAGGTAGGTTTACAGGTTACAGGAATCACAGGCAATAATAAAAACAGCTCTACGCGTTTCGTCTATGAAGTAGACTTCAAGAACTGGACATAGTGTGCAAATGCTGGTAATAAAAAAGACACGCTTTTATTCAAAACACTTACAGGAAGTGGAGAGTTAAAATGCCCATCAAATATCTGTATCCCTCTCTGAATGGTAGGAGCAGGTTACAGGAATCACAGGCAATAAAAAAAACAGCTCTACGCGTTTTGTCTATGAAGTAGACTTCATAAGGAGAAATTCATTATTAAAAACAATTGTTTTGATTTGATTGTAATAGTTGTTTTTAATATTGAATTCTCCTGATGAAGTCTACTTCATAGACGAGGTGGTCTATTGGTGTGTGTGTGTGTATATATTATTTAGAGATTTGTAAGCAAGCACCAGAATTTTAAATTAAGCTCTTTTGTGGCAGAGCTCCTGTACTTTGACCGAGTACCTCTGCCCAGTCTCTTTCCTAGCTGCTTGCCGATACCTTGGAATGCTTCAGCCCCAGTTGCTGAAGCTTGAATGGGGTCTCTCTGGAGCTCTTTCCTTCCAGGAAGTTATCGGCCCCTCTGCCTAATCTTCTGCAGCTTTCATTCCAGGCATGTTTTGTCCCCTCTGTCTATTCCTCTGCACATTTCCTTCCAGGAAGTTATGCACTTCTCTATAAAGGGGTGGGGAAAACAATAAATAACATAAAAGATCTCTCCTGTCTGCAGAAACCATAACATGCAAATCTACCTGAATATGCAAATTAACAAGACTTGCTATAATGGGCACAGGGTGACTCAGACATAGAAGTAGTCCAGGGTCTTAAGGGAGAAAAAATGAAAAACTCTGTTTTAAACAAGCTAAGTTTAAGAAAATGAGCATCCATACAGTTGGAATTAGCAGAAAGGCAGTAAGACGTGAGTCAGAAGGGACGGCAAGAGAGCAGGAGAGGACAGATAGATTTGGGTGTCATCTGAAATATAGAAATTATATTTGAAACCAAAAAAGATGATGAGCTTACCAAGGGAGTCAGTATAGATCGAACAGTAGGGGTCCAAGAACAGAACTATGGGGAATGAAACAATAAAAGAGCATTGGGAGAGGTATGAGGAGAACCAGTTTCGTAGATGAGAAAAAGTTGTAGATAATCAACAGTGTCAAAAGCAGCAGAAAGGTCGAGGAGAATTAGGAGAGACTAGCGACCACTGGATTTAGCAGCAATTAAGTTGTTGGATACTTTGGTCAGGTCGGTTTTTACAGAGTGACAAGCTCAGAATCTGTACTGAAGTGGGTCGAGCGGAGAGTTTGATTTAAGGAAGTTGGTCAATCAAACGTACACAACTCTCTTGGAGGCAAACAGTAGTAGCAAGATAGGGAGGTAGTTGGATGGGGAATTAGAGTCAAGTCTGGGCTTTTTTAGAATTGGGGTGATGGCTGTGTGCTTGAAGGGTCAAGGAAATATGCGAGAGGAGAGGAAGAGGTTAAATGTTCTAGTGAGGGGCAGAGAAAGAGAAGGAAACTGAGGGTGAGTGAGATGTCGAAGGGTTGTGTAGCTTATTTAACCACAATGCTCTCACTAGGGGTGTTGCCCAAGAAAATGAGTTGGCTTTAGTATAGATGTTCAGGGTCGAGAGGGGGCTTGACAATTTTGGAGACGACAACTAACAGCTGAAGGTGCAGAGCCGTATTTAATATTAATAGGACCTTGGGCAAAGCATTTCCTTGGGCCCCCTGTACCCTGTCCCCCCAACAACCCTCAATACCTGGCGTGCATTCACACTTTTCACCCTGACGCAGTTGGGGAACCAAAGTAGAGAGTTGCAAGACATACTTACACAAACATATACATTGACAGACATATTGATACATACACACAGACAAAAACATAATGTTAATATTCACTGACACACACACACAAACATAATGACACACACACACAGACATACAGGCACACACACAAACAGACATACTTGCACATACACACACTGACAGACATACTGACACACACAGAAATATCCACTGACTGACTTAGTGACAGACATACACACACACACTGACAGGCATACTGACAAACATAGACACATTACTGACAGACATACTGACACACACACACACACTGACAGAAATACTAACACACACACACACACACACTGACAGCCATACTGACACACACAGACTCTGATAGACATTCTGACACACATTTACACACAATCACACATGCACAATTTACACTTTTAACCTACCTCCCGTTTCCAACCTTTTAGGATGCCTACCCTGGTGTCCAGAGTGGTGGCTGAGGCTTTTGTGAATTAGGGGCTGGCTCTCCTGGCTCAGGCCTCCTCCTCACTGCCTCCTTAATCTCTCCTGTGCGGCTCTGTGTTTTCACTGGAAGGAAGTGATGCATGGCCATCACTTTCTCCCAGCGCTGCCAAAAAACATGGGGCCTGTCGTGCTGTTAAAGGGCTACAGCGCACGTCCAGGCTCCTGCTTACAAAGGCCCACCAGGTGACCATTAGTGCATGGGCCATCCGATGGGCCTTCTTAGTGTTTGCAGGCCCAAGGGGAAAAAAATAAATAGTAGAGTGCAGCAGGGCCCCCTGAGTAACTGGACCCGGGGCAGCTGCCCCATTTGCCCCATGTTAAAGACGGCCCTGTGAAGGTGGAAATTGATGCCACTTTACTTTTGCGAGATCCTTCTCATTTGCAAAAGGAGACTAAGTAGCAGAGGAAAGAGTTCTTTACAGTAAGAACAATAAAGATATGGAATTCTTTTCAAATCATTTTTATTGAAAGATTTTACGGATTTTACAAGTAATAAAAAAAACCAATATATTAGGGGAGGGGAAAGGAAGGGAAAACTTGGAAGTGGGAAAAAGTGGGTATCCATCCATTATAACGGTAAGTATGTTAATGTACAAGTTTCACGGGTGGCGGTACGGAAACCGGGACCCCTGAGTGCCTGATGAGAAGGGAGTCTCAGCGTGGAAGAGGATTATCAGAGTCTGGTGCAGGGTAACCGCACACCCCCTGGTGTTGAGCGCCAGCGTTTGCGCTGCCACATACCAGAACCCTGATGCAGCTACAGCGGATCCCAGGAACTTGAAGCTTGATATGCAGACCTCCCAGGAACTGGATAGGGGGGCTCTGCAGCAGACATGTATCCAGTACAGAAACAAGGATAGTCACCAAACATGAAAACAAGACAGAACTAATAGAACCCAGAACCAGAGCAGGACAGAAAGCAGAACCCAGAACATGTACACAAGACATGAGGAAAACAAGAACAGGGCAGGACAGGACTGTACATGAACTGGGAATACAAGACAAAATAAAACAAGACAAGAAATACAAGGTAAAACAAGAGGAGACATAACTAAGCACTATATATGAAAAGTATGGGGATTTAGTTACATTATATAATCATACATTGCGTAAGCCTGCCACAACGCCAATGTACCCCATATTTGGCAGGTCCTACACTGCCTAATGTTCGCTAAAAGAACCATACTAAACCACAATAGCACTTACCTGCAAGAAAGGGCAGAAGGCTTGAGCAGCTGCCTGCAGGACACTGAAACAAAAGGAATGATGGAAAACAAACAGGTGTGGCAACATAAAACAAACATTTAAATGAAACCTGGACACTGGGAATTCCAGGGATGGATTACAGGAATGAACCTAGGAAAACCCAGCATGAAGAAAACCAGACAGAATAGAAAACCAAAAAAACAAGAAAAACTAAACAAGACTTGTAAAAAGAGTACTGGATACCAGAAGCCAAAGCCAGACATCTCCGCAGAACATGGCATGATGTGACAACAAGGCACTTAAGTTGAAAAAATTCCATAACAAGTTATTAAAGGTGATATGTTTTTTTTTAACATCGGTTTCCCATTGATCCCAGTGGTATTTCAATTGTGCAAATATATGTGTGTTATTTCTATGTGATAATTCGTATGATTTGTTTTCTAGTGTTAGTGTTAGTACTTCTTTAACTGAGGGTGTGTTTTTAGATTTCCAATATCTAGGTAGGCATGTGGTTGCAGCTATCAGAATGTGGCCTACTATATCTATCAATTTTACTGATGGATTCAGGGAATTTTTTAAATAGAGCCAGTTCAGATGTGAAGCTACCTATGTTACTGTTCACCTTAATAATTAAGTCATGTATCATTTTCCAATATCTAGTCAGCCATGTTGCCCAGTACTCCACAGTCTCTCCAACACCTATCGCTGTACTTATTATTCATATTATGCAATTTACATGGGGCCAGGTACCATCGATACAGAATTTTAAAGTGGTTTTCGTGATGGTTGGAGCAGAAAGATGGGCCCTTCAGAGCTGAAAAAAAACTGAACCAATCCTCCAACTTATATTGGGAACCCATCTCCGTCTCCCAGGATAACATATGCTACAGTTTAATTGATGGTTTATCGTTTTGTAACATATAACAGATAGATATAATGCCCTTCCTATTCGGGTCATGCAAAAATAGCTTTTCTAGTTGTGATAATTCTAGTGCTTTAGAATTTTTGTCGGTTTCCGGTATGTTGTATATTTCTTTTAATTTCTCAATCACCAACTCACATTCATCCTTACATTCGGTCGCCTGTCTATGCTTAAATTGTAATCTTTCATACGACAGAAAAGAGTTTCCATGGAAAAAGTCGTCTATATGATACAGTCGGTGTTCTTTAAGTAATGATGAGTTTAAGGTCGGGATGTAGTATTTTAAAGATTCAATTGGCATGGCTCTATATATTTTTGTCAAGTGACAGTTGTTTTTAAATACTATATCCCAGGCTTTAAGTGTGGTCTTAGTGGTCATAAACATTTTAGTTACTCCAGGTCTCCTTACAGGGCTTCCCCGAGTTGAAAGGGGAGAATGCTAGATTCCTCCATCTCCATCCATCCCGGCCTATTTTTTTGACTATTAAAGCTTACAACCGTTGCAGCGTTAGTTGCAAAGTAGTACTTTCTGAAATTAGGGACACCAATACCCCCATGAAGTTTTTGGTGCTGCAGGGATGTAAGTTTAATTCTGCTGGGTTTGTTGTTCCAAATTAAATTGAGCATTATTGAATGTACTTTGGTAAAGAAGGACATTGGAACAGATAAGGGGATAGTTCTAAAATAGTACAAGATTTTTGGGAGGATTTACATTTTTATGGAGGTAATTCTTCCAAACCACAATAACTCCATATCACCCCATCTCTCCATCTCCTTTTGTAGGTCCGGCCATGCTCTCTTCAAGTTATGAATATGCATATCGGGTAAATGTTTGCATAAGTTAATTCCTAAATATTCCAGGTAACCCTCCTCCAATTGAACGGATATGATAGTCATCCATATCAGATTTATGCAAGTGGAACGGTAGGGCCTGGGTCTTGGATACATTTAATTTATAATAAGACACTTCTCCAAACTGGAGTAGAAAAGTATTGAGAGATTTCAGAGAGTCTTTTGGGTTTTTGAGTGCTAGAATGACGTTATCTGCAAATAACCCTATTTTATGAGTGGATCCCTTGATATTAATACCTGCGATTTCTGGGGTCATCATAATCAGTTCGGCCAGGGGTTCCATCGCCAGGACAAAGAGAATTGGAGATAAGGATTGGAAACCCGAGGCCGATACATGAGCTATGGGTGCACTGTATAGTGCCTTTATCGCAGTAATAAAAGATTGTGGAATATCAAATCTGCTCAGTGTCTTCCATAGATATCCCCAATGTACCCTGTCGAACGCCTTCTCTGCATCCAATGAAAGGAGCAGAGAAGGAGTTCTTGTTGAATTGATATGCTGAATTAAGTTAATGAACCATCTCGTTCCATCAGGTGCTTGTCTACCTTTCACGAATCCCACCTGGTCATTATTGATCAATAAAGGTATTAGATTAGTTAATCGGTTCGGTAGTATCTTAGAATAAATTTTTGTGTCATTATTAAAAAGGGATATGGGCCTAAAATTAGAGCATCTGTCGGGAGTTTAACTTGGTTTTGGCAAGGTGACAAAGACTCTCCTGGCATCTTCCCCCCGGACTTATAGGAGCTAAATCATTTGGACATATGAGGAATTAAAGTTTCTGCAAAGGTCTTATAGTATAAAATGGTGAATCCATCAGGACCAGGGGCCTTTCCAGATGGCATGAGCTTAATCGCCTTGGCTATCTCTGCTTCAGATATATCACGCTCTCATTTTTCCAAATTATCAGAAGACAGCCGAGGCAACGAAAACCTGTCTAAAAAATTGTTAATAGTCGCCTCAGACGACTGGGTGAGATTTACATCAGATTCCACATTATAAAGTACACTATAATATTTGGCGAATTGGTCACTAATCTTATTCAGGTGAAATATTTTTTGTCCCTGGTCATCTATTAAGTACGCAATTTTAGAATGGGCATTCACCTGCCGGAGTTTGGACGCCAAGAGAGTTGAGGCCTTGTTACCCTTTAAATAAAACACTTTCTTGAGGCGTCTCACCATGAGAGTAGTTCGATCCAAATTTATTTTGTGAATTTTTTATTTAATCTCCCCTATCATTGCTGACAAGGAGGAAGATGGGCCGAATTTATTTGCCTGATTTACGTTGTACAGTTCTTTTTCCAAATTTCTTAAGTTGCCGTTCTTTTTCTTCTTTAAGTGAAACGCTCTAGAAATGAAATGGCCTCTCAACACAGCCTTGTGCGCATGCCATTTCACCTCGCCAGGAACCTCATGCAAAACATTTTCCAAAAAATAGTCATTCAGTATCCCTTCAGCTAGCAATCTATTTTCAGGATCATCTAATAAGTAATCACTCAGTTTCCAGTGCCTATTGGGGGAGAAAGAAACCATTTTGTCTATATGCAAAGTTATGGGAGCATTGTCAGACCAATTGATATCTAAAATATCAGATCTTGAGATGTGTGGTATGAGAGCACCCTGTATCAAAAACCTGTCCAGCCTGAAATACATGTTCTTGGATACTGAGTAAAAAGTAAAGTCTCTTTCATTCTCATGCATTAATCTCCATGGATCATACGGTCCACATTCAACCATATATTTCGAGCATTTCACAGCTAATCTATCACTATCTCTCCTATGGAGTTTATCCAAATTATCCCTTGCATTATCTAAGTCGCCATCCATAACGAAGTTCATATCTCCACACATCACCAAAGTCCCTTTCATGTTCTCATTCACCAAATCCATAATTTTCCTAAAGAAAGTAAGCTGACCCGTGTTAGGAAAGTACACATTGACAATTGTGTACATAACGTTGTTAACCTTACCAATCCATACTATGTACCTCCCGTTATCATCTGTCATTATCTTTTCTGTAGAATTGGCCACATTCCTGCTAAAAAAAATGGAAGTACCTCTAGACTTAGTTTTATAAGTGCGATGAAATTGAGAAGGGAATAACCGTGTCATAAATTTGTACTCCTTTCCTTCCTTAAGATGAGTCACTTGAATATAGACAATATCTGATTTGTTGGATTTGACTTCTTTGAACAATAGTCGCCTCTTGTGAGCGGTGTTCATGCCCCTCACATTAAATGACATGAGTTTAATGACCATGACTCAAATCAGAGTACACAGCCATTAAAAAGAGATTGTATAGAAATGTGGGAGCCCGAAGGCCCGCGTCCCAAGAGGAGAGTTATGAAATCCAACAATCGTAATAACAAATACATTTGTTTAGACAAGAGTGAGCGTGCTAAAACATTTGAAGCATAACCTGTTAGCTTCTTGAATTGCTTACAGTGCATTAGTAAATGGATGGGATAAAAAGGAAAAATAAAAAATGGGGAATAATAAACTTGGATAAATTCCCCTATACGGGGAGAGAAAAAAACTATGATTAGAAAAAGGGCCATGAGGGAGAACAAAAAATAATTCTCCATCTCAGTGTATTAGGCCCCGGTTGGGAGGAGAGAAAACTGCCTGCGGCAAGGGGAAAACAATCAGAGCTTTAAAGAAAAATTAAAAATGAACAGTGGTATGCAGAGAAGATCAATAAAGAATGGAGTCCTTCTAGTTCCGTGATCACATCTCTAATGAAGTCCGATATATGCTCAGTATGTCCCAGGCCTATATCAGAAATCAGTAATATACATTCAAAAACGTCACTGACCTATAGACATTTAACCAAGTGTTGATGCACAATAAAGAGCATAAAGAATGTGGAACCAAAAAATGAGAGAGAGAGAGAGGGGGGGGGGAGGAAGGGAAAAAGGAAAAACAAATCTTAAGTAATAAAATGGATGTAATAATACGTGGAGAAAGTAATAAAACCAAACCGGCAATATGTATGTTGGAGCTTTTGTGCCTTCAAAAAATTAAAAGAAAGTAGCTTCAAGTGTCATACTTTTCTTGTGGGTGTGTCTTGGAGTAGACGGTGAGGTTACGTGAGGTTGGGTTTGACGTCTGTTCATGGCATTAGGAAGCTCCATCCCTTCCTCAGGAGAAGTGATTGTGAAATATCTGCCATCCATATGAAAGAGTAGTTTTACAGGGAATCCCCATCTGTAACGAATCTCTCTTTGCCTCAGCCCTGTCGTGAAGGGTTGAAATTCTCTGCGGCGTCTCATAGTGTAGGCTGAGAAATCTTGGAAAACTTTGATATATTTATAATCCACAGGGAGACCTGATTTGCGAATAGTGCTCAGGATTTCCTGTTTTATATGAAAAAAGTGTAGTCTCACTATGGTGTCTTTTGGAGCAGTTGCAGGTGCTTTGCCAAATTTAGGGAGTCTGTGGACAGGATGCACTATTAGATCTAAATCAGTAGTTTTGGGTAAAATCGTTTTAACCATTTTTTGGAAATAATGTATCAAGTCCGAGGTGTCCACATTATTAGGTATCCCACTGATCCTCGAATTGTTACGCCTGCTCCTGTCTTCAGAATCTGCCATTTTTTCCACTTGCAAGTTGACCTGTTTCTGAAGTTTCTTCACAGTGTTAACCAGATCTAAATGTGATTGTTCTTGCACATGCATTCTGTATTCAACATCTTCTGTACATTGACCAATGTTTTCTAAAACTCCTTACATAGTGTCAAAATCTTTTCTAAAGTCATTCTTTAAATCCACTCTCAAATTTTGTATAAGTTGAATAATGAGACCAGCAGAAGGTGGTAAATCCTCTGCCATTTCAAGCGGCATATTAGGATTGTAGGTCATGGTTTTGAATCCTGAAGAAGCCATCTTGGATGTGGCAGTTTCCATGTTAGAAGTGGCAGTGGCCATCTTGGTGGTGGCAGTGGTTACATGCACAGCAGTAGACATCTTGGGTGTGGTAAAATCATTAATAGAAGTCTCATTAGTAGCCATCTTGGTAGAGGCTTCATGCCTGGTGTTTTGTTTCATAAATGGAGCCTATTTCTTCCTCCAGTACATCACAGTTTATTAAATTGTCACCATCAACTACCAATTCTTTGTCTTTTAGGGAGATGGAGGGAAAGACCCCCCCCGCTGGTGTTCCCAGCCGACGGGGAGCGAGACCTCACACCCCCCCTCACACCCCCCATACCCTCCTTTGTATACCAGCGACCAGGCCGCTTTAATTATAGCACGCGAACAGCTGTCAACTTCTGTTAAGCCACTCACAAGAGATTGTCTTGCACTGAGCCGCCCTTCGATGTTGCGGCACTTGCAGCCGCGATCCCGCACTCTGAGAGTAATGCGAGCGGGTCGCGGCTGCGCTCTCATAAGAGCGGTCTGGGTAACTGGGCGGGCGGGCGGGTGGGATAATTTTCACCACTCCCACCAATGTGGATTTCTGTGGCGAAATAAGCCGCTGGCCAGTTTTGTTGGTAGGTGAATGGGCCTGCAGGCCTTTACTCACCCCTGTAGCTCCAGCCTCTCGCTTTTGCAGTACAGGCACGTTTTTTTCCGTTTTTTTTTGTTTCTGCATTGTTACCAGTTGTTCAGGTATCTCTTTCTGTGTAAAATTCTCTGTCATCCAGGCTTAATATTTTATTTATGAAACATGTATGTCCACTTGCCTCAGGAGCTCCTCTAGAACATGGTCATCTAAGATGGTGGCCAGACTCCCAAGATATGGAATTCTGTACCCAAACAGATATCTTATGAAATTCTATAGATTTTTTTTTAAAAGGCCTAAATGAGTTAAAATAAAATTTAAAAAACATAATATTCAAGAATTTAACATGTCTGTCTGTTGTTGATTCAAAGTTAAATCTAATTGCCATTACATAGTCAAGAATAATTTTTTTCACTTTTTGTAGCATAATTGGTCATTGATTAAAACATTTTTGCCATCTTTTGGATCAACAGAATTAAAGTCTATTTAAAGGATTGAACTTGATGGACTCAAGTATTTTCTTTTTCAACCTAAATTATGTAATTATGCACTATATAACTTCCTCTAATTTTGTGTACATGAAGTATCTGTTGAAAGGCATCTGATGTCTAACTTTCTCTGAGCTGGGAGACTGGAAAAAAGGTTGGTAATACTATATCATGATTTATATGAAAGTCTGAAACACCTTTTGTCTTGAATTCTGGTGATACTTGAAGAAAATATAGTAAAATGAGATCTCAGAAACCCGTTGGCCATAAAAGCCTAGAAGGCCTTGATAAGTAGGCATCGGTTAGGTTACTGTATGAATGCATGGAACAATCAGCAGGACAAAGAATAACATTCCAAGCTGTGTCCATTAAAGGAGAACAGAATCCTTCAGCCATATTCACGCACCTTGGGTTTGGTCTTCCCTGCTTTAACCCCTGCACAGTGCAGTGACATCATCAGACGGACTAACTGTCAAATGGAAACACTGTCAAAAGAGCCTGTCATATATCGATGATGAGTTTTTCTTTTTTTTTGCCTATACTTAATTTAATACAGAATCTATTTTCTTTCAGAACTTGATGAAGGGATCGTTATTGTGACAAAGCACATGGAAAAGTGCAAGATCTTGGACGACAACCTAGCATTTGATCCGGCAGTGATGCTGTTATCACATACTGATATGACGATTTCTAAATATAAGAAAACACTAACTCGCCATCTTTTGACTGCAGCCAAATCACTGATCCCTGTCCTCTGGCGGCGGTGTGCAGTACCGACAATCCAGAGCTGGGTGGAAAGGGTGGAGGAAATAAGGTCAATGGAGGAGCAGATGGCAGTATTGTTTGATAGAACAGAAAAATATACCGAACAATGGAGACCTTGGCTCTCTTACATTTCACTTAGGCTGGGGGAGGCACTGGGAGCGGTGCGGTTTGGGGGTGCATCTCCTGGAGCAGGGCAAATATGAGGCTTTCTTGATGGTTGGTGTGGGGGGCCAGGTAGGGATAAATGCCTTGAGGAGTGATACAGATTGGGGTGAGCAAAAAACACGCCTGCATGGCTACTGGTCTAGCCAACCTCAAAAGGGAGATACACCAATTTAAGCATAGGGTTGCAGGTTTTTTTTTTCCCCTTTCTCTTCTCTCACTCTTCCCTCTCTTTCTTGCCTTTTTCTCTTCCTATCTCGTATTCCAGCTTGGACCTTGTGTCGGTGCCTGCGCCCACCCCGGCACTAATAATACTGTCCAATCCAGTGAGTGATGGTCACTGATTGCGGAATAGCTACATGTAATCATAGGCCATAATAGCCGGACAACTGTTTACCTTGTTGAGGTTATGAACCACTGAGAGTAAATTACTATACTTTACAGCCGTTAGCTAATTATTTTTCTACATAGCGATTTTGATGTAAATACTATTGAGGTTGCAATAAACGAAAAGTACGGTGCAGGCAGAGAAAAGAGCCATATAGGAAAAGACAAGAGAGATGGAGGAGGGGCTTAATGGGGAACCAGTGTAGAGGCAGCATGTACATTGGAGGCACCTATAATACTTCACGGTCACTTTTGACCAGGGCCGGGGGGCAGGGAGGCAATTGCCCTTTAAATGCTGCAGCCACCTGAGCGCTCTGTTAAGAGCCTCAGGCAGCTGCAGCACATCTTCTCCCCTCCCCTCCCCTGTAGCGTGGCTGAGCTGCTCTCCGGTCCGCGGTGCCCGGCCCGACTGATAGGAAGGTGCACACTTGGTGTGCACTTCCTGTCAGTCCGGCCGGTTACAGGAAACAGAAACTCTGCGCGGAACAGGAGTTTCTGTTTCCTGTAACCGGCCGGACTGACAGGAAGTGCACACTCAGTGTGCCCCTTCCTATCACTCCGGCCGGCACCGCGGACCGGAGTGCAGCTCGGCCACGCTACAGGGGAGAAGCTGCAGCCGCCTGAGGCTCTTAACAGAGCGCTCGGGCGGCTGCAGTATTTAAAGGGCCGGCCCAGGAACGCGGCCGGCCCCCAGGTGCCGCGGCCCACCGGGAAATTTCCCGGTATCCCGGTGGGCCAGTCCGGCCCTGCCTTAAATTGGTACAGGACAAATGCCGACTTGGGGATAGCGTCCTCGGCCAGGGGGATCTGCCAGTAGCCCTTACACAGGTCTATGGTGGTCAGATATCGCCCCCTGGCAATACGATCCAGTAATTCGTCTACCCGGGGCATTGCGTAGGCGTCAGTGGTGGTCCGCTCGTTGAGCCGCCTGTAGTCCACACAGAACCGAGTGGTCCCATCTTTCTTGGGCACCAGGACTACAGGCGAGGCCCAAGGGCTGTCGCAGTGCTCGATGACCCCAAGCTGGGTTATCTCCTGTATCTCCTTCCACATTCCTTCACGGACTGCTTCAGGGATACGATAGGGGGGCTGTCGTAAAGGGCTCTGTCCAGGGGTCTCTACCTTATGTACAGCTAGGGTGGTATAACCTGGTTCCTGGGAGAACGTCGCCTGCTTCTCCCACAACAACTGCTGCGCCTGTACCCTTTCTGTTGGGTTCAACCGGTCCCCTAGCTGTACAAGGGTAGTAAGGTCAGTCTGGGAATCCCTTTCTAATAGATCTGGAAGGGGTAGATTCTCAGAATCATCTGCAGCTGGGGCACATACTGCTGCAATATTCTCAGGTCTCTCCTGGTACTCTTTCAGCATGTTCACATGAAAGGATCGCTGGATCCTCTCATCTGCACAGCTGGCTATCAAGTAAGTAGTGTCGCAGATCTGCGCCACTACCTTGTACGGGCCCTGCCAAGATGCTTGCATCTTGTTGGCCTTCACAGGTTTGAGCACCAATACCTTTTGCCCAACCTGGAAGACCCGCTGTCGGGCACCCTGATCGTACCATCTCTTCTGTCTCCCCTGGGCCGCCTGGAGATTCTCCCTTACCATCAGGGACAGTTTCTCCATGCGGTCCCGGAGTTCCAGAACATATGGTACTATGGGGGTCCCCTCTTGCTCCGTCTCCCCCTCCCAGTGGCCTCTAATGAGATCTAGGGGTCCGCGGACCCTTCTCCCATACAGCAGCTCAAAGGGGGAGAACCCAGTAGATTCCTGGGGCACCTCTCTATAAGAAAATAATAGATGAGGCAGGAATCTCTCCCAGTCTCTGCAAGTGTCTGTAAAGGTCCTCAGCATCTGTTTGAGGGTACCGTTAAAGCGCTCGCAGAGACCGTTAGTCTGTGGGTGGTAGGGTGAGCTAAGTAACGGCTTAATGCCACACACCTTCCACAGCTGCTGGGTGAGCACAGCGGTGAATTGGGTTCCCTGGTCGTAGAGAATCTCCTTAGGAAACCCGACCCTAGTAAAAATTCTAACCAAGGCATCAGCAACCGTCTCTGCCTCTATATTAGACAGCGCTACTGCCTCTGGATAGCGAGTGGCATAGTCCACCACGGTAAGAACGTATTTCTTACCTGATGGACTAGCCCTGGTCAGTGGACCCACAATGTCAACGGCTATGCGGGCAAAGGGCTCCCCTATAATAGGCATCGATAATAGCCTAGTCTTAGGGTGGTCCCCCCGCTTTCCTACCCGTTGACATGTGTCGCACGTACTGCAATACATCCGCACAGCCTGGTTAAAGTTTGGCCAAAAGAAATTCTGTGAGATCCTATAGGCTGTGCGGCGGGACCCTAGATGTCCAGCTAACGGAACATCATGCCCTATCCGCAGAATCTCCAGCCGGTACTTTGCAGGTACCACTAACTGGCGATTCGGCGGAGGGGCAACACTCTTATATATATCTTATATCTTATATAACCTGTCCCCCACACACTCATACCGTTCCCCATCTATTCCTTCCTCTCCAGCATTTGCCCTGTCTCTGTACTTTTGGAGGGTCGGATCTGCCCGGGTTTCCCTCCCAAAGTCCTCTGGGGAATCCCAGCTTAAGGGGACCTGATCTGGGGTACCAGTCGGGGAAGGAGATCTTACCTGGGTCTCATCAGCAGGTGGGCCGGTTCCGGCAGCACGGGTCTGGGCACGGGTGGTCACTGGGTTCACATCCGCAGGGCCCATCGGAGCATAGGCTGAAACCAAAGGGGACAAATCGTTTCCCAGAAGAACATCTGCGGGCAAGTCTTTCATCACCCCCACATCCACATGTCTAGCGCCCACTCCCCAATCCAAATGTACCTGGGCACGGCACCCCCTGCTACCCTTACTGCCACAGTGTCCCCAGTGTGCTGATGCTCCGAGACCAAATTCTTTTGGAGCAGTGTCATCGTGGCTCCTGTGTCTCTCAGCCCATTCACCACTCTGCCATTCAGCTTCACGGTTTGCTGATGTTGCTGGCGATTATCCTGGTGAGCTGCTTGCACTGGGTCGGCCTCGTGTAGGATGCCCCAGAACTCCTATGCAGTGAGCAGCAGGCTGAGGTGGCCGCTGGTTCCCATTGGCTGGTCTCCTCCAGGACTGGGCTTGGTTGGCACTGTTCAGTGGGCACTCTGGATGGTTGTGCCCCAACTGTTTGCACCCAAAGCACCGGATAGGTTGTGAATAATCCCGGGCATTAAATCTGGATGGCTGCACATAGTTGTTAGCTGGCGGTGCGGCTGGGGTACGGTGTACTGGGGGTTGGTATGCTGGAGGAGCGGGTGTTACTGCTGGTTGATACTCCAGTCTGGCCGGGGCTTTGGCAGCTGCACCATCCAACTTGCGGGCATCCGTGTATTCGTCTGCCAGAATAGCAGCCTCGGGTAGGGTAGAGGGTTTTCTATCTCTGACCCACTCCCAGACCCCAGCAGGTAGTCTATCAAAGCAGTGCTCCAGCAGGAACACTTGTAGCACTTCCTCCCCAGTTACCGCTTGGCATCCTGCCATCCAGTGGGCTGCGGTACGATGAACTCTGCAGGCCCACTCCACATAAGAGTCACCAACCTGCTTATTGGTTTCTCTAAATCTCCGTCTGTACGCTTCTGGGGTCACCGCATACCTGGCTAGGAGTGCATCCTTCACAGCCTGGTAGCTGGTGATCTCCTCCTCTGGGATGGCCCGAAACGCTTCACTAGCCCGGCCGGATAACTTCCCAGAGAGGATGGTGACCCATTCATCTGCTGGTACCTGGTGTAGGGCACACTGCCTTTCAAAATCCGCCAGGAACCCATCAATCTCGCCCTCTGTTTCAATAAAGTTTTTAAATGCAGCAAATGGTACCTTTTTCCTAGCAAAATTGTTATTGGGTACCTCTGCTGCTGCAGCTCCTCTTTCCCGGAGCACCTGGTGTGCTGTTACTGCTGCCTGCACACGCTCCACGATGTCAGCTGAGGGGTTGGGGCCAAAATGTGCCAGCCTTATTTGCACTGCCCGGTTAATTTGTAATTCCTCGGGTGTTAAATCCAAGGTACTGGGCACATTGACTCTCTCCATTCCCGATGCTGCATCCATCTCCAGTAGTAAAGCAATAATTTCCCTCTTTTTTAAATTGCTTGCTGACCTTCCTCGGCGTTCCAATATATCCTTAAGTGTAGCACGCCTTAATTCCCCGTACTGCATGTCTTGTAGCTGACCTCCAATGCTGTGGGATTCATCCCGTCGCTTGCCACCAATTGTTAAGACACCTCCAGTGTCTTTAGGCAAAACCGCCGTTTAGTAGACCTTCCCCGTCTGCAGTAACAGTAACTCCGTTCGCCTAACCTGTAGTACACGAACCAAATGCAGGGGAAGCGGCAATCTCCCGACCGGGATCCGTGAACGGCTCCAAACTCCCGAACGGCAATACACGAACTGCAGCTACCCGCCGAACAACAATATCCACCAAGCGGCTTTTGGTTCCATCCAGCAGTCTCTAAACATGAAGAAGAAATCCCCCCAATAACGAGACAGAAGCTCCGCATTGAGGGTCAAACAGGATCTGGCTTTACTGTGGGCTACCTGCCCGTATTTATGCAGGTCTCCCACTTGGTGGACACTCCCCTAGGGGACCAAATGGGAGACTTAAATGACAGACAGATATGGGGACATTCCAGACACACAGTCACAGATTTCACCCACAGTGCATTATGATTCCCTCCCCTCTGCCCTGGAGATAATTACCGAGTAACTCAATTATCTCCAGGACGAAGCCAGTTGCCATTTTAAATATAACATCATAAAAGACATAAAAATACATAACTTTCAAATAACCGAACATTTCCCATTCGTATTACATATCCCCAGATAGCCTGGATCTGAGTGCATATTATTAGCGAATAGTGCTCAGATCCCACACACATAGTTCAATCGCCATGGAGTCAAAGTTCTTACAGTCTTTCGGTATACGAATGACTCCATGGGAAGGCTATCTGGGTTAAGTCTTTTCGTATGCTCCAAACCTCCCGAACGGCCGGTATTCGTATGCTTTCGTGGAGACAGCCAGGCGTTCCGTTGTTTCAGCGGTGTTCGGCAGAAAAAGTGTCCGTTTTTAGTTCCATAGAAATAGAGCCAAACACCGCTGGGCTTTCGCGTGGTTTAAAATGGCCGCTGCCTCGTGGTCGACATACGAACGACGACCACCCTGAATTCGGTCTAATTGAGAAGTGTCTGCGGTTAACCACAACGTTCTAATTGGGATCAATAGGTTAACCAGCAGCACACTTCTCTCCTGGGTGGCCATCCGTTCGGCAGGTTTGTTCGGGAAAAAAGTCATTCGAATGGCTGGGCTATAGAAAACAGCCATTCATACGAACGGGATACAAACAGACGAATGCAACTAAAATACAAGCAGACAGATGGTTCTGTCACAGATAGTATTTCAGTTATCACCTAAATTGGAATTTGTCACTGAGAAGCAGGTAGTGATTCTTCTTTAAATCCAGAGTGAACCTGAAAAGAAAACTTTGCAGAAACAGGTCTTTTTTTTTTTTTAAGTCTTTATTGGAGACTTGTTAGTATGGTCCTTTAGACCATACTGCCGTCTGGAGTGCTGTATATTCATCTGAATCAGAGAGACTAAATACTGAGCACCATAAAAATCATAGATGTGATCCATTTTGGGGTCTCCAGTACTATATGCAGTCTCATCATCCGATTCCCAATCAAAATATACAGGTTGCTGGGCAGGAATAGTAGATTTAGTATTCCAATCAAGAGGATCAACAAGCAAATCCTCTGAATCAGAAAAATCTGAGTCTGAGACCGAAGGAAAGGTTGTAAAATCTACAATGTGGGTATTATGAATTTTGGGGTGCTGTAATGATGCTTTGTCCCCAACAGAAATCACATTCAACATTGTAGAATCTGAAACAGAACAATTGATACCGGAATGAGTCACAGAAGAGTTAACAGATATATGTGTGTGGTTCTATAACTGAGAGTTTATTGCAGAACCTGCAGCCTGAGATTCTAAAGATGCAGGAGGTGAAGGTGTTTAGAAAAGTGCTACAATGGAAGCAAAAACCTAATTCTTTCATACAGCATGTCAACTAAACTAGGAAAGGCTAAGAAAAAACAATTTCAGCTAGTTTGAATGGTTTTCAGTTGAACTTTCATGTAAGACACTGAATGTTTAGCCAAGATTTATTTATTTTTTTACACTCTTTATTTTATTGTGACCTGAATTAAATTTTGAACATGTACTGACCCTATATTTATAACGTTACATAGTAGCGTCACTATTAAAGGGACATTATAGTCGCCAGAACCACAGCTTATTACATTTGTTCTGGTGTGTAGAATCATTCCTACCACTTTTTGCTGTAAACACTGTATTTTCAGAGAAAATGCATTGTTTACATTACAGCCTTGTGATAACTCCACTGACCACTCCTCAGATGGCTGCTAAAACTGCTTCCTTGGGTAGTGCTGCAGAGTAAGTAGCACTGCTATTCAGTGTTTTCACCCTCTGCATGCAGACACTGAACTTTCCTCATAGAGATGCATTGATTCCATTCCTCTCTATGAGGAGATGCTGATTGGCCTGGGCTGTGTTTGACTTGTGCTGGCTCTGCCCCTGATCTGCCTCCTTGACAGTCTTAGCCAATCCTATGCGAAAGCATTGTGATTGGCTCAGACCACCACTTCTGATGATGTCAGCAGACAGAGGCAGTTCACAGGCAGAGGCAGCAGCTTCAGACATGAATACAAGTAAGATTTTACTATATTTGGGGAGGAAAAGGGGGCCAGGGGAGCTAGATGGTGGCTTTAACACTAAAGGGTCAGGAATACATGTTTGTGTTCCTGACCCTATAGTGCTCCTTTTAGTACATTTATTAGCATTTGCGACATTCCATTGGGTATGACCCTTGTCATAAACATGTCACATTTTGTGTTTACTTTTTGCAACATATAAAAAACGTGAATAAGCTATGAACATATTGAAATAAAACTGGGGGGCAGAGCTTGACCACCATGAAGAGAAGTCGCATCTACCCAGAGCTCTGAGCAAGTGGACTACATTAAACCCTATACAAGGCAAAACCGCTGAGCTATCCAGGCACCTTACTTACCCACCTCACAGAGCTCTAAGCAGGAGCAGTATTGGGGTATCACAGACTGTCCACATGCACTCGCATAGGCAGGTCCTTCTTGTGGCCTGGCAGTTGATGTGGAGTGGGAGACGCGGCCGGTCTCCCAACTTCAAAGTCCTGTAGGGCATTGCAGATCCTTACCCCCTTATTTGGACCAGTAGGGGTCATCTTGGTCCACCACAGCACATCTACAAGCCAGCACACACAGACCCTGCTGGATAGGCACAGGCGGGAGACCAGTGAAACTTCAATTACCTAAGATGGCAGCTGCCTGCACTACGACGGCTCCTGCAAAAAACACTGATCCCACACACCACGGTGGCAGGCTGCTAGCATGCCTGGATCAGCTCTGTGCAGTATTTGGGTGGCGAATACCAGAGAGGTCAGTGGAAGGCACTGGAGTGGCAATAATACCACAGCGGCATGCCCCACAGCAGCGACAGCAGAGAGGAGGGCACTCCATGACCCGCAGAGATAGGCATAAACTCACTTAGAGAAACTCTACTCTGCCCCTTTATGGGCCTCAAAACTGGACTGACTCATCAAGCCACAGGAGGTGATGTGGGGTGAAAAGCATGAACAGCGCATGGGACTAATCTTATCCTGATGAGTTTTATTTACTTAATTTTATGTTGCAGTTTCTTTGCCACTGATCCTCTTTGTTCTTACCACTAAGGGTCACTTTAAGTGTAGAAGATCATCAACACAAATTGTTTTATACAAATCTTACACTCTAGTTTCGAAAATTTCAAATAATGTTATGATCTATACTCTAGCTCAGGTCTCTCACCACAGGCTTAAGCGTTCTGTCACATAAGTCTAAACCAGTTTTAAATCCCTGATGGTACATACCCTACAGTTTATATGATCTTGTCTGTAAGCCATTTTTAGATCTGCTTGAGATGTTTCAATGTTCTCTTAAAAAAAGTGCAGCTTAACTATTCTCACTTACTATTATTAATACAAAAAATGTGCAGGAAAATTGTTTGCCATGCAATTGTTTTACTATGTATATTGAAATGCTTGCACCGTCTGTCATGGCAATGCAGGATTGTCTGTATATTCTAAGCACAACAAAAATAAAGAATAAAAAAAAAAAAAAAAAATTAAAGATATCTCCCTAATGTGGCATCCTGATGTGGGATTTAACTATTTAAGGATACCAAATTAGGAAATGTGTTGAGTAGATAGCTCCCCTAATTTGGTACCATTATGTGGAATTGTCCATTTTGGTGTTTTTGATCACACTGAATTGCCTCCTCATCCCCTGTATATGTTACCAGTGGCTGTCATTATTCTTTAATTTTCTCTAGCCATCGTCTTTAGATTCCCCCTTCTACCTCTTGTCTCAACTCCCTGCTTACCTCTAGATTGTAAGCTCGTCGCTATCTAGCTAGTACTCTGTATAAAAGATCTTCAGTGGCTAGATCTCAGGTCACATGCAGGGTCCTCTTTACCTTTTCTATTAGTCTGTATATATTGTACAGCCTTTTCCCCAATTGTACCGTGCTGTGGAATATGTTGTCACTTTATACATGCAAGTAATAATAATAACTGTAATCTACAGTGTATGTATGTATGTGTGTATATATATATATATAGCACCTATATACTCATATTATATATAATTTTCAAATAACAGAGTGCTTTAATTTGATATGATATATACATTTCTAAATTCTCATTTATTATGGAAAGAAAATGCAAAAGAATTGCAAAAAAAAAAAGTTTACACAGCTTTGGTACTAATAATATGTTATTAACTAGTTGAAGAAAAGTAATATAAATTAAATAAATTAAATACATGTGATACATTTAAATAAATTAAATTAAATTTTAAATTAATTTAAATTATATACATTTGTCCTGATTTACAGAGTACACACGTCTAAGATTTCAATTTATTTTTGGTAGATATAGATTACAAATTACTTTGAGCATAATATAGTTTCAAAGCTTGACAATCTTTTCATGTCATGTTTGGACTCTGAGTTTAGTAGAAGTCACTGAAAACAAAAATGAATATGGGTAAATTGAATATTTATTTTTACTATTAATGTATTGAAATTTTAATTAAAGTGGGTAAACAGTACAGACATTGTAAAATGGGCATTCAAAATGAAATCGAATATACAGATAATATATTGGACACACAATAAGATGATATATACAAATATGGTATATGCAAGTAAAGGTATGTAACTTTCTGAAAAGATAAAGTTGTTATTCCCCTTTTTTTAATGGAACACCTCAAAACAGCTCCTCAGACTGTATTCCCCTCTCACTATCACCCCTATTCCACACTACAGCTACTAGTCTCTGACTAATGCCCCCATAGAAAGATAAATAGATAGATTCACACACACTCAAAGAAAAAGTATATACAAGATATATACATAAATAGGTATACCACCTATTGTAGACGTAAGTATGTTGGTTACATCTGGAAAACAAATGGAACATACATAGTGCTTTCCATATAAGTTAAAATAAACAAATTATAATATATGTGGATTGAACTCACAAAGGTGGAGCCTCATAGGCTCTATGCACATCACTCTTGGGTGCCTATTCAGGCTCTCGATAAATTCCTGTTGGAAGAACTCGAGGTCCACAGTAGTAGATGTAGATACAAATTTATTGAAATAAAATATTGAAATAAAATATATAAATAACTAGGGACAAGGCAGGTATAATCATGAAATATAATACAGTATTGCACCGCAAATATGGCCAAAACTTTAAAGCAGTGGAACACTACAATACATAAACAATAAGAAAATACCGCCAGAAAAAAGTCCCAATAGAGAAGTCCAGTAAAGTGCAAACGCGTTTCAGCCTCTGATAGGGCCTTCCTCAGTGCTAAGTTCCTGGAAAAAACTTCAGGGCTTAAATAGCCCCCTTGATATGTTCAAATAGGTCCAGCTGTAGTCTCCAAATACCGCCGATCGTGTCACTTCCGGTTTCGGCAAAACGCACGTGACTTCCGGTTAGATGCGGTCACATGATATTTTTGCGTTCCACCATGCGTTCCACACTCGAGCATGGTGTAACGCATTGTTATTTATATACTTTTATGGGTTTTTTCTTTTGGACATTTCCCCTCTTTAATACACAATTTTACAATTTTTCAATTTTTTGTGCCTTGTGTTTTAAGAATATGTATGTACCGATCTACTAATTCACTACTTGCTATTTTCTTTGTTTCTACACCATGTGGATTAAGTTTGTTTGGGCATATGCCCTTTTCTAATATGGACATCCTTGGGACTGTTTACACCATGCTCGAGTGTGGAACGCATGGTGGAACGCAAAAATATCATGTGACCGCATCTAACCGGAAGTCACGTGCGTTTTGCCGAAACCGGAAGTGACACGATCGGCGGTATTTGGAGACTACAGCTGGACCTATTTGAACATATCAAGGGGGCTATTTAAGCCCTGAAGTTTTTTCCAGGAACTTAGCACTGAGGAAGGCCCTATCAGGGGCTGAAACGCGTTTGCACTTTACTGGACTTCTCTATTGGGACTTTTTTCTGGCGGTATTTTCTTATTGTTTATGTATTGTAGTGTTCCACTGCTTTAAAGTTTTGGCCATATTTGCGGTGCAATACTGTATTATATTTCATGATTATACCTGCCTTGTCCCTAGTTATTTATATATTTTATTTCAATATTTTATTTCAATAAATTTGTATCTACATCTACTACTGTGGACCTCGAGTTCTTCCAACAGGAATTTATCGAGAGCCTGAATAGGCACCCAAGAGTGATGTGCATAGAGCCTATGAGGCTCCACCTTTGTGAGTTCAATCCACATATATTATAATTTGTTTATTTTAACTTATATGGAAAGCACTATGTATGTTCCATTTGTTTTCCAGATGTAACCAACATACTTACGTCTACAATAGGTGGTATACCTATTTATGTATATATCTTGTATATACTTTTTCTTTGAGTGTGTGTGAATCTATCTATTTATCTTTCTATTTTGTCTTTGGGTGTTAAGGGATTACACCTTTTTTTCACACTCACTCATATTGTTTGCATTTAAGGTTGGAAGCGCCTACACAACTATATATACTTTTTGTATATAATGCCCCCATAGACCTAGGATTGCCTCTAGCCCACCAATGTAGCCTCTATCCACCACTACAGCCACTACCCACCACTATCTACCATATCAGTCACTACAGCCCCATCCCCAAATGCAGGCCCTATCACCACCAATTGTAGCCCTTATGCCCACACTACAGCTCATATCCACCACTACAGTCGGTATCCCCCCACTACAGCCATTATCTCTTCATTATATACCCAACCCTGTAACCCCCTTTTATCCAATCACAAGCAGCTATTGCCAATATGTACTCACCTCTCCCATTCCTTGTTGCCCTGTTGTGGTTTCTTGGTAGTCCAATAGCGCATTCCTTCTGTTTAGTTGTTTGGTACCTTGACTGGCTTTTGTCTCTCATTTATCCTGCTCTATCTTATCCTTTGACCTCGGCTTGTTTAATCGTTATTCCTTACCTCTGTAATTCTCTGACCTCAGCTTGTATACTCACTCTGCCTTTTTGCATAACTAACATTCTAAGGCTAAGGTAACAGATTTTGCTATTGAGTTCTGTACTTTGACATCAGAGGTTGTATGGAATAATGACTCTCTAGTAACCGCTTTCCAGGAAGACTTAGATGGATATATCTTAGATGAGACAGCATCTAGAGAATTTCCTGTCTTGGCATCGCCAAGAGAAAGATGAGAGACATGAGACCGAATAATGCAGAGCTGAAGGCCGCTATTGAAGCATCCTGGTCTTCCATAACATCTCAACAGTACCACAGACTGATAGCTTCCATGCCACGCTGCATTGAGGCAGTAATTGCTGCAAAAGGGTCCCAAACCAAGTACTGAGTCCATATGCATGCTTATACTTTTCAGAGGTCCAATATCGTTCTATGTACACTCCTTGTTTTATTGAGGATCTTATAGATTTATGTATTGTCATAGATAATCATATACAGGTGATTCTCGAAAAATTAGAATATCGTGCAAAAGTTAATTTATTTCAGTAATGCAACGTAAAAGGGGAAACTAATACATGAGATAGACGCATTACATGCAAAGCAAGATAGTTCAAGCCGTGATTTGTCATGTGTGAGATGATTATATTTTACAGCTCATGAAAACCCCAAATCCTCAATCTCAGTAAATTAGAATATTGTGAAAAGGTGCAATATTCTAGGCTCACAGTGTCCCACTCTAATCATCTAAGTAAGCCATAACACCTGCAAAGGGTTTCTGAGCCTTTAAATGGTCTCTTAGTCTTGTTCAGTAGTTATCACAATCATGGGGAAGACTGCTGACCTGACAGTTGTGCAGAAAACCATAATTGACACCCTCCATAAGGAGGGAAAGCCTCAAAAGGTAATTGCAAATTGAGTTGGATGTTCCCAAAGTGCTGTATCAAAGCACATTAATAGAAATTTATGTTGAAGGGAAAAGTGTGGAAGAAAAAGTTGCACAAGCAGCAGGGATGACCACAGCCTGGAGAGGATTGTCAGGAAAAGGCCATTCAAAAGTGTTGGGGACTTTCACAAGGAGTGGACTGAGGCTGGAGTCAGTGCATCAAGAGCCACCAGACACAGACGGATCCTGGACATGGGCTTCAGATGTTGTATTCCTCTTGTCAAGCCGCTCCTGAACAACAAACAACGTCAGAAGCGTCTTACCTGGGCTAAAGAAAAACAGACCTGGTCTGTTGCTCAGTGGTCCAAAGTCCTCTTTTCTGATGAGAGCAACTTTTGCATCTCATTTGGAAACCAAGGACCCAGAGTCTGGAGGAAGAATGGAGAGGCACACACTGCAAGATGCTTGAAGTCCAGTGTGAAGTTTCCACAGTCTGTGTTGATTTGGGGAGCCATGTCATCTGCTGGTGTTGGTCTACTGTGCTTCATTAAGTCCAGGGTCAACACAGCCGTCTACCAGGAGATTTTGAAACACTTCATGCTTCTTTCCGCAGATGAGCTTTATGGGGATGCTGACTTCATTTTCAAGCAGGACTTGGCACCTGCCCACACTGCCAAAAGCACCAAAGCCTGGTTCAATGACCATAGGATTACTGTGCTTGATTGGCCAGCAAACTCACCTGACCTGAAGCCCATAGAGAATCTATGGGGCATTGCCAAGAGAAAGATGAGAGACATGAGACCGAATAATGCAGAAGAGCTGAAGGCTGCTATTGACATCTCAACAATACCACAGACTGATAGCTTCCATGCCACGCCGCATTGAGGCAGTAATTGCTGCAAAAGGGGCCCAAACCAAGTACTGAGTCCATATGCATGCTTATACTTTTCAGAGGTCCAATATCGTTCTATGTACACTCCTTGTTTTATTGATTGCATGTAATATTCTAATTTACTGAGATTGTGAATTTGGGGTTTTCATGAGCTGTAAGCCATAATCATCGCACTTATGACAAATCACGGCTTGAACTATCTTGCTTTGCATGTAATGCGTCCATCTCATATATTAGTTTCCCCTTTTACGTTGCATTACTGAAATAAGTGAACTTTTGCAGGATATTTTAATTTTTCGAGTATCACCTGTAAGGGAGAGACGCACTCACTTTGAGATTTAAAGAAGGTTATACTCCTATCCAGTCCCCAGTCTGCATTCTACAGCATTGCTCAACTTACCACCTCTGCCTCCACCACCAGAACCCATGCAATTAGGTGCCACTGTTATGGGCAAATGTAAATATTACAAGTTTTAGAATGAAATGTTGTATTTCTTAAACTGTGTACTTAAATATTTGGAAAGCTGGACTCTACAACCAATACTATACAACTAATACCCGGGTATTCTACAAACACAACCTCCAGCAATGTATCTAAGAAATGTAAACTTCTACAGACCTTTAAAGACTGTTGGAGAACTTTGGTTTACTAATTTAAGGAAGAAATGGTCTACAATGCCCACAGTTTAATGGAGAGGGTGTTATGGGCAAATGTAAATATTACAAGTTTTAGAATGAAATGTATTTCTTAAACTGTGTACTTTGTCTTTAAGAGATATTGCAAACTGACAAGGTGTTAGAAATGGAACATATTGTTTTTCATAACTGTTTCTTTAAGCAATAACCTCAGTGCATAATATGTTTGCGCCATTTTGTCCCAGACGAATTACAATAACAATAATGCATAAACAAGCTTCAAGGCTATACTACGACTCTTGCAGTATACAATATACTGTGGTAACCCCAAGTTAATGGAACTTCCCCAAATCCGGGAATCTCCCACGACTGTACACTTACGTCTTAGTATAAACAACAGATAACCTATTCAGACTTTAAGATGCCATCTTGAACTGAAAATTTCCATGACGTATGCACCCTTTAGTTATGGCCTTGTATGTTTGCCAAATTAAGGGAGATGCTAAAATGAATAAAGTAAAAGAAGTGTTACTTTTTCATACTTGAACTACGGTAACCTAAAATGGAGACACCTAAGGTATAAATAGGTGTTCTTTTAAAATGTTAAAAAAAAAACAGAGGAGAGACTTGGAGACAGACGCTGCTCCATCTTAAAATGACAGAGAGGCTGACATGATGACATGTTCAGAAGGGTATGTTAACCTATTAATGATATTTGCAAGCATGTAATTTAATCTTAGAAACTCTGCTATAGTGGATTTTATATTTATATTTTTATATAATAAATATCCAAAAAGACAAAACTATTGCTTCCAAGACAATCCTTATTTTATATTGTATTCTCAATTATTTATATATGTTAAATAGAGGATCTCTTACACTATATAAAATTATGGCTAAGATATCTGTATGGTTAGCCCTACTAAGTTCTATGCTTTAAGACATCATTGTGGTAATAAGGGAACCACCTGCGGATACACCACTAAGTTAACAGAGGCTGAAAAATTACATAGATGAAAGGAGGGCTTATGTCTTTATTGCGGTAAAAGGGGGCATTTGAAAAAGGAATGTCCTAGCCGTCCAGTAAAAACTCCAGCACCTAAGACCTAGTCAGGGATTGGCCTTGGGTGTTATGACATTATCCCATTCTGCTAATACAACTAGACTAACTATACTAGTCATACCTTATGTCAGTGGTAGCGCCATCACCACTGATGCTTTGATCGATTCAGGTACAGTGGCTAATTTAATGGACCAGGATTTTACCAACTCCGCTGCTTTGTCTCTGATCCAAAAAGGCTACACTCTTGGCCATTCAGGCCATAGATAGTAGACCATTAGACAAACCTCTTGTCACGCATGAAAACCAGGAATTGTTTGTCTGTGGGGGTATTGCACAAAGAAAGATTAACGTTTCAGATATTGCATTCCTTTTCTTGTCCTATTGTTCCAGGTTTCACCTGGTTGGTGAAACACAACCCTGTAATTGATTGGGTGATATCAGAAATATTGTACTTTGGAAGGAATGTTATTCTAATTGTTTTGAACAGGTATGTCATATTTGCAAACTGAACATAACTACTGCCTCTCCTTTGTCAACTTCTATACCTATGCAATAAGCTGATCTTGCCAAAGTATTTGAAAAAAGGGAGGCTGATACTATGCCCCCTTTATTTACTATGGAAAATAATAATAGAATCATGGAGGAATATATACAGGAATCCTTAAAGAAAGGATTCATTAGGCAATCCTCATCCCTTGCAGGCGAAGGATTATTTTTGTCTCAAAGAAGGAGGGTGATTTGAGACCCTGTATTGATTACAGGGGTCTTAGTAGGATCAGGAGTTATTTGATCATAGGAATTATTTGATCGTGTAAAGGGGTCTAAGTATTTCACAAAACTTGATCTAAGGGGTGCATATAATCTAGTGAGGATAAGACAGGGGCACGAATGGAAAACAGCCTTCAACACTCGCACCGGGCATTCCGCATACTTGCTGATGCCTTCTGGGTTATGCCCCTGCAGTCATTCAAGATCTGATAAATAATGTTTTACGTGATGTCTTACCCGTATGTGCTGTTGTCTACTTAGATTACATGCTCATTCATTCATCAGACCTTAAAACACATTATCAACATGTTAGGATAGTTTTGCACAGGTTACTTCAACACAGATTGTACTGTAAACTAGATACATGTTTCTTTGATCAGACTACAGTGTAATTCTTTGGTTATTTCATCTCTGAAAAAGGATTCAATATGAATTTTTCTAAATTAGAGGCCATTACATCTTGGCCACTTCTTTAAAGACTCAAGGCTGTCCAAAGGTTTATTGGGTTCTCAAATTATTATAGGGAATTTATAAAGAATTTCTCGTCTAATAAGTTCCATAACAAAGATGACCAAGAAAGTAGCTAATCCCCATGTTTGGAACCTAGAGGCTCTTAGTGGTCAAAATTTAAGCGTACTGGCTCTATGAATGATCACGGTGCATATAGACAATGGCGAAATATATGCACAAAACAGACAAAACTGGCCAAGGCCCAATATTTCTATGAAAATCTGAACAGTAACATCTCAAACCCTAGAAACTTTTGGAAAGTCATAAATAAACTACAAACTCCCCCAATCCACTCCCAACCCTCCACTGTCAAAGTGGGTAACCAAACCCTGCAACTTCCCTTAGATGTAGCAAATGCCTTTAACAATTATTTTGTCGGATGCTCTACTGCCCTGATTGCCAAGCTAATAAATGACACGCATCCTGAAACTACAAATGTGGATCAGGCCCCACTAAATTTGCAAAGGCCCAATATAGATAAGTTTAATTTTAGACCTGTACCTGTTAGTGTCATTAAAAAACATCTTAATAATCTAAAAATGAAAAACCAGTCCGGACCTGATCAAATCCCAGCAATGCTGTTGAAGCTCAGTGCGCCGGCAATTGCTAAACCCGTCTCAACTCTAATTAACGAATCATTGGTGTCTGGATACATACCCAAACTTTGGAAGACTGCGAGAGTAGTGCCTATCCATAAAAGTGGTGACACTACTTTGGTTTCTAACTATCGCCCAATATCATTGCTCCCTGTATTGTCAAAAATCTTAGAAAAATGTGTCCATACGCAACTTTGTGAGTACTACCAACAATTAAACTATCTGACCCCTGATCAATCGGGCTTTCGCCAGAATCACTCCACTACAACTGCCCTCCTAAAAGTTTGCAATGACATCCAAACTGGCATGGAACAAGGAGCCCTAACTGGAGCTATTTTCCTTGATTTTGCTAAGGCCTTTGACACAGTAGACCACGACATTCTACTGCACAAACTCAAAAACTCAGGTATTGGTGATCATTCTTTAAACTGGTTTCGATCGTATGTATCGGATCGCTCGCAATATGTGTCCATTTCTGACAGTGACTCCCTCCCTCTCCCGGTCACGTGTGGTGTTCCCCAGGGTTCCATTCTCGGCCCCTACTATTTACATTATTTATAAATGATCTGCCTAATGTCTGCCAATCCTCAAATGTACACATGTACGCAGATGACACGGTAATCTATGCGAGCAAATCCAATCTACCTCAACTTGAGGCTTTGCTCCAAGACCAGTTTACAGAGGTAGAAAAGTGGATCGCAAAAAACAAACTCTTCCTGAACACTGACAAAACTGTCACAATGATCTTTGGAACGGTACCTAAATTACACAAATTACACAATCCCCACCTATCCATCAAAACAAATTCAAATGGCACACTGACCGCGGTCCACTCTTTCAAATACTTGGGTATGATATTAGACCCCAATCTATCTTTTAGCCTGCACATAGAAAAGCTTGCATCTAAACTTTATCCAAAATTAGGTGCCCTGTACAGAAACAAAGCCTGCCTAAGCCCTACAGTAAAGGAAAAGATTGTACAGCAAATGCTGATGCCAATCATTGATTATGGGGATGTAGTATATGCGTCTGCATCGCAATCCCACATTAATAAACTCAACACATTGTATAACTCGTTCTGCAGATTTGTGCTACAATGTAATTACAGGACCCATCATTGTGACATGCTAAAGGAACTAAACTGGCTGTCGCTGGAATCCAGACGCACCCTTCATCTTTCCAGCCTTGTTTTTAAGAGCTTTTCTGGGAAACTCACACCCTACCTGAACAAAATGCTTTCCCCAGCTGTTCCCACTTTCTATAACCTCCGATCCAGTACAAGCACTTTACTTAGTCTACCTCAATACAAAAAGAAAGCGGCCCGATCCTCCTTCTCCTACAGAGCGCCGCAATTGTGGAACGACCTCCCGCACAATTTAAAATCTTCCCTAAGCCTAAAGTCTTTTAAGAGATCCCTCTCTACATACCTCAAAACAGAATGCACATGTCATGGTTGATTATATATTTCCTGCCTGTTCTATGTTAAATTTTGTATATATTGTGTATTAATATTGTTTTTGTATTTTGTACGACCCAGGACGTACTTGAAAACGAGAGAAATCTCAATGTATCTTTCCTGGTAAAATATTTTTATAAATAAAAATAAAATAAATAAAAAACCTGAAGAAAGCGTTTTCCAAGCATTATTACTTCATCTTGATCCATCATTGTCCTTCATCTTAAAAGTAGACATGTCTGAATCTGGTGTGGGAGCGTTTTTGTCTCAGAGAAAGACCCTTAATGAACCTCTTCACCCCAGTTGTTTCTTTTCCAAGAATCTGGTAATTCATTTAAGTTATCACCAAATTAAAAAGAATGTCACACATTGGGACACATTTTCATTGGAGTGGAGGGGGGAAATTTGAGTTTATCTGGAGCCAAACACTTTCTAGAATGGGATGTGGACAAGGCAGGGATGAGAGGGTAATTACCCCTGAAGCTGAAAGAATTTAATCGATAATTTGTGCAAGGATGTGCTGCCTCATTCTACAAGAAGCAGAAGATAAGAGACCTGTAGTAATAGTAAGGGTACGTCATTACAAGTTCTCCATCTCTTCTGGATCAGGTAAGTGTATTAAACATTATTGTATTTTTATTATGCTAATATGGCCAAGCCATGTAACATGTCAAAAGGACTAACCACAGAGATCATTCTTATTGGATATTAACAATGGGGTCAAATTGTGGGGGTACTTGTCCCTAGTCGATGCAGTAAGGTGAACATCTAGACACATTAGAATCCTTTTTTGTTATTGAAAAGGAAATGATGTATTAGCTGGGCACTCAAGGCTGCAGTTATTATCAGACCCAGGATATCAGATTGGAAAATCAGGCATTTTCTCATCTGGAACAGGAGGTCATCTGCACATGCTGAGACCGTGTGCTCACCAGTACCATATATCGATGTTGCAATACCATATATCGATGAGTGGTTGTGAATGCATCTTACGAAGGACTCTAATGCCAAAGTGTCAGGATTACAGAATGATCCAGCACGTAGAATTGTGTAACACAGGGGACTGATAGGTAACGTATACTGGACCTTAGAATGGCTGGACTAACGTACCAAAGAATAGTCAGGAATATCCAAGGTCAAGGGAAACAGAAAGAGACACAACGATAAGGAAAAGCCAGGAGTCAGGGATGCCAGAAAACAGGGAAGTCAAAAACAATGCCAAAGTCAAATAACCAGAATAACCAGAATTAATAACGCACTCTCGGACAACCACAAGGGAAACCACGACAGGGCACTGAGCAGGATGAGAACTGGGCCTAAATACCCCTCCTCTAGATCTGATAGGCTGTAACCGGCCTTTGACCCCAAAGGCAGTTACCAGGTTTTACATTTGCATAATTGCTGCTCAGCATTAACCCTTCTGTGGATTTGGTTGCTGCTCGGCACAACTTTTCATGTGTGGACAGTAAATGCCATTAACCACATTTTTATAAGCGGATGAATACGTGACACAAAGCAAATAATAGAGGGCATAGTGGACATTTATGCTTTATACGATTTGCATTTAAACATGTTTCCGACAAAGATCCATTCAAGTTAATCCTCGCAGTATGGGCTAAATATAAAGTCCTTTTCCAATAATACATGTTAAGTCAAAGGCCTATATGAAATAAGGTTGAAAAAAGGAAGGGCCAGTGTAACCTGTAAATAGGCTTTTTCTGTACGTCTAGAGAAAAGCAGTGTGGGAGAGCTATGAATCCTGCACCTCCTGGCACAAATCCCACCTGATCTGGGACAATCAGATGAGGCATGTATCTTTTAAGGCGGCTGGCCAGTACATTAGCCATGAGGTTAAGATCTGCATTGAGCAAAAATATGGGTTGGCAACTAGGGTAAAGCTTTAGGTCTTTCCTATGTTTTGGTAGCACAGTTATGGATGCATAAATGTTGTGGGGATGTAATGTTTCCACCTCTTGATCACAAAGCCAAAAAATGGCAGTGCAAGAAAATCTATGTAATATTTGTAACAATGTACATTTAAATAAAGGCCTCACCATGGTCATCACCATAAATATGTAGAAACATGTATTTGTGAAACAATAATTAAAGAAGTGTGACTCCACCACCTGTTGCTGTCACCCAATGAAAGTCCTAGATGACAAGGTAAAATGACAACTTTCTTTTAGGTCTTCAGTCTATTAGTACTTAAGAGCCTATCAGAAAGCCAATGGGTAATGTCAGA
>OW240912.1:342106361-342157705 GCA_933207985.1 Pelobates cultripes
AAGGGATAACTGCTCAGGCTTCCAAGAGACTCGTTACAAGAATTATTGTGATAAATCATGCATACAGTCAGGTCCACAAATATTGGGACACCAACACAATTCTAATCTTTTTGGCTCTATACACCACCACAATGGATTTGAAATGAAATCAGGTGAACAGTGTAGGAATTACAACAGTTTGTATATGTGCCTCCCACTTTTTAAGGGACCAAAAGTAATGGGACAGATTAACAGTCATGAATCAAACTTTCACTTTTTAATACATGGTTGCAAATCCTTTGCAGTCAATTACAGCTTGAAGTCTGGAACGCATAGACATCACCAGACGCTGGGTTTCATCCCTGGTGATGCTCTGCCAGGCCTCTACTGCAACTGTGTTCAGTTCCTGCTTGTTCTTGGGGCATTTTCCCTTCAGTTTTGTCTTCATCAAGTGAAATGCATGCTTAATCGGATTCAGGTCAGGTTATTGACTTGGCCATTGCATAACATTCCACTTCTTTCCCTTAAACTCTTTGGTTGCTTTGCAGTATGCTTCGGGTCATTGTCCATCCGCACTGTGAAGCGCCGTCTAATGAGTTCTGAAGCATTTGGCTGAATATGAGCAGATAATATTGCCCAAAACACTTCAGAATTCATCCTGCTGCTTTTGTCAGCAGTCACATCCTCAATAACTACAAGAGAACCAGTTCCATTGGCAGCCATACATGCCCACGCCATGACACTACCACCACCATGCTTCACTGATGAGGTGGTATGCTTTGGATCATGAGCAGTTCCTTTCCTTCTCCATACTCTTCTCTTCCCATCACTCTGGTACAAGTTGATCTTGGTCTCATCTGTCTATAGGATGTTGTTCCAGAACTGTGAAGGCTTTTTTAGATGTTGTTTGGCTAACTCTAATCTGGCCTTCCTGTTTTTGAGGCTCCCCAATGGTTTACATCATGTGGTGAACCCTCTGTATTCACTCTGGTGATGTCTTCTCTTGATTGTTGACTTTGACACACATAAACCTACCTCCTGGAGAGTGTTATTGATCTGGCCAACTGTTGTGAAGGGTGTTTTCTTCACCAGGGAAAAAATTCTTCGGTCATCCACCACAGTTGTTTTCCTTGGTCTTCCGGGTCTTTTGGTCCCTTGAAAAGTGGGAGGCACATATACAAACAGTTGTAATTCCTACACCGTTCACCTGATTTGGATGTAAATACCCTCAAATTAAGGCTGAAAGTCTGCAATTAAAGCACATTTTGTTCATTTCATTTAAAATCCATTGTGGTGGTGGTGTATAGAGCCAAAAAGATTAGAATTGTGTCGATGTCCCAATATTTATGGACATGACTGTATAGTACGCAGTCGCTATGCGATAATTGATAATAGGGGTCACTAAACTAGCTACTTGTTTCATTATAAACATTAGCATTTATATCAGTACCTGCTGTGTTGGTATTGTGTCTTAACTTGGAGTAGATATAAACACAGACGCTCCATCAAACACAATATTCATACATTTATGTGAAATTCATCTTTTTTTAAGCTGTCCTTTTATATAGAAAGGTTGTTGAAAACTGAAAAGCCACTTATTGGTGATTCTTATCAAAGCTGTTCTGGCCTACTATCAATGTGACTCTTTCCAGTAACTTCACTGGTCCATTATATTACAGGAGTTTGAAACAAACCACATTGATTCCAACAAACAAGAAAATAACTGAGGTTCAGCAGAATACTATGATTCAATGCCTAAATCAACAGCTAAAATAGTATATTACTCATCTTAGTTCTTACTTATATTTCTTGTATTCTTCCAATGCAAACATGGCATACTAATCTATCTGGCGTTCTTTTATATGTTTTAGAAAGACACGTCAAGACTCGTTTTTCATGTAAAGGGAACATGTGCTTGAAGTATACAGACTTAATAAAAGAAAGTCTGGCACGAAAAAACATCCACACATCTATCAAGTCTTCTAGGGGCTGATTTAACAGGGAAAACAATCCATTTGCAAATTCCCTTTGTGTTAGCACAATTTCTTCCATTTACCTAGCACTGGTGGCTGACATTTAAACATACTTATGTCATAGCTACTGCTACAATAAGGAAATGATAAACCACTGTTCAATTATTTAATGCACTATTGATTTGATTAGCATTGATTGGTTTAGCAAATATTAAAACTAGCAAAAAGTATTGACTATATATGGGGGGACTACAGGAAATCTCACAATCCAACAAGCAGCCTTCGTCCTATTGAGCGACAAAAAATAAATTTTTACCAATTGTAAACTGAACATACTAGATAAATACCATTTGTAGCACAGTGGTTGTCAATTTCTTCCTAGGCAGTTAGTGATTTATTTTTTTTTGCTTTAATCCACCATTGATTATCTTTAATAATGTAACAAAAAAATTAAATATTAGTGGATGTAACTGTGTTATACGTACAGATATTTCATGAAAAAGTAAAATTTCAGACTGTGGATTCAATTGATGCCATCAGGGCTGTGTCTTTCATGAGGCTAACAAGGCATTTGCAGTGGGCAGCACTTTCAATGGAGCGGCAAAAAAAAGTCGCCCCTTGAGCGTCCTGACAGATGCATTGCTAGCCTCTTACATGAGTCTGTCAGTACCAGGGTGTGTGTGTTAGTGAATGTATGTATCTCTGTCAGTGTATGTTTGTTAGTGAGTGTGTATGTATATTAGTGAGTGTGTGTCTGTTAGTGTATGTCAGTGAGTGAGTGAGTGTCTGTGAGTGAGTGTGTGTGTGTCTGTCAATGTATGTCTGTGAGTGACACTAAAACCTACACAGACAGACATACTGAAACACACACATCCTGACAGGCATACTGACACACACAGACGCATACACTGACAGACATATGGACACACATATACTGAGAGACATACTAACACACACAAGACATACACACAGACATAAACTGACAGACATACTGACACACATACATACTGACAGACAACCTACTGACACACACATACACTGACAGACATACTGACACATTCTCACACACACGCAAAATGTACACTTTTAAATCTACTTACTCCCATTTCCGACCTTGAATGGTGGCTTCCCTGGTATCCAAAATGGTGGCTGAGGCTGTTAGGGATTGCTGACTGGCAATCCTGGCCCGCCTCCTCTCTGCCTGCCTGGTCTCACTCACGCTGCTCTCTCTGGAATGTCCCTACTTACATTCAGACATTCATGTACTCCCTCAGTGGAAGGGACATGTCAATCTGCACAGATCTTCTGCTGGACTCTTGACTCCATGGGCTTGTAAAACATTTTTCTTATTCCCAGCTGTATACATTAAATAAAAGTTGAGATAGATTTAACCCCTTAGTGACCAGACCGCTTTTCAATTTTCTTACCGTTAAGGACCAGGGCTGTTTTTAAATTTCTGCAGGGTTTGTGTTTAGCTGTAATTTTCCTCTTACTCATTTACTGTACCCACAAATATTATATACTGTTTTTCTCACCATTAAATGGTCTTTCTAAAGATACCATTATTTTCATCATGTCATATAATTTACTATAAAAAAATTTAAAATACTTTTTCTAACTTTGACCCTGAAAATCTGTTACACATCTACAACCACAAAAAAATACCCATGCTAAAAAGTTTCTAAATTTTGTCCTGAGTTTAGAAATACCCAATGTTAACATGTTCTTAGTTGTTTTTTTTTTTTTTTGCAAGTTATAGGGCAATAAGTACAAGTAGCACTTTGCTATTTCCAAACCATTTATTTTTGAAAATTAACGCAAGTTACATTGTAACACTGATATCTGTCAGTAATCCCAGAATAACCCTTCACATGTATATATTTTTTAAAAGAAGACAACCTAAGGTATTAAACTTAGGGTATTTTGACTCTTTTCATGCAACCATTTTACCACCAATGTATGCCAAATAAAAAAAAAAAAATTATTGATTTTTTTTGACACACATAGCAATTTAAGAATACATGTACTTTAAGGGATACACATGTACCACGTGATATGTATCAGTGGTACAATTTCTCTGAGCATTTGGCTCAATTACATAGAGGGTAATAGAGAAGAACATACACATGTATTCATTATTCCACAAACTCATGTGGTATACATAAATAAAGACAGTGTTAAGACATATTAAGACATACTATTATATCAATAAAAGTGGTATATTGAAAGGGGAATTATAGAGAGAGGAAAAATTGTACCACCGATACATATCACGTGGTACATGCGTTCCAAGGTTGGAACGCAAAACCCGGAAGCGGAAATTACGTATGCGTTCCACTGCTGGAACTAAAAAACCAGGAAGCGGAAGCAAAATGACGGCCGAAATGGAAAGGGTGGAGAAATCACAGTCAATTAAGCACCATTCAAAAGGAACCCATGGACAAGACACAGCAACAACTGAGGAAGCCTCTTGAAGAGGCGAAACGCGTTTTGCACCATAAAAGGACTATATGGCAGCTGCATGGAGCGGTCGCACACGCGGAGAGCTCTGCACAAACAGGCTCCTAAATGAGCAATAAAAGCAATTCAGCGACCCAAAACTATGATCCCTCGACACCACATCATCGGGAGACATCCCTAACTCGCAACCCAGTGGTGTGTTCGCCCGTGTCCGGTGGGAAACCCCGGAGGAGAGTCCGTGGCCTACAAGAGGCCTAACAGCAGTGCACGAGAGGGAGGCAGCCGATCCCTCTGCCTGCACCTTATCCCCCCTCCCAGCCGGTGGGGGTTATCCCGGCAAAACTCAAGCGGTGTCTCACTAGCGAAGTTCCTGCTACTATACACTCAGGGCTACCCACCCGCCAAAACCAAGATGGCGGATGCCTCGTGCAACCCACTGCATATATATGTGTATATATCTCAAAGTACACTTATAATGAAATCATATATATGTATTATATATGTATAATATATTATAAAATTATTTTATAATATATTATACATGTATAATATATTTATTTGATTATAATTTTTTTTACCCTTTTAGGTGTCAGGGGGACTGCCAGATTGCTCAGACCGCCCCCCTGCTGGCAGCTCCATAGATTGCTATTGCGGCCCTGGAGGATCACTGCGGATTGCCGGTCCAGATGAGTACCCGGTCATTTTTAACCGCGGATGTACCCATTAACTGCAGTTTTTTGTCGGACATACCCTTCACGACCGAGGTCGGGAAGGGGTTAAAGGAACGCCATAGTGTTAGGAATACAAACATATATTACTAACACTATAGTGCTGGAGTGGATGTTTAGGTCCCCTTGGAGTGGATGTTTAGGACTCAGATATGTATGAAAAGGTTTTTAACTTATCTATTCTCCCTTGCTGCGCCAGTTTCACCTTCTCCATGGCTAAGATCATCAATCTTGATGATCTCAGCCAATCCAATGCTTTCCCATAAGAAAGCATCAGGAGGCTATTGCACATACGAGGCAAAGCGCTGCACCAATCAGCATCTCCCCGAAAAGATGCATTTAAACAATATGGGGAGTGGTCAGTGTCAACGTGGCAGCGTTTACCCTGAAAATGCATGCAGGGATATGCTGTAGACACCAAAACAACTACACTAAGCTGCAGTGGTTCTGGTGACTAAAGTGTGCCTTTAAACCTTCAAAACCTGATTTTAAAGTATATTAAAGTAAATAAAATGTGTCCTTTTTCCTTAGTACAGTTTTCCTTTAAATGTCTGCACGGCAGCTTTTCAGTTCATGCCACATTTTATAGTCTCTACATCAAACTTCCTCTTGCAGTAAGATGTTGCAGAAGAACAGGTGTCTTTTCTCAGATGGTGGTCTTGCAGCTGGCCTGGCAGAAGCCTACGAGAGATCCTTCAAGAGATGCTTCTTTATCCATGGGAAACATATGTGCAACACATGTACTAAACAAATTAACATAGCCAAATTAGTCTTTAGTCACACACAATACTTTGAATCCTTTACATTTCTGGAAAAGTATCAGCAACACATTAAATCCTTCTATCATGTCAAAATCTTACAATACCAGAAGGAATAATTCCTGTGTGTCACACCAGCACACATATATTACTGATTTCTGTCCAATGTGAAACAGTTTGTACTTTTGCTGCTATTGACACTGTAGAGAATTAGATGAAAGAAAAACGTTATAGAAAATATACTAACTGCTATTGCCATTTTAGGGTTGACATTTAACTGTTCATTTGTTAGGGGTTATAAAAACCAGGAATTTTGGAGAACTGATTATTGGAACCTTTGGACTAAAATAGGAGTACTCGAAATAAAATCTCAGCTGTTGTTCCAGCTCAGCTATTTTGACATAACATTTGCAGTTCCCTTATGAATTCTCCATATTTGCCTGTTTAGCGTATAGACATCTTTGATGTACAGAAGCAAAAATAAAAAACTCAACTAGTGTAGAGTCCTACTAAAAAAAAAATAATAGAATTCTATACATGATACTCCACCACAGCTGTTAAACACTACAAACTGAATGGGGTATGTGCTTTTAAAGGAACACTTCAAGCACCATAACCACTGAGCTCTCTGTGGTGCCATGAGCGTCATCATACCTTTAACACTGAAGTTTGTTTTTGGAAGCCTTTTTTTTTTTTTTTTTCGCTTCTAAGCCAACCAATCAAATTGCTCACACTGAGCATTCATGGTGGGGGGAATCATTTGTTTGCAAATAGTCTAAAATAGTTTGTGCAGAGCACTCCAGCCAGTAGTTTATTGTTTTCATTAATTTATTGGTGTATATTTTTGTTTTTTGTTAGTATGTTAGTGTGAAGGTAAGGACATATTTTTTTTTAAGGGGGGGGGGGGGACAGCTAAGAATTCTTAGACACCTGTTGGGTTGAATATGGTTTCAGGAGACTGGGCACCTCCAGGGCCTTTGTATTTTGGTGTAAAACCTTATGAGGGGGCCATGGGCATCTCGTGGGCCCTATTGTCATTACCACTTCTCGTTCCCCTTTCCACTGTTATTAGGGTCCTGGTGACCCCACTTTCTTTATTAAAGTTTTTTTATGTATACTGATGTACCTTTCAGTGCCACATTGGAGAGCAGCACATCACTCTCTGCTGCTGCACTCAGATGGTTAATGATGTGTTGGTCAGTATCACAGCACAATTAATACAAAAAATGCAGTTTTGTAGATACAGCAATGTTCTCATTGTAGTGCTAAAAGATGTGTCTGAGAGAGTGGGGATGGATTATATTCCTGGCGAAAAGCAAGGCTGCTGTAATCACTGTGCTCTCCCTGCACAGTTTTTATGGACGCCCCGTAGTTATTCAGTGGCCTAAGTGATATCACATCCCAGCATTACTACACAGTGCACGTGGAAGCTTTAAAGGAAAAACACAGTACGCACACAGCTCCCTCGCCACACACTACCCCCCAGACATGGCACATTTGGGTAAATTAGGCACTTGCCTACTCTGCCGTCATGAAATCCCCTAAAGCACAAGGTAGTTTTTGCGTCTTTCTCCTTAAGAAAGCAACATGAGTAGGTTATTAACAATGACCCATATTAAAACACTACATGATAAATTAGTTCTAGATAAAAAGGAAGTAAATTAAACTCTGCTGACATTCTCAACAATTGTTCCCGATTTATCTCGAGATTGCAAGAACAAGCCTTCTGACCTCAGCTGTGACCGGGCCTACCACTCCAGGGGGCCTGGCCGCCCTGCCGACCCCTGCGACCGCGGTGCCCGCAGCCATGTGTTGCGCCCTTCCCCCCCCGTGCGGTAGAACTGACGGGGCCGCACCTTAAGGGGTCCATTGGGTGGCCCATTCTCTTAGGGCCACACGATGAAAATTAATTACGAGGGGACACGGTCACCACTGTGGTGCTTTAACAGTTTGACAAGGCCCCCTGAGATGACATCACAGCTGGAAGGAAGTGACTGCCCCGGTTACTCCTGCCAGCTAACACTGGTAGTCGGAAGGAGAGGAGAGAGTCAGAATGGGAACTCTGATTCCCATCAGGCTGAGCCACTGGACCCCAGAGAAGTCACCCTCTTGCACCTGAAATGTATGAAACAGGAGGGTGACTAAAAATGTTTGTATATGTTTGTTTGCTTGCTTGTTTGTATGTAGGTGTGTCTGTATTAATGTTTCTCTGTGTCTGTATGTATGTGTTTATATGTATGTGTGTATATGTCTGTGTGTCTGTATGTGTGTGTATGTCTGTGTGTATGTTTGTCTGTGTGTCTGTATGTGTGTTTGTATGTGTGTTTGTTTGTGTGTGTCTGTATGTATGTGTCTCTGTGTCTGTATGTTTATGTATGTCTGTGTATGTGTGTGTCTGTATGTGTGTGTTTGTCTTCGTGTCTATACATGTGTGATTGTATGTATGTGTTTGTGTATATGAATTGATCCGTGGGCCCCCCCCCCCACGCTTACTCGGCGCTGGTCGGGGCCGCAACACATGGCGGCCCCGCGACCGCGGTATGCACACACACTTAAAGGACCACTACAGACACCCAGATCACATCAGCTCAATGAAGTGATCTGGGTGCCAGGTCCCTCTAGTTTTAACCCTGGAGCTGAAAACATAGCCGTTTCAGAGAATGTTTCACTGAGAGTTAATCCAGCCTCTGGTGGCTGTCTCATTGACAGTTGCGAGAGGAGCTTCCGCGATTCTCACTGTGAAAATCACAGTGAGAAGACACTGAACGTCCATAGGAAAGCATTGAGTAATGCTTTCCTATGGGCGGTTTAAATGCGCGGGCGCGCCTCTTGCCGCGCATGTGCATTCGGAGCTGAGAGGCGGAGGGATCCCCAGCACCAAGGGAGTCCAAACGCTGGAGAAAGGTAAATGCTGAAGACACACACACACACACAATCTCACGAACAGACGCATACACGCTAGCTAACAGACACACATTTACTGACATACATACACACTCACTTACAAAACATACACTTTCACTGACAAACACACACTCAGTAACAGACACACAGTAACACACTCACTAGCAGACACACACCCAATAACAGACACACTCACTGACACACACTCACACAAACAAACACTAACACACACACTAACACACAAACACACACACTAACACACACTACCACACACACACTACCACACACATACTACCACACACATACTACCAACACTAACACACAAACACATACACTAACACACACATACACTAACACACACATACACTAACACACACATACACACACACACACACACTAACACACACTAACACACACACAAATACACACACTAACACACATATACTAACACACAAACACACATTTTTTTTTAAAATGTAATCCCCCCAGCCTCCTTACCTTTTGGAGTGCTGGGGGGATTCCCTGGTGTCCAGTGGTGCTGCTGGGCTCCTGGGTGGGTGGCCGGTCGGGAAGGCGGGCGCGCGAGGGAGCACTCAGTGCTTCCTCTTCAGCTCCCTCGCGGGCCGCGTAGGGATGCCGGCGCCGGAAGATGACGTCATCTTCCGGCTCCGGTATCAGTGCGGTGCGCGAGGGAGCTGAAGAGGAAGCACTGAGTGCTCCCTCGCGCGCCCGCCTGCCGGACCGGCCACCCGCCTGCCTGGGGTCATTAGGGCCAGCCTCAGTGGGGCCCTGGGGTGGCCGGCTCCTGGCCCTCCAGGGGAAGAGGCTGGCCCTGGGCGTACATACCGGGTCGCAGGGGCGGCCGGGCCCCCTGGTGGGCCGGGCCCGGTCGCAGCCGCGACCCCTGCGACCCTGGTATGTACGCCACTGTGTGTGTCTGTACCTATGTGTGCCTGTATGTTTGTGTATGTGTGTGTCTCTGTATATGTGTGTGTCTACATGTATGCGTCTCTGTTTTTGTGTGTGTGTGTGTATGTCTGTGTGTGTCTGTATGTATGTGTGTGTCTGTCTTCGTGTCTGTACATGTGTGTTTGTATGTATGTGTGTGTGTTTGTATGTGTGTGTCTGTACGAATGTGTGCCTGTATGTGTGTGTATCTGTATATGTGTGTGTGTGTGTATGTTTGGCTGCATGTGTATCTGTTTGTCTGCATATGTGTGGGGGGATGGGGGGGCCCAGGGCAGTTTTCGCACAGGGGCCCTGTGGTTTCTAGTTACACCTCTGAACTCACTGTTCCACCAGTAACCCTTACCTGTTCCCTGTTTGCTGTCACCTCTCTATCAATTACAAGACTTTTATAGAATACCCTACATCAGGGATGCCCAAAAGACAGATCCCCAGATGTTTTAAAACTACAACTCCTGTGGTGCTTTAGAATGGCAAAGCATCATGGAAGCTGTAGTTTTAAAACATTTGAGGATCTACCTTATGGGCACCCTGGCCCTACATCAACTTTTAGGACTTGTACTAGCCTCCAATCCAACTACAATTTTTATGTTCTTTTCAATAACTACCATCCACATCACATAATTTATTAAAACATTGTTAAATATAGATTGTACATATGATGATTTTATCTTCCGCATACATTTCACTTTACCCCCTGTAGTTATACACCTCCTGCAGATCGTAAACTCTAAGTAGGATTCTTATCACCACTTGTTCCTGTATGCCTAAATCCACACTTGTCATAATTTACTTTTAATATTGGTTTTGTTTATTCTTTGTAAAATACCACATAATATATTGGCAATAATATCATAATATATAAGGTGAACCATATATTCAAATTTGTTAGGAAGAGCAAATATTCCCAGGAATACAACATGCCATTAAACTACCATTTCTTAGTCTATCAATAAATCACCACTGTGAGCATGTATTGATTCAGAATGCTTATCAATAGCTTTTCACCTGATTGATCTTAAGCTAACAAACCAAGGACATATACTCAGACATTTGTACTAATTTAATTAAAATTGAATGCATAAGAATTCCTGGAACACATTAATAATTTTTCAGTCAGTGACCTAAGTTGGTTAATTATTTCCTTCTGATTCGCTTAAAAAATGCCTTTTCACTGACTTTCAATTTTCTGCATGGTTTTTGTAAAACCCATGATAAGATGCTAAAATATGTTTCATCAGCGACTTGTTAAAATGTTTGTTGCGTAATTCATTATTTAAATAATTGCAACATGCACAGATGGGGGAAAGAATAAATAAATATTATAAGACAAAAATGCCATCTCGTGATACATGTGTGGTGAAAAATGGTTAACATGAAGAAAAACATAATACAGAGCCCTAACTGTCCCATATTAGAATAAACTGGATTAGTATTGTTCACTAGGCTTGCAGATATAATACCCATACCAATTGTGCAGATAGTAATGCTTAAACAATTTTATCAACATTCCAACATTAAGAACACTTACTAGAGTAAATGTTGAGTAAAAAAATTGCTTTATAAAAATACTCACAAATATGTAGGGTACTTGCTGTTTGAAGGTCTCAAACATTTAATACTTTAATCTTTTTTTCTTATAAGATTTTCTTTTCTATTGGTAGTTATTTTGCGCAGATAGCTGACGATTTTGGTATTTGGTATAGTTTCAATAAGTATTTTTCCATTATTACTCATTATTGAGTTATTTATTATTATTCATTATTACTTATTATATTTTTTTTTACAGACAAGCGAAGTATCTCTAAAATAAACAGCAACACATTGGAGGCTGCATATCCTCCTTACATCTGTTACGCTAAATCAGGCAACCAGCGAATCTAAAGTTTTTTGTAGGCATGCACACTGTTCTGCATGCGATACCATGTGTAAGTACAATTAAAGCCCACTCAGCATTCAAGTCCTACATCCAATCTGGATCTGAAAATTATTGTTGTCATTGGAATATTGACAAAACTACGAATCTTTAAGAGCGATATAATATACTTGATTATTTTCCTTCCTGTCTCTCTTACCAGTCTAGCTGAAAACTCTTCTGAACATAAGACATGTACCACTGTTAATCCAAGATTTAGCTCATGGTATCAAATGTCAAGGCCATATGTGCTTCATCAACGGACTCATTGAGAAGCCTTTCACGTAAGTTACACAATTTCCCCTATAATTCAATCAAGAGGTGCATATTTGATTGGTAAAAACAGCATAACATGACTGCATGTATAAAAAATGGCATGATATTTATACTTGCTATGTCGACATGGTGGATAGAATTACATTTGCTTATTCACACATCACTTTATAATGTATGGTAACCTAACAACTGCTCCATTAAAAAACTCAAATGTTCATATATTATCACAAGGTTTCATTACTGCCCCATTTCTGCTATATTTATCACTCAATATTGCGTTGCTGATACAGCACAAACTAACCAGTAATGTTTTTACTTTAAATAAATTGTTACCATAGAATACAACCACTCCTCCACGAACACTATTTCACTAATATTATCTTAAATGAAAGGGAACGGAAAACGTTTATATGACTCTTGTATAAGTTTGATAGGTACATTCTACCCTTTATGGATAGGATAAAGAGGAAATATTGCTTTGGAATTTCACTGATATCAGAAGATCTGCAAAAGATCAAGTAGGTGCCTAGTCATATCCAAATGTGGAAGAGTTATATTGTGAGGAAACTATTTGTTTCCATGAATGTATCAGTGAAACGTTTGCAAGAGACTATGGTCCTTCACCTACTCTCACTCAGGAGAGTCTCCACCGTCTTCTGCCCACCACAACCCTGAAGGTGTTCAAGAGTCAGCAGCCTAGGCCGTGCCATGTCTAACTTTTTAATGTGACCCGTAAACCCTCTAGAGCTTTACACAATGCCCTAAATTCGGATATCGCTACTCCTTTTTTAAAACGATCCACAACAAGGTAACCAAGCGAGATAACCAAACGCCAAGCCTAATATACTTGTAAAATATATAACCAGATGTAACAAGCTTCTAATTGAAGATGGAGGTGTTGGAAAAATTAACAAATAGTCATGTAACTCTCATATAATTTGAAAGGTACCTATTTCCATTTATGTGCAAGATAATAACATTTATCTCGTTAACATGCTATGCTCCCCTTTTTTAATATGGGTTGTTCAGAGGAAGGTCAGACTTACCTGATCTGCACAATTACCAGGAGATACTGGAGGACCCATGTACATTATATCTCTAACTCCCATGTTCATGCAACTAACATCTAAATGTTTATTAATAAATTATATTTTGTGCGGAGAGGGTGTGAGAATAAAGCTCTCCGCAACTGCGTGGTTTAAAATAAATAACTTCCTGCTGTAGATTTCCCTTTAATGGTAGAGCACACATTTTATAGAGCTTTTACCATGATTCAAATTATATGCATGTGACTCACATGAAGTATTGAATGCCACCGCCATTTGTATTTTCATCAGGACTGTAAGTTGGATCTGTACCTACACTATTGCCTCTGCTAGTTACATCCAGCTGACAGTTTTATATAAATAACAATTTTGGGACCGAGTGCTAAAACTGGAGCAATTAGATTAGAAACAATGTACAATGTTTCTGCTGATTGCAACACGGCCACACCACACCCAAACAATTGCTTATATCTGCCAATATAACCTGGGTTATACAATAAAAACAGAAATTCCAGCGCACTCCATTATCCCCTAAACAGCAACTTCAGTGCTGACAGATTGTGAGTTTTTAAAAAAAAAAAACACCTAATCCAGGCAAAAAATAATGGGGGTTAGTTACATTATATGATCATAAATTGCATAAGCCTGCCACAAGTCAATGTACCGCATCTTTGGCAGGTCCTACACTACCAGTTTACTGTCTGCTTCATGAGCTACTTACTTGGGGAAAAAATTACATCTAGCTTGCCAAAGATGGGGAACACTGACGTTGTGGCAGGCTTATGCAATGTATGAACATATAATGTGTAACGGATCACCTGGCACCCCGACTGGGTACCTCCATTAAAGGATGCTCCTAGCGTTTCCTGAGGACTCCAAGCACTCTGGCAGACACCACAATCACCGAACCGGAGAAGCGTATACCTTCTCTCAAGCATATGAATGCTATAAACAGCTGAATAGGCAAAAACCATACGGATGGGTTTAGGCTCCTAGCAGTCAAACTGGAACAGCATACAACACATCCTTCCCCAATAATGAGACGACACTTCACTTTGAGGGTTAAACAGGAACTCTAGGTTTATTCACACCACCTCCTTTTAAGACATTCTCCCATGCAAGGGAGGAATTTACAATAATTAGTACAACAGCCAATCCCATACCTGTTACCTCCCACACATCTCCTCCCCTTAGATTAACACTTAACATAATTATACCGTACACACTTTTCCCCAATTCCTGGATGTACCCCAAATGTGGCGGGTACACCTTTAAATGTTACATCCCCTGGTAGCCCTGATCTGGGTGAGACACATATCCAAAAATCACCCAGATCGAACCAGGGGTTCAGGAATTATGGAGGGTTAAAGTTTTGACCGACTGCATGGCAAAAGCATCCGAAAATAGTTCCATGCATTTTGGCCCTGCAGTCGCTCACAGAGAAGGGAATGAAAACACCCGAATTGCCTGGGTTATAGAGCTTGGGGAGGATTCGTATGAATCCCCTTGTTCGTGGGATCCTCTCTACCGAACGGCGGGCCGTTTGGTAGTTTCTACACGAATTGCTGGAAGTCTGGAGGTTTCAGCGGTGTTTGCCTAGTCGAGAGTCCGATTTTAGTTCCAGACACTCGACGGCAAAACACCGCTGTTCGAGAGTTTAAGATGGCGGCCACCCAGAGGACAAAGAACACATTACACAGATTGCCAATTACCCGCTTGCAACAATGTTGCAAATGGGTAATTGGAGGCACAGTTATTCCCGGGTGGTCTGGTTGTTCAGTAGTTTCACTCAATATAATGAATGGAGTGATTCTACCGAACAATCAGTCGAATGCTGCATACTCATAACAATTTAGCCGGGCACACAGGAACATACATAATATAAAAGACATCCTTACTGTAATCTGCGACCAAGTCTTAAAGGGGTATTGCTCCTAATAGTCTTAAAGGGCCAGTAGCAGCAATATAAAATATCACATGCAAAATATTGCATTAAAAGTACAAATTTACCAGGGGCCATAGTCAGCAGGTAGCCAGGCCTCTCCAATGTCCACATAATGTAACTAAATCCCCATTATTTTTTTGCCTGTATTATGTGTTTGTTAGTTTTTTTTAAAGAAAAAAAAAAATCTGTGAGCACTGAAGTTGCTGTTTAGGGGATAATGGAGTGTGCTGGATTTTCTGTTTTTGTTGTGTAAACTGGCTCCCAGCAGCACCCTACTTATGCATATTCAGGTGAGTGCAGCCAGCCCCCTGTTTACTCATAATTATGACCTGGGTTCACAGGAGTGCGTCATAATATGAAGCCGAGAACGACCTAATCCATTTTAAGGTTGCCTGTTAAGGTAAATAGGATATTGACAACCATTATGACTTCCTGCTGCTTTTTTTAATGGATTTGATTTCTGAATTGCTCCATGCAATTGGTGTTCAGCAAATCTGTTCAGTTAATGCACGTAGCTAGTTTAATGAGTGAATCATCCACTGAGGAAATATAACACTATCCTTGATGTAAATAGCTTTATTTTATTCTGTCATCGTTAACAGCTGAGCGTGTAGTCAAATGGGAACCACAATACATCCGTGAGGCTTCTTCGGACCTACTGGGAATCCAGCTCACAGTCTGCATGCAATCATTGTCAGTCTTTATAAAATCAACTCCCAACTTTCCAAGAAATACAAATGCAAAACAATGTTTACATCTAGCTAAGAATTTTTCCAACGTAAAAGTTATCCTTGTGATCCATCCAGCTATGACTCAGGCTTTCGCTCTGCCATGCTCGTGATGCTGTAATACATTGTCTGCTAGTTATTTTCATTAAGTAAAAGGAAAGGCCAGAATCTCCATGAACCTCTGATTGAACTAGGTTACTGTTTATCAAGCTCTTGGAGAAATGATTTCCAGCAGTTTAAATAAAAAAAAAACATAAAGTCCACTTCAGTCATAATGCTACCACTGCACTGAAATGTCAAGTAGGAACAGTCAGTCACACTGTTAATTTAGGTAACATTAGTGACACACTCAGGACACCAGCAGTAGGTAGTGACACATCTGATGACCATGAACAGAATTTGTCGAGTTCAACAGGAACGGTAAGGCACTGTGATGGAATTCCAGTAAAATACAAGTTTAGCAGGCCAAGCTTGCCACAAGGCATATGTAGGTACATGTGTTTGTAGTATCAGTTAGTTAGTTACACGTAGCTAAGATACTGTCATCACTGTACTGCGCATGTGCAGGAATGCAGGAACTGGAATTACGCGTCCCTCTCCCTTGTTTCAGATGAGCCACGTGGTTAGACCGGATGTAAATGGTTTTAGGTAGTCCCTCGAGGTACTGTCCAATAGATTAGTTGGGAAACTGTAAATGTGTTAAAATTTATTATAGTAGAGTGTATATCTTGCTGGGTAGCGCGAGCTCTGCCGTCTAGCGAGAGTGTGAATAATGTGTAACTGTATCATAGCGCACGGTACCATAACCATGTATTATAATCACTGATACTGTAAATAATCACTAATAACTGTCGTTTATGTTGTATGTTTAACACCATAACTACTATTAACTGACCTGTGACTTTAAAATTGTATTCTAACCAATGCTAACCGTACTATAACTACTGTTTGTAAAGACGATGTTACTAGCGTGTGTTATAGACGGGTAATTTAAATACTGAGAATTATAGCGTGGGTAATTGTATAATTTTGCCAAAAAAAGTACAGTAATAGTTATTTAGTGTGTGGTGTAACAGCTGTGTGTGTACGGGAATTCCCTGTATGATTTGTTGTGTGCGTTTGGCCTAGTAACTGTGCCACGTGGTGCTGTTGCCAAGGGAAACGGGTGTGACTGTTGGAAGTGTATTTTGTTTTGTTTCTATTGGAGACGACGCTCCATTGTTAAGTATGGGTGCGTTGGATTCAAAGATCGTTGATCCCTTAGATTGCACGTTAAAGAATTTTAAAAAGGGATATAATGTATGTGATTTTGGGGTAAAGATGTCTCCAACATGTTTGACTTCTTTATGTAGCAGGGAATGGCCTGCCTTAGTGGTTGCATGGCCTCCACGTGGTAGTCTTGATCCTAATCTAGTGCAGCGTGTATACGTAGCTGTATCTGGTAGGCCGGAACTTTACGACCAGTTTCCATATATTGATTGTTGGAAACAGGCCGTGGATGACTTGCCAAAATGGATCAGGGTGTGCCAAGAGGAGCAATGCCGCCTCCTGTTTGCCAGAACTCGTTTGTCCACCAAGGACGTGATCACGCCCATTCTGGACACGCCCCCTGAGTCAGAGATTCCTTTACTGCCCCCTTACTCCTCCTCTACAGGAAGAGGAAGAGGAGGTGCGGCTAGTAATGCCACTCCCCTTGCCCCATTGTCTCCTCCTACCCCATCCTCTAGCTCAGAGCCCAGCCCACTTGTTCTAAACCCTCCCCTTCTGGTACCTACCCCCACTAACTCCACCTATCCGGATTTGACGTCATTTCTGGTTCCTGGTCAGGCTCCTCCCAGCCCGGCCCGGAATATTCTGCTTACCAACCTCCCCTTCAGTAAAGAAAAAGCGTCCCCCTCCCCTCGTCTTACTACCCCTCGACCGGAACCCATAACTGACCTTCCTCAACGAAGCCCCATACTAACCCGACAATTGACCGGTACCCTCCAACCCCGACATTATCAAATGCCTCTCCGATTGACACCGGGCCCGACACACATTAATGGTGAAGGCCAGTTACAACATGCCGACCCCGTATTTGTTTATGTTCCCTTTACCACTACGGATTTGTTCAACTGGAAAACCCATAACTCCTCTTACACAGACAAACCTCAAGCCATGACAGATTTGATTACCTCCATAATCCAAACGCACAATCCCACTTGGGCTAATTGCCAGCAATTGCTTATGACATTGTTTAATAACGAGGAAAGGACTCGGATTAATCAGGCGGCAATTAAAGCGCTTGAAGAAGTGGCCCGTGCTCAAAATTAGGCCAACCCGGTAGCATGGGCCGCAGCTCATTACCCAAACGTAGATCCGAATTGGAATGTTAATGGTGCTGATATGGCTCACCTAAAAGCTTATAGGGAAGCTGTGGCAGATCTAGCCACTTGGACATTATTTTTGTACTGTCGCTTTAAGGGTTGCCGGTATGGGGTTCCTTGTGTGTGTTAGAGCGTATACTGTAATACAATGTTAATGCTGTATCTCCTGCCTGGGCTATCTGCCGACCGCAGATAGCTAATTCCTTTCGTTTCACGAACGACACCTTTGCGGGCCGTTCGGGAAGCGAACGACATATCATTTTATAGCCCACACACTTAGAGGCGTGTGGCACCTATTAACCGATTGCAACAATGTTGCAATCGGTAATTAGAGGCTCTCCTGGGTGGCCGTCGTTCGACTACCGACCATGCGGCGGTCGGCCATCTTGGATCCTTTGTTCCTCAGCGGTGCTAGGTCGTCGAGCGCATGGTACTAAAAACGGCTACTCGACGGCACGAACACCGCTGAGCCTCCAGGACGTTCGGGAGTTTCAGGCCGTTCGGTATTTTATTCCCTGGAAGGCAATCGGTTCTTTTAATATGTTTTGTAATGAATGTGTTTTTCGTGCGGCGTTCGGTTATTTTAGCTGGGATCTGAGCGGTAATCTCACGAATGATGCGCCCAGACCCCAGCTATCTACCGAACGTCCATTCGTTTAAATCTGTCAAGTATTCGAAAAGTTATGTATTTTAATGTGAATTGTCGGTTCTGCTGCACGGTGTCAGGTATACCTAACATTCATGCTGCCGCCGGAACCCACTTCCGGGTTCACGGCGCTTAGCTCCGCCCCTTTTTTCTGACGCGGTCTTTCCACGATACTTAGGAAGACCGCGCCAGATTCAAAGTGCTGGATTATTCACTCAGGTGCGGCAGTGAGATCAGCTGCTCTACTCGATGCTACCGGCTCCACTTCTCAGACCTCGGCTTGTAAACGGATTTCTACCTTCTCATCTCTCAGACCTCGGCTTGTAAACGGATTTCTACCTTCTCATCTCTCAGACCTCGGCTTATAAACGGAATTCTACCTTCTCCTCTCCCAGACCTCGGCTTGTAAACGGATTTCTACCTTCTCCTCTCTCAGACCTCGGCTTGGACAAACGGACTTCCTTTCTCTCACTACTAAACTGCAATTTGTTAAAAGAGACTCCTTCCTCTTCCTCCATTGGGTGAATTAACCCTTCCAGTGCCAGAGTGCTTCTAAGTTAAGTAAATCTTTTGTCAAGGAAAGCAAGTCATATCAATTAATTATAGTATTTAATTTCTTTAAACTCTCTGTTGACAAATAAGGATTGCTGCTAAGGCTAAAACTTCATTATTAAAATTCAAGTTGGAACTAACCTGGCATTTTCCTGATTATTATTTAAAGATACAGTCCACTGATTTCACTCCAATATAATAGGAGGTGAAACTTACTGTTCCTGCCCTCAGAAAATTCTGCAGTTGAGTTCCAATTAAAGAGGTATTACACAAAAGCATCACACACGGAGGGATAATCCACTTAACGGTATATTCCAGTGGGAGGATCCCTCTCGTGCAGCAGTGCCTGATGGGAAAAATGTCTTTCTTTGTAAGTTCCCCATGTAGTCCCCTCTGGGAATGTCCCTGGGAGGGGACTCAGGAAACCCCTTGCATGGGGACTTGTATAAATTGTGGAGCTGAATTAAAAGACCTTAGTTGACTCCCAGCCTATCTGTCGTCTAGTTCTTGGGAAGGAAGGGTTACTACAGTGCTGTCTGGATTATTGTATGCTGATTCCCTGGATTATCCTTGTTGTTCCTGTTACCCAGCGGAGATATCGTGGATTATACTGCCTCTCCGTTACAATTGGTGGCAAGCGACGGGATTGAATTCACACAGCAAAGCAACGTTCGGCAGATTTTTAAACGAATCGAGGAACAGCCATTCGGGAATTAGCGCATTCGAATAAACCTCACGAACAGCCGGTGAATGGGAACAAATTACGCCCTGCTAAAACGGAGCACATTAAAGGAGCTGCTGGAAGCAAGAGGAGCAATCGCCAGTAACAAGGCAAAGGCTGTCCTCATTACAGAGCTCATGGAAGGAGACAGAGCCGCAGCCGCTGCAGCACCTCAAATGGAGGGAGAAACCCACGAATTTACAGCCTAATTCCGAGCACGAATGGCTTTATTCCCTGCACCCCCATCTGCAGAGATGGTTGACAGGCTTTTCGGTGATGTACAGGAGTACATTATGGCTAGGAGACCACAAGGGAACCAGCAAGCGGGGGAAAGAGCCGCAACGTCAGTACATATTTTCCCAGGGAAAGCTAAAATCCCATATCAAGCCTTCAAAAGCTATGTGGAGACAGAGGGTGGCGTGGACGACTATTTACAGGACTTCGAGAGACTGTGTTTGCTGCACGAGATTAACGATGCAGACAGGGTACCACTACTAGCGGGGAGATTATCTGGGCGAGCCGCTGAAGCGTACCGGGCAGTACCAGACGAGGATAGTAGAGACTACACTAAAGTGAAACGGGCCATTTTAGCCCGGTATGCCATCACATCAGAGGCATACCGAAAGAAGTTTCGGGACATTAAAAAACCCACTAAAGACACCCATGTAGAATGGGCGCACCAGCTGCAACGAGCTGCAAAGGGGTGGCTGGAGGCCGCCCAAGTTGATACATTGGAGGGTATGTTCCAGCTAATGGTACTGGAGCAATTCTTCAATGGTGTCCCGACCTACCTGCAAAACTGGATTCGGGACAGAAAGCCACACACCCTGCAGGAAGCGGCTAATATGGCAGACGAGTTCCAGGACAATCGGAGAGATCAACCCGTACCAACCAGAGCTGTCATCCCCCCTGCAACAACCAGCACTCCAGGGGCCCCGCAACTCACCAGCGACCAGGGGTAAGCCAGAATTCCTACCCCCCCAGGTATTCAGCCCGTCCACCAATACGGTGCCATACCTGCAACCAACAGGGGCACATCCAGAGAGACTGCCCACGGAACCGGCCTCGACCCAGCTGGAATAACGCAGCCCCAAGCAACCGTGCCGCAGTCCACTGTCTACAGGCCGAATCCTACCAGAATCTGGAGCTGGGGACAACCCAGGAGGAACCCCTCGGCACCCTACACGAGGTGAACCCCATTCAGGCCACCTCTGATAACCGACAAGGGCACCGCCAGGAAGTACACATGGAGGGGAGGAAAGTACAAGGACATTGAGACTCTGGGGCCACCCTAACCCTAGTACGAAGTCATCTGGTACCAAAGCCCAAGCTCACGGGGGACTGTGTGGCTGTGCGGGTGGCCGGGGGAGCCATTTACAAAGTACCCACGGCCAAGGTGCACTTGAATTGGGGAGCGGGGCACGGGAATGTATATGTGGGGATGATGCAAGACTTGCCAGCGGATGTGATTTTGGGCAACGACTTGGGGGAGCTGACCTCAGCTTTTGTTCCACAGCCCACCATACAAGAAGCATACCCGGTTGTGACCCGACAACAGGCCCGCACCACAGCGCCATCCGATCACTCTGAGGCTCAGGTAAGCAATGACCCTCCCCTACTCCCTGCCATGCCCTGGGCCAATTCCATAGAGTTTGGGTCAGAAGTGGCCCTAGATCCCTCGTTACAGGTATACAAAGACCGCATTGATAAAGATCAAGCAGGGTTAGAGGGGGAAAGATATATCTGGGACAAAGGACTACTATATCGGCACGCAGAGAAGGTAGTGTCCGGGTCAATACCGTTACCCATTAAACAGCTAGTAGTGCCTCGAAAATATAGGTTAGAGCTGTTACGCATAGCCCATGATATTCCCCTGTCTGGACACCTAGGCATCAGTCGTACCAAGCACAGGCTGACCCAAAATTTCTTTTGGCCAGGTATTTCCCAGGATGTTAGGCGATATTGCCAGACCTGTGATACCTGTCAAAGGGTAGGCAAGAGAGGGGACAGATACAAAGCCCGACTACGGTCTCTGCCCATCATTGAAGAACCATTCAGTAGGGTGGCAGTAGACATCATAGGTCCCCTCGCAAAACCAAGCCCCTCCGGCAAGAAGTATGTCCTAACCGTGGTGGACTACGCCACCAGGTACCCCGAGGCAGTGGCCTTAACTAACGTACACGCAGAAACGGTAGCCGAGGCCCTGATGAGAATATTCACCCGGGTAGGATTTCCCCGGGAGATTATCTCCGATAGAGGCACCCAGTTTACTGCTGAAATAACCCATCAGCTCTGGAAGATATGTGGGATACAGCAAATCCTAAACTCCCCATATCACCCCCAGTCCAATGGGCTCTGTGAATGGTTTAACGGAACCCTGAAACAAATGATCCGCACGTTCATGGACACCCAAAAAGACTGGGAGAGGTTTTTACCCCACCTGCTGTTCGCGTATCGAGAAGTGCCGGAAGAATCCACCGGATTCTCTCCGTTCGAATTATTATTCGGGAGGAGAGTGAGGGGACCTCTTGACTTGATACGGGAACACTGGGAGGGAGACGAAACCATTAATGGCACCCCTATCTTACCATATGTGCTCGAGTTCAGGGAACGCCTGGAGAGGCTGACCCAGACCGTCCGAGACAATCTCCAGGTAGCGCAGCAGCGACAGCGCAGGTGGTACAATAGGGGAGCCAGGGACCGCAGCTTCCAGGTGGGGCAAAAAGTACTAATCTTGCGACCAGTCCACAAAGATAAGCTGCAGGCTTCCTGGCAGGGCCCATACAAGGTGGTGGAACAGATCTGTGACACCACCTATGTGATCGGCCCGGTTACAGGCATGGGAGGCAAACGCATGCTCCATGTGAACATGCTCAAGCCGTACCATGAACGTACTGAGGAGGTCACCGCAATCTGTGCCCCTGCCACGGAAGATTTTGACAACCTACCCCTACCCGATCTCCTAGACCAAGACGGCCAGAGCGGAGATCTGGGAGAGGTACAGTTAGGAGAACGACTAAATACCCAAGAGCAGGCTCAGGTACAAAGGTTGCTCCAGGAAAAGAAGGCCACGTTTCCAATTTACCAGGCTATACCCCTTTGGCTACCCATAAGGTAGAAACTTTAGATCAGACTCCCCTGCTCCAACCCCCCTATCGCACTCCAGAAGCAGTCAAAGAAAGTATGCGCAAGGAAATTGAGGAGATGATTCAGTTAGGAGTGATAGAGCACTCGGACAGCCCCTGGGCCTCCCCGGTAGTACTGGTGCCGAAACGGGACGGGACGACCCGTTTCTGTGTAGACTACCGACGGCTCAACGATAAAACGACCTCTGACGCATATCCCATGCCCCGGATAGACGAACTACTCGACAAAATGGCCAGGGGCCAGTACCTCACCACTATAGACCTGTGCAAAGGATACTGGCAGATTCCATTAGCGGAGGACGCCATCCCTAAGTCGGCCTTTGTCACCCCGTTTGGCCTGTATCAGTTTAAGGTCATGCCATTCGGGATGAAAAACGCCCCAGCTACCTTTCAGAGAATGGTAGACCGGTTATTAGATGGGTTCCAGGAGTATGCCTGCGCGTATCTAGATGATATCGCCATATTCAGCCAGTCCTGGCACGAACATCTGGTTCACATAGGAGCCATTCTAGACCGAATCCGAGAGGCCGGACTGACCCTAAAACCCAGCAAATGCCATATCGGTATGGCGAAAGTCCAGTACCTAGGGCACCGGGTAGGGAGTGGGCAACAGAAACCCGAACCTGCTAAAATAGAGGCAGTCGCCCAATGGCCTACCCCTCGCACCAAGACCCAAGTACTCGCCTTTTTAGGGACCGCCGGGTACTACCGGAAATTTGTGGCCAACTATAGCGCCCTTGCCAAACCCCTCACAGACCTGACCCGCAAGAATCTCCCTAAGTTAGTAGTCTGGGCCCCAGAGTGTGAGCAGGCGTTCCAACAGCTCAAGACGGCGCTTGTTAACTCTCCTGTACTTTCTGCTCCCGATCCAACTAAACGCTTTCTCGTCCACACAGACGCTTCTATGTTTGGATTGGGAGCAGTACTGAGCCAAGTTGGACCCGATGGCGGCGAGCACCCCGTAGCTTATCTAAGCCGAAAACTTTTACCCAGGGAAGTAAGCTACGCCGCCATTGAAAAGGAGTGCCTGGCTGTGGTGTGGGCCCTCAAGAAGTTGCAACCCTACTTATACGGGCAACCCTTCACTTTACTCACGGATCACAACCCGTTGGTGTGGCTGAACAGGGTGTCCGGAGACAATGCCAGGCTGCTGCGCTGGAGTTTGGCGCTGCAGCCTTTTGACTTTACTATCCACTACCGCCCTGGGAAGCAAAATGGCAACGCCGACGGGTTGTCTAGAAAAACAGACTTGGAGCCGTGATTCGTGAGTACTCCTCCGGACATCCCCAAGCCGATCCGTTGGGATCAGACTGTGTATGCCGGCTTGGTTCTGGGGGAGCATTGTGGCAGATCTAGCCACTTGGACATTATTTTTGTACTGTCGCTTTAAGGGTTGCCGGTATGGGGTTCCTTGTGTGTGTTAGAGCGTATACTGTAATACAATGTTAATGCTGTATCTCCTGCCTGGGCTATCTGCCGACCGCAGATAGCTAATTCCTTTCGTTTCACGAACGACACCTTTGCGGGCCGTTCGGGAAGCGAACGACATATCATTTTATAGCCCACACACTTAGAGGCGTGTGGCACCTATTAACCGATTGCAACAATGTTGCAATCGGTAATTAGAGGCTCTCCTGGGTGGCCGTCGTTCGACTACCGACCATGCGGCGGTCGGCCATCTTGGATCCTTTGTTCCCTCAGTGGTACGAACACCACTGAGCCTCCAGGACGTTCGGGAGTTTCAGGCCGTTCGGTATTTTATTCCCTGGAAGGCAATCGGTTCTTTTAATATGTTTTGTAATGAATGTGTTTTTCGTGCGGCGTTCGGTTATTTTAGCTGGGATCTGAGCGGTAATCTCACGAATGATGCGCCCAGACCCCAGCTATCTACCGAACGTCCATTCGTTTAAATCTGTCAAGTATTCGAAAAGTTATGTATTTTAATGTGAATTGTCGGTTCTGCTGCACTGAGGGATAATTATGTATTTTAATGTGAATTGTCGGTTCTGCTGCACGGAGGGATAATCCACTTAACGGTATATTCCAGTGGGAGGATCCCTCTCGTGCAGCAGTGCCTGATGGGAAAAATTTATTGCTTTGTAAGTTCCCCATGTAGTCCCCTCTGGGAATGTCCCTGGGAGGGGACTCAGGAAACCCCTTGCATGGGGACTTGTATAAATTGTGGAGCTGAATTAAAAGACCTCAGTTGACTCCCAGCCTATGTGTCGTCTAGTTCTTGGGAAGGAAGGGTTACTACAGTGCTGTCTGGATTATTGTATGCTGATTCCCTGGATTATCCTTGTTGTTCCTGTTACCCAACGGAGATATCGTGGATTATACTGCCTCTCCGTTACAATGGATATATGAGATGTGATAACATTATACAAATATGTACAAGTGTCATGGACCCGTAGGTCAATCAGGTGCTGAAACACAATGACAGCAAAACGGAACAACCTAAAAACACAACCTCTAGCGGAGGGGTTCCCAACCCAGTCCTCAAGTACCCCCATTCCAGTCCAGGATTAAGGGATTACCCTGTTGTGTCTAAAGTGTTTTAAAAAAAAAAAAAATCTTAGACACAACTGGGTACTTGAGGATGGGAACCACTACTCTAGAGGATCAGGATTCTAGGAGATCAGTGGTGGAATGGGGACTTTATTAATGAAACAAAGTCCAAGTAAGGTGTCCAAGAATACTAGGCACAAGCAAGGTTAGGCCTACCATAGTCAGTGCAGGCAGCAAATACTCTTGAATAGATAAATATAGCCAAGTGACAGTACCCCCCGTTCAAGAACATCATCCAGGTGTAAGTTGGTTGCTCATCATTACCTTCCAGATCAGAATTACCTTCCTCCTCTGAGTGATCGAATACATCATCTGGCAGTAGGCACGTTCTTCCATAGGCATCCATGCCATACGTATGGCCTTCTTCCAGATTAGAGGGAAACACAGCATCTACCGTAGCCTTAGCTCTAGTAGTTCTCACAGGGGAGGCATTCACAGCTTTCAATGCTTTTTAGAATACTTCTAGATCCTGTTTGCATACAACTATGCCATTTGAATCATACATGCAGTCAGGTGGAAGAACTTTATTGGCAAGGCAGGAAATGGTGATGGTGCTTGCTTGAACAGAAGTGCCCTTAGGAAGAGGTACAGATGTTTCTGGAGCAGGAGGTGGAGATTCCTCAGGGGTACTGGTTGCAGGTTCTTGAGGGAGACTGGTAACATTGACTGTAGTAGTTTGGGTACCCCTTTTGTGTCACAGAATGGGGACAGGTCTGGTAGTTTCCAGGCTGTCTTGCCAGGATGACAGGATAAGTCCGTATAATACCAGACAGAAGGGATCTTGGCCTATGTGGACGATTTGTGCAGAGAGAGATGAAATGCCCTCTTTTCCCACAGTATAGACATAGGCCATGGGCTCTCCTATGATCTCTTTCATTAGGAGGCAATCTAGTTCTGGTAAATCCAATCTCCATGGGTTCCTCCATGTCCACTCGAGCTTCATGGCTAGCTTGAGTATAAACAGGGTTACAAGGTGGGTCCCTGAAGGTGGGTTCACACTGCAACATGATGGGGACTTGGTATGTGTGTTTAAAGTCCTTTTCTCTAGGTAACCGAGATCTGCGGGTACATGGGGCAGGCTTGGGAGTAGCTTTGATGGAGGTAATGCACTGAGAGTCCATTGCGGTCATGAATGACTCCCAGCTGTCCAAGACAGTACTTTTCTCCTGCAGCTCCTGGTATGCCCACTCCTTAATCCATCCAGAAAGTAAATTGGTAGCAGAACGAACCTTGACAAAGTTGCTGTTGTAGGTCTTGGGCTTAAGGGCAAACAGGAGTTCACAATCCAGTCTGAATGCAGTGTAGAAGGAACGGGAGCCGTCAAATCTGTCAGGCATCACAACAAATGGCTCTGGATAAGCAGGTTCTTGGGCTGGGCGTACTGTGCCTTTAAGAAATAAAACTTCTCGCTGCAGCTCTGAAACAGTCTGAAACAGCTGCTGAGCAAGTATCAAGCCTGACCCAGACTGTTTCAGAGCTGCAGCGAGAAGTTTTATTTCTTAAAGGCACAGTACGCCCAGCCCAAGAACCTGCTTATCCAGAGCCATTTGTTGTGATGCCTGACAGATTTGACGGCTCCCAGCTTACATATCTCTGCGGACTCCATAATGGTAAGTTCATTACTGTCACAGCTTACCTTAGTGGGAGTCCAGTATGCACAGATATGCTCACACTTGCAATTAAACACAGGCCAATGTGGTCAGGTAAGAACTCACCTGGCCTGTGAATCTGTGCAAGGGGGCTGTGCAGGATGATGCTCCAAGTCACAGTACAGATATGGACATAAAAAGGAGAATCGTCGCGGGTAAGCCAAATGTCAGTGGGTGCCAGAAATTAGGATAAACGAGTAGAGAGCCGGGGTCACAGGATGCCAGAAGTCAGGGTACATGAAATAACAATCCAAGGTCAGGAATCAACAAGAGAACACGAAACAGCAATACGAGAACCAGAGTCAATGAACTGACACTGCCCTCAGGGAGAGGCAGTGTCTTATACCTGGCTAATTGGTGATCAGCCACAGGTGTGCTGAGAATGTTGGAGCAGCCACATAATAATATCCAGCCCCCAGTGCTGGATACAAGGCAAGATTATACTTCATCAATTACTAGAGCTGTATAGTGGCTCAGAGGCAAAACAGCAGGTCCAGGATTGCAAAGTACCCAGGTTCATAATCCCTCATCGGGCATTTCTGGGGTGACCTCGTATGGCAGTCTGGATGTCGTGGTGAAAAATCAAGGATCTGAAGGAGGAGGATGCACTAATAAGTTGCTCTAGTGTTTGTTTCAGCAAAGGGATTAATGGACTTGAGTATTTTCTTAACCTCTATACCATGTTACTATTATTAAAAATAAAATATATCTATCTATGAACAGGGAAGGCAAGAAAGGGGGAGGGGTGGCCCTGTATGTGAAGGATAGCATAAAATCTAGCCCAATAAAAGTTAGTGAGGCAAACAGAGTCAGTTTGGGTTACATTAGAATTTGGTAATCACACAGTAACTCGTGTAGGTGTGATTTATAGGCCCCCTAGGACAAATAGAAGAGTTAGATAATCTACTAGTTGAGGAAATAGCTAAAATGACAATGAAGGGGGAAGTTATCATCATAGGTGACTTTAATCTTCCTAATGTGAATTGGAAAACAAAATAATCTGCTTGTGCCAGGAGCACAAATATTCTAAACTCCCAACTGGGATTTTCTCTAAAACAAGTCATTGAGGAGTCAACTCGTAAAGGTGGCCATGCTAGATTTAGTGTTAACAAATGGAGATTTGTTATCAGATATTACTGTAGGTGAAAGTTTAGGATCCAGTGATCATCAGTTAGTGTGGTTTAATATAAGAACAGTGACTGAGTCACACCACACAAAAACAAAAGTTTTAGACTTTAAAAAAAAACAAAAAAAAAAACAGACTTTTCTAAACTTAGAATATGTTTAAAGGAGTCATTATCAGATTGGAGCAATGTAAATGGAGTCCAAGAGAAATGGGATTATTTAAAAGTTGCACTGCTGAAGGCAACAGAAAATTGCATTAGGCTTGTCAGTAAAAGCAAAAAACTCAAGAAACCACTGTGGTACTCCACAGATGTGGCCAAAATAGTAAAAAACTAAAAGTTAGCATTTAGTAGTTGTAAAAAAAAACCAGAGTGAGGAAGACAGAATGCTCTGTAAGATTAGGCAGAAAGAGGCTAAGCAAGTTATAAGAGCTTCCAAATCACACACAGAAGATAAAATAGCACAGTCAGTAAAAAAAGGGGACAAACATTTTTTAGATACATAAATGAAAAAAGGAAAGTAAAACAAGGATTAGTTAGATTAAAAACAAAAGAAGGAAGGTATGTAGATGAGGATAAAGGTCTCACTGACTGCCTCAATGAATATTTTTGTTCAGTATTTACAGAGGAAAATGGAGGAAAGGGAACTCAGGAAAAAGGACAAATTAGTCATTTATTACATGTGAGTTTACAGAGGAGGAGGTTCTTTTCAACTGTCAAAAGTAAAGACAAATAAGTCAATGGGACCTGATGGAATACACCCAAAGTTATTAAAAGAGCTTAGTGGTGTACTAGCAAAACCATTAACAGATTTATTTAACTAATCATTGTTAACAGGAGTAGTCCCAGAAGATTGGAAGTTAGCGAATGTTGTGCCCATTCACAAGAAAGGTAGTAGGGAGGAGTCGGGCAACTATAGGCCAGTAAGCCTTACTTCAGAAGGGGGGAAAGTAATGGAAACCATGTTAAAGGATAGGATTGTTGAACATCTAAAAATACATGGATTTCAAGATCAGAGACAACATGAGTTTACTTCAGGGAGATCATGCCAAACTAATTGTATTGATTTTTTTGATTGGGTAACTAAAATTATAGATCAGGGTGGTGCAGTAGACATTGCTTACCTAGATTTCAGTGAGGCTTTTGACACTGTTGCACATAGAAGGCTTATCAATAAATTGCAATCTTTAAGTTTGGATTCCAATATTGTTGAAAGGGTAAGGCAGTGGCTGAGTGATATGCAACAGAGGGTTGTAGTCAATGCAGTATATTCGAAGCTTGGGCTTGTCACCAGTGGGTTACCTCAGTGATCTGTACTTCGACCCATTCTCTTTAATATTTTTAGTAGTGATATTGCAGAAGGACTTGATGGTAAGGTATGTCTTTTTGCTGATGATACTAAGATATGTAACAGGGTTGATGTTCCAGGAGGGATAAGCTAAATGGCAAATGATTTAGGTAAACTAGAAAAAGGGTGAGAGTTGTGGCAACTGACATTTAATGTGGATAAGTGCAAGATAATGCATCTTGGACGTAAAAACCCAAGGGCAGAGTACAGAATATTTGATAGAGTCCAAGCCTCAACATCTGAGGAAAGGGATTTAGGGGTGATTATTTCTGCTAAGTTAAAGGTAGGCAGACAATGTAATAGAGCAGCAGGAAATGCTAGCAGAATGCTTGGTTGCATAGGGAGAGGTATTAGCATTAGAAAGAGGGAAGTGCTCATGCCATTGTACAGAACACTGGTGAGACCTCACTTGGAGTATTGTACGCAGTACTGGAGACCGTATCTTCAGAAGAATATTGATACTTTAGAGAGAGTTCAGAGAAGGGCTACTAAACTGGTTCATGGATTGCAAAAGAAGAAAAACTACCACAACAAGAGGACATAGTCTTAAATTAGAGGGGCAGAGATTTAAAAATAATATCAGGAAGTATTACTTTACTGAGAGGGTAGTGGATGCATGGCATAGCCTTCCAGCTGAAGTGGTAGAGGTTAACACAGTAAAGGAGTTTAAGCATGCGTGGCTATCCTAACTATAAGGCTATCCTAACTATAAGATAAGGCCAAGGACTAATGAAAGTATTTAGAAAATTGGGCAGACTAGGTGGGCCGAATGGTTCTTATCTGCCGTCACATTCTATGTTACTATGTTTCTAACTTTAGTGAATTTTATGAAAATAGCAAATGGTAGAGAAACATGATGTGGTCAATAATTGTTTACCAGATGAATTCAAAATTGTGCCGTCATTCACGTTAATGCTTCCCTGTTTTATTCACTTCAAATCTGTTAATAAATCATGTTGAATTCCTATTTATATCACATAATTCTTTTTTTTTTTTTTTTATAACTGACACCACATTTATTTTCTTTGTGGATTTTAGTGTTTCAAATTGTTTAAATAAAGTAAGCTTGAAAAAACATGTGAGGAAATTAACCAATTCTTTAGTCCATTGAGTTTCCTAAACCTTCATTTGTCATCATTAATTTAATAGTGACAATGTTTTGACACTTGCATTTGCTTGTAACCCATGTAGTACACATTTAATTTGTATCAGGAAAACATGTTGCTGCATTATTAGCAGTGGGCACAATCTGTTTCAGTCCTGGCCAAAACATATATGTAAAACTGTTGCTGAATGGTTACATTTAGAGTTACATTTTGCTAATCTTTTTTCCTTCAATGTTAAGGGGAAGTAATAATAAAACAAAAACTAAGAACAGAGCACGAGTAAAGTGCTGTAATTGCAGACATTTACAATAATTAAAAAAATATTAATTCAGGGAGATGGGGGAAAGTCTCATGACGGATCACTGGTGCCTACACAGCAGGCTTCCACAAGTATGCTAGAACGTTATGTGTAATTAGATGAGGTATCTGAGGCAGTATAATGTGTTTTATTTATTTTTTCTTATTCTTCTATTCTATTCTAAAAACAAAAAAAAGACAGTTAAGTGGAGCCTATCTTTATTGGGTATGCTGCACATGTTCTCACTGGTTAAGTCTGACCCCACAGTAGGGGTTGCTTCGCTGGGTGGCTTTTGATATATATATATATTTGATTTATAGTGCGCTGTTAATTGCTTCATTGCCATCACTAATTTCTGTACACCAAACTTCTGTATGCCTCATGTAGACTGTGAATTGCTTGTACTGTTACTTATGACTGTCCAAAAATAAAGAATTTTAAAAAATATATTAATTCAGAGAACATAAAGTTAGAGCTGACAAAACAGGAACCATTATTATTTTGTTACTTTATGCGTTTTATGATGTTTATTTTGTAGATTGCCTGTTATTCTCTGCTTATTACAGACAAGCTGCTATTAAGTCAGATGATGATGATATTCACAAATTGAAGAAATATTGTAAATAAAGTTGATCTGACCAACTAGACTTGAATGGTGTACTTAAACATAATACTTAACTTTTATTGGTACATCTTTAACCCCTTAAGGACACATGACATGTGTGACATGTCATGATTCCCTTTTATTCCAGAAGTTTGGTCCTTAAGGGGTTAAAATTGTCAACGTTTCAGTTCTAACAGTAGAACTTCATCAGGACCAGTACAAATACTTTTTTGTACTGGTCCTGTACCTCCCACTGTTGGAACTGTAAGTGAACTAAAGAAAAAGGGTCTAATCCTGCCTGCTGATTTTTACATGTTTGTTAATAGTGGAAAATTTATTCATACTTACCGTAATTTTCTTTTCCTGGCTATTACTCATGGCAGCATATACACATGGGTTAGCTCCTCCCCTACAGCCGATAGGACAGGAAAACCACCAAGGTTTTAAAAGGAGGCTCCATCCCTAAGGTCCTCAGTCAGTTTACAAGCTCTACAGTACATAAATAGAGACATTAATGGGAGGGAAGTATATGCTGCCATGAATAATAGCCAGGAAAAGAAAATTACGGTAAGTATGAATAAATTTTCCACTTTCCTGGCTAATCATGGCAGCATATACACATGGGGAATACCCAAGCTTACAAAGGGAGGGACAGAATAGCCAATCAAATTATCAGAATAATTCAACATAGATAGAAGAATGAACTGAGTTAAGTACTTGAGTACCAAATTGTGCATCAGACTGTTTTAACGAACAGTATGAAATGCCAGACAAACGTGTCTAAAGGAGGTTCAAATGCTAGCTTACAAAAAGTGTCAGCAAAAACCATTGCCATGGCAACCCATGATGCTGCAACAGCATGAGAGGAGAGTATGTAATGCAGGACAAACTAGTTCAAAGAGGTCAAAATGCCAACTTTACAAAGTTTCAGCAGAGACCATTGCCATGGAAGCCCACGAGATGCTGTAACAGCACTAGTGGAGAATGCCCCAAATCCTTCGCTACAGGTAGAGAACGGCATTGAAAAGCTCTCACTTTGGGCACGATCACTGGTGCTATGTGCATGACAACCATCTCCTGTTGAAATTCAGTGAATGGGGGTACACAGGATCAAGCCTGGAGTTCACCCATTTCCCTTGCTGGGGTGCCAGCCACCAGCACTGTCTGTGCTACCACCATGGAAGCTCCTTCTAGAGGTTCGAATAATGGTTCAGTCAGGGCCCGTGAGACCAGTGGTACATCATATATTGGCTTCACCACACTCAGTGGAGGTATGATTTCAATCAATGCCTATATGAAGCAAAGTGCAGTAAGTGCACACATTCACCCTGCTGAGGTACCAGTCACTAGCAACAGCAACAGCAACGTCTGGGCTAACATCATGGAAGCTCTTGCTAGAAGTACAGTCAGAGTCTGTGAGACCAGTGGTACATCACATATTGGTTTCAACACCCTCAGCGGAGGCTTGAGTTCAGTTGTTGCTTACATGAAGCAAAACACCAGGGGCATCAACGCTCAATCGGTACCCTTCAGTACAGGTAGAGAATGACATAGATAAGCATTCACCAAAGGCAGGATCTTCAGGTGCCAAATGCAAGACGATCATATCTGTTGAAAAGTAGTGAAAGGGGGTTCACAGGACCAAGCCTGGAGTTCACCCATTATTCTTGCTGGGGTACCAGCCACCAGCACTTTCTGTGCTACCACCATGGAAGCTCCTTCTAGAGGTTCGAATAATGGTTCAGTCAGGGCTCGTGTGACCATTGGTATGTCACATATTGGCTTCACCACACTCAGTGGAGGCATGATTTCAATCAATGCCTATATGAAGCAAAGTGCAGCTAAGTGTTCCTCTAGAGTGTTATAACACAGAACCTTTCAAGGCCTGAACGAGGAGTAATTCCAACAGACAAAAGCATGTCAAGCTTAGTAAAGCCTGTATAGGATTGTAAGAGGATCTCAATGACCGTCTCAGGGATGCCTATACTAATATGGACTCCCGCATCAACACCAGAACTTGAGGATCCTGGTGTGTCATGGGGCCTTGTAATAGGTCTGGACGTACAGGAATTTCCCTTGGAGGTTCCAGAATCATCTTATTCATCATAGGAATTAGAGTCGACACGGTCTTCCACTGTCACCTCTTGCATTGCCTTTTTAAGAAAGTTGAAAACAGGAAAATATGTACATCATACTAAAATTCTAAATTTGAGCCAGTGTATCCTGAACCTGAGCATTCTGGTCCTAGCATGTAAAAAATACTTCTGGACCTGGTAGTTTCAAGAAATGGCCATCAAACAATCTGCGTCAACCACGAGGATCCGTAAGAACATGGTTGCCAATCCACCTTGGCACAGTTATTCGGCTCCAGCAAACAGCCATGGTATTCTGAGCCACTGGTTGTTCTTCTGTGCCCTGATCATTATGGGCTGGAATTCCATCAATACGTATCTGTGATACCCATCTTGGTAGATATAGGATACAATTGCATTGAAATTTGAGCAAATTTGGACCCACTCGTTCTTCAGCAAGCCTCTGAAGTGAAGAAGAGCCTAGAAAATGACTCTTAATTCCATACAAATGAATGGAAATATTGTGCAACATGGTCCAAACACTGTGCAACCAATCTTATAAAAACTGGAATTCGAGCTAATAATTGACCAATGAGGTTCTGTTCACTGGAAACTCAGAGATCCAATCCCTCTTTCAGCAGCCAGGGTAAGGTGCAACTCCACTGATGAGGACATAGTAAGTGGCTGGCTCCAATAATCTCTCTCTTGTTAGACCAAGATAGGAAGGATCTGTAAGGAATCCAGAGATGCCATTGGGCCCCTCTGACAAGTCTGCTGGTGGAAGCCCGGATTCCTAGTAGTTGCATCTATTTTCTTGCTGTTACCAAGCAGAAATGAAGAAACTGTGAGAGAAAACCTTTAAAATCTGTGGAACTGTTCCCGAGATAGGGAAAAGCAGAGCCTAGAATTTTCAACTCAGGAATGTCAATCACTGAGCTGGTCTGAAACTGCTTTTCTTGATATTCATCAAGCAGCCAAACTTTAGGAGTTATGAAAGAACTATATACCTATGTGTGCCTGCCTTCTGAGGGTCTAAGGCTATCACAAGTAGATCCTCCAGATAATGGAACCAGGTGGAGTTCTGGACTCTCAATAACACTATAAGCACATAGAAAGATTCTTGGGGCCGCATTGAGGCCAAATGGTAGGGCACTAACATGGAAGTTCTCTTCTGAGCTAATGCCGAAGATCTCTGCAGATTGGACTGAAAGTAAGCATCCTTGAGATATATAGAGGTAAGGCAATTATCCTTCCAGATTGCTTGAGATATGGATCTGATTGACTCCATCCTGAAGACTAACATTCAGCCTCTTGTTGGCCTCTCTTAGATCCAGTGTAGGCTTTCATGTGCTTTTCCTCTTAGCACCAGAAGAGAGGTTGAAACTTGTCCCTGGAACTGCTCTTGTTCTGGGACCTAAAAAAAAATCACCTCTTTGTCAAGAAGGCTTCTTCCTTCAGTGCTTTACCTTTTGATTCATTGGTCTTAATGCTCCTGTTGGTATGGAGGCCCGTGCCCATTAAGAAAAAACTCCAGTCTATATCAATCTGGGCCATGGATAACACTCAAGCCTCCAGAGTATGACAAGCCCAGGTATGTGTAATCAGAAAAATTAGGCTCCTAGTAATGGAAGAGATATGTTCATTGCTGAAGAGCAAAACAACTGCGTTATAGCTACATTAGAACCTTGAAAGGCAGGTTTACCAACTGCCATGAGTTACCTCTGGAGTATTCCCCGCAGGGCCAGTAGCTTCATGTATCTCAGAAATACTGGTCACTGGAGGTTCTCCGGTCAGACTATGAGGAGCTGGGATCCTTGGAACTTCCATCCTAAGGTACCAATATTTTGCAGCCCTCATTCGCCTTTTCAATGGAATTATCCAAAGTTTTCCCCAAACAGCACCACCCCTTCAAATAGAATGGTGTAGAGGGCAGACTTTGAGGATGAGTCATCATCCCAGAAACAGAACCATAATGCTTTCTTAGCTGCTATAGATAAAGCCATTTGATCCACAGACTATCCTAGTTACATCTAGGGAAGTTTCTGTGAAGAAGTCAGTTGTAACCAGAAGACTTCAGACTGCCTCTTCAATCTTGGCCTTTAATATCTCTCTTCATAGTAGCCTTTAGATCTTTAATCACATAACTCATGTTTGTAGAAACAGCAGCAGAAATCACAGCTGGCTGGCCTCCTGCAATGGTAGGCGTAAAATTTTGGACAGGTCTGCGTCCACCTATGATCCATAAGTGTGCAACTTAGGTGGTGTAGTTCTGGGGTTGGAAATAACTTCCTCCACAGGGTAAAGCCTGGCCTCTTTTCTTACCCCTAAGGCCTCTGGAACTTACTTTGTAAGCCCTGCCCGCATGTCATGTGGCTGCACAGTGATAGGTCATGCTGAAGCGACAACCTTCTGGAGGCAGTCAGTGCATAACCGATTCCTTCCACTGTATTCTCCTCATATCCAGATCCTGGTGAAGAATCAGACACCTGACAAATAATAACAACTAAATATTACCTGTGGTAAAGTATTAAGAAAAAATGTGCACTGTTAAATTCTATAAGAAACCAGCGAAACAGCTTTAAAACAGGCTGAAGACAGCACTTATCCATGTCTGGAGACCCTGCAAATACTTACCCAATAAGTGTATGTTTACTGTAATTTTCCCTTTATTTTAGGCACTTTCTGGCAATTGCCCTTATCCAAGATGGCTGCCACAACTTGTATTCCCACAATGCAAGTCCTCTGTATTAGGCCCAATAAGGCACAAACTGCACACATGTGGTCCTATTCTGAGTGTGTTTGCTGTTAGAGACCAGGGAGAGGACTGTCTGAAGCCTACATGGCCCCTAAACACCCAGGGAACCGGGAATAAATCACTGGGACCGAGGGGGAAGCAAAATAGATAACAAACGTGCCTGCAAGGAAGTTTAAAAGGAAACCAGGAGCAAAAAATCAATTTTAAAGGCACCACAGTCTAAAGGCCGCAAGGTATAAAAGGTAACACAGTTTCCAAAATGTATCACAGTTTCCAAAATGTATCACAGTTTCCAAAATGTATCACAGTTTCCAAAATGTATCACAGTTTCCAAAATGTATCACAGTTTCCAAAATGTATCACAGTTTCCAAAATGTATCACAGTTTTCAAACAAACTGCAGTCTTCAAAAGCACTGCAGTCTTCAATGACTTGCGGTATTACATGCAACTTTAAATGAAAACAGTTTTAAATGCAACAGCTTAAATGCTTCCTAGTAAAAGCACAACCGCGTTATGTACCACAATCTTAAAAATAAGGTACAGATGTATAATGCACTAGTTTAACCTCTTAAGGACACCTGACATGTGTGACATGTCATGGTTCCCTTTTATTCCACAAGTTTGGTCCTTAAGGGGTTAAAGATATCAAAGCTTAAATGCATCACAGCATAACTGCATAATGTACTACAGTAAAACAGCAAATAAAGTAATGAAAATAAAACATACATGTCCATAAGTAAAGGGAGCAAATTGCTCACGTCCTAAGGGCTGTAGGACAGGAAAAAGACTGAGGACCTTAGGGATGGAGCCTCCTTTTAAAACCTTGGTGGTTTTCCTGTCCTATCGGCTGTAGGGGAGGAGCTAACCCATGTGTATATGCTGCCATGATTAGCCAGGAAAAAGGCTATTGCTGCATCTGCATAGCCTGACACCTGCATTTCATTTTGGAGCTGATACAGTTAGAGCATCTGCTCTATACTTGTGAGTGGGAAGTTTTACAATTTATGCATTATCAGGATATAACAATATCACACTATATATTCTCTTTTGTGTTTTACTGCATTGAGATATATGCTGAAAGGTGGTTGTGAAGAAAACCCCTGTTTTATGGACTTAGTTTGACTGTTTTGTTCTCCCCCCCCCTTAGAACACCAGTTTAAACCCTTAATAACTGCCATATTTTCAACACTCTGTCTGACCCAATAACTGTCATTTTGTTTTTCCTGAGAGCAGAAGTGGTTTTACTGCATGAATACTGTTGCTTTGTGTGGCATTAAACAGATCTCTACCCAGCATTAAGCCTCGGCTCATGTGTGAGGGGTTATGCTATGCTTGTGTCTACACTCTGCCTGGAAGGATTATTTGCTAACTACTGGGAGAAAGGGAACCCAAGATGGTCAGAGAGGGTTGGACCGTCACAGTGGTATCCTGTAAGTTTCAATAGAGGGTTGATACAAGGGCAATTCATGTACTTAATATTGCACTTTTTCTGTACATATTGCACTAGCACTTTGATAGTGCTATATAAAGTTTGTTTACACTTGAATTAGGGAGTTTGCACTTTTACACAAAAAGTTTTGGTTTATAAGATATTTAGTCTCAAAGATACAGCACACCGTTTTTGTTTTTTCTTGTTTAATAAAGTAAAACTGTTCCATAGTAATCCACAGACATCACAAAACGATTAATTTGCTGTTTAAATTGTATGGTTTTCTAGAAATAAAAAATTCTCTTCAAATCTTGGAACTTATCCCAATCAAAAATACACAAAAAAATAATGCCTGGGTACAATAAGATAAGATAAGATATGTATCAGAAAAACAAAATGTGTAACACTGGTCTGTTTTTTGTTGTGATTTTATTTGATGAATCACATCATAAAGTGGTCTTTACAGACGATCACCAATCCGCCGACTTTGGGACTTTATCAGGATCACAATATTTAATATATTTATGGAGCTATGTATAATTGTCAATGAGTGGTTTGTCAGTCAGGCTACCTATGCATGCATGCCAGAATATCTGGTTTTAGAAAAAAAAAAGTAATTAGAATTATCTCCATTATGTTTTGAGAGCCAATACATTTCAGCCTCAAATAAATATATATTTTTAAATGGGGTACATTAGATCCCATTAAAACTTGAAACAGTCCCTATAAGTGGCCCCTATCTCTTATTCCACCATGTGGTCTACAGTGCGGAGTACTATAAGGGCAACAATGATAACATCTGTTCAGTACAGGGTTCTAAAATATAATCTAGTTATTGAAATAATTGGCCAAGCTTGTAATATACATTTTTGTTATAACTGTTATATAACAGTTTGGATATCCATTTTTCAGTTTGTTCCTTGAATTTCTTTCAAGACATATATATGCAAAATATGGAACTGTATGTAATATGTAGATTGCAACAATTTACTAAATACAGAAGCTATTTTACAACAGTTTAAATTAGAGGATGCATCTAATCTCAAATTCAAATGTTATAACTATTTAAATTATTGAAACAAACAGGCCAATGGCTAATAATTTAACACAGTCTTATTTATGCACCATAAAATACTAAATGTGTCTTAAACTGTGCTTATAAGACTCAGCAAAATCATCATTATGCTAATACCATGAAACACTTCCATGTATTATTTCTTTCAATATGACACAAGTCTCTGCACATATGTTTATACTGATTTAGAGTAATCCAGAAAATACTCAGGAAGCACGCTAGGTAGAGATCAGTTGAAATCTGGATTATCTTTAAATTATAATTATACCTAGAGAGTAATATTTAAATATCTATTTAAGTATATTTTTTTTAGTTCTTAAATTCATTTACATAAGCTACTAATGTATTTTCTATTTTGTTTATCTATCAAAATAACATTTTCCACTTTATATAAAGTCATGTCTACCAAATAATTGTTGTTTCAAATGGATTGTTTTCTTAAATCTTACATTGCAAAGCTTGTTCCACATACACTAATTCATGCCTTTGGAACAAAAAAAAAAAAGTATTTTCAACTACATTCAGAATCAACAAATAAGTCATTACATGACACCTCTCATTTCTTTTAAATATGGGTATTTATTAAAAGATTGCTAGAGGAATATTATTATTATGATTATTATTATTCTTATTGCCATTTATATAGCACCAACAGACTCTGTAGTGCTTTACAATATTATAAGAGGGAAGATCTAGCTATAAATAGGACAATTACAAGAAAACTTACAGGAAAGATATGTTGAAGAGGACCCTGCTCAAACGAGCTTACAGTCTATTGGAGGTTGGGTGTAAAACACAATAGGACAGGGAATAGCAATCAAAATAGGTGGGAGTGAAGCAGAGCGATTCAGGAGAGAGCAAGAGGCCATAAGCTTTCCTAATAATATGGGTTTCAGGCATTTCTTAAATGATTGAAGACTAGGGGAAAGTCTGATGGCAGTGGGCAGGCTGTTCCATAGGAAGGGAACCACCCGCGAGAAGTCCTGCAAGCGTGAGTTGGCTGTACGGGTAGCGAGCAGCAGACAGGAGAAGGTCACGGGTAGCGAGCAGCAGACAGGAGAAGGTCACGGGCAGAGGGGAGAGACCAAGAAGGGGCATACCTATGGATCTGTGAAGAGATATAAGATGGGTTAGAATTGGTCAATGCTTTATAGGTATGGGTTAGCATTTTTGAATTGACACCTATATGATACAGGAAGCCAATGTAAGCACTGACAAAGGGATGGGGTGTGAGATGACCGACTAGAGAGGAAAATCAGTCTGGCGGCAGCATTCATTACAGATTGTAGCCGAACAATATGGTTTTTGGGAACACCAATTAGGAGAGGATTACAATAACTCATGCGGCAAATTACCATAGCATGGACATGCTGTTTAGTAGCATCTTATGTAAGAAAGGGGCAGATGTGGGCTATGTTTTTAAGATGGAATCTAAAAGATTTAGTAACATGCTGGATGTGAGGCTTAAAGGAGAGGCCAGAATCAAGTATGGCGCCAAGACAGCGCGCTTGCAAGGATGGACTAATGTGATTACCACAGACTTGAAGGGAGAGCAATAAAAGAGGATCAGTATTAAGAGGAGGAAAGACAAGGAGTTCAGTTTTAGAGAGAGATTTAGTTTTAGAAAGCGAGAGGACATCCAGTCAGAGATGGAGGAAAGGCAAGCAGTGACACTTGCAGGACGGCCGGGGAGAGGTCTGGGGAGGAGAGATATAGCTTACAGCATACAGGTGGTAGTGGAATCCAAATGAGGCAATAAGTTTGCCAAGAGAGGCAGTATAAAGAGAAAATAGAAGGGGACCAAGGACAGAGCCTTGGGGGACTCCAAGAGAGACAGGATGAATGGAGGAGGTATCATTAGAAAAGGAGACACTGAATGGGCATTTGGAAAGATAGGAGGAAAATCAAGAGAGGACAGTGTCACAGAGACCAAGTGATTGAAGAGTTTGAAGAAGAAGAGGAATATCAATGATGTCAAAGGCAGCAGAGAGGTCACAAAGTATTAGTATGGAGTAGTGGCCTTTGGATACATCTCAGTAGAGTGGAGGAGGACAGAAGCCAGATTGAAGATGGTCAAGGAGAGAATTGGATTTGAGTGAGTCATACTGGTTAAGACTAGTCTTTCCAGAAGCTTTGAAGAAAAAGGGAACAGGGATGATAGTTAGAGGGGGAGTACGGGTCGAGCAATGTTTTTTTTCACAGGATAGGTACTACAGTAGCATGTTTAAGGTCAGCAGGGATAATGCCAGAAAAGAGAGAGAGCAGTTGAAGATGTGTGTTAAGGAAGGCACAAGACAAGGGGAGGGAGAACTGATAAGGTGAGATGGGACAGGATCGAGCAGGAAAGTGGTGGGGTGAGAGGAAAGGAGAAGTGCAGCCACTTGTTCAGTAGCTGGGAACAAAGTCTGAAGGGTAGGAAAGGTATGATCTACGTGTGGTTGAGAAAGAGAAAGGCAGAATTGGGAGAAGTCTTTCCTTAGCTGTTCAATCTTGTCGGTAAAGTAGCATGCAAAGCTCTCAGCTGTAAGGTTAGTTTGAGGGGTGGACTCAGCAGGGCGAAGAAGAGAGTTAAAGGTGTCCAAGAGATGCCTGGGATTGCGGGAGCATGAATTAATGAGAGAGGAAAAGTATGACTGTTTGGCGAGGGCAAGGGCTGCGCTGTATGAACACAATATGAATCTATAATGGAGAAAGTCTGACTTTGGTGCGAGACTTGCTGCTGAGGGGTGAAGGGTTAACTGGTCTGTGTCGTTGGAATAGAGGTATTACATGTAAAGAGAAGATAAAAGACATGTTTGGTGTGTTTGGAAAACCAGATGATTTGAACTATCTATAAATGTAGTGAGTACAATGGGGAGGGTTGGGTGTGGGACAGGTGAGAATTTTTCAAGATCAGCTATTTTTTACCTCAGATTTTTCCATTTGGATTGAATTCATGAAAGTTCAGACTTGAGTGAATAACACTGTCAATATACAGGGCTCTAGGTTGGGACCCTAATCTTTCCAGCTGAAATTGTTTTAATTGTCAGGACAAGTAGCTTGTCATGTTAAATAGATTGGACTACCACTTTAATCCCATGAACAAGTAGGTTTTTAAACAATCTCCAAACCTCTGCTAAACGTTTGGATGTGGCGACAAATTGCAAAATTGGTGTCAAAATAGAAATTATATATTGTATCATAAAAACCAAGCAGAAAAAAAAAATATAACTATTGCCGCCATCAAAGAGTGATGGGAGTTTGAATGCATGGCTAAGTTTTGTGTGTTTGTATTTGTTTCTGTAGTACACCACAATGTACTGCCACCCATCCCATGTGTGTCCTATTAAGGGTTAATAAGTGTGTAGGGGTTCGTAATAATACTCTTGTATGTCTAAGTAGAGATTTTGTATTTTAGTTCAGTGTTCCCCAACCCAGTCCTGATGGACCACCAACAGTCCAGGTTTTGTCAGTATCTCCATTGGAATAAAACATGAAAATACATAAATCCTGGACATTTGGTGGTCCATGAGGACTGGGTTGGGGAACACTGTTTTAGTTGAATGTAGCATGGTGAATTGTTAGAACAGGACTCACCCAAAATGGTTACCTTTCCACAGCAGGTGAGCTTACGTGTTAACGGTCCCTTGAGTGGTACTGAAAACCTCTGTTATGTAACTGTTTATAAGAATTTAAAATAGTGACATGAAGCAATGAATGGGTGCCAGAAGAAAACTCTCTGGTGCCTGATTACTGATACAGTTTTCTTTTTGTTTGTTTTATGTTTTAAATGGGAAAGTCATAATCTAAGCCAAAAGGCAGATCCCCAGATATTTAAAATTACAGCTACCATGATGCTTTGTCTTTCTAAAGGCATTCTAAAAGCATGCAAGCACGTGGGAGTTCTACAACATCTGGGGATCTACCTTATGGACACACCTGATCTAAGCAGTCAAAATACATATTGACATTAATAATAAATATAATTATTCTGGACTTTATAGTGTTCCTTTAAAAACGTCTTGCTGATGTTGGTTAACACAGCTGCTCACTATATTATCTCTAAACATGATTGAATTAGTTATTAGAAATATATTATTTGCACTTTATGTCATTGATGTTAAAGGTTACATAAATGGAGCATAATGTACAACACTAATACTTGCTGGCTCAGCTCAACCCCCCTATCATAATACTAAGAGATTTTTTTGCTATATATACATAGAAACTATTTTGCCTGATTTAGACTAAAACAGCTGCATTCGGAATGTAAATGAAATTGGCCATATGTTTAACTCAGCTATTTTGACCTACATTGTATTTATTTTTGGTTTTCAGTTCTCCGCCTTTTTTATTTAGCTATTTAACCACAAAATTCAAAGCAAGAGTTTTTTTTTATCACAATAGAAAGCCCATCAGATGATCAAGTGATGATGACTGAACTATTCTTTAAACTTCAGATTGCACAAAACTTACATATGAGTTTATATTTATTGAAAACATTATCACAGTTGTCAACTTACAGTGAGTGAAAAAAAAGAATTTGATCCCCTGCTGATTTTGATTGTTTGTCCACTGACAAAGAAATTATCATTCTATAATTTTAATGGTAGGTGTATTTTAACATTGAGAGACAGAATAACAAAAAATAATCTAGAAAAACGCATGGCAAAAAAAGTTATAAAGTGATTTGCATTTCAATGAAAGAAATAAGTTTTTGACCCCTTCGACTTAGTACTTGATGGCAAAACCCTTGTTGGCAATCACAGAGGTCAGACATTTCTTGTAGTTTGCCACCAGGTTTGCACACATCTCAGGAAGAATTTTGTCCCACTCCTCTTTGCAGATCATCTCCAAATCATTTAGTTTTTGAGGTTGAAGTTTGGCATCTCAAACCTTCAGCTCCCTCCACAGATTTTCTAAGGGACTATGGTCTGTAAACTGGCTAGGCCCAGGGCCAGATTAAGAGCCCAGTGGGCCTGGTGCTGACAATTATGATGGGCCTAATTACAGAATCGACACGGCCCCCGGCTCGCCGCGAGGTGTGGTCGCACCGGACCAGTGCAACCGCACCAACGAACTAAGCTTACCTGCTCAGCGGCGAGTCGGGAGCCGCTCTGCCGGGTTCTCCTGGCTGCCTGCCCGGGTTCAAGATGGTGCCGAACACGCGGTCGCAGCCAGATATAGCTTTGCCCCCCAGGGTCACACACACACGTTCTGTAGTCAGAGGCCAGAGGGATATTTAACCTAGGTTATTGCCCTGTCGTGGTTTTCGTTCCTGGTTCCTGAATCCTGAGAGTGCATTTTCTTGTCCTGTTTTTGATATTCCCAGTATTTTGACCTTGACTATTCTGATTCCTGGCTGCCCTGACTTGGCTTGGTAAATGGTATTATATATTTCTGGCTCCCTTGACCATTTTCTGTTTTTAACGTATAAGTCCGGCCATTCTAAGGACCAGTTTACGTTTTATCATTTTCTGTTCTGTCTATGTAGATGTTACATAGTTCTGCGTGCTGGACCACACTAGCAGTCATGACAAGAATCTTATCGACCATAGACACTAAAACAGTCGGACCTCTCAAGCTTCAAGTATCTAATGGAGATGGTGTTGGAGGGAAACTCAAAGGATGCAGCTTTAAGAAAACACATACTCTATGCTAATCTCTCTCTAATTTATGCTTTAATCTTTCAAGTAAATCCATACCCCCTAACAGCAGTGTCCAGTGAAGCATGAAGTCAATGGGGACACTGGGAGAAATGGGGATACAGACACTAGGGACACAGAGACATGGGGATACTGAGACACTAGGGACACTGGCTGGGAGGCATGGAGACACAGGCATAGAGACACTTGGGGACACTGGGAGACATGGGGACATTTGGGGACACTGAGAGACATGGGACACAGACACTAGAGACACTGGCTGGGAGACATAGGGACACTGGGAGACATGGGGACACTGAGACACTAGGGGGACTGGCTGGGAGACGTGGACACTGGGAGACATGGGGACACAGACATTTGGGGACACTGGGAGACATGGGTACACTGAGACACTAGGGACACTGAGAGACATGGGGACATAGACACTGGAAGACTAGGGGACACTGGGAGACTAAGGGATACTGAGAGAATGGGGACACTGGCTTGGAGGCATGGGGACACTGTGTCCCATGTGTCTCTGTGCCTCAGTGTGTCTCCCAGTGTCCCATGTGTCTCAGCATCCCCATGTCTCACAGTGTCTCAATGTCTCCATGTGTCCCCTAGTGTCTCAGTGTCCCCATGTCTCCCTGCTGCCTTTCCCCCATCCTTCACTTACCTGAGCTGTAGGCTGTCTCTGCAGGCTGGGAGCTGCTGTCTAGATTCTCTGTGCTGTGTAACTGCTCCCCTGCGGATCAGTGAGTAGAGAGAGGCAGGGAGGGAGATGCTGTAACTTCCTATTCCTGCCTCTCACCACACACAGTGACCCTTACTGGTTAGTGCTGATATTACAGAGTAATCTCCATTTATAATGAGAAAAATACCTGCATTTGTATTGCCGGTATTACTGCAATACCGGCACGGCCAGGCAGCCTCAAATACTGGTAAAATACCAGTCAGGTGGCAAACCTGAGTAATGTGTGTAAAAAAAAATAATATATATATATATATATTTTTTTTTTAAATGGGCCTATTCCATGGGCCTAGGCCTGGAGCTGCAGCTCCATCAGCCCCTATGTTAATCCGGCCCTGGCTAGGCCACTCCAGGACCTTAATGTGCTCCTTTGTTGCCTTGACTGTGTTTTGGGTCATTGTCATGCTGGATTTTGATCTCATCTGACCACAACACTTTCTCCCAGTTCTCCTCTGAATCATTCAGATGTTTATTGGCAAACTTCAGACGGGCCTGTACATGTGCTTTCTTGAGCAGGGGGACCTTGCGGGCACTGCAGGATTTCGGTCCTTCACGGCGTAGTGTTACCAATTGTTTTCTTTGTGACTATGATCTCAGCTGCCTTGAGATCATTAACAAGATCCTCCTGTGTAACTCTGGGCTGATTCCTCACTGTTCTCATGATCATTGAAACTCCACAAGGTGGGATCTTGCATGGAGCACCAGACCGAGGGAGACTGTGTCACGTATTCATCCGCTTATAGAAATGTGGTTAATGACATTTACTGTCCACACAGGAAAAGTTGTGCCGAGCAGCAACCTAATCCACAGAAGGGTTAATGCTGAACAGTAATTGTGCAAATGAAACCTGGTGTCATGTATTCATCCGCTTATAGAAAAGTGGTTAATGACATTTACTGTCCACACAGGAAAAGTTGTGCCGAGCAGCAACCTAATCCACAGAAGGGTTAATGCTGAGCAGCAATTATGCAAATGAAACCTGGTAACTGACTTTGGGGTCAAAGGCCGGTTACAGCCTATCAGAACTAAAGGAGGGGTATTTAGGCCCAGTTCTCAGCCTGCTCAGTGCCCTGTCGTGGTTTCCCTTGTGGTTGTCTGAGAGCACGTTCCTGTTTATAGTTTTCTACCTGGTTTTTGACTTTGGCTTTGTTTAATGACTTCTCTATATTCTGGTATCCTGACTCCTGGCTTTCCTCATCGCTGTGTCCCTTTCTGTGTTCCCTGACCTCGGCTAGTATTTTTGACTATTCTTTGTACGTTAAATCCGGCCATTCTAAGGACCGGTAATACGTTACTTATTTGTCATCCGTGCTGTACAGTTCTACGTGCTGGATCAAACAGTAATCCTGACATTACGACATGGCCATACAGGGAGTGCAGAATTATTAGGCAAGTTGTATTTTTGAGGATTAATTTTATTATTGAACAACAACCATGTTCTCAATGAACCCAAAAAACTCATTAATATCAAAGCTGAATATTTTGGAAGTAGTTTTTAGTTTGTTTTTAGTTATAGCTATGTTAGGGGGATATCTGTGTGTGCAGGTGACTATTACTGTGCATAATTATTAGGCAACTTAACAAAAAACAAATATATACCCATTTCAATTATTTATTATTACCAGTGAAACCAATATAACATCTCACCATTCACAAATATACATTTCTGACATTCAAAAACAAAACAAAAACAAATCAGTGACCAATATAGCCACCTTTCTTTGCAAGGACACTCAAAAGCCTGCCATCCATGGATTCTGTCAGTGTTTTGATCTGTTCACCATCAACATTGCGTGCAGCAGCAACCACAGCCTCCCAGACACTGTTCAGAGAGGTGTACTGTTTTCCCTCCTTGTAAATCTCACATTTGATGATGGACCACAGGTTCTCAATGGGGTTCAGATCAGTGAACAAGGAGGCCATGTCATTAGATTTTCTTCTTTTATACCCTTTCTTGCCAGCCACGCTGTGGAGTACTTGGACGCGTGTGATGGAGCATTGTCCTGCATGAAAATCATGTTTTTCTTGAAGGATGCAGACTTCTTCCTGTACCACTGCTTGAAGAAGGTGTCTTCCAGGAACTGGCAGTAGGACTGGGAGTTGAGCTTGACTCCATCCTCAACCCGAAAAGGCCCCACAAGCTCATCTTTGATGATACCAGCCCAAACCAGTACTCCACCTCCACCTTGCTGGCGTCTGAGTCGGACTGGAGCTCTCTGCCCTTTACCAATCCAGCCACGGGCCCATCCATCTGGCCCATCAAGACTCACTCTCATTTCATCAGTCCATAAAACCTTAGAAAAATCAGTCTTGAGATATTTCTTGGCCCAGTCTTGACGTTTCAGCTTGTGTGTCTTGTTCAGTGGTGGTCGTCTTTCAGCCTTTCTTACCTTGGCCATGTCTCTGAGTATTGCACACCTTGTGCTTTTGGTCACTCCAGTGATGTTGCAGCTCTGAAATATGGCCAAACTGGTGGCAAGTGGCATCGTGGCAGCTGCACGCTTGACTTTTCTCAGTTCATGGGCAGTTATTTTGCGCCTTTGTTTTTCCACACGCTTCTTGTGACCCTGTTGACTATTTTGAATGAAACGCTTGATTGTTCAATGATCACGCTTTAGAAGCTTTGCAATTTTAAGAGTGCTGCATCCCTCTGCAATATATCTCACTATTTTTGACTTTTCTGAGCCTGTCAAGTCCTTCTTTTGACCCATTTTGCCAAAGGAAAGGAAGTTGCCTAATAATTATGCACACCTTATATAGGGTGTTGATGTCATTAGACCACACCCCTTCTCATTACAGAGATGCACATCACCTAATATGCTTAATTGGTAATAGGCTTTCGAGCCTATACAGCTTGGAGTAAGATAACATGCATAAAGAGGATGATGTGGTCAAAATACTCATTTGCCTAATAATTCTGCACTCCCTGTAGATCCTGTAGAACTGTGTCAGCACATAGCTGCTTGCGAGAGGAAATTAGAGGAGAATGATCACCGCATGGATCAATTCACTCAGGCTTTAAGTACGCTTCTCGCTAGAATGGAACATCTGCAGCCTGCAGCGTCTCCTCCTATAGCACCTCTACCCTGTGTACCTCCACCCACTGTTAATAGGACTCCTAGCATCTCCTTATCACCATCCCTACAGTTTGATGGCAATATCCAGGAATGCAGGGGTTTTCTTAATCAGGTGGAGTACCATTTTGAGGCCTCATTCCCCACAGACAGAGCAAGAATTGGTTATCTAATGAATCAATTAAAGGGCAAGGCATAGCTCATAATTACCAGGAATTCCTTGCCGAATTCAAGCTCACGTTTGAGCCATTGGGTTGAGAGTATGACGCCTCCACTGCCCTAATGCACATCAGACAAGGTAACCGGTCTATCTCGGATTATGCTATTGAATTCCATACCTTGGCTTCCGAGGTAGACTGGACTAACAATGGGTTAATATCAGCATTCAAAAAGGGTCTCTCAGAGACTATACTAGATGAGATAGCCGCTAAAGAATTACCTAAGCGTCTTAACGAATTTATTACGTTTGTCATGCATATTGATAATAGGTTAAGACTCAGAGAAGTCACCAGAAGCAAGACCAGACATACGGCTATGTCCCTAGCACCTCAATTCTCTAAACCTTTTTTGTCTAACCTCCCTGTACAGTCCGAACCCGAACCTATGCAGTTGGGGGTCACTAGACTGTCAGAGGCCGAAAAACAGTATAGGAGAAGGGAGGGGTTATGCCTATATTGCGGTAGAAAGGGACATATGATAACCAATTGTCCAGTGCGTCCGGAAAACTTCCGCACCTAAGAACCTTAAGGGGACAGATCTTAGGTGTGATGGAGTTGTCCACTAACAAAAACAAAAGTAGATTCCTCCTTGAGGTATCTATTTCCCTTGATAACAAGAAGTTTTCTTGCAGTGCCCTAATGGACTCAGGTGCTGCTGGAAATTTTATTGATGTCCAGTTTATTAGGGGTAATGAGATACCTCAGGGATACCTCAGGGAGACCTACGCCGCTAGCTGTAGAGGCTATTGCTGGTAGACCACTCACACAACCGCTCATAACCCACAAAACTGTCCCTATTACGATCTCCATTGGGGCCTCCCATAGGTTATTACTTCTCCATCATGTCCTATCATATTAGGGTTTCTGTGGCTGAGTAAGCACAATCCCTATATTGACAGGGCTAATGGGGAGATATTAGTATGTGGTAAAGAGTGTATGGGGAGATGTATAAAACCAGTACTAAAGAGATTGGATACTATTGACCTTCCCACTACCACTCCCCAAACTCCTGGAGTTCCCATACAATACAGAGAACTTCAGGAGGTGTTTAACAAGGCTCAATCCGATGTATTGCCTCCCCAAAGAGCATATGACTGTGCCATTAACCTGTTTCCAGGCGCTATGCCACCTAAGGGGGCAGTTTATGCCTTATCTCCCCAGGAGAGTAAAATAATGGAGGAATACATCAAAGAATCCTTGAGCAAAGGGCACATAAGAAAGTCATCCTCACCAGCTGGTGCAGGATTCTTTTTTGTTGAGAAAAAGGGTGGAGAGTTACGCCCTTGCATAGACTACAGGGCACTTAATAAAATCACTGTAAAAAATGCATACCCTATCCCACTCATTTCCGAATTGTTCGATAGACTTCAGGAAGCTAAAGTATTTACTAAGCTTGACCTTAGGAGCGCTTACAATTTGGTTAGAATTAAAGAGAATCATGAGTGGAAGACGGCATTTAATACCCGTAGTGGGCACTATGAATATCTGGTATTGCCATTTGGGTTATGCAGCGCCCCGGCCGTATTCCAAGACTTTATAAATGATGTACTCAGGGAATTCATTTACTCATTTGTCTTGGTTTATTTGGACGATATTTTGGTGTATTCCCCTGATCTTCAAACTCACCACTCCCATGTGAAACAGGTTCTGCGGACGTTGTTGAAAAATAAACTTTATTGTAAATTAGAAAAGTGCATATTTGACCAGCCTGAAGTCCACTTTTTGGGTTACAACATCTCTGCATCGGGATTTCAAATGGATCCTAAAAAACTAGAGGCTGTACTACCCTGGCCATTACCCTCTGGTTTAAAAGCCAATCGAAGGTTTATTGGTTTTGCCAACTATTACAGAAGATTCATCAAGGGATTTTCTTCTGTAATAGCCCCAATCACAAATATGACTCGCAAAGGGGTTAGTAGCACGGTATGGTCCAAAGAGGCTGTGAATGCTTTTGAGACTCTTAAACAAAGATTTGCCTCTGCTGACATACTAAAACATCCGACACTAGTTAAGTATATTGGAGGTTGATGTATCCGCTGAAAGGGGTAGGGGGCTGTTCTCTCTCTCAGAGAGAAAGCTAGGAACGCCTCATTGCATCCTTGTGGCTACTTTCTCCAGGAAGATGTGTCTCCGCTGAGCTAAATCACGATAGAAGGCAGAGAACTTTGGCCATTATTCTGCCCCTCAAGGAGCGGCTAATATCTTTGGAAGGATCCAAGACCCTGTTGATCATAACCGACCAAATCTGGCATATATAGGCAGGGCTGGCGCCTTAGGCCTGGGGGGAAAAACCAGTCAAGTGGCCCATTGCACCACCAAATCAGTTCACCATCCATGCCCACCTTTTCCTGGTTTTATAACGGATATTGATGTTATGCTAATCAGTAGTTCTTTGCCATACCCGCTCCTTCACGGCTCCAGGCACTGCTTGTTGTGAGTGTGAGCCACTGTAAATTAGGGGCAGAGGGCACTTGCACTGCGGTAAAGACGGGGCTGGGTAGGAGGAGAGTGCAGTGCAATCAGTGCACTCCCCTCCTGT